>CAMZMU010000092.1:16338941-16938941 GCA_947311845.1 Poa pratensis | reverse complement strand
AGAAGACTCACATTAGGGAGCAGAAACTGAACTTGGAGATTACAGCTGCGAAGAAACAGCGCGACCACTATCTCTCCAATGCCGAAAAGTCCCGTGCGCAGAACTTCATTAGAGAGCGCATAAAAAAGGTATGCATTTTTGTTTGACATACAGAGTGCTGTACAAGGCCTCTCGTTCTTATACATGGCCGATGATTTTTTGGCTCGAGTATCAGCCATTGATAATGCTCCATGTTCTGATTCGTTTTTCAACAAAATTTCAGTTACCAGCTATATCTAAAACTGCATTTCTTTCCCCTTTCAATGCTGTTTACTGCAAGTTTCAGTACTAAATTATCGATATAACTTGCCTGCATCCTTAACACAGAAGCAAAAGACTGAAGGAAAAGAGTCCAGTGATGTTGGGGAAACAAAAATTGTTCGTCCAATTCCTCGACAGAACAGAGCAGTTGAGGAGAGAGGCCCTAAAACAAAGCCTAAGCTCTCGAAAAGCATTTTAGCCGGAGTAAGTGTGCAGTCGTCTGGCAATTTATCTGGCAGTACTTAAAAAAAAACTTAGCTAGCAACTGACCTGCTTCATGGCACTGCAGGTATTCGGTGGTTCATAGTGACCGATTTCGATTCCTTGTGGATTGGAGAATGGCAAACCGAACGTTCAAGCACAGCATCACTGCTTTCTGTGCTATCTGCTCAAATTTGTAGATTGGGGCTGTCGTTTTCGGTGATGGCAAGTGAATGGATCTTTGCCAATGCTGTATTGTTTCTGATGTAACCCTGACACTGATGTATACTGTACTTGGTTTGAAACGATGCAGTGATATTACCCTGACGGGCTCACATGTTTCTGTTTGTGATTCATGTCATGTTACAGTTTGCTCTATGCTGTAGACTTGGTTGTTATAATTCGCCTGTCCAGTTCCAGATTAAACGTTAGTGGTACCCATCTAAGAATGTTCTCACTTTTCAGATGGTGCTTGTTTGGAAAGTATCATCATGTTCATTTTTTGTTGGCATGATTGTTCCAAACAGGCCTAAATCAGCAGTGGAAAAAATAGTGGCCTTGTTTGAAAATTTAAAAGAAAGAAATGTTTTTTTAAAGGTTTCAATCTCTACAGAGACTCAGAGAGACATCTAATATAATGTCGTTTGAAACAAAAGAATAGCTTGTAAGAGTTCCAGTTTCCTGCGTTTTTGGTTCATGTAATCTTGATTGTGTAAATCAGTTTTGAGCTTTGAAGTTCTTCTATATGTCTGTTCATGCCGTAATCTCGAAGTCTGAATGACACTTTTGAAGTTTGTGGGTGTTCTTGGCTTTTGAAGTTTGTGGTTGTCCTGGGTTCACATAGGACAACCACAAACACTATGTCTGTACATACACGACACTATGAATCTATGATCCGTGTGGTTTCATGGTCTTCTTGCATTTTTAGATTCTTTTCCCAAACAACCTGACCTTTACAAAGCTAGACCACGGACGCCATGAACTAGAGGGCAATAGGAGGCGCAGAGAAGACGCATGCAGCTCTCCCGCCTGAACCAGCACACTCTCCTGTCCCTCGTCAAAGCCGCCGCCGCTGCCTCCGCTCACCGCCTCCCCAGCCTCCACACCGTCTACATCAAGCTCGGGCTCCTCGCCTACACGCGCGTCACCAATGGCTTCATCCAGGGGTACTGCACCACAGACCGAGTCACCGACGCCCGCAGGGTGTTCGACGAAATGCCCCTCCCGGACACCGTCTCCTTCAACTCCATGATCCACGGCTACGCGGTGTCGGGCGACGTGGGGTCGGCACACCAGCTCTTCCAGCGGGTCCCGGCGCCAACGCCCGTCACGTGGACGTCGATGGTCGCGGGCCTCTGCCGTGCTGGGGACGTCGAGTCGGCGAGGCGTGTCTTCGAGGAGATGCCGCAAAGGGACCTGGTCTCCTGGAACGCCATGATATCTGGGCACGTCGGGTGCCGGCAGCCCGTCGAGGCGCTCTGCCTCTTCGGCCGGATGATGGAGGAAGGGTTCGCGCCGAACCGCGGGACGGTCGTCAGCGCGCTGTCGGCCTGCGCGAGCGCCGGCGCGCTGGAGACGGGGAAATGGGTCCATGCGTTCGTCGAGAAGAAGAGGCTCCGGCCGGACGAATTCCTCGGCACGGCGCTGGTTGACATGTATGCCAAGTGTGGCGCCGTGGAGCTTGCGCTGGATGTGTTCGCCAGCTTGATCAATCGGAACACGTGTACCTGGAACGCCATGATCAATGGCTTGGCCATGAACGGCTACTCGGCCAAGGCGTTGGACGTGTTCCGCCAAATGGAGCTCGACGGAACCGTGGCGCCGGATCAAGTGACCTTTGTGGGAGTCCTCTTGGCGTGCAGCCATGGTGGATCTGTGGAGGCCGGAAGGGAGCATTTCGACATGATTTCCAAGAAGTATGGCATGGGGTTAATCCTTGAGCATTATGCGTGCATGGTTGATCTCCTCGCCCGGTCTGGTCATCTACGGGAAGCACACAAGCTCATTACAGAAATGCCAATGAAGCCAGATGCTGTCATCTGGAGGGCTTTGCTCGGTGGATGCCGTCTCCACAAGAATGTCAAGATGGCCGAAACTGTCATAGCTGAAATGGAAGCAACCTGCAGCGGCGACCATGTCCTACTGTCCAATCTCTATGCTGCAGTAGGGAGATGGAATGGTGTTGAAGATGTTCGGAGGAACATGCGAAGCAAGGGGATTGATAAGATTCCTGGCTGCAGCTCCGTTGAGATGGATGGTTCCATCCATGAATTCATTTCAGGTGACAAGTCACATCCATCATATGATGACATTCATGCAAAGCTGATGGAGATTGGTGGAAGGATGCAACAGCAAGGTTATGTCAGGGAGACTGCAGAGGTGTTCTATGACATTGAAGATGAAGAGAAAGAGCAGGCACTCGGACATCACAGTGAGAAGCTTGCATAGCGTTTGGGCTCATCGGTGCACCTCCAGATGCTACAATCAGAATCGTCAAAAATCTTCGCTTTTGTATGGACTGTCACAAGTTTGCTAAGCTAGTGTCCAAGATTTATCATCGGGAAATTGTGGTTCGTGATAGAGCCAGGTTTCATCATTTTAGAGGGGGAACTTGTTCTTGCAATGATTTTTGGTAGAAGAGGATCAGCTAACCCTGGCACAGTGGCAGCATAAAGTATGCATTTCTTATCATGAACTTCTGCTTTCTTGTTTACTCTTTATTGGGATATGACCATGCAGATTTGCCTGAATCAATATGTGTAGTCTGTGGGATAAGTTCATATCATAATACTACTCGAGGAAGTCGTTCTGTTGTTCATGAGGTCAAGGATTTTTTTTCAATGATATTTCTATAGAATTTACTATTATTGCGAGATTCATGGGACTCTGGAAGTTTTAGTTTTTCACTAAAAAAATTCGATAAAAACATCTAGGTAATAGAACTCAACTCACATATGGCAACAAAATAAATAAATAAATAAGGAACAGTAGGGGAGGACACTACTGATGAATATATACTGTTGAAATGGTAAATATGTACAACACAACTCAACCTGGCTGAGTATCTTGATAAAACTAGGAAGGTGGTTAAGAAAAGCTAATACTGGATTGGTCACTTTTGGGTCTGTTGATACTTGATACTACTTGTTAGCAACATTGCGCAAAAATCTGCCGAAGCATCATTAGTGGAACTTTGCAAGTTGTAGTTGTCAATGTAGTCCTTGTAAGTGCAGTATGTCCTTGAAAATCTCTGAAAAAATTACAAGCAAGGCGCCTCCTCCAACAAATGAGAGGGTAATTTTTCCTCCTGGGACTATAGGGGATATAGGAGCTTCTAAGTCATCTGAGTATCTCTCCGACCAAGACATAGCTGCAGGGAAAACTCCAAAGAGGACTAGAACTGAAATGAATGCATGCAAGGGGTCAGTTCATTCCATTCAAGCAGAAAATCTAATGCACAATCAGTAACCACACGCATGTTCTGTACGTCCTACTCATAAAAAGTTACTGCAGTAGACGATCACAAACCGTATGAATTTTCTGCATTTCTATTTAGGAATTATCAGTATACTACTTCGTGGCTGCAGTCTGCAACTGCAAGGAGTCCAGTATTTTTCCTTTGGATTAGAGATACTGAAAAAGGATCCTTACCTCCATAAGTTCCTGCAAAGTCTAGTGCCTTGAAGAATATTTCTGGATCAAGAAGTGAAAGAACAAGCGGAGGGAGCAAAGTTACAAGGTATGTCAAAGGTTTGTTCTGTCCACTCGGTAGTTTGAGCACTGCAGAGTTGTATAGAGGGTTAAAAAAGACAAGCATATTGAATTAATAGCAGTACACAGTAGTCCCAGAAAGTTTGCAATTGTTTTGCTGTCTTCATATATTCAGAATTTTAGAGCTTCTACCCTAGACCTCTTCTTAACTGAAAAATATGATTGCTCTGGGCTGAGGAAGATTCTTACAGTCTGCTATGAAGTCCGTGAGTCCTAGAACAAATCCAATGTATGATGTGCCTATTGCAAGAAATGAGAACGCCTCAACGATAGGCTGCAAACAAGTAGACATTTCAAATTAACCCCTATTTACAACACATCATAAGAAACAACTTGACGAATACGTACCCCCACTATACCATTGCTTGACCTAAGTTGTTGTAGTGGATCACTAATAGTCTCACTCCCTGCAAGCCCCGGAATTGTCCCCAGGATGACAGCATCCCATATGAGAAACAGAGCAAGGGGTATGGCAGTACCTAATACAATAGCTTTCCTGCAAGATTCAGTAAGGATATCATATGCATCTGGAAGTCAACAACTTATAATAATATGATCAGTCGAACAGAAAACTCATGATTTGTGTGTCCCTTTTTAATGAGGATTATTGCTTGTTGTTTAAGATCATTTTTTCTCTAAATAAGGCATATATTGCTCTGCCACAAGTCTGAAAATACTGTTGTATCCTTTTGCTTTATTACTCAAAACTATCGTACTTATGCAGGTAAGTTGCCAGATATGAGTTCACAACCTTACCTTACTTTTGACAGGTCTCCCTCCAAATTTGTACAGAGGACAGGAACTACATTCTGTTAAGGAAAATATTGAGTCTAGTGCCAAGAAGATCAATTTATTCGAATTGAATATGGTAAGCAGCATTACCTGGTATACGAATGAAAGAGCAATTATCGGTACACTTTGAGGAGCAGCAGCAAAATTTGTTTCAAGAAGAGAACTCCACTGTATGTTTCCACTTGCCACCACCTATAACAAACACCCAAATTGTTCATTATCAGTATTCTGTTCTAGGATGTTCCTTGCTCCCAAGAAATTTCCTAGTGGTCTCTTCATGTTATCTTTGTCACCAGACGTAGTTTTCTCAGTAAAAAAATGGTCATATTTCCTTCCAAATAGAACCAGTTTATCTAGAAGTATTGAGGATTCCTCTCGACACACTTTTACTAATGTTGTTCATTGTATCCGTATCAGGGGCGGGCCTAGCTCAATTCATGGGTATTCAGTTGAATACTCATTACATTGTCAAATAATTATGTATGTATTGTATATAGTGTGTACATATATGCAAAACCATGAAACAATAACACAAAATGACATTCTATTCAAGTATTTAGCCTTCATCTCTCCTTATTACCACAGGGCTCGCATCTCCTTGCCCATCCATTAGCCTATAGTTGAAATCTCATCCAAAAATAAGGCTTTAGACTGTCAAAAAACTTAGGTTTCAAATTTTTGAATACCCACTCTTCAAATCCTAGGCCCGCCACTGATCCGTATACTTGGACCAAAATTCCATCTCCATAGGATGTTTTGTAACCAAAATTTAAGGTAGGCATTAAATAATTTTCAGGAATATATTTTATTCTCTTCATCAACTGCTAGAATAGTCAAGATTTCAAATATTTATGATAGGTTCATGTAAAACTCCACATCACAAGTTCATAACTGCTAAATAACAATATGCATATTTGTCAGCAGTAGAACTTACCACAAGAGTTGTGAAGGACGCTATGATACTGAACACCAAAAAACCATTCACAGCACCAATGACTCGCTGACTACAGTTTTCAATACAAGGAGTTTAGTGTTTATCAACTGATCCCGAAATCGACTACTGTGCGACTTAAAGTTAATACCACGTTGGATGGTAAATGCCTAAGTAACTTACCGAGATAAGGACATAATTTCCTATAAGATAATTTTGTTACATTCATAATTGTATATATGTTTGTTCTTAAAACCAAAAATAAAAGTTGACACTTAACAATCACAAATTAACAAGTCATAGACTGACGAAATAGGCCGTAGCCCCGCTATATTAATATAGCAACCATCCGATACAACCAACGAGACGCGGCTGGGGCGACAGCCAACACACACCCAAGAAAGGGAAAAGAAGAAAGAAAAAACGACATAGGCGGATAGACTAAGCGACGGTGACCCGCAACCGCTGCGCCCTCTCCGACGAAGTACCACCACGCTTCTAGCACCGAATTGACGAGTACCAAGCAGCACCTTCAAGAAGGAAAGCCACGCTCCTGCCCGGACCAGCGCACTGGTCCTAGGGTTTCCCCCGGCACAGATACCCACGACACCCTTCAGGAAGGAAAGATGCCACCCGAAGGCGGTACCGCGTCGGTGTCGGACGAACCGACAAGGATTTCTCCCGAAAAACCCCATCCGCAACCACGGACAATCCGTAGCACAGAAGCCCCGCGAGGACGATCCTCGACACCACCAGTCTAGCCGCCCACCAACATGCACTCAAACGATCCCGAAGCCACCATCGTCGTCTCACCGAAGAAGCCGCCACGAGGTCAGAAAGCCGGAGCTGAGGAGAAGTATGAACCGGGGCAGCAGTACACGGCCGAGCGGGAGGGAACCACCTCCACCACCGAGGACGATAGTCGACCGGACGCGGCAGCAAAGCACACCAGTCCACGTCAGGTCCGGCCGGGCCCACCAGGCCCGTAAAGCCCCCACGGGGGCACACCAGTCCTAACAGGGTCCGGCCGGGCCTAGAACGGGCCCGTGAAGCTCGCCGCCACGCTGCAACAAGGTCGGCCGCCGTTGCCGCTGCCCCTGCCCTCTCTTCCTCGCTTCCAACTTCAGAGCGCACAACAGGTCCAGCCAGCCCGCCCCAACCCAGATGGGCCTGGCGGGCCCAGATGTGGGCCGCCGGGAATGGCCGGCGCCGCCCTGCTGCACGCCGACACCACTGCACTGCTCCGCCCGCAGGCCCGCGAGCGTCGCCGCCGTCACACAACCACCCGGCCTCAGCCGGACCGCCGCCGCCAAAGAGCACCGCCACCGGGGCGAGAGAGCCCCGTCTCCGTCGAAACCCGGCGCGGGGAGAGGAAATCCGCCGCCGCCGGCGCCACCCGGGCTGCGCCTCGGCAGCCCTTGCTGGCGGCGGCGACGAGGGAGCAGGAGATGGAGGGGACGCGCCGGGGAGAGCTGAGATGGCGCACCGCCGCCACGGGGGCGACGGGCGCGCGCGGGAGGGAGGGAGGGAGGGAGAGAGAAGGGGCCGGCGGGTGCCGGCGGCGGGGCTGGCGGCGCGGCTGGCGGCGGTGGAACCCTAGGGGTTGGGGTCGGGGTCAGGAAAGAGAGCGCGTCCTCTTCCACGATTTTGGCATCCTTCACAAGTCATAGACTTGAAGCTACATTCATTGTAATCAGGATTTTCCATAACATAACTTGAAAACATGTTGTGGTAAACGCTGAATTCTAACGAAAATTATATGAAAAGGAGAAATATGCAAGTACTTTAACATCCTTTTGCTATTACAGGAAGTGTATCATTTGAGATGATACTGTAACATCTGGTACGTACCTTCCAAAGTAACATAACCCACCAAAAGCCAGTGAAAACAGGGTAGCACTCTCCCATCTGTGTCAATAAACATCATCAATGGCTGAAGAAAAGACATTTTTAAACGCCGACTCAAATTAATTGTGATGACTAATGACACTCAGTAGCTGCTAAGTAGAACGTACATGCAGGAAAATCAATATTTCTGTGGGTTGTAAAAAAACCAACTAGAATAAATTCCATATGGGTTGCGTATCACATAATGCCAGTCCTTAAATTTTGTTCTTCTTGGGTATAACACAACGACAAAACAAAATAAACACTA
The DNA here is from genome assembly GCA_947311845.1 of Poa pratensis. Classification (NCBI taxonomy): domain Eukaryota; kingdom Viridiplantae; phylum Streptophyta; class Magnoliopsida; order Poales; family Poaceae; genus Poa; species Poa pratensis. The sequence goes on along the minus strand of CAMZMU010000092.1, from coordinate 16,930,791 downwards.
GAAATCACAGCAGTAAGATGGATATACACATTTCTATAGAAAAATACAGGCGGATTAAATATATTAGCTAGATCGTAAACTGAAGATCAAGAGAAGAGTTCATACAGTGGAATGCCCAGTGAATTTGTTATGATCTCTGAAGAGCGTGCCACATATGCAACGAGAAGCGCATAGTGTATAAACAAATATGAAAAGCTGCAAGCGCATGAAAGCATGGTCAGAGTTTCTCCAGTTCAAATATGAACTTGTAATCGAGTGTCAATAGGTAGGTAACAGTGATCCTCATTATGATGGTTAGCTCTATGTATATCAAGATTTGGAGTTCTTATGCATAAACAAACCACAGTCGTATTAAATTTTTATCATACCAAGCTGTTCTTACTCCAAAAGTCCCTAGAGTGCGCTGGGCCATTGAAACCTAGAAAAAAAGAGTCTTCAGAAAGTATACAGGGAACAAAATCGATATCAGAGATGGCTAGATGCAACATCCCACCAATTATTGACTAGTCACGAGATGATTGGTGGGACTGGGATGTAACATTGCAAGATCCAACATTGCTAGTTTCATTTTCTATCTTTTGCCGGTCTAGACCTTGTGGTCAGGCAAAATATATCCAAGCAATTTGAGTATTGGATCATCCATCTGCTAAAGCTACTGGCAACCGATAAGAGGTTATATCAAGTATCAGCATGTGTATCCTGTGGTAATATGCCAGTCTTTAGCAGTTTAGCTAAATCACATTATTGCACATTCATTTTAATTGCCTCTGATAGAAATGTTGATCAGGAAACCAGCAGTGGAGTTAGAGTTACGTTTTAACTACCAGGGAGACACCTCCAGATCCTAGTTCACACATTGTGTTGACATTTACTTCAGCAACTAACAGCCCTGTTACAACCTGGAGAAAGTGATGCCAAACAGAATCTGTCAGAGTGTAAACAAGTAACTGAATTAGACAGAGTATTGGGTGAAACTACCAAACCGACCTATGTCAAGGTGACACAACAAACAAATATTTTCTTTATGACAAGAATTTATCCAATCAAGCGCAGTTACAAAAGGATTTACCTTTGAGAGGCTTCTCTGACTGCATGTCACCTCTAATAGGTCAGGTTTGATAGTTTACCCAGTCAATGACATTCTATTACCATATATGCCCAGCAGAAAATGCATGTAACTGCCGAGGCCAAGAATCCAGCTTCTTGTGTGACGGCAGGGATTGCAAGGATGCCTGCCCCTACCTATGGTATCAAGTATCAACGCAGGTGAAAAAAAGGTTAGTTACATAAGAATACTGAGCCTTTGCTTACTCGGTACTATCATGTAAGAGTAATGACCTTTGCTTATTCTGTATAATACTAGGAATATGATTACTCCAAGGGTTGTCTCAAGTAATTTCTAACATGTGTGAACTAAAGTAACTATGGTCTGAGTTGGTCTTGAAGCTGTTGATGCTTCAAGCAGTCAAGGCCAATTCACTGTCTTGAGTTCTGGTTAGTTCTATTGTATTGTTTTATCTAACCAGCTGTCATGTGATTCCTCATCTCAGAGATTCTTGGCGCATTGCATTTTAGCAGAGCCTTACCGGCAGCCTGGTACTCATCATGAATCCTACGTAAAAAATTCAGCAGCTCTTACAAGTTACAACGTGGGTGGTAAAAGGGAAGGAGCATTACCGTTGTGCCGGCCACAAGCAAGATGGACCCGGTGACACTCCCTGGCATGAAGCGAAAAACAGAGGCACAATCCCATCAGCTGTGCTCCATAGGCAAAATTCCGCTAAAAGAGTTCAGCAAAGCAGCGGACTGCATGATCCGAGCATGGTTTACCCGCTCGTGCTTCATGGTTGCTTGGTTGACGTTGGAGAAGAGGCGCTCCAGCTTCGGCGTCGAATCATCCAGTGATCGCCTTTCGGCAGACTGGGAGCAGAAGCATCGTGGCAGCCTCCTCCTAGTGGCCCCTCCTGACCTTCTACGCACCTGTGTTCTTGTGGAGAGAGAGCGCGAAATGGATACCGGTGGCGAGTTCAGTAGAGGGTAGCACTGAAGAGAAGCTGCCATTGTTATCGATGCCACTGCTGCTGCTCTTGATGCGTCAGAAAAAAGAGCCCGCTGCTGTTCTTCCTCTCCAGGCAAGCTTTCAGCTTCTCTCTATTTTTCTTCTTCTGTTTAACAATTGCTTTTGCTGGGAATTTGTGTGGCCCAGGTGTCCAGGCTGAAAAGTTGTGATGTTGTGGCACAGTGGTAGTCCAAGAACTGTGTGTTCGTTTGTGGATCAGGTGTGTGTGGAAGGAAGCACGGAAGCAGTAGCGAACCACCCCCCACCTTCCTCGTTCCCCACCTGAACAGTGAACCGAGGCGATTTTTGAGAGTCGCTCGTGCTCCCCAGCTCGCCGCCGCGCGATCTGCTCGATCCCTCGCCTCCGCGGCCGCTCCGGCGGCGGGAGGTCGGGGAATCGGCAGATCCCGGTGTGTATATAGTTTAGGGGTGTGTGGGTTGCCTGCCGGCGGCGTTGTGGAGACGGCGGCGCGGCTGGAGAGGCGTTTGGCGGCGGCGGTTCCCTCCTCTGCCCTCGTTGCTCCGGTGGGTGCTCGAGGCAGATCCGCCGCTGCGGGTGCGGTTGCTGCTCCTTGGAGCCGCGGCGCGCCTATCCCCGAGCTCGTGGCCGTGGTGGCGGCGCGAGCTCTTGTCCGTGGGGTGCTTTTGCTAGTTTTGGTTGGGAGCTTGCAGGTGGTTGCTTCTCCTTCGCTGGCGGACGCGGTGGGCGTTGCGGGAGTTGGGCGGATCGGGTGGCGGCTCGACGCCGATGGTCTCCAATCGTCAAGATTCCGGCGCATGCGGCGGATGGCTCTTGCGGCTTCTTCAACAAGGTTGGTCGAGCTGGCTTCCTCGGAGTGTGGTTTCCTCGTCTCCTTCTTCCCCGGCGGCGTGCTGCTGGTGGTCGTCGGCGACGTGTGGCGTGGTGGATCCGTGTTTCGCTGTGTAAGGGTGGTTCTTGCCTGTGTTCGAGCGTGTGTGCGTTCTTTGTTCTTGATCTTGTACTCGAGCTCTCTATCAAAAAAAAAAAGCACGGAAGCAGTAGTGTCACTTACTCAAGCTTTTTGTTGCAGGTTGTACGTATTGCTTAAGGTAGGGCCCTAGCTTAAGGAGTATGGAAAGAAGTATCTTAATCTATTGGGCAAAGGTAGCAATTGCTTTCCAGTTCCAGGTATGTTTGGTTTACACGCTGTTATATTTCTTCTAGTAAATTTGTTTGAGGAAAAAGACAGGCGCGCATCATGGTTTATCATTTCTGTGCTTGTGGATACATGTGATATATCTTTAAAGAATAATAAAAATTAATATATTAAGCAGATATTATTCGATACAAATATAAGCATATGATTTTCCTGCATCCAATCAAAGTACCTCTTAAAAGTTAAAAATGATCAAGTTTTAAAAATTCAAGGAAAAATGTGGATGGGTCAAAATGTGGATGTCTTTTATTTCTTCTTTTCCTTTCTTTGGGTGATTGTTGGCTGTCGCCCCAGCCGTGTCTCTCGTTGGTTGTATCGGGTGGTTGCTAGTGGCGGAGCTGCTCATGCACTATGTGGTCAAGCGACCACACAAAAAATTGATAAACAATAAAACCACTGCTTTAAATACACCATAATTGACCCTATAAATCCTAATTTCTGACAACACTGTAATTTTTGAGGTTTGACATCACTGGCTGCTACTTCTAGCTCCGCCACTGGTGGTTGCTATATTTATATAGCGGGGCTACGGCCTATTTCGTCAAAGATCACGAGATCCGAGTGCTGGGTTGCATCTAATGGACATAGATCAGGTGACATGCACCTTTTGCATGTCACCGTGTGACATGCGGCCTAAATTCAAATTTAAACATTGTGATTTTTTTTGAAAAAAATCATGCATGTTCACAGCACATATTAAGATAACCCCTAAAAATTGCAGATCAAAATTCGAAACATACATCGAGAAACAAGAACCTGATCTGTGTCCGCATCTAATGGTAGCCCAGCTGGTCATCCACAACTATAGTTGAAGCCCGACAAAGCCGCATTCTTCAACAACCTGTATGTACTGTATAAACTAGTTCATCTGATCCACCGCAAAGATTTCAGTTTTCTAATAATACAGTAAAGTATAGCATTTTTCACGAAAATGATTGGGTCTGTTATTTTTGCGCAGCTGACAAATGAATTTTCCGAAAATTGAAATATGAAAACGAAAGTCATTTGCACCGAGATTTTTTTTAGAAAAACAGGGAGGTCAGCCCCGCATTTGCATCGGGATAGATCGGTGTATTTTAGTTTAGAGTATGAAAGTTATCATGGGTCAAAGATCACGAGATCCGCGTGCTGGGTTGGGTTGCTTCCAATGGTTGCCCAGCGTGACTGGCCATGGTGACTGAGTGACGACGCAGCCAAGTTCGTCCAGACTGTCCACGGATCTCGAAGCACTTGTGCACACGGACGAAGCCGCATTCTTCAGAAACCTGTATGTACTACTGTATAAACTAATTCATCCACTGCAAAGATTTCAGTTCGTCCAATAGTAGCATTTCTCGTATTCTTCTGGATCCGCAGCTCCAGATCCCATCTTGCTGTTTACGGCAAGAGCTTAACTTCTTTTTTTTGGCGTGTCAGCCAAAAAACAAGCTTATCTTCAGACTAAACACTCTGACACGCACTTTAACTACCGTGTGAGATCCAGAGGAGAGCAGATACAGCCCGCTCCTCATCTTTCCAGATGCGACAACTTGCCTTTAATGGACTGCCCGGAGAAAAAAATCATCTTTTTTCTCTCTCTGTTGTCTGTTCCGTCGTCAGCTGCAGCAGCAGGATGGGAAGTTGCAGCCGTTGCAGAGATCGTCCGCGCTGCGTCGAGACTTCAGGCATGGACAAGTGCGGTTCGTCTCGTCTTCACGTGTCGCCGTGTCAGCGTGTGGCCAAGCTTCCCAATCCCAAGAACAGCCCTCCTCCTCCTCCCAGCCACACAGGGAATGGCGAGCTTTCCACCCTCACCGTCTCAAAATTAGTGTCCGACGAGAGATCCAGAGGCAACGGACCAGAAAAGACGCCTCCTTTTTTCTAGCCCCGTTCACTGCAGTCACAGGTGGTGCCGCTTTCCCATGCTCGCCCTCCGTCGTTAACGTCACCCTCACCTCCCGTCCGTCCTCTTCGTCCTTCTCAGTACACTCCTCTCCCTCCCGTCCCTGTTTTGCCTGGTGATTCCCTCCTCGTTCCTGGCCGCCATTGGCGCCGTTCGTACTGCGTGGAGAAAGGTAATAACATCTCTGTTATCCCTTCTCGGATTCTTGGTTGGGGTGCTCTGGTCCGTTCCCGTGCTTCGGGTACGAGCTGCTGGCCTGGCGTGGCGGGTGGTTCTTGGTGACCTCGGGCCATGGACAGGGGGAGGGATGGAATGCGGGGGAGGATTCCCGATTCTCCGAATCTGGTCCACCTTTTTTCATGGCGAAAAATTCTGATGCACTCTAGATTCCTGAATCTCTTTCCCACGTCATTGCGATTTTTTTGAGAGATGGGGAAGGCGGAGGGATGGGATCATTGAAACAGGAAGAATGGACATATGAGGATCACAGAGCCACGCATGCTTTGGATCCGTGAGACCGTGATTCAGCTTTCAGGGGCGAATTAATGGTGCGATCCTATTGTAGCTAAGAGTGGAACCTTGGGACTGACTGACTGATTCAGCTTGAACGTGCAAATCTTACGACTTCTTTTTTTCCATTGATGCATTCATCTCCTATCCTAACTTTGCTGCCCTTTTCCCCCTGCCTATTGTGAAGACATGGTGAAGTCTCTAAATACGGTCACCTTGATCTTCAAACTACCGTACTACACGCAATGGGGGCAGAGCCTCGTCATCGCCGGGCCGAGCCGGCACTCGGATCTTGGAACGTCAAGCAAGGGCTGTCACTGAGCCCAGTTCACCAGGGGAACGGGCTGATCTGGTACGGCCAAGTTTTGGTTGCCGCGGGCTTCTCTTCTGAGTACAGCTACTATGTGGTGGATGACCACAAGAATGTGTTGAGATGGGAGTCTGGGGAGAAGAAGAAGTTGGTACTGCCTGAGGGCGTGCAGGATGGAGACGTAGTCGAGATCCGTGACTGGTGGCAGGTACTGATTACATTTTTCATGTATTTATTAAACTGTCTTGTTGCTTGTTAGTGCTTATATGCATGCTGTACAAATAATAGTTGCATTAGCAGAAATTTTTAAGCTTACCAACTTACCTGAATGTCCTGTATCTGTTGTTGGTATCTTTGCTGCTTATATGGCCATTTGACATTGTTGTTCCTCAGACTAGTCCTAGAGGCTTACTGTTCCTATGTATTGTGGTTTGTGATTACTCGTGGTCTGAATTCAGGATGCCTCTGAAGCTCTTTTCCTTCGAAGTGCTTTCAAGAATGTCATCTTCAGTGCAAATGAAAATGCTAAAAGAGAATGCAGTCTTCTTCCCTCAGCAAAAGTTTGGAGCCTGAAGGTAACATTTTAAAACTAAAAGTCTAGAACCGATGGATGGACTGGCATTGCAGAAGTCAATCAACACACGTAGTATAATCTCTTTCAATGTTAAATAATACTGTACATATTACAAAAACATGGTTTCTTCCTACTTCATGGGTTTATACAGAACTCTCCAGGTGTCTTGAGCTTGTTAATATGTACTATTTGAAGGAATTTTCGAGTTAGTGTTTACCTCTGGAGTATCTGAGAAGTAAACAAAGAAATGAGTTGATTCTGTTTTGATGTTTAGATACGTCGTTAGCATTATTTTGATTTGACTTCTATATTTTTTCCATACAGATATTGTCGTGCAATTTATCATTAGCTGCCTCGACTAGCAGCTGGCTCCACTGTAAGTAGACAGTTTTGTTTCCTCTCCTGAGCTATCCTTAGTGCCCTTATCCTGTTATGGTTAAATGAGCTATGCTTACTCTGTGCGTAACTATTGCCAATCACAAAACTTTAGGTCGTCGTCACAGGAAGTAACCCTTCAATAGGAAATTGGCGAGCTCAAGATGGCCTCAAGCTCAACTATGTTGGAGATTCCATTTGGAAGGCAAACTGTGTGTTGAGAAAGTCAGAGTTCCCCGTAAAATATCCTTGTGCAGATGACTATTTCCTTAGTGTTTTTTATGTACTGTTTGTTGTATGAAACTAATGTGTTGTCCTTAATAACGTTCCACATATAAATACTGTCAAATTAGTGAAGCAGGAGTCTCTTCATTGGAGTTTGGTCCAAACAGAGAAGTTGATATGGATTTATCATCACCCAAGCCAGCCAGATATATACTATTATCTGATGGCTCCCTCCGGGTAATTTATGCATTCATAATGAGTCATCCACTAAGAATGTGCTAATAATGCATATGTTTTACCATAAAGCTTCCTAGGAAATTTAATATTTAGTTCACCCAATCATTACCATGCTATGATGATTAGGAAATGCATCATATTCAGTTTATATCTATCACGTCCTTGCTAGAACCATGACACGTCATGCTTAGGCAAGGAAGCTGAGATGTAGTATGCATCATAGACAACTAAGATGTGGAGTAATTCATTATTGTTTTACCAGGAATCTCCATGGAGGGGTGCTGGTGTTGCCGTACCGGTATTTTCAATCAGGTCAAATGAAGACCTTGGTGTTGGAGAGTTTCTAGATCTTAAACTTCTTGTTGACTGGGCAGTCAATTCGGGTTTTCATCTTGTTCAGATCCTTCCTATCAATGACACTTCTGTCCACGGGATGTGGTGGGATTCATATCCATATAGGTACCACTAAGATACACTGCTTCATATCTTTCCCCATGCTTTCGCCTAAGTATGAAAGGCAGATTTATGAACAGGAATAATGGCATACATGTGTTCTTCTTACAGCTCACTCTCTGTATTTGCGTTACACCCCTTGTACCTGAGAGTACAAGCGCTTTCAGATGCTATTCCAGGGGATATTAAGGTCTACCTTTGTACCCTTTCATGAACACTTATACTGCTTGTCTGTTTTGGCTTCTCGTTTCACTTATCTCCTCAATTCTGAATCACCTGACCGGTACTCAATTTTGCTTCGCAGGAAGAGATTTTGCTTGCAAAGAAGCAGCTGGACAAAAAGGTAAATGCACTTTAAGTGTATAAAGTATCATTTACTTATCTATTATTACTGCAAATATAAAACTCTGAATATATATTTTTCCTTTGAGCTAGATGCACTTCTTATCCGTGCTGTTATTTTAAATCATATAATATACTATATTTGAACAACTTCAAAAGTGTGATTTTGGTCATGCAATTCATATTGTTCTTGGAGCTCTTTTTTGCAATCTAACTTTTTTCCTTCACATTCAAATAGGAAGTCGACTATGAGGCAGCGCTGGCCACGAAGCTGACAATTGCAAGAAAAATATTCAATTTAGAAAAGGAAAAGTTTTAAATTCTGCTTCATTCAAGAAATTCTTATCTGAAAATGAGGTATATTCACTGGCATTTCCTGTCCTCTTTTTTCTACTTTTTTGAACTACATGTGATAGCTTTCATACCATGTTCCAATAGGAATGGTTGAAACCATATGCTGCATTTTGCTTTCTGCGGGATTTCTTCGAGACATCAGATCACAGCCAATGGGGTCGGTTTTCTGAGTTCTCCAAGGAGAAGGTATTTAAATGATATGCTATGTTAACAATCCGATATTCAATCAGTATTGCTAATAGCAGTCCATTTAGTAAAATGTCATTTGGTCTAATTCTTTCTGAGAGCACATATCGAAAATACACAAGTACTAAGAGATGTCTCCTTATGCATTTTTTTCAGCTTGATAAGCTTGTCGGAGAAGGTACTTTGCACCATGATATTATACGTTTTCATTACTATATCCAATATCATCTATATACGCAAGTAAGTATTGGCTGTTGTCATTTGGAAGTGCTTACTGCATTTTACATATGTATGTATTTGTGGATGTTTATTCTTATTCCCTTCTCATTAGTTAACGGAGGCAGCTGCATATGCAAGGAAGAACAAGGTTATTCTGAAAGGAGATTTACCTATTGGTGTTGATAGGAATAGTGTGGATACTTGGGTATACCCTACTTTATTTCGCATGAATACAGCTACTGGTGCACCTCCAGATTATTTTGACAAAAATGGACAAAACTGGGGTTTTCCTACATATAATTGGGAGGAGATGTCAAAGGATAATTATGGGTGGTGGCGAGCTCGTCTGACACAGGTTATTTAGCAGTGCCTTTTTTGTCTGTCTGGCTGTCACCTTTTGCTTGTCATTACTCATCTGCTATTAGCATGTTGCAGTTGGCAAAATACTTCACAGCATATAGGATAGACCATATTTTGGGTTTCTTTAGGATATGGGAGCTTCCAGACCATGCTGCCACAGGTTTGGTCGGGAAATTTAGACCTTCAATTCCTCTTAGTCAGGTTCGTTTCTTATCTATTAAATAAACTCAAAGGGACCGGAGACCTCTAGAATAGTTGATCTGACTTGTTCCTAACTTCACTTTCAGGAGGAGCTTCTAGGGGATGGTATCTGGGATTTTGATCGGTTGAGCCGCCCATACGTTCGTCAGGAATTGCTGGAGGTAATCCTGTTAAAAAAAGTTAAAAAATTCAGTAAAGACGAGGGTGCCACTGCCAGCATGACGTTTCTATTATGTTCCAGGAGAAGTTTGGATCTTTTTGGACAGTTATTGCAGCCAACTTTCTGAACGAGTACAGAAGCAATGCTACGAGGTAATTTATTCAGTTATATTCCCCTTTCATTCATTATGGATAATAGCTTATTATTAGCTTAGTGATGATTTCAGGAATATCTATTTTTCGATCTAAGGCATATGACTTATTTACTGCAGTTCTTTTACATACCATTGCTTCCTTTAATTTCCCTCGTCTTTTATTGGTTGATTCATGTGTATAGTTCAAAGAGGAATGCAACACTGAGAAAAAGATTATTACAAAGCTTAAAACCAGTCCCGAAAAATCACTCTGGCTGGAGAAAGAAGACAGTATTCGGCGTGGTCTGTTCGATCTATTACAGGTAATTCGATCTTCTGTTGCGCGCGTGTTGTATCTTCATGTTAAAACTTTCTCCTAACATATCCAATTCCTTTTTGATCCATTTTTAGATAACTTTTTGATAGCATATTAAATAGATCCATTTGTTTGTTCCTACAGAATATAGTGCTCATCAGAGATCCAGAGGACTCTACCAAATATTATCCTCGTTTTAATCTGGAAGATACTTCAAGTTTTAGGGACTTAGATGAACATAGGTAATGCTTGTTTCTCATTTATAGGCGCTTCTGATTGGTATGTGAAATTTCTCCGGGCTAGTTGATATTGATTAAGTATTTAGTGTAATAGGCTAACAGCATGAGCATTGTGATGATGTACTTAGTTGCAAAATTTTCTTTTCATTCTATGCTTTGTATTATGCATTTTCCCAAGAAAATAAATTTTATCTTTAGCAAGCAGTTTGCTAGAAAGAAACTGAAATTAACTGCAACCTAATAGTACATCTTAATTTTAATATCGTGTCCTATCCAAACTTGTGTTTTTTGACTATTTCATCGTCTCATCAACGTTATTTTACAGCAAAAATGTCCTTAGAAGATTATACTATGACTACTATTTCGCTCGCCAAGAAAATCTTTGGCGTGAAAATGCACTGAAGACTCTGCCTGTCCTGCTGGACTGTTCGGATATGTTGGCATGCGGGGAAGACCTTGGTCTTATCCCTGCTTGTGTTCACCCTGTATGCCCACTTTTCTGGATATGCTAAAGAATAACTATTGGTTTCTGCTGACTACATTCTTAAAATAACAGCAAGATTTTTATCCAGGTTATGCAAGAACTCGGGTTGATTGGGCTGCGTATCCAGAGAATGCCAAGTGAACCAAACTGTGAATTTGGTATTCCATCTCAGTATAACTATATGACGGTGTGTTTCACACTTTTTGACAATATTATGCTCTCATTTTTTAGACAATATTTAGCGTATTATGTTCTTTTTTTTACAGTATTATGCTCATAGAAACTGTTGGAAATATAATGAAAAGTATATGCTACATCAGATGATAGATTGTGTCGATAACTTTTCAGGTTTGTGCTCCGTCATGTCATGATTGCTCCACGTTACGTGCTTGGTGGGAAGAAAATGAAGGGATAAGAAGTCGCTTCTACAAGAACGTAATTGGTAGTGACGACGAGCCCCCATCTCGTTGCACCCCAGAAGTAGTGCACTTCATAGTTCAGCAGCATTTCGATTCTCCGTCAATGTGGGCAATCTTTCCGCTACAGGTACGGAACTTTAGCTTGTATCATATACTCCCTCCACTGAATTTTTGGGCATAGTTTGGTTAAACTTTTAAAACTTTGAAAACCAATCTTTATATATTTTGCTTGGATGTGTGAAAAAGTATGTATATATTTTTTCTCAAAAAGTACTTTCATATAACAATTTGTAGGTTTTATAATCATATTGTAGTAGAGTCGAATGTCCAAGTTATATTTGGAGACTATATCAATGTCCAAAACGTCATATTTTTTAGTACTGGAGGGAGTATTATCATCGGGTTCTCAACAGAAATAAGTACATGAATATACTTGGGATTTCTTCTTTGCCAGGACCTGCTCGCACTGAAAGACAAGTACACCACAAGACCAGCGGTGGAGGAAACAATCAATGACCCCACAAACCCAAAGCATTATTGGAGATTCCGTAAGTTGATTTTCTAAAGGCTACTCCTGGCACAATGCCTCTTTTTCGCGCAAATTTGGTACAACTGAGACATAAACCGTAGACCTGTTTCGTTATGTGACTGGCGGCAAAGTAGAAACTGCTGAACGTTTCTACAGTTCAGCATTTGTGTTCATGCTACAGTCACTTTATCATTTGATCAGGGCAATTTAATATTTGGGGACATGGCATCAACCAAAGTGCTACCCTGTCAACTTCAAATGAATAAATAATACCTCGGAGAGCAACTTGTAGGGGGTGTAGGACGCCATCATTTTCGAACTATGCTTTCTAAGCTAAAGTGACATCCCTGAAGCCTCGCACGTGATTCACATCCCCACTGTTTAATGAACCCCAGGGAAAGTGTTATCTTTGTTTCTTGGATCTAACTTCTCCCAAACATCTGCAGGCCTACATGTGCCGCTGGAGTCTATGCTGGAGGACAAGGACATCCAAGCAACCATCAAGGAACTCGTCATGAGTAGCGGGAGGTCATTTCCTGGCAAGGAAACGGAAGCCGTCGGAGGAAGTGGAGGGAAGCTCTCCAATGGTAAAGCTTAGGGAAAATTCCTTGGCAGGGACGGTCATCGGGCGGGGGATCATGATTACGAGTAAATAGAATAAGGGGATGATGGACGCTGTATACGTTGAGCTGATGTTGTTTCACCTAGACATTGTTTGCGCCCGCTAATTCATGTCCAACACTCCGGAAAATAATAAGTGCCAGTATCATTTTATGAGGCCAACTTGTGAAATAAATGATCACGCCTCGGTTTATGTCGACGAACTCGATCACCTTTTTGTTTCTTCATATTTTCCACTTGTCTGTGATGCAATGCACCGAATTGGCGAAACGGAGTTGCTGATGCAATGGTACATCAAGCACATTGGTGCATACTCCATTGTCCTAGCATGTTGTAATGGTGTATCAACCACATGAGTGCATGGTATGCACATGCTTTATTCTTGCACTTAACCTAATCTAAGTTTACCATTGGAGAAAGCTGCCTTTATGGTCTTGGTGAACCGTGACCGCTGAATCCTGGTTCACTCATAAGATGCCGATTCCGTTCCACTAGATTTGTGCAGAGCAAAAGGAAGAGAAGGCATGGCTGCTTTTGCTTCATGATTCCCCTATGTTAGCTTCAGGCTTTAGTGCTCTCTTCCCTACGGACTGGCAAATGGAGACAGCACCATGGCAAGGCACCGACAGATAGTCGTCTGATCATCAATGTAGATCCGTGCGGACTGCCGATAAATTTCCTGGCGAGATGATTTGTCGGCGAAAGGCAATTTTGTTTTGCCGACGGACATTCGAGGGCAATACTATTGGGACATGGTGTGGTTAAAGGAACCAACGAGTAATTGAGAATTTGAGATTGAAAACTCAATTTCATCTGAAGCCCCGAGGGGACGTTGCCTATGCTGAACACTCACAGGTGTTGAGCCAAGTTCAGACATGGACGTGTGGTCAGGTGCAATTTTTTTCTTTTTCAACGAGACAAAAGACTTGCCATTTTTATCAATTAATAAGAAAAGAGTTGGCCAGTTAATTTGCGGGAAACCGGTCAAAATCGAAACAAACATCCTCGACAACCCTCATGAAAAACGACCGTCACGAGAGTATACACAGCCACCCTGCCTACCAACACAAACTTAACACACACCGTCAGGTACAATCTGTTCTACGTGTTGCTGCTACTCTGCAAGACTGCGGCAACTCGCATGCTCCGGTGACGGGATGCTCAGGTAGTAAGATGCGTGTCTCTCATGCTGTTCTTTCTGGAAAGCGGTGACGGAAAGGGGCTCAGCAACAGCCGCCGGTTCTTTAATTGAACGTTCTTTCTGGTGGACAAGTAACAGCTTTGCCTCACTTGATCTGTTGGCTTTACACGCCAAACACCCCATCATCATGTAAACCACATGGCTAAGGAAGTTCCACGGAACCCCGGTCCTATGCATTTGCACACTGTAGGTTACGCCTGGGCAAACCCCGGGCTAGGCCGGGTTTCGGGCTGGGCTTGGTTAAGCTTGACATAAAAAAGTTAAGCCCAAGCATGGCCCAGCCTAGCCCGAGACACAAAAAATGCCTATTTTGCATTAAAAATAGTAATTGATTCATTTCGGAGATAAAATAGTTAAGTATCTAACTATTTTTCTAAAAAAAATCTGAAAAACACTGATTTCATGACGGATTTCTCGTACAAAACCGAAGCTCGGGTCTAACCCGACGTTGGACTTTCGGGCCGAGCCTGTCGAGTGGGGCTGCTCATGCCCATGCCTACTGTAGGGCAACTTCCCCAAAGCCCCATTTGCCTATCTGGGCAAATGGAGGCTTCCTCCTATTGGTCAGTTACTTAAAGACTCTTTTTATCTATTCTTGTGAGTCTGGTCGTCTACTTTCGGCTATGTTCATCTCGCGTTTTCGGGATAATGTAGACGGTGCTCAGGGTTTCTGAGGCGGCTAGATGTCCGGGAGGGGCGTGTGATGAGCAAGCACAATTGAATTCATAAGGAGGCGTTAGGAGGACGAAGGTGATACTCGGTGGAGCCCAACCAATTGCACAGATGGCAGTCCCCTAAAGCCTTACCTAAATTTGACGAAGATTTGGGGGAAGTGGTGCAAAGACTGGGAGAGATTTGCACACCTTTGGGATTGGTTTTTTGACAAACGAATAGGAAATGTTTGGAGACAATCCTCGTAGTTGTCTTGTTCGATCTGGTGTATCAGTATCATCATCGGCCGGGGCTCACTCCTTTTTTCGAAACAGAAAAACCAATATCATCCATACGTGGGGGCAAGTCGACGTGGTCAGTGTACAGATCGTTGCGGGCTCCACGGTCTACGGTCAAGGATGGAACACGATGTTTGATGGATGCATCAGAAATTACGTCAAGGCGCCGTACGTTTAAATGGACGAGGAAGTGCAGAGTATGACTGTAATTGATATCTTTTTGTTATTAATATATTCCTTTGTCGAAAAAAAATTGGACGAGGGGAGTGAGATCTCCTCTATCTGCCACATCTCTCCCTCCTCTTGGCACTCTCCGATGTTTCGATTGGTCTTGGTCCATTGGTGGGCGTACGTTGTGGGGCTGCTCGCACTGGCAACGGCTTCCCGCCACTGACTCATCAGTCATCGCTGGCCTTTGTTCGAGTTTTTGTTGTTGTTGAGAGAACTCCTTTGTTCGAGTTTAGAACACCACTCGTTGCTCTCCAAAAATAAAATGGAGAATCTGCAAACTGAGATTAAGGTCACGTTTGACCCTTCTCTATAGAATTTACGCGTCCCAACAAAGTAAAATTGTGTAAACACGCCGTACATAAAAAACATGCTGTAAGCATCAACCGTACCACCACAAATCTTTAAGAATCTGTCAACAAAGTAATCGTGGAATATATGTACAAATTATTTAAGAATCAAACTTTAAATAAAAAATAGGCATACGCTTGTGTGTGCCTGATCATGCGCAGAGTCCCCTGGCTGTTGCGCCATGGTCTTTGCGTGTGGTGTGGACTGTCGATCGAGGTAGCACCGTAGCAGGAGCTTAATTGTGGCTCATGGATACCCTGTGCCGAGGCAGTCCTCCCAGAACTTGCGGTCCTCCGCCTGCCGCGCCGCCGCCCGCTCCGGGTCCTCCACCTCCTCCTCCGCCGGCGGGAACACGCAGCCGTCTCCGGACGGCGCCGCCAGCCGCTTCTTCCACCACACGCTCGCCGTGCTCACCTCCTCCTCGTCGACGTCGGCCTCATGGTAGTAGCCGAGCTCACCCCCCTCGACGCAGCTGCTGCAGCCGTCGTCATCGTCCTCGTCGCACTCGCCTCCGCCGCTAGCCGTCGGCCTGCGCGGGCACGGCCTCGGGCTCGACGACTCCGCGACGCTCTCGCAGTCGCTGCCGTCGTCGGGAACGACGGCCACAACCGCGGCGTGCTGCCTTGCGAGCCCAAACTGGGGCGGCGCCGGCGTGGGCGGGTGGACGGAGCCCATCGGCGGCGAGCGAGCTAAAGATGTGTGCGTGCAACGGTGCGAGCGTGGTTGTTGTTAGCGGTGGCGAGGTGGAATGGGACCGCTGCTACTTATAGCGCGCACGCACGATTTTTTAAAGGAGAAAACTGGTGTGGAGTGCGACCGATCGATGCTGCTAGTCTGCTACTACTACAGCTACAGCTTTCCATTCCGCTGGCATCATCGAAGACGACGGCGAACCGACTGGATTAATTAGTTTCGCCGTCATGGGTTCAGTTAAATAATCCTCAAATTGTGGTGGACCAGACAACCAGTGCAGCGCTTCAAAAAATGGGTTTTGGTTTTCAGTTCTTTTTTACCCCCTCCAGTAAAAAAAGGTTTCTCAATAAAGAAAAAGTAAGTTTGGACATTGATAATCAAAGGTTACCTGTCATAACTTTGACCACAAATTTGTAATGCAATATATGTGTAAGGGAGTAAGGAGCCACAAAATTATAGTATTAAAAAATGCTTCGGAGAAAAGCAGACATACGGCTTTCTAGTTTTCAGTATAATATTTAAATCAATACGGCGGCCAAATATTCAAACATTGACTTTATCACTTTTATGAATATGCTTTAGAATACACATGCAAGTACTCAGACTGCTATAGTTTAAAATTTGTCCGTGTGGTGGAGTTATCTCTGCCGATTGGAGTTGAAGAACTCGCACTAGTAGAAAAAGGACTTTTCGTCCGAAGTACTGTTTTCCATTAGCCCCGGTTCAGACAAAAACCGGGACCAGTGCCTGGCACTGGTCCCGGTTCGAGCTGCCATGGCCCCGTAGGGCATTGGTCCCGGTTCGGTTGGGGGCATTGGTCCCGGTTTATGCCAAGAACCGGGATCAAAGCTCCAGAGCCGGACCACGTGGCATGCCGCGAAGCTTTGGTCCCGGTTCGTGCCAAGAACCGGGACCAATACCCCTCCCCTGCCTATATATTCCCTCTCTCCTCTGTTTTTTTTTCCTGGATTGGTGGGAAGTGGAGGTGCTAGTTTTTTTTCTCTTTGCCACGCACAAGATGTGTTCGATGAAATGCCCGACCCGCACCGAGGTTAGCAACTATATCCTTTTCATCTGTAATTGATACAGAAATATTGCAGGCCTGCATAAATTTCTCTATTCCCGACCCGCACCGTGGTTAGCAACTATGCCCGACCCGCACCGTGGTCATTTCACTATTCAAGATGTTATTGTAATGTTATTTAATAAACTTAATTATATATATGATGCAGATGGATGCACGGATGCGATGGATGTACGGCGAACGACGCAGTTCCGAGTTTATTGCAGGCCTGCATAAATTTCTCGATGTGGCTGAGGCAAACAAAGTGAATAATTTTATGCCTTGTCCATGTGAGAAGTGTCGGAACGTCAGGGAGTACCCTGACCCGAGAACCATTCAAGACCACGTGATTCGGAAAGGTTTCATGCCCAGCTATAATTGTTGGACCAAGCACGGAGAAAGAGGGGTTACGATGGAAGACAATGAAGAAGACGAGGATGATGACAACTATCCTATGTTCCCTGAGGAATGCGGTGATACTGTTATGGAAGACGTTGAAGAAGAAAGAGGTGAACATCGGGCATCAGATGAGCCCGCTGATGGTCTTGGTGGGGTCATTTCTGATGCAAAGCGAGAATGCGATACAGAAAAGGAGAAGCTAAAGTTGGAGGCCATGCTTGAGGATCACAAAAAGTTGCTGTACCCAAACTGCGAAGATGGCAGCACAAAGCTCGGTACCACACTGGAACTGCTGAAATAGAAGGCAGAGACTGGTTGTTCTGACAAGGGATTTGAGAAGTTACTGAAAATAATGAAGCCGAAGCTTCCAAAGGATAACGAATTGCCCGAGACTACATACGAAGCAAAGAAGGCTATCTGCCCTCTAGGATTAGGTGTGCAGAAGATACATGCATGCATTAATGACTGCATCCTGTACCGCGGTGAGTACGAGAACATGGATAAATGCCCGGTATGCAATGCACTGCGGTACAAGATAAGACAAGATGACCCTGGTGATGTTGAGGGCGATGACGAGCCCCCCCGAAGAGGGTTCCTGCTAAGGTGATGTGGTATGCTCCTATAATACCACGGTTGAAACGTCTGTTCAGAAACAAAGAGCATGCCAGGTTGTTGCGATGGCACAAAGAAGAGCGTAAGAAAGACGGGAAGTTGAGACACCCCGCCGATGGGTCCCAGTGGAGAAAAATCGACAGAGAGTTCCCGACATTTTCAGATGACGCAAGGAACTTAAGATTTGGTCTAAGTACAGATGACTTTAATCCTTTTGGGGAGCAGAGCTCCAGTCATAGCACTTGGCCCGTGACTCTATGTATCTACAACCTTCCTCCTTGGTTGTGCATGAAGCGGAAGTTCATTATGATGCCAGTGCTCATCCAAGGCCCAAAGCAACCCGGCAACGACATTGATGTGTACCTACGGCCATTAGTTGATGAACTTTTGCAGTTGTGGTTCGAACCAGGTGTACGTGTGTGGGATGAGAACAAATAACAGGAATTTGACCTACGAGCGTTGCTGTTCGTAACCATCAATGATTGGCCTGCTCTTAGTAACATTTCAGGACAGTCAAACAAGGGATACAATGCATGCACGCACTGTTTAGATAAGACTGAAAGTATACATTTGGGAAACAAGAATGTGTACCTGGGGCATCGTCGATTTCTTCCGAACGGTCATGCCGTAAGAAAGCCCGGCAAGCATCTAGCTCAGCTCGTTCATTGCCTGTATTATATCCTCGACAAATCTATCCTCTCTTGCTATTGTCTGTAAGTGATTTATTTTCGTAATTAAGTCTCTAGCTCAGCTCGTTCATTGCCTGTATTATATTATCCTGCCTATATATATATCCTTTTGTACGCTATTATGCAGAATGAAGATGCTGGAATGCAAAAGATCTAAAGTTTTTGAGGTTGGGTTCGTTGACCCATATATCGTGAATTCACATACGTTAGTCAATCACCCCAAAGACGTGGAGCATGACCTGACCACCTTTTTAACCATGCAACATTTCTGTACGGAAATATTATTTCCTTACAACTTCAGGTGAGTGTTTCTGTCTTGTACATATTTTTATTTGGCTTTCTCGATGTTAAGTGTAATTGATGAGCTATGCATGTCTGCTTTATGTAAACGTCCGCAGGTTCCACTGGATTCTGCTAAGCATTCAACCTGACAAGTCCACAGTTGAAGTCCACGACTCATTAAGTTGGGACCAAGAGTTGTGGTCCGACATGAAAGAAATGCTCAACAAGTAATTTCAATCATTATCGCATTATATCGCCCTCTTTCGTTCGTTCCCTGATGTCAAGTAATTAATAACTCCTTTGTTCATTTTCTTTGCCAAAGCAGGTGTTGGACAATTTTCAAACAGAAGGTAGAAGGTCCATTCAAAGATGAGCTAACTTATAAAACGGTGAAAAGTCTGCAGCACCCACCGGGGAGTAATTTATGTGGATTCTACGTTTGCGAGTTCATTCGCGAGTTGACCACTGAGCGGAGAACAACTGCTTTCAGCAAAATGCGGGAGAAGATCGACCCACAACTGCGCGTAGGAGCAATTCAAGAGGAATTGGCGGGATTTCTGCTTAGGGAGGTCATCGATGAAAGCGGAGACCATTATGCTTCGGACGATGA
Source organism: Poa pratensis (assembly GCA_947311845.1). Taxonomy (NCBI): domain Eukaryota; kingdom Viridiplantae; phylum Streptophyta; class Magnoliopsida; order Poales; family Poaceae; genus Poa; species Poa pratensis. The sequence goes on along the minus strand of CAMZMU010000092.1, from coordinate 16,911,347 downwards.
ACTACATAAGCCTTGATGGCTTGATCTATCTCCATGTAATTAAATAGTTGTATTCTCGCAAGAGATCTATTAATTATATATGCATCAACATGTACTGTGTATATAGTAGAGCGTATAATATGCGTACGGAAACGATGGAGAGCACGTCGGCGATGCGAAGAAGGGGGAGACGACGGAGGCACCGGCGAGAGGGAGAGGGGGCACCGGCGAGAGGGAGAGGAGGCACCGGCGAGAAGGAGAGGGGGCACCGGCGAGAGGGGGCACCGGCGAGAAGGAGAGGGGGCACCGGCGAGAGGGAGAGGGGGCACCGGCGAGAGGGGGCACCGGCGAGATCGAATCCTAAACCCTAAATACCAAAAAAAAAAGCACTCATTGGTCCCGGTTCGTATTAAGAACCGGGACCAATGAGTCTCCCCCCACGAGCAGCCAGACCAGGCCACGTGGACAACCATTGGTCCCGGTTCGTGGCCCAACCGGGACCAGCATTGGTCCCGATTGGCCAGTCCCGGTTAGGCAACCGGGACTGAAGGCCCAACCGAACCGGGACCATAGGCCCATTTTCTACTAGTGTCGATGCTCACATGTATTTAGCAAAACACGAGTGTGTTGTACTATGCCTGTTGTTGTAAAAAAATGACTCCACCTACCAAGAGTTGTAATTTCAATTCTCACACATATATATATATATATATATATATATATATATATATATATATATACCAACACACATGTGTGCACTTGGAATTTAAGGTCACATAAGTTTTGATTAAAGTTGAGTACCAACATTTATATTGTTAATAGAACTATCATGAACTATATTATCATCAATTTAAATATCAACATCCGATAGACAAATCAAGTGTCCTTTAACTGCTAAATCTAGCAACACTAATGGACATATATCGTCCATGTACTTTGACTAGTGATGCACTCGTGTGGGTATTTTGTCTTTTTTGTAACCACAAAGTAAAGATAAACAGTTTGGAATTTTAAGTTGCTTCGAATATTCATATATCTCATTCACTTTTATAAGCCTTTGAATCAATGTACAACTATTTATATCCCATCTAACGTTATATATAAACTACACGTTAAAAATTAAATAAAGTTACACACTAAAGTTGCACGTTTCGAGAACTACAAGTTTATGCTAACCAAGATCCTATTTTAGGTGGTACGGGTTTATCAAAATTTAAGGCCTTGAACTTCCTTTTTCATGGAGAAAATTCCAAAATACCACTACAATTGTGCGCGCTTCGCAAAACCACATGCGTTCGTAATTTTTTCAAATTAAAGAACACCGATATTGCACTCGTTCGGTTCAAAAAGCATTCGTAATTCTTTTTATCTGTGTTAACATGACCTAGAACCGTTTTATCTTTGATTTCTAATTACCATGAATAACAGATATATATTTTTTTCACGTGCAAATAAATTACTAGGTTTTCACTGAAGCTGGTAACATTCTTCTTAGGCCATATGCATTGCAGAGCGCTTGTACAGCCGCTTAGAGCATCCACAATGGAGGAGCGCTTAGGTAGCCGCTTAAGTAATAAAAATAAATCAACTTGATAAAACAGCCTACGGAAGCGCTCAGCGACGCAACGCTCGGCGCTAAGCTGAGACGCTAATCAATGCTAACAGATACCTCCGATTTTCACGGCGCAAGGAGAAAAACGAGCTAGCGCTGGGCGATATTATTTGCGCCGGAGATAAGGTCTCTATATTCTGCGGCTCACGAGGCGATCCCCATCGCCGGCCGCTAGCTCCCCCTCCGCCCCGCCCTGTTCCTCGCCGCCGTCGTCGGCGGCCGCCGGCCGGCCCACGGCGGCGGCGGGGCTTCCCTGCCAAGTCCTCCTCCGTCTCCCCCCGGTTTTCTCCTCCCCTGCGGGCCGACGGCCGGAGGTCTGCTGGTCGCCATGGCGCGGGGCTGCTGTCCCCCATGCTTCTTGAGGTAGAAGAGGAGAGGCTGGTCCAAGTCGGAGCTCTACAGCTGTAACAGCCCGAAGTTTGAAAACCTAAAAACCCGAATAAAATTTTCGCTCTTGTGTTGCATTGTATCATGGCATCCATATTAAGTTGCTAAACAACACACAAATTGGGTTTGACAACATTGGAAAACAAAATGCTAAACTTGTTTAAACAAAATCTCAAATCAAGGAAGACACTCAACTTGCAAAACAATTTTACTTGACATCTTATATTTGTCAAGGAGGTTTAGGAACTCAAAATTAATATTTTGCCCTTGCTTTAAAAATCCTAAAGTAAAATCTTATTGATTTTAGCAAATGCTCTATTTTAAACCTATGAAAAATGCTGTCAAAAACATTTTATTTGGAGATACCAAAAATTGTGGAGCTACTAAATGTTAAGGGGAGCCTCCTCAAATTATTTCATATTTTTCTGGAGTATTTAAGTGCCTCTATAACATCCCTAAAACCTGCTGGGAATAAAAGAAAAGGAAGCAAGGACCAATCGGTGATGATTTTGAAACTTCCAGGGACCTCTTTGCAAATCCTTCATCTCTCTCCCCTGTAGCGACCGAGGCGCACTGGCGCCATCGCCGTGCTCGCGCCGCACCCATGCCGCGCCGGGCCCCTCCCCACTGCCTCCACCTGCAAGGAGAAGAGGAGAATCGAGCCCCACTTGCCCTACTACCCGTTCCCCCACCTCACCTACTCCCCGTTCCTCTCCTCCTTTTCCTCACCCTGAGCCGCCATAGCCGCCGTGCTCTGCCGCCGCATCGCTGTCGATTGAGGCCACTCCAAGCCAAAGCAAGGCCGCAGAAAGCTCCGCCGTGTCGTGCTCTACCTCTCCACCCAAGGAATCGGCCGGAGACGCGAGGAATCGCCGCCGTCCATTTTCCTCTCCGCCACCGCCGCATCTCCGCCGCGGTCGATTGCCACCGTTCCAGTCCATCCCTGACCACGCCGAGCACGCTCACGAGACGAGGGTGAGCACCACGTCCTTCCGAGCCTCTTCTTGTCCTCTATTCTTCCTCTCTAGCCGTAGCTAGTAGCAGTCCGGAGTAGGTGCGGCGATACTCGTGGTAATGAGTAAAAATTGTCAGTGAGCGGTAGTACCGCTGGATTAAGCGGTAGTACCGCTGCTCCCTGGCGAACAGTGCAGGTACCGTCGCCGGTACCGCCGAAAAGTGTGTTCGGAGGCCTTGAGCGGTACCACCAGCGGTACCAACTGGTACCGGGAGCGTGGGTTTCGCGAAGAAGGAAAACGACCGTTGACTGGCTGGTTCGAACGTTGAAGACCCTAGCGGTACCACCGCCTGTTCCAGCGGTAGTACCGCTGTCATAGATTTCTGCCTCCCAGTTTAACTGAAAGACTTCCTTCTCTTCAATAATTTGTTCGATGTGTTGTGTAGTATTACTTGTTCTCGCTTAATCACCCAACCCTGCACCTTCTCATGATCATGACAAGCATATGCAAGATAACGATAGGGTTCATCCTCTCCATTTTTAACGAGTAAATATGCTGCATGACCTAATTCCCCGGTAGATTCGTGATGCACCGTTAAGCATCCGAACTCCGTTAAAGTTGAATAGCTTGAATCATCCTCATCTCGGGGATTTAAAATGTCATGTCATCATGTGTTTGCGCATTGCACCGATGTTATCCATGGTTTTGATTGTTCTCTCCCGATGTTTGTTTTTCGTTAGATCAAGCAGCCGGGGTTACGCCACAATACCCCGAAGAGCCGTACTAACTAGTCGTATCAACAAGGCAAGCGTAATCCCCCCTCTGAGCATATCTTATCCTATGTTTCCGCAAATATTTTCTCCACTATAATATTGCATGCGGTTCTAAATATCAATTTTGTTGGATTAGAGTATCCTATAGTTGCATTAAGTTTCCGATGCCAATACCTGTTTCCCTCCTATTATCCATAGGATTGTATTGTTGGCCGAGATACTTACTATGCTATGTTGATGCTTAGCCATGCTTAGTTAATTGCATAGCTACACGATGGATGGTTTGTGTTGGAAACAAGTGATGAAATAAATGGTTGATGGTGGAGGGATTGTGGAGATGGATAATAAAATGCTAAAAGGTGGGGATGAGAGGCCACTGTGGTTGTGGTGCTTTGTCTCGTTCCCGTCGCCTAGGTGCGAGTTCTGTACCTCTCGAACCAAGACTGAGCGTGCAACCATGCGTGAGGCCTATGCATTTGCAGGAACCCTCATAGACTAAATAACTCGGGCGGGGCTAGCAAGGGTCCTCTAGTTCGGGCTTCCATTTGCGCGTGCATGATGATGGTGGGTTGAGCTGAGAAGAGGATGGCTGTGTTAGGAAAATGAGTGGCCACGGGGCACGGTGTTGATGATCCGCTGCTCCGTCCTCACTGATGATCCTGGGTTAGTACTTAACGAGGGAGAAGTCGACACCGCTCCCACCCAGCCGGCTTTCCAAGGAAGAGAGCTAATTGTACAGGTAATGGGCCGGATGGTACGTGTGGCGAAGAAGCTGGGGCCCCTCGGGACTCCGGGGACTTCCACTTTGTACACCCCTGCAGGGATAAATCTTTTCGAAAAGCCGTGTCCGCGGTTATGGACGACTTGGGAATGGACGATGATCATAGAATAACTTTAACGGAATGATTAAAAACTGAGTACTAGAGTACTACTAATAACCAAGGTTGTCTTCCTCGAGGGTGATTCGGGGAGGTTCCTAGTAGATAGGTGATGAGAATGGTGATGGTTATGATGGAAATGGTTACCAGAAAAGAGTTACTTCTTACCCCTTTTCAAAATAATCTGCTTAGTCGATGCCATGGAGTTATGTCTTTTCAAAATAAAATCAGCTTTATGCAAAACAACCATAAAACCTTGAAAGCCAATCATCGAGCATATATTAGCTCTAATCTTGCGAGTTCGTCGAACTCAACGTCGTTTGCTTATTTTCAGGAGAGGACTTCACCGACCTCGAAGGTGGGTTCTTTGTGGACGTCGACGAGTAGTCTGGGGTTCCCAGGTGGCAGCTTGGGACATCCCGGAACAGCTGGCGCTGGATGTTTATTGCAGGCCTCTTAGGCCATAATTTGGTTCTTGTTGTTTAGAACAACACACTTCGCTTCCGCATGTTGTAATGTTGGGTCTGTGACCTCTGGTTGTCATTTGCTATCTTTCTCTATTATAAGAGTTGAACTATATGATTTTGTGTCGTAGAGTCTGTGATGTGCCAGTTGTTCCACAAGTCTTGATCTCTCTATTATGCTTTGATAGTGTGTCTGGTGGTATCGGATAACCGGAGACACAGTATCACTGTATAACAGTTGGGTCGGGGCGCCACAAGTTGGTATCAGAGCAGTACTGCCTGTAGGAAACCCTTCTACTGGTCGACGTTGAGTCTAGTGTTTGTGAAAATATTTTTAACCTAAAAATGAGTTGTGAAAACCATCTTAGGATTCTTTTTACTCCTTATCTGGTTACCCTCTAATCTCGGAGCAATCTTACCTCGATTTGACTTAAAGGTTTTACTTCTATCTGCTACTTCAAAATTAGAAACGGGGTTGGGTTCGACCTTTAGTGTTATGTGTCACGTTGCTCCCGCTGCGTTGCAATCCGAAATCAATTCAGATGTTGAACACTGCTATGTTTCTACCGAATCTAATCTTGATCCTTTCTTTTGGTTTTACCCAAGGTCTTGAACGAAGGTCCCGGATTGTGCTGTGATTCTGGCATGATGAATTGTGTGGGTTGTAACCCATGTGATTGTTATGCTATCTATGATTCTCGGCACATGAAGCTGACCTTTAACCCAAGTCCTTTATGTGGTATGTGTGGTAAATGGTTGAACCTTAATTTCCCACACCTCGGATGGCTATGTAACTTTAACTTTGCCATAGCTGGAGATTCTGTCTTGGAATCATCTGGGTTATGACCAGAATTCTCTTAGCGAATCCCCTAACTATGTTCGTGACTCTGCTGCATCTCTCCTTTTTGGCATGGTTATCACAATTGAGTAATAACTGGTGCATCCCCAACATCTTAGGATTCTCCTGAGCATGTTTCTTACTCTGATCCGCTCTCCGACCTTTTGTCTGTCAGTTGACAGTAAAGTTTATCGTGCATTGGGTGTTCGATGCAAGTCACTCTCTTGATCCGTCAAGATTTTCCACTGCGTCTGTTAGAAGAAACAAACTCCCGTACCTTGTCCACTTCTCGGACCAGGTCAAAGTAATTAATCTGCGGAATAAGGGGCTTGTTTAGCTTTTGTTCTGCTCCACCTTAGGGTGTCACACTCTTTGATATCAGGGTATCTTGATAAGTATCATGATCCTCTTGATGAAGTGATGCTCTACCCTCGTTGCTCTCCGTTTTCCAAGTAACTTGTTACTCGGAATGTTAAGTCGTGAGCAATGATGTGGCTATCGGATATTCTCAGCAGTTCTTACTGCGCAAAAATCCAGGGATATCCATTGCCCTCCTTAGCATGATTGGTTAGCCAATAATAAGCTGAGTTTGACAGTGCTACCAAGTCAGTTGGCTCTGATGCACTCCCTCGGTCAAAGAGCTAGGTTCGTGCCGAAGCTCCCAAGACCACCTCGTTGTGCCTTGAAAGGCATGATCCTCTCTTGAACTCAAGATCCACCGGTATGTCGTGATATCCTATATGTGGATCGTGATATTCTGGGGTCTTCCAGAAGTATCGCCAGGTTGTCACCTGACCGTGATGTTGAGCGTACGAGTAAGCTGGTTCCTGAACCCCTTCTCCAAGGAAATCGTGCTGGATGTCCGGAATTATTCGGTTGAGCTTAAACAACTTGGAGAGTTGAAAGACAAGAGCTCTATCCCGATATAGTTCCTTCTCAAAGGGATGTCTAGTTGAAGTGTTGAAGCTAGGTGGTATCTCCTTTGTGGATATGCTAACCTCTAAATCTTTTGATTTGAATTGGGCTATCGTCAAATCAAACTCAGACCTACCTACCTGAATGTGTTAGTCTGACCAATACTGATGCCTCGTTCTGGTGAAATATGAGTCACCGTCTCGGAGTATCTGGATAAGTTTGTTGTTGAGCCCATCAACGACCTTCTATCTTCTCCGTGTTGAGGAGATTCATATTGGATATTGGGCTTAGCATTGGAAATTGTTGGAACTAACTTTGTGTCGTCACAAGGTATGTGTTCTAGAAGTTAGAAGTGACTTTCCCGGGTTCACGTGCAATTGCTGAAAGATGTCGCCGTGGATCTGAGTGAATTGTCTGGTTTCCTCGGAATCATTTCAACTCGATCATGCATGTGTAGAATATTCTCGGAATGGTATGTTGTTACCTCCATCCCTTGAGAATTTCATCTATGCATCCAAGCCACTGATTGAATTGTTCCAGAAAGAGAGGAAGTTTGAGAACTTCTTTGTCTCCTTTGGTGTTTCCCCACAAGGACTAAATCGTGTCTCGTTGCAAGTAGATCAAGTGGGGCAGCTCTCTCCTGACAAGTTGCTAATACGCGAGTTCCGCAATATCGTTCCTCCTTTGGAGTTTGACATTCTAGTCCAACTCTTGGGGTCCTAGCAATTGTAATCCTTTGGGATGCTTTGCAAAGGTTCCCTATCCCTACAGGTGGAGTCTGAAGTATTTCTACACCTGACCAGATCTAAGTCTCAATCAGAAACGATAGTTGGTGATCCCCACGAAGCTTGAACTGATGTCTGGAAAATCAAGAAGTGTTCCCAATACTAACGTTCGCGGAGTTTTAAAGTTCTCTCGATCTAGCTTCCAATCCTTCTCCAGTGATCTGAAAGGCTCCTCCGTGAGGAAAGTTCTACTCAAGCCGACTAGTACAAGTTATCTCCTCATTTGTTGAAATCTTGTTTAACATCCCTCTTCAGAAAATTCAGGGCCTTGTGCAAAATTCATATTCTGAACCTTTTGGGAAACAGTTGTTTGCCAACTGGAAACTTCTTATCAATCCCCCATCACCCGCTTGTGTCTCCTAACCGTCAAATCAAGGGATGCTCGAAGTTCCATCCTAAGATTCTACTAGGAGGTACTCGATCGTGTTATATTCACCAAGCTCCCTTCTTCCGGTGAGCTTTCCTTCTTTCCTATGGTGTACTTCGATAGTGACCTCGAAGTGAAGCTGATGGAGCTCGTCATGATGCTCTTGATCAACCTCCTCAAGAAAGAAGCACTTGAAGCGAGAAGATCGTGTAGTACCGTCGTAACTTTTCCCTCTTTCCTACTCTTGGAATCTCGGGACGAGATTCCTGTAAGGAGGGTAGAGTTGTAACAGCCCGAAGTTTGAAAACCTAAAAACCCGAATAAAATTTTCGCTCTTGTGTTGCATTGCATCATGGCATCCATATTAAGTTGCTAAACAACACACAAATTGGGTTTGACAACATTGGAAAACAAAATGCTAAACTTGTTTAAACAAAATCTCAAATCAAGGAAGGCACTCAACTTGCAAAACAATTTTACTTGACATCTTATATTTGTCAAGGAGGTTCAGGAGCTCAAAATTAATATTTTGCCCTTGCTTTAAAAATCCTAAAGTAAAATCTTATTGATTTTAGCAAATGCTCTATTTTAAACCTATGAAAAATGCTGTCAAAAACATTTTATTTGGAGATACCAAAAATTGTGGAGCTACTAAATGTTAAGTGGAGCCTCCTCAAATTATTTCATATTTTTCTGGAGTATTTAAGTGCCTCTATAACATCCCTAAAACCTGCTGGGAATAAAAGAAAAGGAAGCAAGGACCAATCGGTGATGATTTTGAAACTTCCAGGGACCTCTTTGCAAATCCTTCATCTCTCTCCACTGTAGCGACCGAGGTGCACTGGCGCCATCGCCGTGCTCGCGCCGCACCCATGCCGCGCCGGGCCCCTCCCCACTGCCTCCACCTGCAAGGAGAAGAGGAGAATCGAGCCCCACTTGCCCTACTACCCGTTCCCCCACCTCACCTGCTCCCGGTTCCTCTCCTCCTTTTCCTCACCCGAGCCGCCATAGCCGCCGTGCTCCGCCGCCGCATCGCCGTCGACTGAGGCCACTCCAAGCCAAAGCGAGGCCGCAGAAAGCTCCGCCGTGTCGTGCTCTACCTCTCCACCCAAGGAATCGGCCGGAGACGCGAGGAATCGCCGCCGTCCATTTTCCTCTCCGCCACCGCCGCATCTCCGCCGCGGTCGATTGCCGCCGTTCCAGTCCATCCCTGACCACGCCGAGCACGCTCACGAGACGAGGGTGAGCACCACGTCCTTCCGAGCCTCTTCTTGTCCTCTATTCTTCCTCTCTAGCCGTAGCTAGTAGCAGTCCGGAGTAGGTGCGGCGATACTCGTGGTAATGAGTAAAAATTGTCAGTGAGCGGTAGTACCACTGGATTAAGCGGTAGTACCACTGCTCCCTGGCGAACAGTGCAGGTACCGTCGCCGGTACCGCCGAAAAGTGTGTTCGGAGGCCTTGAGCGGTACCAGTGGTACCTCGAGCGGTACCAACTGGTACTGGGAGCGTGGGTTTCGCGAAGAAGGAAAACGACCGTTGACTGGCTGGTTCGAACGTTGAAGACCCTAGCGGTACCACCGCCTGTTCCAGCGGTAGTACCGCTGGCATAGATTTCTGCCTTCCAGTTTAACTGAAAGACTTCCTTCTCTTCAATAATTTGTTCGATGCGTTGTGTAGTATTACTTGTTCTCGCTTAATCACCCAACCCTGCACCTTCTCATGATCATGACAAGCATATGCAAGATAACGATAGGGTTCATCCTCTCCATTTTTAACGAGTAAATATGCTGCATGACCTAATTCCCCGGTAGATTCGTGATGCACCGTTAAGCATCCGAACTCCGTTAAAGTTGAATAGCTTGAATCATCCTCATCTCGGGGATTTAAAATGTCATGTCATCATGTGTTTGCGCATTGCACCGATGTTATCCATGGTTTTGATTGTTCTCTCCCGATGTTTGTTTTTCGTTAGATCAAGCAGCCGGGGTTACGCCACAATACCCCGAAGAGCCGTACTAACCAGTCGTATTAACAAGGCAAGCGTAATCCCCCCTCTGAGCATATCTTATCCTATGTTTCCGCAAATATTTTCTCCACTATAATATTGCATGCGGTTCTAAATGTCAATTTTGTTGGATTAGAGTATCCTATAGTTGCATTAAGTTTCCGATGCCAATACATGTTTCCCTCCTATTATCCATAGGATTTTATTGTTGGCCGAGATACTTACTATGCTATGTTGATGCTTAGCCATGCTTAGTTAATTGCATAGCTACACGATGGATGGTTTGTGTTGGAAACAAGTGATGAAATAAATGGTTGATGGTGGAGGGATTGTGGAGATGGATAATAAAATGCTAAAAGGTGGGGATGAGAGGCCACTGTGGTTGTGGTGCTTTGTCTCGTTCCTATCGCCTAGGTGCGAGTTTTGTACCTCTTGAACCAAGACTGAGCGTGCAACCATGCGTGAGGCCTATGCATTTGCAGGAACCCTCATAGACTAAATAACTCGGGCGGGGCTAGCCAGAGTCCTCTAGTTCGGGTTCCATTTGCGTGTGCGTGATGATGGTGGGTTGAGCTGAGAAGAGGATGGCTGTGTTAGGAAAATGAGTGGCCACGGGGCACGGTGTTGATGATCCGCTGCTCCGTCCTCACTGATGATCCTAGGTTAGTCCTTAATGAGGGAGAAGTCGACACCGCTCCCACCCAGCCGGCTTTCCAAGGAAGAGAGCTAATTGTACAGGTAATGGGCCGGACGGTACGCGTGGCGAAGAAGCTGGGGCCCCTCAGGACTCCGGGGACTTCCACTTTGTACACCCCTGCAGGGATAAATCTTTTTGAAAAACCGTGTCCGCGGTTATGGACGACTTGGGAATGGACGATGATCATAGAATAACTTTAACGGAATGATTAAAAACTGAGTACTAGAGGTACTACTAATAACCAAGGTTGTCTTCCTCGAGGGTGATTCGGGGAGGTGCCTAGTAGATAGGTGATGAGAATGGTGATGGTTATGATGGAAATGGTTACCAGAAAAGAGTTACTTCTTACCCCTTTTCAAAATAATCTGATTAGTCGATGCCATGGAGTTATGTCTTTTCAAAATAAAATCAGCTTTATGCAAAACAGCCATAAAACCTTGAAAGCCAATCATCGAGCATATATTAGCTCTAATCTTGCGAGTTCGTCGAACTCAACATCGTTTGCTTATTTTCAGGAGAGGACTTCACCGACCTCGAAGGTGGGTTCTTTGTGGACGTCGACGAGTAGTCTGGGGTTCCCAGGTGGCAGCTTGGGACATCCCGGAACAGCTGGCGCTGGATGTTTATTCGCAGGCCTCTTAGGCCATAATTTGGTTCTTGTTGTTTAGAACAACAAACTTCGCTTCCGCATGTTGTAATGTTGGGTCTGTGACCTCTGGTTGTCATTTGCTATCTTTCTCTATTATAAGAGTTGAACTATATGATTTTGTGTCGTAGAGTCTGTGATGAGCCAGTTGTTCCACAAGTCTTGATCTCTCTATTATGCTTTGATAGTGTGTCTGGTGGTATCGGATAACCGGAGACACAGTATCACTGTATAATAGTCGGGTCGGGGCGCCACAACAGCTTGGCCCACGGTGGCGTTGGATGCTCCGGCCAGATCTGGAGGGCCAGATCTGATGTGCTCGGATCCCCTGCCACGGCCCCTGCTCGGGTGCAGGGGTGCAGCTCACGCGGTGGCTGGCCGGTGCGGGTGGAGGTCTGCTCCGCGTGGCCGTGTCTCTTCCTCAAGCGCAAGATGAAATTTTTACTTGGGTGATTCCAGTCCGGTCTTGGTTGTGGATTTCCCTGTCTCGTTCGTGCAGTTGAGGAAGGCAGGGGCTCTAGGAGGAGTTGCCTGTCGCGGTAGCTGGGGTGGCTGGCTTCGTGCAGGCGGGTGAGGTTGGCAATCCTCGGAAGTCGGGGCAGCGGCCCTGAGAGGTGGGCGTGGCGGTGGCCTGGCGGCGGGCTCCGCAACGCAAGGTGCTGGATGGTGCCTCGGTCCGTTTGGACGGCGATGGCTCCGTCGTGGGTCGATCGTGGTCGAGAGCTTTGCTCTATTCCTTTCTCTGGTGTCTTGGTTGCCTAGTTCCACCTTGTTGCCGGCATGATTTCTTTGGACAGTGGCAGTGGTTCCCAGGTGAAAACCTTGCCTGCTTTGCTTGGCCGACGACGGTGACGCCTTCGGGTGCCACATTCCCCCTTGGGGGCGTTGTCGAGGGTCCATGCCGATTTGACCTACGGCTCCGGATGAAAATCTTTGGTCCTCTCTATGGACCGGACGGCGGCAACACTTTCGTGTCGCTCCCTTCTTGAAGGCGCTGTCTTGGGAGGCCAGTGTCTACCGGTTAACATGGTGTGGGTGGCGGCCATAGGCAATGCTCTTCTCGGCGTGCTTTCTGCTTCGGTGGACTTTTGTCCTTCATCTCCCTCGGCGACCCCGTACTCCTTTTGCCATTTGTGCTCTAGGGTGAGCTTCTCCAACTCCGACGGTGCGGCGCTCTTCGATCCGAGCGAGGGGCAGGGGCCTTCTTCGGATGTGGAGACGGATGGCACCTCGACGACGGGTGGATCTTTGGTTGCAGATTTGGGCTTGTTTCAGCGGTTCAGAAGCTTCGTCGCCAAGTTCGCTCTCGCGGCACTTCAATCGACGATCGTTGCAGCCTTCAGCGCTTCGGAGCACTTCAAGCTATGTGTCTTGTGTATTTTCCGTTTGCTTGTTACTCCTTTGCCTGTAAGCTGATTTCCTCAGCACCTGTTCTGTAATTGCCGCTGTAAACTCTGAGCTTTGTTAATTCAAAGCTGGGCATTTGCCTTTTTTCTAAAAAAAAATATTATTTGCGCCGGGCGCCCAGGATTCAAGCTGGCAACCACCGATCGGCCGGGATTTACATCCTGACGTCGGATGATTAGCGCCGCACTGTGGGTGCTCTTACAAAGTCAAATTTTGGCCGCACGTAAGCGTCTGGCGCTAGGGGCCGAGTTTTCTGTTCGTTTTCCAAGCGTCGTCCGCTTACTTATGCATCGATGCCAAAGGAATAGCTGGGATTTTGGTGGAAACTGTCAAAACGGAAAGGATTTCTATCCTATTTAGCGCCTCTAGTTAAGCGCCTTTGTTGTACGCGCCCTTAAAAAACTCCGGTAGCTAGAAAAACTAGCATTTGGTCAAAGGTGTATAAGATTTTGGATAATAGAAGAACACTCGGAAGTCCAAAATGGTAGGCTAATTAAGAAGCACGAATTTGCCGGCAACTCAAGATTTTCCAAGAAGAAAATTAATGTTGCATGGCTCCACTGGTGATACCGTGAAACTTTGATCGCGAATTTGCCATTATGTTGCTGAAAAATACGATAAATCACCCCGATCGACTACTGATCAACCTATTATTTAATTTTAAAATGATATTATAGCACCTTGACCGCCAGTTAAATTTTCTTCAGGGCCGGCCGACGTGCGAACAATGCATTCCTTTTTGGAGGAGATGCATACGTCTACGTCAAAATGTGTACGCCATCTGTTTCCGGGTTGAGAAATTGTAGACGGATAAGCCAAGCGGCGGCATCACGAAATGTAGCAAAACCTACCAGCTCCAGCGTGTTTCTAGAAGGGTTGACCCCGGCCGGTATTCGCTTCTAGAAGCCAGACTCCATCTGTCAGGCTCCATCTGATCTCTATCAGAAGAAAATCATACTACTCCACAACTGCAGACAGCAGCTGGATGGATGGATTTTATGGAGTCAACCCACATGGAAGTACTTTTCCTAAGGGTGATGATGGAAGGAAGGAAGTTGGTGCGTGTTGGCAATCGGTTTGTTGACGTAAGTGTGCGAGTAGCTAGAGTGGGGTTTGACACTTGGGTACAGGTTTGGTCTGCACTAGGAAGTCTTTGACGTGCGTCGAGGTTGATTTAGGGGAAGATCAATATATGGGCGCGTGTCCTAGGTGCGTGCGGTCAATTCGATCTGCCGTCGGGTGGAGCTCACGCGCGCGGAGACTCGGCCGTAACACGACTTTGCAGCATGCATGCATGGACAACTGCCCGGTTGGCGCTAGCATGGGCATGCCTCTAGCTAGCTAGGTTCTTAACTTGTGGTCCCTCCGTTCTAAATTAAATGACTTTTATTTGTGAACATGTGGATGTATCTATACTTATAACATGTCTAGATACGTCCACATGTAGACAAATGGAAGTCAATTAAAATGGAACGGAGGGAGTACATGAGACAAATTGTTTTATACGAGAATATATGGTACATAATCGGCATCGACAGAAGGCCGAAAAGAAGGTGGGGTAACAATCTAGGCACATAAAAAAAACCAACATATATACACATGCATGCTTGTATATTACTCCCCGTTCTAAAAAGAATGACTTCCATTTGTCTAGGATGTATCTAGACATGTTACATATATATAGATACGTTTACATGCACACAAATAAAAGTCATCCTTTTTACAACGGAGGGAGTATATGCTATACGTACATTGGCCACTCAAAATAAAGCATAAATCTCGTGGCAAACATGTTTGTTCAGGTATACCGACACAACACCTCAATCCCATGACGATCATCCTGCTCCCTCCTGTCCTGATTTTCTTGAAAAGCAGACCGTGGTACCCCAAAGGCCCACAAAGCGTCGCTTGGCCTACACCGCGTCGCCGCAATTAGGGGTGGAAAGTGGCCGTGATAATCCAAATTATCCGACATTCGTATTTGAAAATAGACATCAAAATATCCGCATCCGGACCAAAACTAAAATGGAGGCTAAAAATATCCGGATTTATTTACAAATAAATATATGCTATATAATTTTGAAACAAATGAGGACATGAAAATTGATATATTCATATTAAAAACAAATACGTTGGCCAATTTTAGTAAATGGAAATAGATATATTCTTATCTGAATAAAATCATCGTCGCCAATTTTATTAGTTTCAGCCCTATATGCCAATTATCCAACCCATGCAAACTAACAAGTTGATGTATATTTCTGTGACCGATCTTGACCAAGGTTTTGGTTACCGGTTAGTAAATCCGGTTACCATCCAGTAACCGAGTTTCCCAAGCACCCACGGGAAACTGCTTACCAACAGAAAATTTCAAGATTTTTGAAAATTTTGGATTTAAACACTAAAGAGTGAATAAATAGCGTGTATTCTTTCTCAATATGCAAACCCGAATACGTAGCGCGTTGGTAGCGGTGCGATTGATTCCTTCTGCAAGTTCCGTGTTCAAAGTCGTGCCCCGTGTATAATTTTTTACCCGTTCCTAAATATAATTTGTTTTGGCTTTTGTCCACATTCACATGTATATAAGCGTATCTAGACATGTTTTAGTGTGTATGTTCACTCATTTTAGTATGCATCTAGACAAAATGTGAAACAGATAAAACATCTTACATTTACAAAACGGAGGGAGTATATAATATTGTTAGACGACCTTGGTACGTCGCGAGGATTTTGCAGTTTAACCCCTCCGAATTTTGGAAATTAACTCGCAATCCAAATACATTACAAACTCTCCTGTGTCCCGAAAAAAACTGGAGATCTCGATCATCCCGTCAGCGCCCTCTATCGCCCAAGGACCACCGTCCCGAGCTCCCGTCAGCAAGCCCCGCCAACGTTATCCCTATGGCTCAATCTCCTGTCGTGCTCGGCCGCCCCAAGCTTCTCATCTCCATCTCCAACGGGAAGAAGGGGGTCGTGTTGGTGTGCTCTCCCGTTAGAGCATCTCCACTCGGGGCGCCCAAACGGCCGCCCAAAGGCCTTTGGGGCTCGTGGTGCCCAAACGCGATTTCGGTCCGGCGCGGTCCATTTTTTTGTCCGGCACGCCCACCCACGCCCTCAACTTGGGGAGTCCTCGGGCGGCCCTGGACGCAACGGAGCGCGTCGCCACGTAGGCCTATGACGCGCAGGCCACGCCTGTCATTGAGACAGAGACTATATGTCTCGTCGTTTTCTCGTCTAATTTATCCCTTGGACTTTCCTCGTCGCCATGATCTGGAACGCCGCCGCCGGCTCCATCTTCCCCCGATTCGACGACGGCGCCGCCTTTGGCTACCTCTCCCCCCTTGCAGTTCGCCGTGCCTTCGGCTTCTGGCCCGCCGGCTATCAACGACTCCCGCCGGCACCGGCGACCTCCCCGCGGCCCGCCCTGCCTGCAAGGTGTTCGGCGGAAATACTGGTATGCCTGGTTTTTGACAGAATTGATGCTAAGCCGGCGATCGGGCCATTGCAGATGGATAGCGACGACGAGTTGATGGCCGCGATGCTGTTGGAAGTAGAAGCCGCCATCGCCGAGGAGGAAGATGAGAATTTAGCAATTCTCTCATGTCTTCTACAACTTCAAGCCGACGAGGCCGCCGTTGCCGCACAAAAACGAGGAGGCTCGTCGTACGGAAGGAAGAAGACCAAGCCGAGGCAGATAATGGAAGGCAATTGCATGCTAGTCTTCGATTACTTTGCCGATCCTCCAGTCGCCACTGCCAAGGATTTTCGTCGACGCTTTCGAATAAACCGTGGATTGTTCAACGACATCGTGCATGCTGTGAGGGAGTATGATCCATGGCTCAAGTGGAAGAACGACGCGGTGAGAATGATTGGTTTCTCATCCATCCAGAAGTGCACTGCTGCCATGAAAATGCTGGCATGCTGTAGATGACTACCCACGAATATCAGAGTCCACAATTATCAAGTCGATGTACATGTTCTGCAGGGCGGTGGTTGCTGTGTTTGGCCCGTACTATTTGAGAGGACCAAATGAAGAAGAAAGGATTTCCTGAGATGCTTGAAAGTATAGACTGCATGCATTGGAGCTGGAAGAACTGTCCATTTGGTTGGTAAGGATTGTACAAAGGAGGCCACAAAGGATATTGAAGTGAGGTACTTGAAGTTGTGGCCGATCATGAACTATGGATTTGGCACGCATTCTTCGGCATAGCAGGATCACACAATGACATCAATGTGTTGCAGCGCTCTCCTGTGTTCGCGAAGCTCGTTGAAGGTCATGCCCCACCTATCAACTATGAGATCAATGGCCACCAGTACAACAAAGGGTACTACCTAGCCGATGGCATCTATCCAAGGTGGGCAACGTTTGTCAAGAGCATCCCCAACCCTCGCGACAACAAAGCTTGTCATTTTGCCGGTGAACAAGAGAGTGCCAGTAAGGATGTTGAGCGGGCATTTGGAGTGTTGCAGCAAATGTTTGCTATCATTCGGTACCTTGCTCTGACATGGTCGAATGAACATATGTGGGAGGTGATGAATACGTGTGTGATCATGCACAACATGATCATCGAGAGTGAGCGCGCTCATCCAGTGCATGATCATATATGCCATATGACTTTTAGGGTCCTCTCACAGATGTTGATCACAACGTGCTAGCAGATTTCGCTGATTTTCTCTCGATGCATATGAAGATTCGTGGTGAAAATACTCATCATGCACTCCAAACTGATTTAGTGGAGCATTTGTGGGCGCGACGGGGCATGGCAGCGGCAAACCCGGAAGAGCAAAATGTTTGAGCTGTAATTTTGTTTTTAGTTAATATGGAACTTTATTTTATGTGTTTTAACTATAAAACATTTATGTTTACTTAACAAAATATTTGAATTCAAATAAAAAACCCAATCTGGGAGGCTGTTTTGGGCGCCGCGAGTGGGGAGCGAGACGCCCGAAACCAGCGACAAGTCCGGACGGCGTCCAAACGGCCTGTCCGGAATGCGTTTGAGCGGCCATTTGGGCGCCGCAATGGGAGATGCTCTTACTTCCCCTCGATATCCCTCTCCTGCCTCGTTGTGCGAGTGGGATGGCGGCGGGAGTAGGAGGCGCGAAACTTAACCAGATGGCGGATGGTAGCAGCCGTGGCCGCGGACGTGGTGCAGGCGGCGCTTGTTCTGCATGGCGGACACCCGGGGCTACTTCCCTTCCGAGGCGGCGGCAAAGGCGCCTGTGCGGCTGTCCCCCAGTCTGGACGGTGCCGCATTGTCTACCCCCGACGAGATGCTGCCATCACTTATCTACGCAATGTAGATGCTGTTTTGCGATATTGTTTGCTCCTCATGCTCTGTTCCCGGCTCCTCGTGATGCAGTACCTCGATGTGGCTGAGCATGTAACAGAGCAGCTCTGAAACCCCAATCAGACGATGGCATGAACCTGACTTGCTTTCGGTGATCATTCCTCTTTTTTTTTTCCAGTGTGAGCAGTGCTTGTACTCGTAGTTGAGAAGATGTCACGAAGGCAGCCAACACCTTGCTTGCAGGCAGTCATGATAATAACCGTACTTTGATTTCTGAATGTGCTGATGCAGATGTGAAACACAATTGAGTGGAGTGGATTTTGTTCTAAATACTGATGCAGTATGTCAGAAATATAATATATATATTGCACGGCCTTTTCATCTGTTCGAACTTTTGAGATAGTTGACTAGTGCATCAATTTAATATGGTATCAGAGGAAGAAGTTTAGAGTTCAAATTCTGGCCAACGCAGTATTAAAAATAAATATCTGCGGATACCCTAATCCCGGTCTTTTGAGATAGTTGGCTAGTGCATCAATTTAATACTGTCTGTACAGTACCAGGAACTTAATTTGTATGCCATAACCACCATCTAACAGGATACGCATGTCCTAGGCATGTAGGAATATGCAATCATGGTTCCAAATATTTCACATGTTAGGTATATTTGAAGACATTTTTAGAGATTACAAATGCTGAAAGACCTTCATCCGTCAAACAGTATGCTATCAGTATAGACAGTGTTTCCCTTCCTTCCGTACATATGCTTCATGGTTTATACCTAGCATCCTGCAAACTGAGGGTGTGTTTGGTTGAGATTTTTGGGCCAGATTCACGTTCTCGCAGCTGGAATCTGAACCAAACTTTTTTTCCAAAGCCCTCAGATTCGGCAACGCAGCAGATTCCCAATGTGTAAACCGAAAGCAGGCCAACCCCCAGATTTCACTGTGTTGCGTTGAGAGAAATGGAAGATAATTACTCGCCATGCCATCCATAAGTGAAAACTTATCGGTTCGTTTCGTTCTTTTCTTCTCCGACGCTCCTCTCTCTCTTCCCGTACGTTGATTTTCCCCAATGTTCATACAGGAACTGGAGCCATGTCCCGCCGGCGGCCTATTCCGGCAGCCTCGCCGGCGTACTCCGACAGCGTGTATGCCGGGAATCGGATGCCGCCAAGCCGCCGCTTCTTTTCCCTTCCTGGACCGGCCCGACGGTTGATCCGACGACATGAGCCAGCACCCAGCCTGCCTCCATATCTGCCCGTCGCGCCGCCTCCCAGGAACGACGCCCGATGGCGGCCAGCCGGCCAGAGATCTACCGCGCCTCCTGGAGTTATGCTTCTCCCCTCCTCTCCATGTCTGTGCAAATTGTCTCTGAAATTGGTCTGTACAAAATAGCAGTGATTATTGTGTAATTGGTCTGTACAACATGGTTTGGAGTTTTGCGTGCAAGGTGTTCGCGAAAATGCTACTAGTGTTTGTTTAGTGCTAGAGCGACCAAAGATAGTTTTGTCGACGGCGAACATCGTGTTGTGAACCATGTCTTACATCTGTAATACGCATGTGTTCAGGTAATCCTATGACATTCCCGAAATGGTCATTTTCATATATACGAGTGTATAAATTATTGTTTTGCGATCAATTGGCATATGGATAATCTCTTAGCGCCTTAGTGGGGCATTACAGACACTTCTATCAAATCCACAGTTCACAGTTGTTCCAACCAAACAACTTTCAGATTTTTCACAGTTGTCAGCTCACAGCAGATTTTCCGGAGCAGATTTCCCACAGCTGATTTTCAGGAATCTGCAGCTCAACCAAACACACCCTGAATCAATGACTGATTCACTTTACTTTTGATGCAGCACATATTGATTCAAAGTTTCATAAGAAAAGCGTGAACTGTAATCATGTATGAAATTCCAAATTATATGTTCGAGTTTTTGTAATCTACTTTAATTCAGTTATTCGAGCCATTTCCTTGTAAAAATCTGTAGGATCTTGCATGGCAGCTCAGACCAGAGGAGATGTAAATGAAACCGAGTGATGATACCACTTGTGTATGTTAATATTTAGCCGATGACGTTTGTGTCATTTATTTTTGTCATCGGAGTAGTCTTCATCTCACAAAGTAGCACAGTGAGATGCAAGATAGATCATGATTTGTACAGTTTATGCCATTATGCTACGTGTTCCTTTTTGAAGTTTGGTCACTTATATAAACCTATGGTGTAAAATGAGTCAGAAACTTTGTATCATGGGTCAGATGAGTCCTTTGCGAGAACCTGTAAATGATGGCCTCCTTAAACCACTTCTTCAACAGGTTAGTGTGGTAAGTGCAAAACTTGTAGTCTGTAGACTGTAGTAGTCTTAGAGGATCTCACCAAAATTCATGATAATAGTACAATAAGACCTGTTAAAATGTAGAATATGAGAGTTAGTTATTGGCAGGCTCTAACATAGCAGAAATGTAACATATGTATCATGCTTTGAGGATATACGTTAGCACTATGCATCTTCATAATTAATGATAGGAAAGCTGCCAACATATTGGAAATGCTTAAGAGAACTTCAATGCATCGGTCTCTTCATAGTAATCTATTCTTATGGTGATATATTACATAATACTCAGATGAAGGATGGATAAATTCACATCTCATCATCGCTCCAAGCAGCATCTAACCCGGTAAGTCTCCATGGAAGGTGCGTCTCCATGAAACAACCCACCCACACGCCCGTTGCAACGCACGGGTATTTAGCTAGTCTGCATAATATGGAAAAAGATTGTACTACAAGGTTCGAACCTGCGACCTACAATTTGCGCAATCGGGAATATCGCTACGCTACACTCATTTTTGTTTAGAAATCGAGTTTGAATGCTAAATAATATTGTCCATAGAATATTTGAATTCAAAATTTAATTTTTGAACTTGTAACCATACCAGATTTCTCGGTTACCGCGGTAACCGGGAATCCCGAGCCCCCTCGGGAAAAAAAATTCGGGAACCAAAACGTTGATCTTGACTCTATAGTGTATTATATTACTCCTATATTTATCTATCTTCTTCTCTATGTAGTTGACTTACTACATGAGCCACTCCCTGAACGCCATGGAACCACCAAGAGACCCTTCAATGTCATCGTTCGCGTGGTCTTTCCCCAATGGTGTCTTCCGGTGGCCACAAGAGGAGGTCACGGGCCCTCGGAGATGGACTAGGGGCACCTCAACGCCGTTCTGGAATAGCATGGGAGAAACATACAAACAATGGCATTCTTTCTTTGTAACGAATTAATTAACGAAGAGAGAAACATAATTCTTAATATTGTAAGGAAAATATCTGTCACAACTATAAAATAAAGTGAAAGTATATCTGATTATTGATCAAATGCATGACGATAATTATGTCACAATGTCTCTCATAAATTCATGAGTATACAGGCACATTTTTTTTGCGGGTTATTTTTTTTACGGGTACAGGCACAGTTTTTAGGCATGCATTCTCAATGATCAAGACTGAACTGAACCTTTATACATTAGCATTTTTAATTTCCTAGTAAAGCCCGCCCCCACATACTGAAGCAACACAGAGAAATCGCGACGTACAACAGCCGGAGATCATCTCAAGGAGCACAGCGAGATCATACGATCACACAATTCGTTCCTCGTCGCATCAACTGCTAGTCTGACAACCGACAAAAGTTCAGAACCGATGAATTTGCAGTTCGCTTGTTCCATTCCAAACACCTCCCGCTGCGAACGACGTTGGCAGTGTTGGCAACCGCCTTTGTAGCCACTTCCCAAGGAACCATGAAGGCTGGTGACGTGTCCGCCGCAGCAGGCGCCGGCGTGCGCATGGACTCGATCGTCCATTGATTCATCATTTGCTTGACATGGCCACCAACAACGACTGTTGTTTCGATCTCTCTCCGAATCCTCGATGATAAACGATTTGTGGCGCGGTGCTGCTTTTTAAAATTTCTATCGCTATTTATTCAGATTTTTCATCGTGTGGCATACCCCATTACCGGATCGTGCCAGCTCAAGGTATGCTCCATGGCAATCCTACGATGACAGACGTGTGAGCGCACTGACCCCCCAGCTAGTCAGAGCTAGGAATTCACTACGGGTTCAGAGAACCCCTAACTCAGGATTTGAACAATATTGACATGCCTTGCAATGGCAAGACGTTCGGTGAAGCGGTTGATTATGCCATGGCGTGCATGGAGGCCGACGCCTAGTCGCAGGCTACTGTTGAATATTTTGGCTGCCTCCAGTTTCTCAAGTCCTAAAATCATACATTCAAATAATAGTGAGGATTCTATCATATCTTCTCTCTTCTCAAACAGCTCTACATATGCAAGCTTTTATATAGTACCAACGTCATACACTTTGTCACTTCATTAGTTTTTCATCACACAATTTTGAGGTATGGGAACTGAGATACAAACCAACAAGAAATTGATGATTTATAGTCTTGTTGGGTCACGTCAAATAAGTGTTTTCCAAGTATGACCTTCTATCACATTTAACATATATGTTGATGTTTACATACTACACTAACTTCAAATGTAAGCTGTTATTAGCTGACAACGATTCATACATAAGCTTGTATAAATAAACCGTGACAAATGAAACAACACCTTCTTTAATTTAGCAACCTAAATATTTTGTATATTTTTTAACGAAATGGAGCATAGACCTAGCATCTGCATCAGCTGATGCACACAAACATTTTGTTGCAACATTCATAATTCAGAGTTTATAATTTATGGGTCACATAAAGTAGCGACAAACACCAACGAGTGAAACACTTATGCAACATCTAATCTATTAGTGGACCGCCAGCCAATCTGGATGTAGGTAGCCCGAGCGACTGTCTCCAGACGCAGACGGTTGCATCCTTTTTTTATATACCAAGAAAAGGGTAACTACATGCATTTTATGCTGTCGTCTATTTGCAATCTAAAATATTTGAATGACGTAACTATTATATGGCATCAGAATATTAGATTGTAATTGAATTTATATTTTTTTCATACACCCCATAATGTCCAAGCGACTTTTGCAACTAACTAGTTCAGCTCAAAATATGCAAAGGAAGGCATTTATGTGTGATCTTTCAGTTTTTAGCAAGTTATTCATTGTAGTACGTGGCATTTTTCTCTCTGGATATATGACTAACTCATGTACTCTATAGCTTATTTAAGCACCAGTTCTTTTGCTGGTTAAAAAAAAAAAGCTGTCCACTCCCCAGCTTCTCTCATAAGCCGTCCAGCTTATTGGTTGGCGCTTTCTCTCTAAATACTAAGCTTATCCTTGTGGTGCATCCACCTCATCCTTTCTTATGTGGCCCACTGTCACTCTGGTTTCTGTTGTGTCTGGTCCATCCTTTCTTATGTGGTCCACTGTCAGAGACACATATACTCTGGTTCGTGTTGTGTCTGGTTCAGCTTTCATGCATTGACTTATAGCACTACCACATATTTGAGATTCGAGATAAAATGTACACGAAATATATGCGCGCCGACTAGTAGATTCCATTCCCGTGATCGGTTTCGAATTTCATCAATTGTAAACTATTAATTTTAGACCGAACTTCGTACTATTTTTAGACAAATTTTGTCAAATTTGTCGCACTACTTCAACCGTTTGAAATTTCCTTTGATGAGTTGATCCATTTCGCCGTTCCCCACAACTTTCACGTTGTAACTTTTTTATTTCGTCGGATATATACGTATAAATTTTATACTGTAATTATGTATGTTTATATGAGCTGCCCGCAAAATTCCACGCCCGCGCAGCTGGAACCGCTATGGCACTACCTCCTCCGCTGACTGTCATCGCGCCGCTCCGTTATTTTGTTCCCCGCTCCTCGCTGTCAGATTTTACTGCACTACTACGCGCATGAGATTTGAGATAAAATGTACAAAAAATGTGTGCGCGGTGACAAGTAGATTCTATTCCCGTGACCGCTTTCGAATTTCGTCAATTGTAACTTGTTAATTTGGGACCGAATTTCATGCTATTTTTAGACAAATGTTGTCAAATTCTTCGCACTCCTTCAACCGTTTGAAATTTCATTGGATGAGTAGATCCATCTCACGGTTCTCATTACTTTCCAATCCATTCACATGTACTAGATCTTTTAGTGTTACAAAATAATCTGCATCGTCGTCTGCTTCTATGCCATCCAAGGTAAGGAGGTAGGTAAATAAGACGAATGATTCATGGAGGTGACGAAGCGAAAGACACTTGTTGTTATGAAAATATCATTGGTCTTATCATCAGCATGTTCAATCCATAGTTTCATACAAATGTTACAATATTTCCCGATTTATCATTCTTTTTATTATAGTATATAGAATTGATTTGGAAAAATTATTGAAGACAAAACGATAAACATTTCACGATATTGTACTACCATTTTTGAGCAATTATTATTCTGCAGTATGACTTATGAGTTTGAATTTTTTTGTCATAAACTTTGGGATAAACATTATCCTTTTAGCACTCACAAGCTTATTATAATGAAGAGAAATAACATATTATGTCTATCTATGAAACTGGAGAACACAAAAAAAAAGTTAAAACGCTTCATTCAAATATAAACAATAAAACAAAAATAAGCAACAAACTGATTAAAAGAAAACAGATAAAGTGGGCGCAGCAACGCGCGCCTTTAACTTCTAGTCTCATAACTAATCTACAAGCCGCAAGCTCGGCTTATGAAATAAGCTGGGGAGGGTAGTTTATGGAATAAGTCAGTAAAAGAACTGGGCCTTAATTACAGAAATAGCCTTCTCCAATTGGAGAATTACAGTTTAACGATTTAATGAGAAAGAAAGAGGTACACATTATTTGTATTCTCTCTTCCTCTCCTCCTTTTGGAAATTAATCTATGATTATTCGCCAAAAAGACAATCATTTTTCGAAATGGAGCTGACCCAGCATGTGCATCGGAGCCACGTATATAGCTTTTTTATTTCATTATTAGTAGATACAGTCCATTTTTTCTTAATCCACCAAGCTAATGTGTCGCACATGCATGAAGAAAATGCAGGCTGTTGTCCAAGAGAAGAGTAGGCCAAGCATCGGTTTCGCACATTTTTTTAGCAATTCACACACAAGGCACAGCGATTCACTTCAAAATGTATTTCATACTATATATAGGCAATTAGGCATACACATTCTCGTTGATCAAAACTGAAGTGAACAATTACATATTAATGTTTAATTTTGTAGTAAAGCCTGGCGGCCTAGCTAGCCCATGGTGCTTATTCTTCTTCCTGTTCTTCTTCATCCTCCAGAGCCGTAACAGAGACAAATCTCCATGGCAGTAGAGATGATCTGAAGATGCACGACGAGCTTGTACGATCACACAGCTGGTACCTCGTCGTGCCAATTTCCCAATTAGCTCTCTCTCGCATGGGTGCGCGCTCCGGGGAACGAGGTCAGGACGCTACGACACTTTCCTAGTACCGGCATTATAAACCACTGCCCTCGCTACGCATCCGAAGTTTACAACTGATCGATTTGGAGTTCGCTTGTCCCATTCCAAACATCAGTGGCCCCTCCCGCAGCGAATGACATTGGCAAGGTCGCCATCCGCGGCAAGCTTTTTACTCATCGGTCTCGTCTTCACCTTTATAGCCACTTCCGAAGGAAATGAAACCATGGTGTATATTGGCACACATCGTACGATCATCCACCGCACTAGAGCTACCTTCGATTGCTTTATGATTGCGTGACTCGGCCACCAACATGGACATGTCTGGCACCGACAAGGTACTTGGTGCAGCGGCTGACTACGCCATGACATATATGGACACCGACGCCCCGCGAGTTGCGGTTGAATATTTTGGTTACCTCCAGTTTCTCAAGTCCTAAAATCTTACATTCAAAGAATAGCGAGGATTCTACCATACCTTCTGTTTTCTCAAACAACTCTACATCCAAGCTTTATATAATGGCAACGTCATACACTTTGTCACTTAATTAGTTTACCATCACACATTTTTGTGGTACTATAGGAAGTGAGATACAAACCAACAAGAAATTGATGATTTATGGTCTAGTTGGGTCACGCCAAATAAGTGTTCTCGAAGTATGGCCTTGTGTAATTCCCTGGCCGGTTGTTGGTTTTGTTAATTCAAAACAGGGCTCTACTCGAGCCTGACGTTTTAAGTATGGCCTTCTATCCTGTTTTACACATAATACACTACTTTAAAATGCAAGCTTTTATTACCTGGCAAACTGGATCCTGACCCGCATATTTGTGCTGCTGGTAATATTTCCCCTGATGGTGTTATAAATACAATGATTATTTTCATTTTAAGCTTGTATAAATTGGTATGTATATTTCCTAATGTCATAGAGGAAACCCTGACGAATAAAACAACACCATCTCTTTACCAACCTAAATATTAGGTCTATGCCAACAAAAGGCTAGTTGCATGCATTTTAGGATGTCGTTTATTTGCACTCTATAAAATATTTGAATAACGCAACTATTATATGGCCATCACAATATGGAGATCCAGCCGTGCTGTCATCCGCAAGACCATAGCCGGCCACCACCGTCAATGAACTAAAGGATCTCCTATGGCAGCCATGTGAGATGAGCACCATCCCTCTTGGAGAGACAACTATTTCTTTGAGATCCAAAATTTTAATATATACTTTTTTTATAAAGCAATACTCCACTAACTGTAATTAATGTTTCTATCTCAACATGCAAGCTATCAACATCACTTACTATTTTAGCCAACAAAATTATCCACCTTATCCCACTAACATTCATTACTTATTGTCGATTTCTACATGCAATTATCCACATCATTTTTTCTTTAGCCATTAAATTGTCCATGTCATTCTTTTTTGCCATTCGAATGATAAGATCACACCATCCCGCTATGAAATAAAAAAATTAAATCATGTGCTAGGGGAACACTGGAATTAGTTTCGCCAATCAAATGAACTTTTTCGCTTGCATATTCTATAGTCAACTACAAACTTCATGCGTTTATTAGATTTCCTAAGAGATACGTACATGCAATCTTTATTTAAAATATATTTTAAATGTATTTTTTGTCCACAATATTGTAAAAGAGTGTTGGTGCATATATAGCTCTTAACATTCAATGTTCTTACAAAGTTGTTTCAAGGAAAACTGACATTTTTTGTAGACCGTGTAAAAAGACAAAAACTTGTGGTAAAATAAGCCCTTCACAAGACATTTTTTGTTCTCCCTCTACGCATCCAAAGTTTACAACCGATCGATTTGGGAGTTGGCTTGTCCCCAAACATCAGTGGCAGCTCCCGCACCGAATGACGTTGGCAATGTTGCCATCCGCGGCAAGCTTCTGTTCAACCTCCTTGTTGTCGCCTATGTAGGTTATATGGGCGCGGTGTGCATAGTATATAGCCGATCGTTTGCCGACCAGACGCTGGCATGTGCATGGATCAAACCTCAATTCCTTCATGATTGTGTGACGCGACAACCAACATGGACATGTCTCGCACCGAGAAGCCGCTCGATCAAGCTGTTGATGGCGCCTGTACCTGATCCAAGCCATCAAGAGGTACGGCGGCGGCGGCGCGCCACCGGCGGCATCGTGCTCGTCATCGACATCGTGATCCAGAGGACGTCGTTGTAATTTTTCATTTGTTCTGGGTCTTTCCGTAAGAACGGAGCTTTAATATCATGTTTTTTTCCCCGCAAAAAAAAAAGAGCTGTTGACGGCGCCATGGCGGGCATGGAGGTGGACACAACTCCACAGTCGCGGGCTGTGGTTGGATATTTTGGCTACCTCCAGTTTCTCAAGTCCAAAAGACTTAAATTCAAAGAGTGAGTATTCTATCATACCTTACATTTTCTCAAATATTTCTACATGCAAGCTTTTATATATATATATATATATATATATATATATATATATATATATAGGAAGCTCAATTGGGGCACCTAGAAGCCTGGGCACCATGCATCTAAACCGTCTGATTAGGTATCTTGATGTAGCTTTTGATTGTGGATTGTAGCAAGCCGGATTGACCCGTTAGCATTTCCTGTTGAAACGAAAATGGTGCATTAAGTACGCGTGAGGAGAGAGTATGCAATTTCGAAATCATACTAATTATGTTTCCTTGTTTAACCGGCAATAGAAGGATAATCATATTTCCTTGCATACAGCTACCGTGTGATTCTAGGTATGAGAGTATGTTACGGAGAATTAAATGGGAGCATACGGCAGGTATTAAATGATGAATTCTTTGGTGGAGACCTTGACTAAATTTGTGGAGTAATCATTGTCATCCGTTGCATACCCATAAATGTGAGAATCATAGATTCATAGATGTCTATTAGTAATGGTTGGAATGATTCCTAATTAAGGTATAAGGATGATGGTACGGAATACCCAATTTTGTCTAAGTGCGCCATGCACAGTTCGAATTTCTGTGGCCTACGTAATGGAGACTGCTTATTATGCACTTGGGTATCTGGTTTTTGGGTATATGCTGGGACCAACAAATACGTAATTTTGACGGGTTACGGAACATGGTATATACCTAGTATGCTTTGTCAACGAAAATAGGTATGCGGGCAGTTTAAATAAGTAATCCCTCCGTTCGGAAAAGGATGGCACAAAAATGAACTATAGATAGACCATTTTTGTGACATCCTTTTCCGAACGGAGGGAGTACTAGGTATACAAAATTTTGGGTATGTCTGGATACGTTACCCACCCCCAACCATCAGGTCGGCAAGAGGCGAGGCGACACGAGTGAGGGGCGAAGCGTGTCGACATCATCAAGACCCTCGACACGGGAAGACCTTGACGTCAACATCTGACACAATAAGGTATGGGACGAACAAGGTTTAGAGTATCCGGTACCCATAAGGTACCCGAGGTATCAATGTATCATACCCAAGTAAACGATACTATGAAACAAGCGATATCGCATCCTAGGTATGCAATACCCAATTGAACGAGGTAATGAGTACCACGTACTCATTATATGGTACAGGGTTTAACGATATCATGTAAGCGATGTTACATGATGGGTATGTGATACCTGGCACGCTCATCAGGGATCCCCCCCCCCCCCCCTCCCCCCCAAATTGGGTTTCTGGCCGGCGCGGTACAATTTTCATTCGACGATTTACTTCCTGTGTGTTCCGCGACAGAGCACTAAAAGGAACATGCACATTGTGTCGACTAACACGGTATGGAAAATGTGTGCGTCGAGTAAGTACTATCGATACTAAGATCGTGAAATCATTTGTCACAAATACCCACAATATCGCTGACCAAGACAAACTCCCGAGCTATGTTTACATACATTGCTATTCTAGGCTATGCAAACTTGGCGTCTCGGGCATTTCATATGAACCCGTATTTTTTATGTACGCGAACAAAGTTTCCCGGATATTGAGGCATATGTCACGACGTTTGCCTGTGAGGCGCACTGCATGAGCATTCGTGAGAAACATTCATTGGTTGGGAAATCTTCCCGATGTCTCACTTTTTCAATATCACATGTGAAGTATCTGTCACGCTATACCTCATGTATCATAAAGTGAGTATGCGATATAGTCTATACCTTGTATAGTTTATATTTGTGCATTTAAGTAGTGTCATATCGATCACATGCTGAGGACATGATAATACCTCGTTCATCTCACATACTTCATTGCACTAAGTATCACAACTTGAGTATGTGATACTCAATACAACCTCACTAGGGTATCACATGCTGAGAATCCGAATCTGGTACTCCATACCTCAATATACCCAGGGTAACGATATTACATGACGAGTTTTGGAGTGCCGCACATAAAATATATAATACCCGAGGTATCAGAAAAATATTACAGCCAATTAAACAAGGTATTGAGTATCACATAACCTGGGTATCGATAGTGTGCTCCTTATATGCGATACCTAGGGTTTCGATAGTGCACTCCTTAATGAGTATACGAAATAACCAGGGTATCGCATATAACCAGGGATATATCACTCGTAATGAGTTTCTGGGGTATCGCATATAAAATACATAATGGGTATGCGATACCCAGGGTATCCATAGTGCACTCCAAATATGCATTAGTATATGAAATAGCCGAGGTATCGTACCAATGTACTTGTTACGTAAGAACAACTTTTTCCGTAGTATGCGATACTCGGCAATAGTTGAGAAACCTTGTAGTAGCTGACTGTACTACACGATCTATTCAGAGGCATTACATATCACATAGTATCATAGATGGTGAGAAACATGATATATTGTACATCATAAGTAAATCATAAATAAACCCATTATACAAAAATAGCTTGACCATTATCGGTATCATATAATATTCAGAAAATAACATAGTGTACTTTTTACATAAGACTGCTTGAACTTAGTGCAACCAACGTCATGTTGCTAGAAGGAAAGAACTGAACTTGTTTCTTGATAATGGCAAGAAGTCTGTTCATAGTTTCTAGACACATGGAAGATGTGTTTAAGACGACTTCATCCGGGAGCTAACTTTCATAGAATCTGTGTTGCCTCATTGATTGGTGGAACCGATGAAGATGGTGCCGCCGCGGTACAATGGCCCCGTGAACACCAAACTAACCAGTACAGTCAATACAAGTTTTTCGAAGAAAAAATGAGGAACCTTTACATACCTTGGCTAATATACGATGTCTAATCAATGCTTCAAATGTGAGTTAGTAGCCCTCGTAAAAAGCCCTCATGGCTCTGCAATGTTTTTCGAAGATTTGGGACCTGAAAGTTCGGATCAAATATACCTGCGTTTGAAATAAAAATAACTACTGTGTTGCATCGATGTTTGGTTAAAGCGGCAACAAAATAATACTCAAATTCCTAATGCAAAAGGAATATGCAGTACCGGATGCAAACAAAGTAATATTCAAATTCCTAATGCAAAAGGAATATGCGGTAGCGGATGTAAAAGGGGCCATGATGTGCATGAAAAAAATCAGTGCCGAACACTACAGATCACTGCAAGGCGACGGTGGCAGTGGGCCACGATGAGCATGAAAAAATCATCAAAAATTTACGTAAGGAAGAAGTGCATACCTCAAGCAACAAATCATTTGAACGATTGGGAAACTCAGCCAACCTTACCTCCCGCTAGCTCATGACGTGATGGTGGGATTCAATTGTTTCAAAATGCTGTGATTGTGGAATGATTAAGGCGCATATAAGTAGCATACTAGCATGGATCCGGGATACCTAATATTTGGCAAGAATCTGACGCTGCAATTAATCTAGCATGATTGACGCACGTACACAAAGAAGGAAAATCCTCATTAATAGCCGATTGGCTCCGTGTTTGGAAAGTATACCACGGTTTAAAAATTCAAAACATGCTAAACGGGTTTACTAACGGGTATTCTTAATCTCACATACCCGGATTTGTCCCTGCCCTAATGATGACGATCAAGAAATCCAACGGTTGATGATCTAGGAGCCCAGACACCATGGAGCCCCTACTAATTTACCTATATATATATATATATATATATATATATATATATATATATATATGAGTGTGGATTTTGGGTCATGGGTGGTAGCTGCCCTCCCTCTATCTAGCGTTAGATCTGTCGTGGAGATGCCCACAAAATCTTGTGGTTAAATGCTCATCTCGCGTATGTACGTTAATAGTTTTGATTAAGAAGTGCGCCCCCATATAACGCCGTGAGTACACGTTATCTGATTTTTTTTTATAGAAGTTTTTGAAAAAGATGCTTCAAGTTGCGCACATATGTCCTTGTTTTCCCGTGGTTTGACTTCATCTTTTTTGCCCATCGCGCGACTGGTTTCAATGGCGTTTCAGTGGTTGGCGTTTTTGGAAGCCCGAGAAAACTTACAAAAAACTGAAATTTTTGAATTGGTGACTTTTTTAAAAAAAGATCGCGGGTAGCTGCCCCCCTCCATCCACCATAGGATCCGCGTTGGAGATTCACATAGGAAATTGCGATTAGCGTGCTTCACTTACTGTAGCATTTGCAAAGCTAACTTTGTGACTGCTTCCCGTCTGTCTTGGCTCCATAACATGGGCCCACCAAAAAATGCATATATGAGAACATCATTTGGAGCTTGTCGTTTTTGGCATAAAAATGTGCACATTTTTTCTCTTGCTTTTATGTGTCTTCGTCGTTTGGCCACACGCACACTTGGCAGAAAAATGTGCACATTTTTTCTCTTACTTTTCTGTGTCTTCGTCGTTTGGCCACGCGCACACTTGGCAGAAAAATGTGCACATTTTTTCTCTTGCTTTTCTGTGTCCTGGTCTTTTTTTATTATTCTCTTTCTCCACGCCGGGAAACAATTCAAAAAAGCCCCACCGCGTTAGTCTTTGTCGCTGACCCTAAAAACATGCTAAAAATGAATTAATCTTGAGAAATGCATGCATGCATGCATGGACATACTTGGCCTCAAATTAAATCAGTTACCTTTCTCTTTCATGACTATGTTCTTTGCCGTGCTCGAGGACAACCAGTGCTATTTTGCTGTAAAAAGAAATGGTGCCCTATTTTAATTTCATCGCATGCGCTCTCTCTCTCGTCATACCACAAAAAAATCCCACAGTGTGTCCTACATAACGATATTTGAGACCACGATCCGCACAGGGCACGGGTCGTCCCCCACCCGCACCCTGGATCATCCCAAAAAGCGTTGACGTGTGATACATGGTGCTAAAGCGAACTCTGTAGGCGCCGCCACATTTTTTTTACTCGATTGCCTCATCGCCCTCAGGCCTCAGCGCTGCGGCGATTCCATCCGGCACTGGTATCTATGGAGTTACTTTTTGGGCTAATTGAAACGCTCTGCCACCTTAGCCTAACGGTCGTCTGCATAGACGGCGACGCTCTCGAATCTGCTTAAATTCGCAGGCGCTAAAAGTCTTGCCTGATTGCCTCCATGAGTTAGCGCGTATCCTATAGCAGAAGCTCCTATGGTGGATCTTGCATGCACCGCTACCCCCCATGACACCAAACAAATTTCGATATATATATATATATATATATATATATATATATATATATTGCCAACGTCATACGCTTTGTCACTTAATTAGTTTCTCATCACGCATTTTCGGAACTGAGATAGAAACCAACTAGAAATTGATGATTTATGGTATAGTTGGGTCACGTAAAATATATGTTTTCCAAGTATGACCTTCTGTCACATTTTGCATCTTGATGTTTACATGATACACTAATTTAAAATGTAAGCTGTTATTAGCTGACATCAAACTAGATTGTGACCCGCATATTTGGGCAGCAGCTTGCAAGATTTCGCTTGAAGTTTTTTTTTTGACAATCAATACCACGATATATTATATGTTCGAATAGTACATGGTAGAGATACATGAGCTTACTACATCGATTACAAAATAAAGTTTAAAAGAAACGAGCAAATCTTTGAAGTCTTCAAACTCTTTCTTCTTGCAAGACACGATCTTGTACTTTTCAGAAGGCAACCGTAGAACGACAAAAATATCGAACCACAAACCTGTGAATACCAATGAAGATTCTCCCATAATTTTAATTTTGAGCCGCAATGCCAAAACTAGGTGCACGCACGCAGCCATTAAATTAGTCAGCCAAAATGGCAAGAGTACCAACACTGATATTTCAGGGAAAAGAAACCGAACAGCCAGGCCGACGTCGCCGGGAGCCGATAGTACGAATCACCATTGTTGAGGACGTAGCAGTCGGGACAAATATTGCATGGACAATCCTCCTCGCAGCAGTCATGAGAAACAGTCCAAAATCGATCTGGCGAAGCAAGATCTGAAGAACCATACCTAGACAAACTTAACCTTTCAAAACCATCATTGACGTCGGGAAGAAGATCTTGCCGCCGAACAAAGGCCGAAAGATGGCTTATTGTGGACGATGCTATCTCCATTGATAAAGAAGACAACTGCCAAAACCCTAATTGATCTGTTGAAACACTACTATTATTAAAAACTCTACTCATAGATCAGGTTCCCCACTCCTCCCGACGCCGGCAAGACCGGCCGGAGGAGGGGGAACCGATCTACGGCGGTGGAGGAGGTGGCAGCGGCTAGGTTTCCTGAGGAGCTCTCTAACGATAAGATTTCGCTTGAAGTTGGTATAGATACAATGATTATTTTCATATGTAAGCTTGTATAAATTTATATATTTCATAATACCACGGAGGAGAAACCATGACGAATAAAACAACACCATATTTTACTTTACCAACCTAATTTTTCTATTTATACCCAGAAATTACGGCTAGTTGCACGCATTTTAGAATGCCGACTATTTACATCTAAATGTTTTGAATGACT
Source organism: Poa pratensis (assembly GCA_947311845.1). Taxonomy (NCBI): domain Eukaryota; kingdom Viridiplantae; phylum Streptophyta; class Magnoliopsida; order Poales; family Poaceae; genus Poa; species Poa pratensis. Next base: position 16,877,005 of record CAMZMU010000092.1, on the reverse strand, counting down.
ACTATATGGACATCACAAATTCACATGTCATCCGTAAACATGTTCCAGTGCAGCGACACAGCACATCTGGCCTCGTCGGACGACAGGCACAAAGCAGCGCCGGCCCGTCCATCTCGTTCATGTCCCTCTCCACGATCCGCCTGCGCTCCCCGGGGTAGCACACGGCCATGTACCCCATCACCAGCGGCCGCCCGAAGCAGAGCTCCTGCACTGCACTGTTCGTTTTTCTTTACGGCGAAAACAAAACAAAGCGGCCACTCCTCGCTAGCCCATTAGTCCTTTTTCTCTCATAGAGCCCAAACTGTGCGGAAGTCCAGTAGTGGTCAGCCAATATCAACCAGAGCAAACCCATTCAGCCTCTTGGGCCTAATCAAGGCCTGCCCAATTCCGAGATCAGTCTTCATATGTACTGCTCCGACTATCTACTTGTTTTTATCTAAAAAAAAGACTATCTACTTGTTTTCCTAAAAAAAAAAGACTATCTACTTGTTTGGACAGTGTTAGGGTATATACGGCAACTTCAACATACAAATGCCTCTCTCAAAAAAAAAAAAAAAATGCCAATCCATCCTTCTCTGACGCCTCATCCGATCGACAAAATTTTACATGGTACATAGCCAAAGTGGATTGTCGTGCATGACATGATTCTCACCGTAAACAACATGTCAAGCTTCCTCTCATCCACTCGAAGACCTTGCAACACAATTTGTGACCGCCGCTCTTCAAGACGGCAGTGAGAGAAGTCACGCATGCTCACTTGGAATAACCCAGTGACAGCCGTCAATGACGGCATACTGTCTTTTTTTTCCGGACTTAGGTCTTCTCAACTTAGGGTCTTTATGATTAATCGAGTGGCAGGGAACACATCTGACAATGACATGCAACTACTAGGATTTATAAAATGTGCAACTGGCCGGCGCTAGATGCCCACGATCTCCCCTGGCCTTCCTCTATGCCCCCCAGCAATAGCGTGCCGCTTGAGTAGTTGAGGTATAGTGCTTCTTTTTCTGGATCTGATGCAGTTATTCTTCTCCTCTCTCTCCAGCCATCTGCCACTTCTTACTCCGGATGCCATGTTAGTATAGGTTATCTCATTGAGTTATCGTTTCATCCTGAGCTCAATTTGCAGAAGTTGGTTGTTTCTTCATTGCACCTTCAGATCTCTTGCAGAGTTGCAGGTTGCACCAATTCTGAACTTTTGAGATTTTTGTTGAAGCGCTGTAATGCCCTTTAACGTTTGCAAGTTGTTTCTACTTCATTGTTGAATCTTGAACATTCTGAATTTTTAGATGTCTTGATGCTCTTCAAAGTTTACTATACTACCTTTGTGTTGTACAGTGGCTATGAAAGTTCTTAAAAACAAACACTATAATGCAATCAAATCACATTACCAAGTGAAACTAAACAACTCCATTACACCAACAATCCCACTGTAACTTGGTTCAGTTACCATTTACCTTAACGCCTTCAGAAATAAAACCATCCTTGGCATGCTCAGCTCAACATAACAGCCTGACCACAAAATTGATTGCGATAACTTTGTCGATCTGGGAGAACGCGGATTTGAGAACAATTCTGCACAAAGAACAGTGTTCTGTGGTGCACATGTTTAACCCATTACAAAAACAGTCAACTGGTCCATTCCGATCAGATCGATCGAGATGTACATTTATTCATTTAAGTACCGGTGGAGATGTGCATTTAAGGGCTATATATTTTGACCAAACGGGGTCTCGTTCCAGATCATCAGATCGATAAATCCGATCGTCGGTGCCAATCAACTACCCATCGATAGCTACCATTGTATAATCCTGCATTAATTCCTGCTCCAACGTGCTATAAAACTACGTGCTGCGTTGCACTAGAAAAAGACATAAGCTAAGCTAGCAATAGCAAAGATCAGTTTTTGTACACGAAGCAAGCAGATCGAGCTCGATGGCCTCGTCGCGAGCCATGGCGCTAGCAATGCTCATCATCTCTAGCTTCTTCTTCGTCTCTTCCTATGCTACCTCAGCTGACTTTCTCCGGTGCCTCTCGGCGTCCGTACCAAACCAGCTCCTCTTCACCCAGAGCTCCCCGTCGTTCGCGTCGGTCCTGGCGTCGTCCGTCCGGAACCCGATGTTCCTCTCCCGGCCACGGTGAGGCCGCTCTGCATCGTCACGGCGACGAACGCGTCCCACGTCCAGGCCGTCGTCTTCTGCGGCCGCCGGCACGACGTGCGCCTCCGCGTGCGCAGCGCCGGGCACGACTACGAGGGCCTCTCGTATAGGGCCGCGCGCTCCGATGCGGCCCCGTTCGCCGTGGTCGACCTCGCCGGTCTCCGCTCCGTGCGCGTCACCCGGGGAACGCCGGCCACCGCGTGGGTGGACTCTGGTGCCACGCTCGGGGAGCTGTACCACGCCATCGGGAAGGTGAGCGACCGTCTCGCGTTCCCGGCGGGCCTCTGCCCGACGGTGGGCATCGGCGGCCACTTCAGTGGTGGCGGCTTCGGCATGCTCATGCGCAGGCACGGACTCGCCGCCGACCAAGTCGTGGACGCATTGCTGGTCAACGCCGAGGGACGGATCCTGGACAGCAACGCCATGGGGCGCGACGTCTTCTGGGCCATCCGGGGCGGCGGCGGTGGCGGGAGCTTCGGGATCGTGCTGTCGTGGCGGGTGAATCTCGTGGCCGTGCCGCCGAAGGTCACGGCGTTCACCGTCACGAAGTCCGTCCAGCAGGGCGCCGTCGACCTCATCACCAAGTGGCAGCAGGTCGCCCCGGCTCTCCCGACGACCTGTTGGTGAGGGTGATCGCCCAGGGACAAACGGCCAACTTCCAGTCTCTGTACCTGGGCACCTGCGACGCGCTCCTGCCGGTGATGAACAGCCGGTTCCCGGAGCTCGGTGTGACCGGGCGGACTGCAAGGAGATGACCTGGATCCAGTCCGTGGCCTTCATCTACCTCGGACCTAGCGCCACCGTGGACGACATCCTGAAGCGGACCCTTCCCGGGGACGCCGTCTTCAGCAAGGCCACGTCCGACTACGTCCGGCAAGCCATGTCCAGGGACAAATGGGCGGAGATCTTCACGAGCTGGCTCGCGAGGCAGAGCGCCGGGCTGATGATCCTGGAGCCCTACGGCGGCAAGATCGCCAGCGTCTCCGAATCCGAGACGCCCTTCCCGCACCGCGCCGGCGTGCTGTACAACGTCCAGTACATGAACTTCTGGAACAGCGCCGGCGAGGAGGCGGCGCGGACCGGGTGGGTCAGGGACTTTTACGCGTTCATGCAGCCCACGTGAGCAACAACCCGAGGGAGGCGTACGTGAACTACAGGGACCTTTGGCTCGGCCAAAACGTCGTCGTCGGCAACATCACGAGCTTCGAGGCCGGCAGGGTGTGGGGCGAGAAGTACTACAAGAGTAACTTCAGAAGGCTGGCGATGGCGAAGGCTCAGATTGATCCCAATGACTACTTCAGGAGCGAGCAGAGCATCCCGCCACTTGGTAGTAACCAGCTCATCTCGATGAATGTGGCGCGCCTGGATCATACCGATTGATGATGTTTTCTGAATATTTGCACGTTCAGCCGTGTTTAAAAGTACTGTTGTAGTCGACTATCTGTTGTGAATTGAAGGTCATCAAGTTATTGAGTACCTTAATGTTGGTTAATGTCACCTCAAATTTCTACGAAAATGCATCAGTTCTGTATGAAAGCCAGACCATTGAAATTTTAAAATTGATGCAAAATTTTATGGCATGCTCCTCAAAATTCATCCAATCGTCATTATTAAGTCCATCCAATTTTACACAACACACCTTACTTTGATCTATATTCACGTGTTCTTTTTTTCCGCATGAAGACTCGATAAAAAGCTCTATTTTGGGTGCAATTTTACTCGAGATGTGTGGTATATTGTTCATTATAATCTCTATCCACCTCAATGTATGCCAAACATGTTCGATAATTGGTTACAGACTCATAGTAAGTTTAGTTCTCATATCCTGGTGTGGTGGAGGCCTTGTGCTTGCTATTTACCAACGCAGAGAATGACATTGTGTTAGATAAAAGAAGGTTTAAACGTGTTTAAACGTCCTGTTGTAATTGACTATCTGTTGTGTTCTGCATGCATATTTGGTTCAGCCGTGTATTCTGCATGCATATTTGGTTCAGCCGTGTTTAAACGTCCTGTTGTAATTGACTATCTGTTGTGAACCGAAGGGCATCAACTTATTGAGTGTATTAATGTTATACAATATCACCTCAAATTTCTACGAAAATGTATTGCCTCCTGTATGTAATCCAGAATCTTGATTCCTTTCCAAATTGGTGCAAAATTTTACAGCATACCGCTCCAACTTCATCCAATACTCATTCTTAAGTCCATCCATTTATACACAACACACCCTATCTTTGGTGTATATTTACATGTTCTTGTTTTTCTGCGCACTTTGTGCTCACTGTGCTTGGCTTAGAGCGATTTGAGGATGGGTGACCGACTGGGAAGTGATTTTCGGGGTACACACCAGTGAGGACAAAGTGCGCAGAAAAAACCAGTGTTGATATATGGGACCAGTCTGGATATTCTAGAGAGCTGCCATGGGGTGACAGGCCCGGCCCGGGGTGCTACAGCCACCAGCCCCCCCCCCCCCCCCCCCCTACGTGGCCAATGTTGCCAGGGGCGCTTGGGGCCCATATGCCTCTTTTCCATTGTCTCTTGACACCTATATTTATTATTTGTCTCGAAACCCTTCCGTAGGACAGAATCTCTGGTGCTCCACCTCCGCAAGTTCCTATTCCGCAAAGGTCCAATATGGAGGCCTTCTCTTTGTGGAAGACTGCGATAGATCCCAATGACTATATCAGGAATGAGCATAGCATCCCGTACTTGATCTCATCTCGACGATTTGTGGCGCGTGTAGATCAGATTGATTGATGTATTCTGAATATTTTGGTTCAGCCGCTTTTACACATCATGTTGTGAATCGAAGGGTCTGGCAACAAGTTATTGAGTACTTTAATGTTGCCTAATATATCACCTCAAATTTCTATGAAAATGTATTCCCTCATGTATGTAATCCAGACACTTGAATTTTTTGAAATTGGTCCAAAATTTACACATGTCCCTCCAACTTTATCTAGGACTAGGTGTTTAATGAATATTAATTATAATGGAGTGCACATGTGAGCGTGATCTTCTCCACGTATATTGTGCCATGTTACGCGACTACTAATATTTCATTAAATCCTAACCACATATTTAGATCTAATTACTAAAATTAATTTTGATGATGTGGCTTAACATGGTGCTTTATTAGACATCCGTATAGTACTTTTAGTATATACTTCGTAATAGATTGATATATAGATATCACGCTCAAAGGTGGCTAGTCTCGGCGCACTACGTGTTTAACGAATATTAATTATAAGGGAGTCCACTTCCGAGGGTGATTATCTCCACATATAACATGCCAAACATGTTGTGTGACTACTAATATTTTATTAAACCTCAGCTACAGATTTTAGATTTTAGATCTAACTACTAAGTTAATTTCGATGATGTGGCTTAATGTGGTGGCTTTATTAGACATCTGTATATTGTTTTTAGTATATAATAATAATAGATAATAGAAATAGACAGGTAATACTAGAAGATAATCGAGTGGCAGGGCAGATATCTGACAATGACATGCAAGATACAACTAGTTCAGGATTTTAAAACCACCACGATTTCGAATGGACTTTCTCCATGCCACCAATAGCCGGCTGCTTGAGGAGTTGATTTTGTCTCTACCCATGCAGTGCTCCCTCCGGATACCACGCTAGGTATAGGTTTTCTTGTTTGAGTTCTGGTTCATCGTGTGCTCCCTTCGCTGAAGTCAACTGTGCTCTGGGTTGGCTATTCCGTTCCGATCAGATCGAGATGTACATTAAACGACTACTGTAAATTATATATATACAGTATGTCTAAACGGGATCACAGACAGAGGCTTGCAAAGGTCTGATTTTGTTCAGGACGCGTGCAGACTGAGCTCGAGATGGCCTCGTCGCGAATCATGGCGCTAGCAATGCTCGTGATCTCTAGCTTCTTCTTCCCTTCCTATGCTAGCTCAGATGACTTCCTCCAGTGCCTCTCGGCGTCCATACCAAACCAGCTCCTCTTCACCCAGAGCTCCCCGTCGTTTGCGTCGGTCCTCGCGTCGTCCGTCCGGAACCCGATGTTCCTCACCCCGGCCACCGTGAGGCCGCTCTGCATCGTCACGGCGACGAACGCCTCCCACATCCAGGTCGCCGTCGTCTGCGGCCGCAGGCACGAAGTGCGCCTACGCGTCCGCAGCGGCGGGCACGACTTCGAGGGCCTCTCGTACAGGCCCGCGCACGCCGATGCGGCCCCGTTCGCAGTGGTCGACCTCGCCAGCCTACGCTCCGTGCGCGTCACCCGCGGATCGCCGGCCACCGCGTGGGTGGACTCCGGTGGCACGCTCGGGGAGCTGTATCACGCCATCGGGAAGGTGAGCGACCGTCTCGCGTTCCCGGCGGGCCTGTGCCCGACGGTAGGCGTCGGCGGCTACCTCAGTGGTGGCGGCTTCGGCATGCTCCTGCGTAGGCATGGACTCGCCGCCGACCAGGTCGTCGACGTCTTGCTGGTCAACGCCGAGGGACGGCTCCTGGACAGGAACGCCATGGGACGCGACGTCTTCTGGGCCATCCGCGGCGGCGGTGTTGGCGGGAGCTTCGGGATCGTGGTGTCGTGGCGGTTGAATCTCGTAGCCGTGCCGCCGACGGTCACGGTGTTCGCCGTCGCCAAGTCCGTCCAGCAGGGCGCCGTCGACATCATCGCTAAGTGGCAGGAGGTCGCCCCGGCTCTCCCCGACGACCTGTATGTGAGGGTGATCGCCCAGGGACAGCTGGCCAAATTCACGTCTCTGTACGTGGGCACCTGCGACGTGCTCCTGCCGGTGATGGACAGCCGGTTCCCGGAGCTCGGTGTGAACCGGACACACTGCAAGGAGATGACCTGGCTCCAGTCAGTGGCCTTCATCTACTTCGGCCGTGGCGCCACCGTGGGCGACATCCTGAAGCGGAGCCTCCCCGTGGACACCGTCTTCAGGAAGGCCACGTCCGACTACGTCCGACAAGCCATGTCCACGAACAAATGGGCGGAGATCTTTACCAGCTGCCTCTCGAAGTCCAAGGCCGGACGGATGACCCTGGACCCCTACGGCGGCAAGATCGCCGGCGTCTCCGAATCCGAGACGCCATTCCCGCACCGCGCCGGCGTGCTGTACAACGTCCAGTACATGAACTCGTGGAATGACGCTGGCGAGGAGGCGGCGCGAACGGGTTGGGTCAGGGATGTATACGCGTTCATGCAGCCGCACGTGAGCAATAACCCGAGGGAGGCGTACGCGAACTAGAGGGACCTTTGGCTCGGCGAGAACATCGTCGTCGGTGGTGCAGGCGGCAACATCACGAGCTTCGAGGCTGGCAGGGTGTGGGGTGAGAAGTATTACATGGGTAACTTCAGGAGGCTGGCAATGGCGAAGGCTCAGATCGATCCCCACGACTATTTCAGAAACGAGCAGAGCATCCCGCCACTTAGTAACAAGCTCATCTCGATGAATGTGGCGCGCGTGGATCATAGTGCTTGATGTATTCTATTTGATTCAGCCGTTTTTTGCACATCATGTTGTAATTGACTATGTGTTGTGAGTCGAAGGGCATCAAGTGATTGAGTTCGTTAATGTTGTTTAATATCACTTCAAACTACGAATATATATGCATTGCCTCCTATATGTAATCGAGTCCCTTGAAATTTTGAAATTGGTGCAAACATTTACGGCATGCCCCTCCAACTCCATCCAGTCCTCATTCTTAAGGCAATCCAGTTTTACACAACACACATTACCGAACCTTTTATGTATATTTACCCTTTTTTTTAACTTCCTCCACCTATTATTTTTCTTGCGTCGACAAAGGATTATGGGTTATGTTATAAAATACTCCCTAGTCACTAGAAAATAGAAACTATTCATGAACAAAGATCAAACAATACCTTTTTTTCTCTCACTTTAGATTTTTGCCATTCCCCCTTATGCATTTTCCTTTAGCATTGTATCCATACTAGAAGAAAAAGGCGCGCTTTGCTGCGCCCCCTTTGATTATTTTCTTTTTTAAAAAAAAAATTCACAAATTTTTCATTGATGTGGGATAATTCTGGGAAACACTAATATTTTCTGACTGGTCTTCATGTAAATTAATGACAACCATTGGATAAAGTAGTCAGAAGCTTCGGCCCCATCCAACAAGGAGGCCTCATTGCGTTGCACTACCAAACAGCCCACCTAGCCACCAAACACCAAACAATAATCATTTTGGAAAGAAACTTGAAAATGACAATCTGAGAGTGCGCAAACACCAAACAATAATAATTTTGGAAAGAAACTTGATTATGACAATCTGAGAGCGAATCTCAACAAAGAACTTGAAGCGGGGAAACAAAAACTTACATTAATATGGAGTTCTGTTCATACATTACATCATTTTAACTTGACAAATTAACCGAACAATGAACTCCTAATCATAGAAACAATGAAGAAGTTACTACTAAATCAATCTAAGCTTGAAGCTCACTCTGATAAATTCAGAGTAAAACATGATCATATGGGGATACATATATAGTATCTAGGAATTTAGATTTCAAAAGAGATAAAACAAAACCCGATACCCCCATAATTATGTACTCTCTCCGGTCACAAAAGGATGTCTCAACCTAGCTCAAATTTACATGTATCTTGCATGTATCTACACACTAAATCATGTCTAGATACATGTAAATTTAAGCTAGGTTGAGACATCCTTTTCTGAACGGAGGGAGTATATGAGATCGTGGCATATACGTGGAACATGAGGCTTTAGGAGTAAACAGAGATGTGAAATCCAACATGGTAGCTTCCAAGGCCTATTTGTAGTACCGGTGGGTAGCCGTCTGGGAAGTGATTTTCGGGTGCACACCAGTGAGGACAAAGTGCGTAGAAAAAACCAGTGTTGATATATGGGACCAGTCTAGAGATTGTAGAGAGCTGCCATGGGGTGACAGACCCGGCCTGGGTGAAAGGACAAGGATGTCGCCTAGAGGGGGGGGGGGTGAATAGGCGATTAAAACTTTTCCGGTTTAGCCTTGATAACTGCGGAATAAAACTAGGTGTTTAAATTAACAAGCCAACAATCTAAATAAACTAGGCTCACATATGTGCACCAACAACTTATGCTAAGCAAGACAAGCAACAAAGTGATAGCAATAGAATACTTCAAGCACGAAGGCTATCACAATGTAAAGTGCATAAGTAAAGAGCTCGGGTATAGAAATAACCGAGGCACGCAGAGACGAGGATGTATTCCCGAGTTCCTCCTTTTTAGGGGAGTACGTCTCGTTGGAGAGGTGTGAACAACACAATGGTTCAACAACCACAAAGGTTTCACCTTCTTCTCCGATGAACCGCACCACAAATGTTTGGTTCACCTTCCACTATCGGAATTCCTTCGAGGCGGAATCCGGAGCCTTTACAACAACGATCCGGGGCACAACCCACAATGTGATTGGGGGCTCCCGAACAGCTACAAGTGACCACACAAGGGTCTCAACCACCACACGGGCGTCTACGGTCCAAAGACCCAAGAGTAACAAGTTCACAAGCTTTCAACTTCCACGAATCCTCGTGGAGAGCACAAACCGATGCAATGAAGTAAAGGCAAGAGCACAAGTGCCCAAATCCTTCACTCTCAAATCCCACCACAAGCAACTAATGCTTATGGGGGGAGGAGAGAGGAAGAACAACGAAGAACTCAACAAATGAACTCCAAGATCTAGATCCACTAGGTTCCCCTCACTTAGAAGAGAGATGGATTGGTGGAAATGTAGATCTAGATCTCCTCTCTCAAATCCCTCAAAGATATGCAAGAATCATGGGAGGAATTGGGAGAGGGGCAAGCTTTCCAAGGTCAACAATGGAGGAGAGAGAGGGGGAAAAACGTGCTTGGAAGAGCTGGCTGGCTGGAGGTAGGTGGACTCAGAAAAAAGAGCCGTTGCAGCCAACTTACACCGGAGACTCCGGACCACGAAGGCCGGAGACTCCGGCCCGGGCGGAAACTCCGGACCAAGAAGGCCGGAGACTCCGGACCCAGAAGGGCAGGAAAAAAGCCGATGCAAGAAACTTGCACCGGCGACTCCAGACCACGAAGGCCGGAGACTCCGGCCGGGGCGGAGACTCCGGGGTCACTCCGGACCAACTCCGGACCCCTATACCGCAAGCGCCGTCCTGTGGAGCTCTTCGCAGCAAAACTCGACTGGCCGGAGACTCCTGCCCCTGAGCCCCCTGAGACCGGAGACTCCGGACTGGAAAACAGCAAAGCCTGAAATGCAATAACTTTTGCAAGGAAGCTCCAAACGAGATGAAACCAAGGAGGTTGGAAAGGTAGCGACAAGAGCTTTCCTCCAATTGGTGAATTGCAGTTCAACGATTTAATGAGAAAGAAAGAGGTACACATTGTTTGTATTCTCTCTTCCTCTCCTCCTTTTGGACATTCGCAAAAAAAAATCTTTTTTCAAAATAGAGTTGACCCCGGCTCGTGCATTGAAACGATGCATATAGCCTTTTACTTCATTATTACAAGATTCAGTCAATTCATTCTGACGAAATAGGCCGTAGCCCCGCTATATTAATATAGCAACCACCCGATACAACCATCAAACTCGAAATGCTGGGGCAGCAGCAAACATACACCCAAAGAAAAGAAAAAGAAATGGAGACATAGGCGAATTGACTAAGCTACAAAGACTCGGAACCGTTCCGCCCTCTCCGACGAAGTACCACCATGCTCCTAGCACTGAATCGACGAGTACCAAGCAGCACCTTCAAGAAGGCACGCGCACGCTGCTGCCCGAATCAGCGCACTGATCCTAGGGTTTCCCCCGACACAGAGAGGGATGCGGACAAAGGGTAGCCATGACGCACTTCAGGAACGGATGAGGCCACCCGGAGGCGGCATCGCGTCGGTGTCGGCCGAGCCGACAAGGATGTCTCCCGCACAACGGCCTATCCATAATCCCTAGACGATTCATAGCACCGGAGCCCCGCAAGACGAGGCCTTGCCACCACCAAACTAGCCGCCCACCAACATGCGCCACCATGGTTACGAAGCCACCATCACCATCGCACCGAAGTCGTCGTCCCGAGGTCTGCAAGACGGAGGCAAGAGTAGTTTGTACCGGGTCAGCAGTACCGCGGCCGCGCGGGAGGGAACGAATCCACCGCCACAAGCGGTAGTCGACTGGACGCAGCAGCAGAGCACACCAGTCCCCGTTAGGTCCGGCCAGGCCTAGCGGGCCCGTAAAGCCCCCGCAGAGGCACACCAGTCCCAACAAGGTCTGGCCAGGCCCAGATCGGGCCCGTAAAGCCCGTCGCCACGCTGCAACAGGCCAGCCACCGTCGCTGCTGCCCCTTGCTCCATCTACCTTGCCGCCATCTGCAGAGCAAACGGTCGGGCAGACCAGCCCGCCTCGACCCAGATGGGGCCCGTCGGAGCACGACCTCCCGGCCAGGGCCGGACCGCCTCCACCCTAGGAAGCACCGCTGCAGGAGGAGAGCCGCCCCGCGAGGCCTCCAACGCGCGTGGGGAGAGGACAATGCAACCGCCGCCGTCGGCCACGCTCGAGCAGCGCTCGGCGGCGCACGCCGACGGTGGCGGGAGGGGGGTCGGGAGCAGGGAGTTGGGGAGCCGCGCCGGCCGCCGCGGGGGCGGCGCGGACGCGGGGAGGGAAGAGGAGGAGGAGGGGAAGAGGAGGAGGGGAGGGGACGGCGCGGCGCGGGTCGGCTAGGGTTGGGGAGTGGTCGGGTCGCGAGAGCCCGCTCCTGTCCTGCCAGTCAATTCATTCTTAATCCACAAAGCTAATGTGCCGCACATGCATGAAGAAAGTGTCGACTGTTGTGCAAGAGTAGGCCAAGGATCGGTTTCGCACATTTTTCTCAGGAATTTTTACACACAAGGCACATCGATTCACTTCAAATTCAATATGTATCTCATACTATAGGCATACACATTCTCGATGATCAAAACTGAAGTGAACATTTATACATTAACTTTTAATTTTGTAGTAAAGTCTGGCCTACGGTGCTTAGTCTTCTTCCTCATGTTCTTCTTCATCCTCCAGAGCCGTAACATAGACAAATATTGACGACATTCGGAGATGATCTCAAGACGCACGACGAGATTATATGATCATGACTGAATAAGGCACAAAAAAATCCCCCCGAACCGCTCCGCGTCGCCCCCGCAGCGACCAGAGTGACGCCACGCTCCACCTTCTCCCCGTCCTCTTCCTGCCCATCTCCTCCCTCGCCGCCATCGGCGCGAGCCGCCGAGCGAAGCTCGAGCAGTGCCGGTGGCGGCGGTTGTTCTCTACCCGGGCTCGAGGGGGCCTCGCGGGGCGGCGCCTCTCTGGTGGCGGTGCGCTTGGTGGATGGGATTTCACTCCGGCGGCGGTAGGGCTTCGCGGCCACGTCGGCCGGGCGTCGGGACGGCGGCGCCACGTTGTGGGCGGGTCGGCGACGCCTCATCGGTCTGGCGGGGAGCTAGGCAGCGCCTGGAGCAGATCCGCGGTGGTTGGACGGCGGGGGTGGGGGAGCCATTGGTCTTTGGCGGAGACGAAACCTTCTCGGAGCCTGTGACAGATAGGAGCAAGGCATCACATGTCGAGGATGGTGGCCGACGGAGCTGGCCCGTGGCGATGGAGCTCTCGGCCCAGATCTGGGCCCATTTGGGGGCTGAGTGGCCCTGCTACCTGTGTAGTTTCAGTGGCTCCTGGCGTGTCTGGGAGTGCTTCCCCTGAACATGGAGTGGATGGGGTGCTGGATCCGGGCCAGGTGGGCCTAGTTCCGGTGAACGCCTAGCAGCCCTGTTTGCTCGGGGTTTGCGAGTACGACTTGCAGGTGCGTCCTGCTCATCGTACCCCGCTATCATAGGCTGCGGCTAGTTTTGTACTTTTCCTGTCCGCTCTGGAGGAACTTCCGTCATGACTTCCGTTGCACCGTTGGGGCGATATCTTCGATGCCGGGGCGGCGGCCCTGGAAGGTGGACTGTGCAGGCAACTCTGCAGCGAGTGATGTGGCAGTGGCGATGGTCTTTTTCCGTGGCCACGTGGGTGGCGAGGAGTAGGCGGCGGGAGATTCTGGTGCTGACAGCGCTTCGGCAATGACGGCTCCCAAATTGTGTTCTGGAGGCCTAACTCGGTAGTTTTGGGCGGGTCGCGCGGTATCGGATGTGGTGCGAAGGTGTTTCCGGGCGAAATCTCTGTGCTTTGGCGCCAATGGTGGCTACGCCTGCGGGCATCGTAACCCTCTTGGTGGCGCTGTTGTGGGTACCTTCTCCGCGCTAGGGCTCCGAGTGAAAACCATTGAATGTCTCAGTCTCGACGGCGGCGGCGCTTTGCGTCGTCACCCTCTTGTGGGGTGTAGTCGTGGAGCCTCGGTCTTTCTCGACTTTGGGTCGGGGCCTTCGGTGGCAAGTCTGGTTTCCTTTGTTCTCTTTTGTCTATTTTTGATCTGCTTTTTAAGAGGGTCTACTCATCACCTTGTATCAGTTCGATTGTGTAGATTTATTTATAAAGCGGGGCGAAATCCTATTTTGAGAGACTGTATGATCACACAGCTGGCACCTCGTCGGCCAATCAGCTGTCTTTCGCATGGGAAAGGAAACCAGGATGCTACGGGCACTTTCCTAGCGTCGGCATTATAAACCATTGCCCTCCCTACGCATCCTAAGTTTACAAAAGATTTATTTGGGGCCATTCCAAACATCAGTGGCAGCTCTCGCAGCGAGTGCCGTTGGCAATGCCGCTATCCACGGCAAGCTTCTCTGCTCATTCTCCTCGTCTTCGCCTTTTTTTTTTAGTACAATACGATTACCATTCATACATATGAAAAGTTGGTAGTACAGGGCACGTACGCATACAAGAGAAGACACTGGAAACCAGCTGTCCAAACACAGAAGCACAGAGGAACCTGAAAGAAACTGAAATTACAAAGAGGTCCCTAGGATCCTCTGTGCCATCCATCATCAAACGCCGCCCACCACTGAGGTCACCGGAGCAACCGCCGGACGAGAGGACGATGAGAGCCACAAAACGAAGCCCGACGAGGCCTCCTTGCTGACTAGCAGCTTTGTGGACCAGAAGAGAAGGCTCGCCGAAGGCGAAGCCTGCAACTTTGTGGCACGCAGGCCGGGGCCAAGCCCCGGAGCCATCGCCGGACTGAAGATCCACCACTTCCAGCCAACGCCGTCGGGGAAGGAAGACAGATCCTCCCACCATCTTCCACAGTACCGGTGCAGAAACAGACGAGCAGTAGTGTCCACCGGCGCCAGCACCAAGAATGGCGCCAGCCGGAACATGCTCCTGAGCAAACTCGAAATCTCCACTTCGCGCCAGAGCAAGCACCGCCGCAGTGGCGGAGACCGAGGACCAAAATCCGCATCGAGGACAGCGCTGCCACCACGCAATCCTCGCCTGGAAGAGCAGCTACCAGATCCACCGGCGACCGCCGCCACGCAGGTCGCCAAGAACGAATCCGAAGCAGATTTATTCACCGCCGCCTCTACCACCTCCATAGACGAAGTCGAGGACGGCGAGAAACCCTAACAACCTAACTTACTAGACTAGCCGTACACGGAGTCCGGCCGGCGAATCGACGCCCCCTCCCCCCTCCGACGGCACAGGGCCGACGAGAAGGAGGAGGGAGGCGGATTCACCGGCGGAAAAGTGTTTCGCCCTTCCGGACGCCTCCGATCTACTGTAGCGGGAGGGCTCGGGAGCGAGTTGGATCGGGACTCTTCTCACTGCTGCGCTCTTCTTGGCGTGTTCCTCGTCTTCGCCTTTATAGCTACTTCCGAACGCAAGGAAATCATGGTATATATATATCCGCGCGGGGTGCGTCGGAGCACCGATCGTCCGCACCCAACTTGGATTGATTTGCAATTGCATGACACGGGCACCAAGATGGACATGTCTGGCACGGACAAGCCGATCGCTGCAGCAGCTGACTACGGCATGGCGTACATGTAGGGCGACGCCCCCTAAGTCGTGGGGTGTGGTTGAATATTTTGGTTACCTCCAGTTTCTCAAGCCCTAAAATCTTACATTCAAAGAATAGCGAGGATTCTACCATACCTTCTGTTTTCTCAAACAACTCTACATCCAAGCTTTTATATAATGGCAACGTCATACACTTTGTCACTTAATTAGTTTACCATCACACATTTTTGTGGTACAATAGGAAGTGAGATACAAACCAACCAGAAATTGATGATTTATGGTCTAGTTGGGTCACGCCAAATAAGTGTTCTCGAAGTATGGCCTTCTATCACGTTTTACCTGTTGATGTTTACATAATACACTACTTTAAAATGCAAGCTTTTATTACCTGACAAACTGGATCGTGACCCTGATGGTGTTATTAATACAATGATTATTTTCATTTTTAAGCTTGTATAAATTTGTATATTTCCTAATATCACAGAGGAAACCCTGACGAATAAAACAACACCATCTCTTTACCAACGTAAATATTAGGTCTATGCAAAAAAAAGGCTAGTTGCATGCATTTTAGGATGTCGTCTATTTGCAATCTATAAAATATTTGAATAACGCAACTATTATATGGCCATCACAATATGGAGATCCAGCCGTGCTGTCATCCGCAAGACCATAGCCGGCCACCACCGTCAATGAACTAAAGGATCTCCTATGGCAGCCATGTGAGATGAGCACCATCCCTCTTGGAGAGACAACTATTTCTTTGAGATCCAAAATTTTAATATATACTTTTTTATAAAGCAATACTGATGAGCTGGCTGCGTGTATGCGAGGGAAGTGTGGTATCAGTGCGCTCAGCGGCTGAATGTCCAGGTCGGGTTGCCTCAGCTTACCGACAGCCTGCAATCCTGGTGGCTAAGGGAGCGGCGCAGGTTTAGCAAAAAAGACAGGAAAGGCTTCGATACTTTTGCTTCGCTGGTCTGCTGAGGGTTGTGGAAGCAGCGAAATGCGAGAGCTTTCCAGAATGCTCGGGTCAATTTTTTGTGGTTGGACTTGTGGAGCAGATCATGGCGGACTGGAAGCTTTGGAGAGATGCAGGTTTGGGAGTTAACAATTCTTTTGCGAGAGTAGTTCATTAGGTGGAGGGTGTTGTGTTGTGTTGTGTTGTGTTGTGTTGTGTTGTGTTGTGTTGGTGTGGGCGTGTACTGGTATGCTGGCGTGGTGACGCCTCTGCCAGTTGTATTCTGCTGTAAACTCTTCTATAAAACTACGGTACGCAATTTGCGTACTCTCTAAAAAAAATTGTATTTATATAACAGAGGAAACCCTGACGAATAAAACAACACCATCTCTTTACCAACCTAAATATTAGGTCTATGCCAACAAAAGGCTAGTTGCATGCATTTTAGGATGTCGTCTATTTGCACTCTATAAAACATTTGAATAACGCAACTATTATATGGCCATCACAATATGGAGATCCAGCCGTCCTGTCATCCGCAGGACCATAGCCGGCCACCACCGTCAATGAACTAAATGATCTCCTATGGCAGCCATGTGAGATGAGCATGCACCATGCCTCTTGGAGAGAAAACTATTTCTTTGGGATCCAAAATTTTAATAATCTAAACTTTTTTATAAAAACAATACTCCACTAACTGCAATTAATGTTTCTATCTCAAAATGCAAGCTATCAACATCACTTACTATTTTATTATCCACCTTATCCCACTAACATTCATTACTTATTGTCGATTTCTACATGCAATTATCCACATCATTTTTTCTTTAGCCATTAAATTGTCCATGTCATTCTTTTTTGCCATTTAAATGATGAGATCACACCATCCTGCTATGAAATAACAAAATTAAATCATGTGCTAGGGGAACACTGGAATTAGTTTCGCCAATCAAATGAACTTTTTCGCTTGCATATTCTATAGTCAACTACAAACTTCATGCGTTTATTAGATTTCCTAAGAGATATGTACCCACTACAACACGTGCGGTATCGTTCTAGTTACACTGAAGCTAAAGGACCATCGAGCATTAAAGTTACTATATTTCTCTTCTTTGGAGGCATGGCTTCCGACTGCACATGCAATCTTTATTTAAAATATATTTTAAACGTATTTTTTCCACAATATTGTAAAAGAGTGTTGGTGCATATATAGCTCTTAACATTCAATGTGCTTACAAAGTTGTTTCAAGGAAAACTGACATTTTTGTAGACTGTGTAAAAAGACAAAAACTTGTGGTAAAATAAGCCTTTCACAAGACATTTTTTGTTCTCCCTACGCATCCAAAGTTTACAACCGATCGATTTGGGAGTTGGCTTGTCCCCAAACATCAGTGGCAGCTCCCGCACCGAATGACGTTGGCAATGTTGCCATCCGCGGCAAGCTTCTGTTCAACCTCCTTGTTGTCGCCTATGTAGGTTATATGGGCACGGTGTGCATAGTATATAGCCGATCGTTTGCCGACCAGATGCTGGCATGTGCATGGACCAAACCTCAATTCCTTCATGATTGTGCGACGTGACCACCAACATGGACATGTCTCGCACCGACAAGCCGCTCGGTCAAGCTGTTGACGGCGCCATGGCGTGCATGGAGGTGGACAACTCCACAGTCGCGGGCTGTGGTTGGATATTTTGGCTACCTCCAGTTTCTCAAGTCCAAAAGACTTACATTCAAAGAGTGAGTATTCTATCATACCTTACATTTTCTCAAATATTTCTACATGCAAGCTTTTATATATATATATATATAGTGCCAAACGTCATACACTTTGTCACTTAATTAGTTTCTCATCACGCATTTTCGGAACTGAGATAGAAACCAACTAGAAATTGATGATTTATGGTATAGTTGGATCACGTAAAATATATGTTTTCCAAGTATATATGACCTTCTGTCACATTTTGCATCTTGATGTTTACATGATACACTAATTTAAAATGTAAGCTGTTATTAGCTGACATCAAACTGGATTGTGACCCGCATATTTGGGCAGCAGCTTGCATGATTTCGCTTGAAGTTGGTATAGATACAATGATTATTTTCATATGTAAGCATGTATAAATTTATATATTTCATAATACCACGGAGGAGAAACCATGACGAATAAGACAATACCATATTTAACTTTTTTTTGAGGTTTAAAGCAGGCATACTGCCATTCGATTAGATAGAAAGCAAAGTTCCTTTACAGGAAATCCTCAAAAGAGGAGGGAGAATGGTCATGTAGACCCAAAAGAAAAAAGGCGACAAAAAAAACCTACATCCCGCGGTCTCCAGGGTCATCCGTGAAGGCGTAAGCCCTCGTGTCCATCTCATCTTTCACCAAACGCGCAACCTCTCCAATGTTCAAGGCCGTGTTTGAGAAAACCCTCCTGTTGCGCTCCTTCCATACACCCCAAATAATGTAGGTGATTACCCCGCTCGCCGCTCTCTTCTTTTCCTTGTAAAGTTGCTGATGTATTGAAGCCACCACCCGTCAAAATCACGGTCCGTCGTGGATGCCAAAGGAGGGATCGGGAGCTCCTGGGTTGCAAGCACCTCATCCCTCACGGCCATGGTGAAGGAGCACTCATGGCAAAGGTGCTGCACCGTCTCAGGGTGGATGCGGCAAAGCTTGCAAATGGGGTCATGCGGCCATCCTCGGAGTGCTAAGTTCTCCGCCGTGCGGATAT
Source organism: Poa pratensis (assembly GCA_947311845.1). NCBI lineage: Eukaryota > Viridiplantae > Streptophyta > Magnoliopsida > Poales > Poaceae > Poa > Poa pratensis. The sequence continues at coordinate 16,858,243 of CAMZMU010000092.1, read as the reverse complement.
TCCGGTGTGCCACTAGCCATGCAAAGAATCTGCACTTTGGCTCAGCGTTGGCCTTCCAAATCTTGTCGGTGTCGAAAGGTGGGTGCGCCCCCAAAAATTGGCATCTGTATGCCGAGGCCGCCGTGTATGTCCTCGACGGTGTCCAGTTCCACTCAATCGTATCAGGCTGAGGCAGAAGCTGCACCCCCTGAATGTCAGTCCACAGCTGAACAAAGCTATCTAGCTGCTGCGTGGTTGTGATGTTTTGTAGACCCCTGATCCAATTGGCGCCACGGAGCTCCTTTGCAACCGTCCTGTTCTTTCTAGTGGCGATCGCGTAAAGGCCTGGGAAGCGCGACTTCAGGGGGCCGCCATGATGCCAGGAGTCATGCCAGAAGAGACATCGGTTGCCGTCCCCAAGTGTGATTGTCGTGGAGGCGCGAAACAGGTCCATATCCACCGCCGTGCAAGGTAGACGGGATCCAATCCAAGGTCGTTTAGCATCTATCCATGCGAGCCACACCCAACGGAGGCGTAGAGCACGCCCAAACTTCTCAAGATCGGCCACGCCAAGCCCTCCTAGCTCAGCCGGCCTGCACACGGTGCTCCAGTTAACGAGAGGGTGGCTAGTTGTTCCCGGGTCGGCGCTTCCTTTCATCCAAATGAAACCTCTTCTTATTTTATCTATCCGCTTGAGCACCCACTTAGGGAGGGCAAAGATCGTCATGTAGTATGTAACCATGGAGGACAGCACCGATCTTGCAAGGATCACCCTCCCAGCTCTAGTGAAGTGTTTGCCTTTCCATCCCGCAAGGCGCGCTCCAATCTTGTCAATGAGAGGCTGGAAGTTGGCTGCTTTCAGTCGGGCGTAGTGGAGCGGGAGGCCGAGGTATACGCAAGGAAAAGATCCCCGTCTCGCCGGGAACACCTCAAGTGCGGCCACCACCTGCGCCTCATCACACCGTATGGGGAAAATCTCAGTCTTTGTCATGTTAGTTCTCAGACCTGTCGCGTCTCCAAACACCTCCAGAATTTTGGTGATCGCCATCAAATCCTCCTTGGCAGGCCCAACAAACACGGCGGCATCGTCAGCATACAGCGAGACACGGAAGCGGACAGGAGTGCTCTCAAGTGGCTGCAGCGTCCCCAATTCCGTCGCCCGTCGCAAAATGTGGTGTAGAGGGTCGATGGCTAGGATGAAAGGCATGGGAGATAATGGGTCTCCCTGTCTCAGACCTCTAGCGTGCCTGATGGACGGTCCAGGCTTTCCATTTAGCAGAATCCGGGACGATGCCGTGGACAACTGCAAGCAGACCCATCTGATCCATCTAGGGCCGAACCCCAGCACCCCTAGCAGCTCCGTGATGTAAGCCCAGTTTATAGAATCAAACGCCTTCGTGATGTCCAGCTTGATGAAGAAGCTTGGCGTTTTGTCGCGGTAGAGGTCACGAAGAGTGTTCTGGACATGCATGAAATTATCTTGTATGCATCTTTTTTTTAATGAAAGCCGACTGACTTGCTGAAAAAATCTCCGAAAGAAGAGGTGCAATGCGGGAGGCCATCATCTTAGAGAGCAGCTTGGAGACGCTGTGAATTTGGCTAGTAGGCCTGAAATCGCCTACAGCCTCTGCATCCTGCTTCTTTGGAATTAACACAATGTTGGCTGACATCTTCCAGGACGGTGTCATCAACACCAAAGGACGCACTTCAGGAGGCTGGAGAGAGCGAGCGAGCGAGCGTGAGCACCCGCCGGCGGCCGCTCCGGTCCCGTCGTCCACCTTCGTCGGCGTTAGCCATGTCGCTCTCAGGGTCTCCGCCCGGTTTCTCTCGGCGTTGCGTGCAGGTCGCGAGCCCGGCCTCGGCGGCCTCGGCGTCGGGGGAGAGGAACGACCACGTTTCCGGCATGGGGGTCTCGGAGGAGTCTGCGTGCGCCGACAGCCTGGAGGAGGTCCAGCAGACGGTGGCGCCGCAGGCTGAGCAGCGCGTGAGGGCCCAGGAAAGGCTCCAGTGGACGGAGCCGAGACCGTCGCGCAGGTCCATGTGGCGCCGCCGCAAGGGGAGAGAGCAGGAGGCGGGGCCGTCGAACTGGTCCCCGCCGGAGGATATGGAGGGGAGGTGCTTCAATTGCCTCCGTCAGGGGCACTTCAAGTGGGAGTGCACCTTCAAGCAGGTCTGCATGAGATGCGGTGCTGAGGGCCATGCCGTGAAGGAGTGCTTGCAGCCGCGGCCACGGAGTCCTTCGTCGGAGGACGAGCTCCGGCGGGCGGCGCTGGCCAAACGCGCGCGCCACGAGCAGCAGGGGCCGATGCGCGGGGGGAGGGTGGAGAGGAGCCCTACACCACCTCCTCCGCCGCCGCCGCCTCTACGGCAGCGAAACCCGGAGGTTGCGAGGCCGGTCGAGAACTGGCCGCCGCTGTGTCCCATGACTACGCCGGCGCCGGTGGCGTTGGACATGTCGGAGGACGTGTCCGCGCCGCTGTGCGTTGTGCGCCGTTCGCGTGCCATGACGGAGCTGGAGCAGAGGCTCCGCTTCGCTATGGTTGCGCACATCGGCGGCAACAGACCGGCGGTGTCTTGCGAGCAGGTCCTGCTGGGCTTGGCGGCGGTGGGTGTCCCAAGCGGCGAAGTTTCGGTCCATCCTTACCTGCCCGAAGATTTCTGGTGGTTTTCGCCAGGGCGGAGCATCGGAACAAGATCGCCGCCTTGCCGTTCCTGGCGTGTGGCGGGGCGGCTCTGTTTCTCCGACCTTGGAACCGGCAGGCGCAGGCAACCCAGGTGAACATGCGCTCCAAGGTACAACTTGTGGTTGAGGGTATACCGCCGCATGCCTGGGAGGCCGAGGTTGTGGAGGAGGTGCTGGGTACGGGGTGTGCGGTGGCGAAGATTGCGCCGGAGACTGCGTCTCGGGCGGATTTGTCTCTGTTCCGGGTGGAGGCCTGGACCTCGAGTCTGGAGGATGTGCCGGTCGCAAGAACCTTGGCCATCCCCGAACCAGTGCCCTCAGAGGAAGATACCCCGTCGCCGGCGCCGGGGAAGAAGATGGAGAAGTTGGCTACACTGAGGTACAAGGTTCTGGTTCACCTGACCAGTGTGGAGGAGGACGAGCTGGTTGAACCGTGGGAATGCCGCGCTCGTCTGGGAGTGATAAGAGTGGCATCCCCGGGCCGGACTCCGACGAGGGCTTCGGCGGTGGACGGCGGCGCACAACGCGTTCCCTGCCGTGGCGCATTGGGGTTCCTGACCGTCGTGGTGGGCCTAGAGGTGGGTCCCGCCAGAGGCATCTTGGTGGGCAGTTGAATAGGCAGATGACTGTTGCGCCGTTGGATTGGAAACTGCCGGAGATGGAGGATCGTGATCGACTCAGGGTTCCTCGTGAGAGTGCTTTGGATTCCTGTACGTTGGGAGATCAGGTTGCGAGTTTGGAAGCTAGTGTGCCTGCAAAAGCAGCTGCTGATCCCGTGCCTGCTAGCCGGCAGAGTGTGGGGCCAAGTCAAAAGGAAGGTCTGCCTGTGTTTTTGAATTCTCCCGCCGTTGGGAGGCCGGCAGCTGGTACGAGTGCAGACAGGATCAGAAGCGAGCCGGTGGTGGATGCTGTTCCGCCTTTCATTGGCCAGCAGGTGGCGACCGTGGAGGGGCCCCGCCTACTTGGTGGTGGGTCTGATAGGTGCGATGCACCCGAGGAGGATCGGTTACAGGAGTTTCAGGTGACAGAGGATTCCTCCAGCAGAAGTGGGACCGGTTCGGTGGACTGCGACCAACCGGGGACTCAGTTGGACTATTTTAATGTCTCGCTGGCAGTGAGAACACGGAGGGAGTTGCCAAGGAAGGTGAGGAGGAGGTCCTCGGGCCGGACCCACAGGGCAGCGGAACTGTGGGGAGTTGCCGGTTGATGCTAACCTGGGACCTGCCATGGCTGCTAGCGAGGAGATGGCAGTGGCGCGATTAGAGACCTCAGCTGACGATGCCGAAGCTGGAGTGGAGGCCTCGCTAGGCATGGCCTCACTGGACAGCGCACTGTATCGCTCACCCACTGATGCTTCGCTGGGACCTGTGGCGGGAGCCGCCGCTGTGACTGGCATGACGGCACAAGAGGAGTTGGCGTGGGCGCGCATGAAAGGTTTTTGCTCTCGCCTGCTCAAATCATTGGCGCCGCCATTGCTACGGGAGATCGAGTGCTCGTCCAAGCTGCGTGCGGAGGCGGAGCCGTTCACGCCCAAGAGGGTAACTCGGAGGTCGGCAGCGGCCTCGAGTGTGAAAGCTGATACTAGATGAAGAAGGTGACGGTGGCCGAGACGGTCCTGCTAAAGACCTTGGGCATTACACCGGAAGAGCTATCGGTAAACGAAGACGATTTGGAGGAGTTTCGAACTTTCTTCGATTCGCCTATGAGGGAAGAGCACCTACGTGCAGTAGCAGCCGTGTTTGGCAAGGTGGTGCCGACGTCGTTCGAGGTGCAGGAGCCATGCCTTATGGGGCCGACGTTGGTGTTGCCGGTGCATTGAGCGCTGTTTTGGCGGCGGAGTTGGAGTAGTTTAGTTTTAATGGAACTAAACCTAGAGATGCTAGACTGGAACGTTCGTGGGTTGAACGATCCAGCAAGGAGGGATGCTGTGAGGATTTTTGTGGAGTCGCTTCGTGTTAAAATTGTATGCCTTCAAGAAACAAAATTAAGCATGATTGATAGCTACACGGTCTTGCAATGTTTAGGTCCATCTTTTGATGGCTTTTCTTACCTTCCTGCGGTTGAGACGCGAGGCGGTATACTGCTCGCCTGGGATTCTTCGGTTGTGAAGATATCTAGCATCAGTTTTGATACCTATGCCATAACCGGAGAGGTTTGTGCGATTGATAATTCCCGGTGGTGGCTTACTACGGTTTATGGGCCGCAGTCCACCGAGGAGAAGGCCCACTTCTTGAATGAGTTAGTGGAACGCAGGACATTGTGCCCTGGGCCTTGGATAGTAGCCGGAGATTTTAATATGATACTCAGCGCGTCAGATAAAAACAACCCTAACCTGAACAGGAGTTTGATGGCTCGGTTCAGGAATTTTGTGCGAGATTTGGAACTCAAAGATCAATTTTTGCATGGGAGGAAGTTTACCTGGAGTAATGGAAGGGACGAGCCGACCATGACGCGAATTGATCGAGTGTTGGCCACGGTAGATTGGGAGCTGCAGCACCCGGATGCCATCCTGCAGGCACTGTCCTCTTCCATCTCTGATCATACGCCTTTGCACCTGGCGTTATGTGCTAATCGTAGGCCCAAGCGGCGGTTTCAGTTTGAGCTCATCTGGTTGAAATTAGAAGGCTTTGATGAGGCAATTGCAGAGGCTTGGCAATGTAGTGGGGCGATCACGGACCCCTTCAGGAGGTTAGACGCGTTGTTCAGAAACACGGCAGAGTATATGCAGTCATGGGGACAGAGGAAGATCGGTAATGTCAAAATAAAGACGCAGTTGCCAATTTGCTGATTCTGAAGTTAGATGCTGCGCAAGACAGAAGAGCTTTGTCAGCTGGAGAGTTGTGGTTGCGGAAAACTCTGAAGCTTGCGGTGTTGGGTCTATCCTCACTTGAAAGAACAATTGCCCGTCAGCGATCGAGAGTGAGGTGGCTTAAGGAGGGAGACGCAAACACGAAACTTTTCCATGCAGTGGCCAATGGGAGGAGGGCGAGGAATTTTATTCCGAGCATCTCAGAAAACGAGCAGCTAATAACGAACCAAGATGAGAAGGTCGAAGCTTTTTCCCGGGCTTATGTCCAGCTGCTGGGAACGAACAGACAAAGAGAGCACAGCTTAGACCTTGATGCTTTGCACTTGCCAAGGCTGGATCTTCAGGGTATTGACGAGGTGTTCACAGAGGAGGAAGTCTGGGCTGTAATTAAGGAAATGCCAGCGGACAGGGCTCCGGGCCCGGATGGATTTATCGGAGCTTTTTATCAGCGGGCTTGGCCGACAATCAAACGAGATATCATGGCGGGGTTACTGAAACTAGCAGTGGGAGATGGAAGAGGATTCGCACGCTTGAATAGAGCTCTAATCACGTTGATACCAAAGAAAACGGATGCGACTAGGATTGGAGATTACAGGCCGATTAGTTTAGTGCACAGTTTTTCCAAACTGTTCTCTAAATTGATCGCAAATCGTTTACGACCCAAGATGACAGATCTGGTCAGTGCAAACCAATCAGCGTTTATTAGAGGAAGAAGTCTGCACGACAACTTCGTGTTGGTCCGTCAGGTTGCGAGGAAGATCAATCAGAGGAAGCAGAAGGGGGTTTTGCTCAAATTGGACATAGCTCGAGCTTTTGACTCAATCTCGTGGCCTTTTTTGTTCGAGGTCCTCAGGCACATGGGTTTCAGTACATTATTCCTCAAGTGGCTGGCTGTGCTTCTTAACACAGCAACCACCAAGGTCTTGGTGAACGGAGTTCCGGGAGAGCGGATTCAGCATGTGCGTGGGCTTAGGCAGGGAGACCCGACCTCGCCATTGCTCTATGTGTTGGGTATGGAGGTGTTCACCTGTCTGATACGAACTGCGGTGGAGGGGAACTGGCTGTCGGAGTTAGTTGGAATTCGCCCTATGCAAAGAGTGTCCTTATACGCTGATGATGTCGTGCTTTTTTCAAGCCGGATAACATGGAGCTTTGGATGATCAAAGAGCTGCTGAAAATGTTTGGTGAGGCATCAGGTTTGGAGATCAATTACACCAAGACAACTGCTACCCTAATTCGAGGGGAAACGGAGGATGAAGAGAGAGTCAGTCAAGCTCTTGGTTGTCAGGTGACCAACTTTCCATTAAATACCTGGGTCTGCAGCTTGCTTTGAGACCCCTCACAAGAGTTGAGTGGCAACCGATGCTGGACAAAGCACTAGAGTTCCTTCCGGCTTGGCAACGTGGTATGATCACCAGAGAGGGGCGGCTTACTCTTATAAAAGCAGTCATTGCTGCCAAGGCAGTGCATCACCTGCTTGTAGCGGAGGCTCCGATATGGCTTCTAGAGGAATTTGAAGGTTGGATGAGAGCCTTCTTTTGGGCTGGAAAGAAGGAAGTCACAGCTGGGCAATGCATGGTTGCATGGGAAACTGTGGCTAGACCAATCAATCATGGTGGTCTCGGAATTAAGGACTTGAGATTGCAGGGGTTGGCTTTGAGAGTGAGGTGGGAGTGGCTTCGGCGCACTGACCAGTCCCGGCCTTGGCAAGGTTTGCCGCCGTTGAGAGACAAAGATACTTTGGCGGTGTTCCGCAGTTTGGCGCAGATCACTGTCGGAGATGGGGAGAATGTGATGTTTTGGACAGACAAATGGATACATGGAGCTGCAGTTTCAGACATCGCTCCAATGGTGTTTGCTGCGGTCAGTACGAGGAGGAAAAACACGAGAACTGTGGCACAAGGGATGACAGAAAACAGCTGGGCTCTAGATATTTCAGAGGAGCTCTCGGAGGAAGGCATGGACGAGTACACCAGACTATGGTTCGAAGTCAACACAGTTGATCGGATGAGCAAAGAGCTGACAATTTCAGATGGATAGGGGCGAGCTCGGGCCTGTACTCTGCTAAAGATACATATAGCGCGCTTTGTCAGGGGCAACAGAGAAGTGCAATGGCCAAACCAATTTGGAGGTCCTATGCGCCAATCAAATGCAAAATGTTTTGTTGGCTTGCCACCAAGTATCGGCTGTGGACTTCAGACAGGAGGGCAAGGCATGGACTGCAAGAGAGTTCGGATGCTTGTTACACTTGTCTACAAGATGAAGATAATGTAGATCACATCCTGGTGCAGTGTGTTTTTGCGAGAGAAGTTTGGATGGGCTGCTTGATAAATGCAGGTATACACATCCAAGAGCCGGTTTCTAGCACTACCCTTGAGCTCTGGTGGGCGCAGGCGAGGGGCAGAATTCAGAAACGAGATAGGAGAATGTTCGATACCTTGGTTATCCTTGTGGCTTGGATGTTGTGGAAGCAACGGAATGCGCGAGTGTTCGGCCGTGTTCGTGATCAATGTAATGTCCCGCAGCTACTTAATAGAATTCGAGATGAGTTTCAGATTTGGCAATTGGCCAGAGGGAGTAGGAGAGATATTAGTGTGAGAGAGTAGGTAGAGTGTGAGTCCGGAGTTTGGAGTTCTACTGGCCCAGGTGTTCGCACCAGGTTTCAGTATCTTGTAATTGTTTTGCTTCCTTCTATAAAGCTAAGGTATGCCTTTGGCATACTCTTTAAAAAAAAAAAAACACAATGTTGGCTGAATTGAGCAATGTTGCCCCCCCATCTCCCCTCTCCGAGAGCTGCGTGATTGCTGCAAGTAGATCCTCAGAGATTGTACCCCAGCAAGAACGAAAGAACATCCCAATGAAGCCGTCAGGGCCCGGCGCCTTCTCCCGCGGCATGTCAAAAATTGCCTTCTTTAACTCCTCCAAAAGGAACGGCGCCTCCAGGTGACTGAGGTCTCTTGCTTGGTATCCGAGCTCTTCCCAATTGAAAGTTGCTTTTCGTGGCTCGGCAGTGCCCAAATAGGCAAGGAAATGAGCTCGCAGCACCTCCTGCTTCTCTTCATGGGTGACCGCCAAACCCAGCGGCGTACGCAAGTTCACGATGAAATTCTTTCTTCTTCTTCCGTTCGCACGAAGGTGAAAAATCTTGGAGTTTGCGTCCCCAAGGCGGATATTTGCAAGCCTAGCCCGCTGCCTGATTCTGATTTTGATGATGGTGGCAATTCCCTGAATTCTGGCTATAAGGTTTACTCGCATCCTTCTCTCCGCCGTGGAAAGCAGCCTTTGCTCTTGGGCAAAATCTAATCCGCCGTGGAAAGCAGCATCTGAGATCACTGAATTTTTGCTTATGCCAAGCCTTGAGTGCCTTTGCCACTCTAGCTAACTTGATATGTAATCTTCGGACTGCGCTCGTTGTGTGTACAGGTTTTTCCCAAGCAGCAGCCACCACCTCCTGAAAACCCTCCATCCTTGTCCAAAAAGCCTCAAAACGGAAGCACCGAACCTTAGGGAATGTGGCCGCACCAATGAGCAGGAGGGGAGAGTGGTCCGAGAGGGCAGATGGTAGAGGCTGCAAAATAGCTGAGGGAAAAGATGTGTCCCAGCCATCCGAGCAGAAGAAGCGGTCGATCCTCGTCATCGTCGGCGTTGCCTGCTCATTGGACCATGTAAATTTCTTGCCTGTTAGCCGCAGTTCTCTCAGTCTCAGCGCGTCCAGAGCACTTTTGAACTTGCCCATCAACCTTCTGTTCAATCTTCCATTGTTTTTGTCCTCAGCTCGGTAAATGAGATTAAAATCTCCGAGGATCAGCCACCGAGCTGGTCGAGTTGTCGTCAATCCGCGCAGCTCGTCAATGAAAGCATATTTGTCTACATCTCCTTGAGGTCCATAGACACCAGTGATTCCCCAAGATGATCCATCATCTCGATCATATTTAACTTTACCAACCTAATTTTTCTGTTTATACCCACAAAAGGCTAGTTGCACACATTTTAGAACGCCGACTATTTGCATCTAAATGTTTTGAATAACTACTACTTATATGGACATCACAAATTCACAATATGGAGATACAGCCGCCATGTCATCCGTAAACATGTTCCAGTGCAGCGACACAGCACATCTGGCCTCGTCGGACGCCAGGTACAAAGCAGCGGCGGCCACGTCCTCCGGCGCGATCGAGCGCCGGCCCGTCCATCTCGTTCATGTCCCTCTCCACGATCCGCCTGCGCTCCTCGGCCTCGGCGCTGGCCCCGGGGTAGCACACGGCCATGTACCCCATCCCCAGCGGCCGCCCGAAGCAGAGCTCCTGCACTGCACTGTTCGTTTTTCTTTACGACGAAAACAAAGCGGCCACTCCTCGCTAGCCCATTAGTCCTTTTTCTCTCATAGAGCCCAAACTGTGCGGAAGTCCAGTAGTGGTCAGCCCAAACGGGGTCTCGTTCCAGATCATCAGATCGATAGATCCGATCGTCGGTGCCAATCAACTACCCATCGATAGCTACCATTGTATAATCCTGCATTAATTCCTGCTCCAACGTGCTATAAAACTACGTGCTGCGTTGCACTAGAAAAAGACATAAGCTAAGCTAGCAAAGATCAGTTTTTGTACACGAAGCAAGCAGATCGAGCTCGATGGCCTCGTCGCGAGCCATGGCGCTAGCAATGCTCATCATCTCTAGCTTCTTCTTCGTCTCTTCCTATGCTACCTCAGCTGACTTTCTCCGGTGCCTCTCGGCGTCCGTACCAAACCAGCTCCTCTTCACCCAGAGCTCCCCGTCGTTCGCGTCGGTCCTCACGTCGTCCGTCCGGAACCCGATGTTCCTCACCCCGGCCACGGTGAGGCCGCTCTGCATCGTCACGGCGACGAACGCCTCTCACGTCCAGGCCGTCGTCGTCTGCGGCCGCCGGCACGACGTGCGCCTCCGCGTGCGCAGCGCCGGGCACGACTACGAGGGCCTCTCGTACAGGGCCGCGCGCTCCGATGCGGCCCCGTTCGTCGTGGTCCGTACCAAACCAGCTCCTCTTCACCCTGAGCTCCCCGTCGTTCGCGTCGGTCCTCACGTCGTCCGTCCGGAACCCGATGTTCCTCACCCCGGCCACGGTGAGGCCGCTCTGCATCATCACGGCGACGAACGCCTCTCACGTCCAGGCCGTCGTCGTCTGCGGCCGCCGGCACGACGTGCGCCTCCGCGTGCGCAGCGCCGGGCACGACTACGAGGGCCTCTCGTACAGGGCCGCGCGCTCCGATGCGGCCCCGTTCGTAGACTCTGGTGCCACGCTCGGAGAGCTGTACCACGCCATCGGGAAGGTGAGCGACCGTCTCGCGTTCCCGGCGGGCCTGTGCCCGACGGTGGGCGTCGGCGGCCACCTCAGTGGTGGTGGCTTCGGCATGCTCATGCGCAGGCACGGACTCGCCGCCGACCAGGTCGTGGACGCCTTGCTGGTCAACGCCGAGGGACGGATCTTGGACAGCAACACCATGGGGCGCGACGTCTTCTGGGCCATCCGTGGAGGCGGCGTTGGCGGGAGCTTCGGGATCGTGCTGTCGTGGCGGGTGAATCTCGTGGCCATGCCACCGAAGGTCACGGCGTTCACCGTCACCAAGTCCGTCCAGCAGGGCGCCGTCGACCTCATCACCAAGTGGCAGCAGGTCGCCCCAGCTCTTCCCGACGACCTGTTGGTGAGGGTGATCGCCCAGGGACAGGTGGCCAACTTCCAGTCTCTGTACCTGGGCACCTGCGACGCGCTCCTGCCGGTGATGAACAGCCGGTTCCCGGAGCTCGGCGTGACCCGGGCGGACTGCAAGGAGATGACCTGGATCCAGTCCGTGGCCTTCATCTACCTCGGACCTAGCGCCACCGTGGACGACATCCTCAAGCGGACCCTCCCCGGGGACGCCGTCTTCAGCAAGGCCACGTCCGACTACGTCCGGCAGGGCATCTCCAGGGACAAATGGGCGGAGATCTTTACCAGCTGGCTCGCGAGGCAGAGCGCCGGGCTGATGATCCTGGAACCCTACGGCGGCAAGATGGCCAGCGTCTCGGAATCCGAGACGCCGTTCCCGCACCGCGGCGGCGTGCTGTACAACGTTCAGTACATGAACTTCTGGAACAGCGCCGGCGAGGAGGCGGCGCGGACCGGGTGGGTCAGGGACTTTTACGCGTTCATGCAGCCCCACGTGAGCAACAACCCGAGAGAGGCGTACGTGAACTACAGAGACCTTTGGCTCGGCCAAAACGTCGTCAGCGGCAACGTCACGAGCTTCGAGGCCGGCTGGGTGTGGGGCGAGAAGTACTACAAGTGTAACTTCAGAAGGCTGGCAATGGCCAAGACTGCGATAGATCCCAATGACTACTTCAGGAGCGAGCAGAGCATCCCGCCACTTGGTAGTAACCAGCTCATCTCGACGATTGTGGCGCGCGTGGATCATACCGATTGATGATGTATTCTGGATACTATTTGGTTCTAAACGTACTGTTGTAATTGACTATCTGTTGTGAATCGAAGGTCATCAAGTTATTGAGTACTTCGAGAACTTGTCTGTGACAAGATGGTTAGAAGGGTGGTTGTATCACCAGCCCACCAGAGTTTAAACCCTAGATTTGACACTGATGTTTCTCATTTAGCCGGAATATTCGTCAGTGGGAGGCGACGTTCCCGTCGACAGCGAGACGCCTGTGGTGACTTCGTCAATCTCAAAACTTGACCCGCCGGCTCAGTCTCTCAGAGGTGCTCATAGGGATATGGTGTGTGTGCGTGCGTTCATAGGGGTGAGTGTGTATGTATATGTGAGCGTCTGCGTTTGTACTGTGTTTCGCAAAAAAAAAGTTATTGAGTACCTTTAATGTTGGTTAATGTCACCTCAAATTTCTAGGAAAATGCATGCCGCTCTGTATGTAAGCCAGATCCTTGAAATTTTAAAATTGACTAGGGGACGAAGCGCGGTCTTCGCCGCGCCCGTGGGTTTAAAATTTGAACCATTCAACCGTAAAGTTGTTGTGAATTAAAAGTTTCGAAAGAATTTTTTGGGAAAAAAATCGTGGACTTTTTTGAGTTCGGGCTGGAATGGATAATTTGGACTATTTTTTTGGGGAAAAAAAATGTGCCCATTTGTTATTTTTTTGTTTTGCATTATTTGGAATCGTGTGGAAAACATGTTTAGAATTATGTAGAATGGTTTAAAAAAAAGAAGAAGACTGTGGGCGTTTTATAGTTTGGGATCTTAGCGCGGCGTGCGCCGTGCCTGTGTAGTGAAATTTAATTTGAAAGTGTTTGCATTTAAAAATTGGTTAAGTTTGAAAGCTATTGGAATTGAAGTGGGTTGTTGTATTTAGTTGATTTAACGGACTCTTTTTGAATAAGATGCTTTGTGCCAAATTGGTTTTTTGGGTTTATCGTTTTAGATGGTATTACTGATATTATTTTCGTGGGTTTTATTTTAGTTAAGAAGAAAGTTTAAATTATTATTATTTTTCCCAAAAATGGTTAATTTTTTTGTGATTTTAGTATTTTGATAATAATTTTTATATTTTGTCGATGGGTATTTATTGTCGCGCCTGTTCGATAATTTTTTTATGAAGAGTTGTTGAAATATGAATATTATTTTAATATGGAAAATTTTGTGCTTAAAAGGATGTTGAGTTTTTGAAAAGTGGTTGTATTGGAATTTATTCAAATTTGTATTCTTTTAGTGGCGGCAAGAATGGTTAGATTTGAAAGGTATTTAAAATTCTAGAATGATTAAACGTGAATTTTCAGTTCCAACGGTCTAATAGATTTAAAAAAAAATTGCAATTTGGATTTTATTCTAATTTGAATTATTGTAGTATTTATGAAATGTTGAGGGTTGGGAGTCATATATTTTTCTGAAATAGTCAAAATTACTGTAAATGTCGAATTTGAGTTGAAATGATCGAGCAGGTTTTGAAAATTGTATATCTTGGAATTTATTCAAACTTGGATTATTTTAGTGTTTATGAAATGATGAGGTTTGGAAGTAGTAGAACTTTTTCATATATTCAAATTCTCAATTTGAGTTGGAATGTTGATTACTATTTTACATTTAATATTGAATTAGAGCTTCTCTGCAAAATGTTCAATTTAAAAATTCGAGTATGTTTTTTCCCCGCAAATAGGCAACATTTTTTTTCCTTGAACATTTTGGTTTTTTTAAATTTTTTCCCAGCGGGAATTTATCTAAATGGTTTTTTTTAAGGTGGGCTATTTTTTTGATATATTCAACTGTAAAATTTGTTGGAATTGGAAAATTGTCCGCATTTCGAGAATTGTTAAAATTCGGAAGTCGTACGTTTTGGAATAGTTTGACACATTTGAATTCCTTTTGGCGTATATAAAAAAATAAACTTGGAATACACATGGAGGTTTGAAATTTGAATTTTGGTCGGGTATGTTTACCATTTTTTGTTGTGGACATATTGAAATTATTGGTTTAAATTATGTAGAATTTTTTCGAAAGTATATGAATAATTTAAGATTTTCAACTTGGAGTACACATGGAAGTTTGAAATTTGAATTTCGGTCGGGCATGTTTATCATTTTTTTGTTGTGGACATTTTGAAATTATTGGTTTAAATTATGTAGATTTTTTTTGAAAGTTTATGAATAATTTAGGATTTTCAAAAAAAAAAAATCTGACAAATTGGGCCCACCATGACGTCATGGTGACATCACGGCGGCCAGATCTGGCTGGAGGCGCCCGCGGCGGCGCCGAGCTCGCCGGTGGCGCGGCAGGGCGTTCCAGCACGCGGGGGTGGGCGCATCCGATGCAGCTCGCTGCGCTTGACCTGTAGCTGGCGGCGTCGCCCCCTAATTGTCATCGGAGCGTCTGAAAGGACAATGATGTCGCCTAGTGGGGGGGTGAATAGGCGATTAAAACTTTTCCGGTTTAGGCTTGCTAATTGCGGAATAAAACTAGGTGTTTAAATTAACAAGCCAACAATCTAAATAAACTAGGCTCACCTATGTGCACCAACAACTTATGCTAAGCAAGACAAGCAACAAGGTGATAGCAATAAAGAATACTTCAAGCACGAAGGCTATCACAATGTAAAGTGCATAAGTAAAAAGCTCGGGTATAGAAATAACCGAAGCACGCGGAGACGAGGATGTATTCCCGAGTTCCTCCTTGAAAGGTAGTACGTCTCGTTGGAGAGGTGTGAACCGACACAACGGTTCAACAACCACAAAGGTTTCACCCTCTTCTCCGATGAACCGCACCACAAAGGTTTGTTCACCTTCCACTATCGGTATTCCTTTGAGGCGGAATCCGGAGCCTTTCAACAACAATCCGGGGCACAACCCACAATGGGATTGGGGGCTCCCGAACGGCTTTCAACAACAATCCGAGACACAACCCACAGAGGGATTGGGGGCTCCCGAACGGTTTCAAGTGACCACACAAGGGTCCAACCACCACAAAGACGTCTAGGGCCCGAAGACCCAAGAGTAACAAGTTCACAAGATTTCAACTTCCACGAATCCTCGTGGAGAGCACACCGATGCACCAAATGCAAAAGGCAAGAGCACAAGTGTTCAAGTCCTCCACACCGATGCACTTCATCTTTTCTACATATGACAATTCTTCATATAAAACCATGAATAGAGCATTGATCATCATGTAATCTTCTAGAGTCCAACACATGAACTCCAATCTTTTCCTATGGACATGATCTACAAGAATATCTCAATGCAAACATTAGTCCATAAGGATTGTCATTAATTACCAAAACCACGCATGGGGGCAAGCATGCACTTTCAGCGTCGCTGGCGAAGCCCGGAAGCGGCGGCGGCTGCGGCGATGGCGGCGGAGATCCCGGCGGCGACGCGGCATTCTGGCAGCCGGCGCTCGGCCAAAATGAAGAGGCGGAGCTCGCCGTGTGGGTGGATTGGACCGGGGAGGTGCGTAGGGGCGGCGCTCCGCGTCGGCGGCGGCGGCGACCACGGCGTCGCGCGAGCGAGAGGAGAGGACGCCGGTATTTTTGCAAATAAGCTCATGGGTTTGCGACAAATTGTAGTAAGGTCCTCCCACAGAGGGAACCGTCGAATTCATGCGAATATCGTAAAACGGGAGTTTTTTTTTGCAAAACGACGCGGCGACCGGATGGGCGACCGGCTGGTGACCGGGACGCGTGGCGCATCGTGATTGGTAGATAATCGGGATGTACAGTGTTTCGCGGCGATGGGGCGACGTGGGCGCATCTCAGCCGTCCATTTCGCAGATCAGACGGCTGTGGATCGCCCGCGACGTGGAGGGCTGGAGAGGGCAGCGATTCTTCTGTCTTTTATATGTAGTGTAATGTGGAATTTAATGGCATGCTCCTCCAACTTCAAACACCCTCAAAACCATATAACATTTGGGATAGTCTTGACACATATCGGGGACACCCGCGCGCGGAGATGTAGTAAGAACTTATTTTGGACCTAAAACTCATGAAAAAAACTGAGGAGTACGAGCCTTTTCTCAAACAAATACTAATAAAAGGATTCCTAGAGTCGGTTCTAGTCTATAAGAAAATTTAAATCCTGCAATGGACCCACCTATCATTCAAGCAGCAAATGAATCAAGTCTAAATTTACAAAAAGAAATTGAATAAAATGCGAGTAACCTCCGTAACTCCTGTCTAGATCTTCCTTCGACATGATTCACCGCTGAGCTTGCTCTGACGAGGATAAAGACAGGGTTCAAACACTTAACATGGTGGATTTATTAGACATTTGTATATTACTTTTAGTATATACTCCGTAATAGGTTGATCGATAAATATCACGTTCTAAGGTAGCTAGTCTTGGCTATTTTTGTAAATGGACTACGTGTTTAGCGAATTTTAATGGGTGTGGCTAGGGCTTAGCTGACTGAGACATAAGTTAAGGACCCTTGAGGATCTGGAACAATTTCGTATTTCGCTCGATCCTTCGATGTAGCCGTACGCAGTCCTTTATTTTTTTAAGAAACAGCAGACCGTAATCCATCCTTGGATGAAAAGCAACCTAAGCTTTTAACGTGGGCAGCGATCAACGTAGGCTGAGTTTTTTTTTTTTGAGCCCACGTAGGCTGAGTTTCTTTTGAGGGAAAGCTAAC
This sequence comes from Poa pratensis, assembly GCA_947311845.1. Taxonomy (NCBI): domain Eukaryota; kingdom Viridiplantae; phylum Streptophyta; class Magnoliopsida; order Poales; family Poaceae; genus Poa; species Poa pratensis. The sequence goes on along the minus strand of CAMZMU010000092.1, from coordinate 16,841,673 downwards.
GTGGGCTGAGCTTGTCCCATTCGTTTTTTTTTCCTTGTTGGGCCTTTTTAGTTTATTGGCAATTTTTGGTTTTTATTTTATTGGTACTGTGGTGGTATTTTTTCCTTCATTTTTTTCTCGATAAATGCCACGAAAGACACTAAAAACGAGAGACAATTTAAAAAAAAAACTCACTTGCTACTCCATTCACAACTGAGATTTTTCAGTTGCGGATGGAATTGCAATTGTCATTTTTCAGTTGCGGGTGTGGCGGCAACTGAGATTTTTCAGTTGTGGGTGAGGTTGCAACTGAGATTGATATATTTAAATTACGGGTAGGGTTGCAACTGAGATTTTTCAGTTGCGGGTAGAGTTGCAACTGAGATTGCAAGCAAGATTATTCAGTTGCACGTGAGGTTGCAACTGATATTTTTTCAGTTGCGGGTAGGGTCGCAAGAAAGGTTACAAAAAAAAGGTTAAAAAAACTCAGTTTTAACTGTAGTTGCAACTGACTCAAAAAAAAAAAAGAACTCAGTTGCAAGTGCAGTTACGACTCACTCTGAAAAACTAAGTTGCAAGTGCAGTTGTAATTGGCTCTAAAGAACATTTAGTTGCAAGTGCAGTTGCAATTGGCTTCCAAACAAAAAACAAACACAATTTTTTTAAAAAAACAATAAATTTTTTAATTAAAATGATAGGAGTTGTAAGTGGCTCTGAAAAAACTCAGTTTGAACTGCAGTTGCAACTGGCTCGGAAAAAGAACTCAGTTGCAATTGGCTATGAAATTTTTTTAGTTACAAGTGCGGTTGCAACTGGCTTCCAAACAAAAAATAAAACACATTTAAAAAAAACACTACAAAAATTAATAGAAATAATAATTAAAATGATAAGAGTTGCAAATGGCTCTAAAAACTCAGCTTCAACTGCAGTTGCAACTTGCTCGAAAAAAAATCATTTTCAACTACAGTTGCAACTGGCTCGAAAAAGAAACAGTTGCAACTGCAGTTGTTACTGGCTTACAGACAAAAAAATAAAAAAATAAAAAATAATAAAAGTAATAATTAGAAAAAACCTCAGTTGCAATTGTAGTTGCAACTAAAAAACAACTACAAGCGCAGTTGCAACAAAAATTAACAACAAAAAAACGCAGCGGTTTAATTTGAACTGACGAGAAGAAAAAGATCAATATGTTCAGCTCATAACCTGTTGATAATCTATGCAAACACATTCAAATTTTGGGTAGCTAATTCCTTCATCTGACCAACTAGTTTATCGATTTGTTTTGCCATCGACTAATTATGGCCGATCGACCCCAATCGAGCTAAATCAAGTGAATTTTGTACAAACACAAAAAATAAACAAAAAAGGGACAAAAGTCCAAGCCTACAATTCTAAAATCAACCAATCCAAAAAAAAATCTAAAAAAAAAAAGAGAAATTGCCTTCACAAAAAAATAACTTTGAAACATTAGACTAAAAAAATATAGATATTATTTTTGTTTAGTCAGATGATACAAAAACTAGTGCAAAATCAAAAGTAAAAAACGTACAGGAAAAAATATAATCGGATCGCAACTAACCAACAACTACCGAGCCCAGAAAACTAATAGCTAGCGAAAAAAAGCAACACGAAGCCCATCCTGGGACCGCACCCTACAGCCCAACCCAGTAATTGAATTCGCAAGACCAGGAAAAAAACAAGAGTAGAAAGAAGCCCAACAAAAGAAACAGGCTGTACAAACGGGCCAACCAGCACCGGTGCGAATCGCGAAGCAAGGACAAGATCGGACGGTCAGGGATGTGACAGAGACCTAAGCTAAATCTCAGCTAGCTGAGAATTAGCAAAACCGTATATTAATTATAAGCGAGTCCACTTCCGAACATGATCATCTCCACATATATCATGCCAAACATGTTACACGACTACTAATATTTTATCAAATCCCAGCTACATATTTTAGATCTAATTACTAAAGTTAATTTCGATGATGTGGCTTAACGCTTTATTTAGACATCCGTATATTGTTTTTAATATATAATAGATAGATAATAGAAATTGATAGGTAATACTAGAAGATAATGGAGTGGCGGGGCAGATATCTGACAATGACATGCAAGATACAAGGATTTAAAAACCACGATTTCGCATGGACTTCCTCCATGCCACCAATAGCGCGCTGTTTGAGGAGTTGACTTTGTCTCTACCCATGCACTGCTCCCTCCGGATACCACGCTAGGTACAGGTTTTCTTGTTTGAGTTATGGTTCATCGTGTGCTCCCTTAGCTGAAGTCAACTGTGCTCTGGGTTGGCGCTATTCCGTTCCGATTAGATCGAGATGTACATTAAACGACTACTGTAATCTGTAAATTATATATGTCCGAGCGGGATCACAGACAGAGGCTTGCAAAGGTCTGATTTTGTTCAGGACGCGTGCAGACTGAGCTCGAGATGGCCTCGTCGCGAATCATGGCGCTAGCAATGCTGGTGATCTCTAGCTTCTTCTTCCCTTCCTATGCTAGCTCAGATGACTTCCTCCAGTGCCTCTCGGCGTCCATACCAAACCAGCTCCTCTTCACCCAGAGCTCCCCGTCGTTCGCGTCGGTCCTGGCGTCGTCCGTCCGGAACCCGAGGTTCCTCACGCCGGCCACGGTGAGGCCGCTCTGCATCGTCACGGCGACGAACGCCTCCCACATCCAGGCCGCCGTCGTCTGCGGCGTCAGGCACGAAGTGCGCCTACGCGTGCGCAGCGGCGGGCACGACTTCGAGGGCCTCTCGTACAGGCCCGCGCACGCCGATGCGGCCCCGTTCGCAGTGGTCGACCTCGCCAGCCTACGCTCCGTGCGCGTCACCCGCGGATCGCCGGCCACCGCGTGGGTGGACTCCGGTGCCACGCTCGGGGAGCTGTATCACGCCATCGGGAAGGCGAGCGACCGTCTCGCGTTCCCGGCGGGCCTGTGCCCGACGGTGGGCGTCGGCGGCTACCTCAGTGGTGGCGGTTTCGGCATGCTCCTGCGCAGGCATGGACTCGCCGCCGACCAGGTCGTCGACGCCTTGCTGGTCAACGCCGAGGGACGGCTCCTAGACAGGAACGCCATGGGACGCGACGTCTTCTGGGCCATCCGCGGCGGCGGTGTTGGAGGGAGCTTCGGGATCGTGGTGTCGTGGCGGTTGAATCTCGTAGCCGTGCCGCCGACGGTCACGGTGTTCGCCGTCGCCAAGTCCGTCCAGCAGGGCGCCGTCGACATCATCGCTAAGTGGCAGGAGGTCGCCCCGGCTCTCCCCGACGACCTGTATGTGAGGGTGATCGCCCAGGGACAGCTGGCCAAATTCACGTCCCTGTACGTGGGCACCTGCGACGCGCTCCTGCCGGTGATGGACAGCCGGTTCCCGGAGCTCGGTGTGACACGGAAGCACTGCAAGGAGATGACCTGGCTCCAGTCAGTGGCCTTCATCTACTTCGGCCGTGGCGCCGCCGTGGACGACATCCTGAAGCGGAGCCTCCCCGTGGACGCCGTCTTCAGCAAGGCCACGTCCGACTACGTCCGACAAGCCATGTCTAGGGACAAATGGGCGGAGATCTTTACCAGCTGGCTCGCGAAGCCCAAGGCCGGACGGATGACCCTGGACCCATACGGCGGCAAGATCGCCGGCATCTCGGAATCCGAGACGCCCTTCCCGCACCGCGCCGGCGTGCTGTACAACGTCCAGTACATGAACTCCTGGAATGATGCCGACGAGGAGGCAGCGCGGACAGGGTGGGTCCGGGACGTATACGCGTTCATGCAGCCGCACGTGAGCAGGAACCCGAGGGAGGCGTACGCCAACTACAGGGACCTTTGGCTCGGCGAGAACATCGTCGTCGGTGGTGTAGGCGGCAACGTCACGAGCTTCGAGGCCGGCAGGGTGTGGGGCGAGAAGTATTACATGGGTAACTTCAGAAGGCTGGCAATGGCGAAGGCTCAGATCGATCCTCACGACTATTTCAGGAACGAGCAGAGCATCCCGCCACTTAGTAACAAGCTCATCTCGATGAATGTGGCGCGCGTGGATCATAGTGCTTGATGTATTCTAGTATTTGATTCAGACGTTTTTTGCACATCCTGTTGTAAACGACTATCTGTTTTGAATCGAAGAGCATCAAGTTAATATCACCTCAAATATTCTACGAAGAGACGCATTCTTCCTGCAGTATGTAATCTACGACCCTTGAAAATTTTCAAACGGGTGGAAATTTTTACATCATACCCCTCTAACTTCATCCAATCCTCATTCTTAAGTCCAAAAAAAAAACTTTACACAACACACTTTACCTTTGGTGTATATATTTACAAGTACTTTTTCGCCATCACGGCGAGTCGATAAAAACCTCTATTTTTGGTGCAATTTTACTCGTGATGTGTGGTATATTGTTCAAGTGGCTTCTATTCTGTGTGCACCTCAGTGTGTGCCAAACATGTTCGTGAATTGTTTACTAAGGTCTAAGTACTCATATAAAGTTTAGTTCTCATATCGTGGTATGGAGGAGACCTTGTGTTAGCTATTTTCCTATGCACAATGACATCGTGTTTGATAAAAGAAGGTTTCTTCTCAATTGGCTCGTGCGTGGTATTTCTTCCAGCATGTTGAACAAATGGATCTATCTCATATACTCAGTTTACTCTTTGGATAAGTCCACTAACGCCTTAAACCATCTTATTTTATATAAACATTTCAATTTATTTTTACTATGAACGTTGAAACTTGTTGGACAATGTGTATCTTTGTTATGCAGAAGCATTGTGTAAATCTTTATCGTTTTAGCACCTACATTTGATTTAATAGAGCTTCCTCTCTCAAATACAAACATTGATTACACTGGAGCATCTTCTGCAATAAATCACACTGGCGATCGTTCTGTAAGAAGCCTCCAATTAATTAGGAGACATAGATCTTGTGATAGTTTTGTTTGCACAATTTTGATCCTAACTACGTCCAAATTCCAAGCAGGCGATGCCATAGTGTGGTCGACTCAGGATTCGCTGACTTTGAAACCCCTGACTTAGAGGTCATTGACATGTGGGCCCCACATGTCGGTGACCCAAAGTTACCAGACTTTGAGGTCATACGTCTTTCCTCATTGGTCTCCTCGCCTCATCCACCTTCATTTGTCTTGTCAAGCAAAACAGAAGGAGTGCTAAGTTTGCTTTATTCTTCATGTATTTTACCTCTTTGATCAATTACGTTTAATACGGTTACAACACTATATTCCAGTGTCACTATTTTATAAGAAGAACAAAAAATAAAGTAGGTATTGGATAAGAAAAAACTTATAATATATGTTCCTTTTAATTCACCTTTTCAATGTCCCTTGTATTTTTCCCAAAAAATAAAAGCAAAATGTGTGTTACATGCATGTCTTATTATATCTTGTACTATCCACACAACATTGACATGTTTCTTCATTTTTTGATCCTGACGACATTCTGTCGTCATGGAACCATCACCCTGACGAATAGAGAAAAGGATCTCATGTTTCTCATCCTTTGTAATATAAACACAAACTTATAGCCTATAGAGTCCATCAATGGTTGCATCAGGCGCCGACCTTGAAACAGTGGCGGAGCCAGAGTATAAACTCTGTGGGGTCAAACACACAATATCTATAGATTTTACTAATTTTTTAATTTTTTACAGCATATATTTAAAGGTTTTGCTGAAAAGCTGTGGGGTCAGCTGACCCCATAGCTTGTACGTAGATCCGCCGCTGCCTTGAAAGAAGTGAACCATATGAATGCATCTCTATATATAGATCATTGTCCAACGATTCGCCACCATCATATTCCATCCACGACCCAAGCATATTTTTCATGTGTGTCTACCTGGCCTCGAAGCAGCTTGACTATGACCTCATCTATCTACCGCAACTATGGTAGAAAAGACGCTTCCTGAGTTACTGCATGGCTCCGATCGGCACCTACACCATTGGATTGCAACTATGTGTGACTAAAACTAGTAGTTTGTGATATTTTCTGGCCTATTGACTTTTTTCGTTGTCTGATCATTGCCATGTTGATGCCCCCTCCTCCACTCCATCAACTAGTACCGAAGTAAGAAACGGTAAACGAAGAGAGGACAAAGAAGGAACAACCACGAGCATCTTCGTTGTATTTCACGGGGTAGTTGTGGCCACTATGTTGGCTAGTGGAGTTTGCTTGTATTTTGCCTATTTACGTTCAGCTGCCAAGGCCTACGAATCTCCTGCAACAACTAATGACTCTGATGAGTCTTCTCGGCGTGTAGGGCGAGCGGAGAAGGAGATGTCCTCCTTGGGCGATGCTCGAATTCACAATTGCTTTAGAGACAGAAGGATGTATGGCAAGGCTATGTTCATTTATCTTGCTGTAGTAGCACTTGGTCGTACCTTTGTATCCCCTACTAGTAGTTTTTTAAGCTTGCCTACTGATTGTTGTTATTGTGGTTGTACTAGCTTTTCATGCTCATGATTCACCTACGCACTTGCACAAATAATCTCATAACATGGTCCAAAACTGGGGGGGGGGGGGGGGGGGGGGGGGGGGGGGATGCCCCCCTGGCTTGAATTTGATTTGAATGTTTCCTCCAAATTTACCTTTTATCACCCAAGTAACATCTCACATGTAGTATATCTCGAAATTGGTACCATTTTTGGCAAAAACTCGATCTTGTTACCTTGACCGCATCTAGCTAGGTGAAACAATGTTGAGTAGCTTAATTTAATGAACTCAGAAAATTGCTTTGGTCACCGGTTCTTCGTTTCGATCGGGTTGGTTAATTTTGTTTTGAGGAATGTTGTTAGCTTATATTTAATGAACCCGTCGTCTCTCTTAATCTAATCCTCAGCTAGGTGAAACGATGACACGCAATGTTGTTTTGTTTTCGGCCGTGCTTGCTCTGGTTTCTTCTTTGTCGCTGCTGGTGTCTGGATTGCAGCCTCACACCTGCAACCCAGCCCTCACCAGCCTTGCTGCACTCTCATGCCGGGACTCCCCAGAGGCACCGACAAGATCGTGCTGCGACACCCTTCTTTACGCTCTAGACACCGTCCCGGATTCCAACCTCGATAAAGGATTATGCTGCCTGTGCATCTACGTTGCCTCGGAGCAGCCAGGGTTTAGTATTTCGTTTTTGCAATATTTTTCGCTCCTCTCAGAGATTCGCGAATTTTGAGAAATTAACGAAATTTCGAAGAAATATTTCAAATATTTCGGTCAGATTTTTAATGTGGCGTTTAAATTAATTTTGAAAAAAAGGTGAGACAAGGGGGAATCGAACACAGAACCTACCTAACTTCAAACTGACCTCTTAACCAATACGTTAAAGGGACTTTCTTGTCTTCAACATGCTCTATGCCTACAAGATGTGTAATCGTTCATGTTTATTCAAATTTAAACGAAAATTTCTTCCGAGATTATATATTCTCGCCCCGTACAGAAATTCGTTAATTTCGCGAATTTCGTTCGAAATTTCGACGAAATATTTTTCACTGGGAGCAGCTGGATTTCGACCTAGCTTCCGTGTACCGGAGATGTGGTGGAAAAGACTCTTCCCATGTCACTGCATCGGCACATACGCCATCTGACTGCAACGGTATGTGTAACTAACACTACTACACTTTATGATATTTATCTTGCGTACGTGTCATTCGTCTGACCTTACTGACTCTTTTGTTCATGTTCAGATCCTTGTCACGTTCATCTTCCTTCTCCACCCGCTCCATCAACTAATACCGAGGAAAGCAAGGGTAAAGAAGGAGATGAAAAAGAAGGAAGAAAAGCGACCATTATCTTGTTTGCAGTTCTTGGAGTAGTGGCCATCCTGTTGTTGGCTGGTGGATTTTATCTGTGTTCTGCCTACTTCTGTCCAGCCGCTCCAGCTACAACTGATGATGATTCTGTTGGATCTTCTGGGGGTATAGGGCGAGAGGAGACCGAGATGCTCTCCTGGCGCGACGGTCGACCTCTCAGTTGCTGTAGACACAAGTCTCTGTATGCGAGGTTTGCCACAAGGCTATATTCCAACATATTGTGTCCTTTAATCACTGATTGGTGTAGAGACGCAAGGCTAGCACTTAGGAGATATCAAGAGCATGTATAAGTACATGCTAGTTGGTGCTGCATATATATTGAAGTGTGCATGAAGCCATGAACTATATTCTGCATTTATATTAAAGTGTGCATGAACTATATATGAAAACACTGGTTTATTTCTAGTGAGGAAACCATAAAAGAAAGAACCAACTTTCCCCAGAATGATTTTATTTCTTTGTCAGTCAATTTTTAAGCACACTTTCCACAATTATGCTCACAACAAAAGGATGGACAGTATTACTTTGCAAAATATGTACGAATCCTTATTGTGGATAGCGCAGAAATAGGTAGGAAAATAGGGAAGACGGTTTGAATATCCACTCCATCAAGCAACATTTATATGGAAACTTGAAAGATGGAAGCATGCACTATCGATCACAACTGACAAGGATATTTATAGTGGACAACACAACCGTTTTTTTGTTGTTGAAGCAAAGCAAAAGATTTGCTATTTTTATTAATTAAGGAGAAGGTTTCTCAAAGTTTTAGAAGCTAGCAAACACAAAAACTAATCTCGCGGCATTAGAGTACTAAGCGCTTTAGCTCCGGCAAGGCACCATGTTGTCGCCTCCTCTTTTATCTTCTCAACAAGCATGGTTGCGGTCATAGATTTGTTTCAGAAGATGCTGGCATTTCTTTCCTTTCACACTTCCCCCGACACAAGCAAAGCGAGGGTAGCAAGGGCCTTCCGGTGCTCACCACAGATTGGTTATTCCAATATTTCATTCACTAAGGAATTTTGGTTCCGTACTCGTGTGGAAATTGAAGTAAAATCCCTACAAGATTTTGAAGTTATGAAGTGTCGTGAGATAGATTAATAATTTTTTTGTCAATCAGAATCTCACATCATCCTTGCTAGGAGACATCATTATTACTGATTCGATAAAAAGAAAAAAAAAGACATGATCATGTGTTATTATAACCTGAATCCACACCGGACACAAGCCAGTACTAAATTATCATAATTCAGTCTGAATCACAGAAGCTAAGGCATAACTAAGGACTAAACGGAAGTACAGCAATTAGAAATCACGAGGCAGCAGCCATGATAATACATGCATAAATTTAAAACAAGATCATAAGCCACCACGATTTCACCCGGAGACGAACAAATCTGGAGCTACCACAAATTTCCCTACCCCATTAATAATCCAGATAGGGGCCACGGTCAATTTATCCAAACTACAAAAAAAAATACTTGTGGTCGCATGCATGGATTCTCTAAATCAGCAACATCCAGATTGGCACGAACAGAAACACTAGAATATAACCAATTTACTACACAGATGAACTTGATATATACTACTTCCCCCACTACAAATGCCTTGCTTCTCGTAAGCAAACACATCCACCACATGCACAAGTGCACATCACGCTACCAAAGACAAGTTACTCTAAAGGAACCTTGGACCTTATCCCTTCCCCGCAACAGTAAGAGAAGGGCGATTCTTGGGCGCGCCTCGCAGATCCACCTCGCCGTCGGCGATCCGCCGGTTCCCTCGCCCTCCGTCGGCCGCTCCGGCGGCGGGAGGGTGGGGGAACCCCGGATCTCGACGTGTACATAGCGTAGGGTCGTGTGGGCTTCCTGCCGGCGGCGTCGGGGAGATGGCGGCGCAGTCGGTGCAGTGTTTTGGGGCGGCGTGCTTCCTCTCCGGTGGTGGAGCTCCTGGAGGTCTGCCGCGGTTCGGCCGCCTCTCCCATGCTCGCAGTTCTTCGGAGCTGCCGTGCGTGGTCATCCCTTGCCGGAATCCGAGGTGCGGCGGATCCGGATGCGCGAAGTTTTGGAAGATGGTGATGCTGCGGAGCAAGACGATGGCGTCCATGGCGCAGGGTGGAGGCTCTTCGGAGCCGAGTTTCGACCACTTCCCGTCCGTGGAGGGACTGCTCCTGATCCAAGGTCTGAGAGGAGCAGCGGCGGCGGCGCGCCTTCGGTACGTCCTGCTCGTCGTCGACGGCGTCGGGATCCAGAGGATCTTCGTTGTAATTTTTGCTTGTTCTGGATCTTTCTGTTTGAATCTTGCTCCTATGTAATCAGCTCTTTCTCGCAAAAAAAAAAAAAAAAAGACAAGTTACTCTAGAAAGAATATGCAGCAGAGAATAGCAAGGTGTCTAGCCAAATTATGTAATGAATGGGAATCACTCACTGTCACTCGAAAAGGCATCAGGGACAACCAAGTTTTATACATAGAATAACAGTCCTATTTTTAACAGACTACTAAATCAAACAAATTAAGAAAATTGGTTGTGCAAGGTACAATCAAGAATACAAGATCATTTCCAACTGCACGTGGTGCATGATCAGTGGTCGTGTTTATAGATGCGAAACAAAATAGCCGGGGGTGCCAGATAAGCAAGAATACCATACGCGAGAATTCGTTTTGTCAAAATTTCTTAACATTTCAAAACGCCTTTAAAATGCATTTTAAAAACGGGAGTATATGACTATACGCTCCCTTTGGCCACTCTCCCATATTTGAGTGCCTACTTTCTATGCGACATTCAGGCTTCTTGAATTGATAACATGTTGAGCTGACATGTCTCTAAAACTAAGATCGACACGGCAGATCCATTCATTGTGCGATCTAAAAATGACAATACTAGAACAAATTCATGCTCCATGCAAAAGTCAACTAGCAAGTGCAAATTGCACGGCACGGCATTAAATTATATATAGTGCCTTGGTGTGAGTAGCATACATAGAATTATTAGCAGTCTCCGTCCCGGAATACAAATTTACTGTCTTGGATGTCATAGATGATTCCAATAGACCGTGTCATTGAATTCCCAGTATCTGCAGACCTTTTGCTACGAAAGCATCTCTGACGAAATACATGCACAGACCATATTTTTGACTAAAATAAAAGGAGTTCCTTGGAGGCATTGTGAGCGTAGCAGTACCCGAAGCGAATGAAAGCTTCACCGTTGGCAAAGTCGACCAATTGCCAACACTGAAAGAAAGATTCTCGAAACAAATCTGATTTGGACCGGCAGGGTAAAGAGTCCGTGTATAGCCTAGAGGTTCCAGAGCCTTGGTGATTTCCGTGTCAAGCTGATCGAAGGTATTTGACAAGAGCAGTGTCCACTTTGCCCCAGAATCAACGATCATTTCTGAGGGGCCTGCCATTAACGTGACTCCATTGGTTACTACCTTATCCAGCTTCAAAGAATACACCGATCGTGGTATCGGTGAAAGAGGTGGCCTTGTTCTTTCCAGAAACAAAGGGGTATAAGAGGAATTGGCAGCACGGTTGTAATCTCCGAGGGATAAATACCCTTGCTTTGTTTTGTCACTGGGGAGGCAAAAGCTAAAAGCCTTGTAGCTGAGAACCCGTGACACTTCACTACTAGAAAAAGGACCTCTAGTCGCGGTTCCAGAGCCCCTTTAGTCGCGGCCGGGCAACCGCGACTAAGCAGGCGGGACTAAAGCCCCCCCCCCCCCCCCCCCCCCCCCCCTTTAGTCGCGGCGGGTTCCGAACCGGGACTAGAGGTCCCTCCACGTGGGGACGTGGGGACGTGGTGTGTTGGGACCTTTAGTCCCGGTTGGTAGAACCAACCGGGAAGGGTTTTTGGTTTTTTTTTCGATTTAATTGCAGGGTTTAGGGTTTATATATGCCGGGGTTTGGTTATAGGTTCCCGTGTCCCATGTCGTAACCGTGGTTTCACTAGTAACCCTTCCCGTAACGGTAACCGGTAACCGTTACGGTGACGGTGACCGTTACGGTGACGGTTACGGTAACGTTACGGTTACCGTAACGTTTTCCACGTCGTAACCGTTCCCGTGTCGTATGAAGTCGATGCACATATTTATAACACATACAATTAAATTAAGTAATACTTTTAGATCGTAGTCAAGAGTTGATGCGCCAAGAGTTATCGTAGTACAAGAGTTGAAGCAAAACAACAAGTTATTTACACGCTTTCATGCTTTCAGCATCGTAGTACTCTCCTTTCTCCGATAAGGCCTCCGAAAGGTAAAATCCCGCCAATTCCTCTCCAATTGCTTTGAAGCGGTGCTCGAATGGTAGCTTGCAGCGCTTTTTTGCCAACTCTGCACTTTTCATATTCCATTTCTCGGTGACTAGTACATGTACATACTCGCAAACGAAGTATGCACATAACTCAGTTCCCTTTGGTTGCTCCAAGCAAGACTATACAAGAATAGATTTCAATCAATAATAATGAAGTATGCATGAGAATGTTGTGTGGACGTAGGTAGCAGTACTTACCTTGTTCAACTTCCAATCCAGCTTTTTGGGCCACCCACCTGCAGGATCTTCCTCGACAAACCTTGCCCAAACGCTGCCCGACAAAGAACATTCACAAATGATTTATTCGTTAATGACTTGACATCAAGATATGAATGACAGAGGCGGTAAGAAATGAATGTACCTTGCTAGGAAGTCGAAACAACTCCTGTATTTGTCAGGATGATACCTCAATGAGTCAAGTGAATGAATAAGTCCTTTGCGATGTTCAATGACAAGAAGAATCCAGTGGTAGCTGCGCACAGTCATGCATAACTCATCAGTTAAACTTAACATCGGGTGAGCAAATTAGAATGTGTAGAAGACACTAAAACTTACCCGAAGTGGTAAGGCCAATATATAGTTCTTTTGTCGCGGTATCGCTTGAACACCCTTAGCAAATCATCCGGTGTGTTCTTGTTATACAAGGGATTTATTATGGTTGCTTCGTTATATTTATCCGGGTCAATGAACCCAATGTCATGCTGGTTCAGCTTTTTGAGCTCGAGCATCTTCAATCTGCATAATATAGCACACAAAAGATTAAAGTGAGAATAATTACAAACAATGAACGAGACTAGGTAAAGACTTAAATAAATCACTTACAGGCAATAGGAACTCATGATAGATTTGTCGAGTGCCCGCAGATTGTATAGCTGAAAAAGTTCGCTAAACCGAACAATGTGGTTGTAGTCTTCTAAGAAGTGCTCATCGTCTTTCCTACATTTCAGAACGACAGAAGCTGTCCCTTTCTTTGCGGCTTTCAAGTACCAAAAATGGAGAGCACGCATTTTTGTTGGTAACTTGCATTTCACCAAAGCTTCCCCCATAACAAATTTACTTACTGGTGGAGCTGTTGGTGCAGTCTCAAAGTTCAATCTCGAAGCATATTCGTCTATAGGAACTTGCGCTTCGGCGGCAAGACGACGGATTTCCTCTAAGTCAAACACCATCGGCGCTTTAGGGTTAGATTGTACTAGTTGTTTTCCGCGCTGGGGAACTCGACTATCTTTGTTCGTCGGCGGCGGGACAATTAGCGGGGGGACAGAACGTACGGGTTGTTCTCCGAGCTGGGGAACTTGTTTACCTATCTTCGGCGGCGGTGGGACCGATGGTGCTGCTTTTGTAGCTTCCTTCGGCGGCGGGTCCGATGGTGCTGCTTGTTTATCTTTTGCCGCCGGCGGCGGGACTGACTCTGCGTCTTGTTCACCTTTTTTCGGCGCCTCCACCTCTGTCACCGCGTCATATGACTTTTGAATATAACGGTCATAGTCAGATGGCGGCTTCTCTGGAGGGACATATAAGTTGTCGATGACTCGATTACAAGCCTGTGCAGTATAGCCGGCGGTAAAATTTGGCGGCGGCACTTTCGGTGCGAACAATGCTTTATTATACTCCGCCACGGCTGCTTCGTTTTGCTCATGAGTCTTCTGCCAAGGTAACCTCGGATCAGGCGATGTGGCCCTTTTAGTTCGCCTCCTGACCGGGGAAGACGCGCGCTTTCTCCGGAGAAGCGCTACGGACACTTCCTCACGCGGTGGCGGAGATGGAGATGGACTGTGCTGACTGAGATGGTCCTCTACATCAATTTCCGGTGGGGGGTCCCTGTCACGCGGTGCCGGAGATGGATGTGTCTCATCGATACCCGGGCAGGATGGGCTTTGCTGAGTCGGTGGCTTTGAGAACTTGATGTATTTCTTGTTCCACTGGACGAAACCACCCTTGACATCGTACAATGTCTCCTCACCGTCACCTCCAGAAATCTCAAGAGCCAATGATTCAAATCCCGGCGCAATTTCATCCACCCCGACAACAGCATAGCCAGGAGCAATGTCACCATTATGGTAGCTTGCTCCGGCGTCACTCGGTAAAGCATAGCCGTCCGCCACCTTCGTGGATATGTTAACCACAGGTGCATGTAGCTCACATGGTGTCTTCTCCGTGACATCATCCACGGGGTAGTGAGCATCGACATCTATTTGCGTGGAACCCACGCTGCTTCTAAGCTGAGATCGAGCATCCATGGGTTGCTGCTGCTGAGACGGCCCTGTCTGACTATTAATTGACTCCATGAGTTGCTGCACCTTGAGTTCCAATTCCGTTAGCCGCTCTTCACCCTTCTTCTTCTTTCTTGCACGGCTTCTATAAGTGTCAGCGTGTTGCGGATACGCTTTCTTAATGGTGACACCGCCGGGCATGCCTCGTAAACGTCCCCAGTGTTCAGGATTCCCTAGGGCCCGTGTCAGCTCGTCGTCCTCTCTATAGGGTTTCCACACACCCCGTTTAACTTCCTCTATTACCTTTTCAATCTTCGGGACGATTTCTTCTACTTTTTTCTTGAATTTTTCAACCTTCGGGACAATATACCCTGTTTCCTCGTCCAACGTTGCGCCATGCGCGAACAACCAGAATTTGGACCTTTCGGGCCAGTAGTATGTCTGTGGAGTGATATCTTTAGCAAAGATTTTATCTTCTAAGGCTAGCCACTTAGGAATGGCTGACCTGTAGCCACCTGTCCCCAAGTTATGGTGGTGAACCTTATTCCGGCATTTGCCTTATTTATGTTCGATCGGGCCACAGCCGCATCCGATTTCTTATACGCCTTAAACTCTTCCCAGTGATCTCTTATCTTCACTAGTTTTTCTTCACTGAAATCTGGATCAACTGTTTTATATTTTGCCCATAATGTTTGCTTATATTTCCGAAATGCGTCGGCCATCTTGGAGAGAGTCCACTGCTTGAGTTTCAACTTCGTGGTGGGTTCAATATCATCCGGGAGGTTAAAATGCTCCAAGAGTGTGTCAAAGACAAATCTTTCAAATGGTTGTGGACATAGCAGGGGTCATCCTCGGCAACGCCCGCCGGCTTATTCCATTCTGGTATGGAGATCGGGACCGAGTCCCTAACAATAACTCCAGCTTGACTTATATATTTTTTGCGGTTCTCTGGGGGTTCCACCGGATCGCCCTCTTCATCAATTTCATAGATCGGTAACTTTGCATCTTTGCTCGTCATTATTTTCGTTTGGGTCCGGCCGGACCTTTGGTGCCGATCTTGAGGGTAGCAGCGGCGTCGGCCTACGTGCTGCAGCGTGGTGGCGGAGACTTCACAGACCCTTTCAAGGGCCGGCCGGGCTTGACCAGCCTGGTGTGTCTCTGCTACTGCGTCCGGTCGGCATCCGCCCATGACGGTGGAGGTAGTCCTCCAGGTGGCTGTGCTGTGGCCATCCTCCGGCTCCAATGTGGTTTGGTGTGCTCCTGCGTGCTGCGTGCTGCGTCCGGTCGGTTACCGTCTATGGCGGTGGAGGTCGATCCCTCCCGCGTGGATGTGGTATCGCCGCTCTGTTTACGGCGGGTTCTTCTCAGTTTGACCGGTCGTGCAGTGCTTGCTTGGTGATATGACAATTGTGGCCTCATTTCCGTGGTGTCGTCTGTTGGTGGGCGATAAGATGGGTGGAGCGCTTCAGATTGTCCAGGGATGTGGTTTTTTTGGGGTCGGGAGAAATCCCTGTCATCTTAACACCGACGTAGTGACGCCCGTGGGTGTCACTGTTCCTTCCTGAAGGGCGTCGGGTGTACCTCTTTCCCACTACCTGTAGCGTATCGAGGGAAACCCTAGGACTAGTCCGGGCAGCAGCAGTGTCGTCGTTGCTATCCTTCTTGGAGGTGTTGCTTGGTACGCGGCGATTCGAAGTGCTAGTTTAGTGGTGTTACTTTACCGGATAGGACGCAGCGGTTGCGAGTCTCTTTTGTTTTCGTTGATCCGCCAATGTCGGCATTGTTTTCTTTTCTTTTTCTCATTCTTTTCTTTTGAGCGTACCTGTGCTGTTTTTGCCCCAGCAGTGATCTCAAACTTGTATCGGGTGGTTGCTATATAATATAGCGGGGCGAAAGCCTATTTCTTCATAATATTGTCCAAAAGAATGCGCAGTCAATCATGGCGATAGTCAATCAAGCAACAACGTTGTTGCCAACATCATCGCCACCACTACCGGCCATAACACCATCATCATCAACAATGGCCGAAGCACCATCATCACCATTGCCGAAACACCACCCCCTCCATCACCACCTCCACCACCTCCATAGGCCGAAACACCGCCATCATAATCACCACCACCCCCTCCATAGGTACCACGCCACCATCACCACTCCCACCCCCACCAGCACCACCACCACCCCTCCAAAGGGCACAAGTTTGCTTGATGACATCGTTCCGTCCTTGGAGTGATCTCAATGAACGGGGGTGTGCGAACGGCATGAGCTTGTGATACTTGTCCTCGATGCATTGCCAATATCCTACCCTCATTTACGTTTTACGTCAGATATAAATGTATGGTATATGTTTCTCGTCAGGTTTATGTGCTTTGAAGTTGATGATTATATATTGTTTTGGGGTCTTTGCATCTTGATTGTTTTTAGCCACAGGGTGCATCCGATTTTGTGTGATGAAATACACCATTAAAACACTGGTTGTATATTGGAGCTTGCTTCAGATAGTTACCAACAAGTTTGCTTGACACAAATTTGTGGCTTGCATAGAAGATTGAATAGTTATCTCTTTAAGCTCAAATTGTAGCATTTGAAACTAAAAAAAGATGTGGATGCAGAAAAGTTATAGAAAGGCAACTAATAAGGGTGGGGTTACAAAAGATCTGACAAACAACAAAGTAACTATATGATACTCTGTACCTTATCAAGATTACATGTCTATTGCACGTGCACAGTTACTAGTGTGTATAATCGAGAAACCGCTCAATGTGAAAACCCAGTTCTCGATCGAAAAAATCCAAAATATGAAAAAGGAAAATGTGTGGGATGTGATGCGAAAGGTGGGAGAGTAGGAACGTCGAGCCCACATATAATAACCGCGTCGCGACTTTTGCGGGGTTCACCGTTCAACATAAGGTTCTGATCAGTCTCCCGCATGGGACACATTGTAAATATGGATCGCACGGTTTCACGGTGCGACTTTATATTTTTTCGCTCCTCTTGAATGCCACCTACCACATGAAAATTTGTTCACGATATGGAATATATTGGCGCATAACTATACTTTGTCCTTGCTTTGTGCAACTATAAGACGATCTACTAGGGAAAAAAAAACGTTACAAGACACTTTCGTGATCCACGGCCCTATCTAACCGCCCTGATATGCCATATGTTGTTATAATGATTGTATCGTATTCTAAAGCCGAGAAAATAAAATAAAACATGTAGCCAACATCATTCGTCAAGATTCTTCCCCAAAATACTCCAATTTCTACTTAAATGCTACTCCTAAATTGGGGTGACAATGAGTGCCACCCCTAAATTCGGCTCGGCGCAAGATGTGCCCATATGCATTCGCGTTCGTCGGCGTCTACGCCACCAAATCGGAGGAAATTCATGGCAGTTTTGGCACCTGCAGAGCATCCGTCGAATATCCAGTGTGGCGTACGCTTTCAAGGTTTTACTTTTGTTGGCTAGTTGCCCGCTTGCCATGTTTTGGTCGTAGCAAGCAGCAGCAGCGAGCAGGAGCTTTGGATGGACAGTTCTTTAATTTTCTTAACACGTCTTTACAGAAAAAACAACAAACAGGGCATTTGGTCTAGTGGTATGATTCTCGCTTTGGGTGCGAGAGGTCCCGAGTTCGATTCTCGGAATGCCCATTTTTATTTTGTTTTAATTATCTTTGCGTTAGTTAGGCAGAACCTGCACATCCCATTGTCAAACAAAAACACACGGAACAGTCAACATCTCGTCAGATTGCCGCGAGGGAAAACCATGGCGTCTACTCTCTAATCCAGTAGTCTTATAATCAGTCGGCAGAAGCTGCGAGTTTGTTCTCGTCTCATCTTTCAGGAAAGAGACGCCAGTGGTCTACCGCCTTGGACGTCTCCGGCCGGCCTCATGTGTTGTTCCCACGTGTGAGCTATGGGGAGAAACGGCTGCACGTCCGTCCCCGTCGTCGGTGGCGCCGCGCACGAGGGCAATGTTGGCGGCGGCAAAGGCATCGGGTTGGTGGGTAGTACTGGACGGACGCTACACTACACATCCACGCATCGCGCGAGGTGATTTTTCTTCGCCGCCCACCTTGGGTCGCGAGGCATGGACAATTAGAGATCGCGATGCAGATCGAGAGCATGTTAATCCCTTTGTTTTATTGCGGTAGGATAATATAATTGTGATGCCAAGTTGGTGTCATGTCAAATCAAAGACCAGTGATCCGCGCGGCGGGACGTGCTTGCGATTTGTTCTTGTTTCTGACGGCGACGGCGTGGGAGGCGAGCCGGTGCGAACCGCCGTCCGCCGGCGGCCGGCCGGTCAGGCAGGTGGGAAGATGATAACCTGATGCTCACCTGCCGGCTGATCTGATGCTCACCTGCCGGTCGCGGAATTGAGAAGGGAGTAAAGATAACGTGATGCCAGCCAGCCCAGCCAAGTCAGCGCGCGCCTCGTCTTGTTAAATAACGGCTTCTCTGCACTTCCCAGAGCGACGCTCACACCCGGATCACACTTGACAGATCCAAGACGAGCTACCGTTGCTCGCTGCGAAGCTAGCTCAATCAACCGGCAAGATGCTCCGAGCGATGCAGATCGTCCTCAGAGGAAAGACCGGAGCTGCGGCGGCGCTGCCCGGCATCGTCGGCCAGTGCGGCTACTCCACGGCGGCCTCGGGCTCCCAGAGGCTGGCCGGAAAGGTGGCCGTGATCACGGGCGGCGCCAGCGGCATCGGCAAGGCGACGGCGGAGGAGTTCGTCCGGAACGGCGCCAAGGTCATCCTCGCCGACGTCCAGGACGATCTGGGCCGCGCCCTGGCGGCCGACCTCGGCGCCGAATCCGCGTCCTACACCCGCTGCGACGTCACCGACGAGGCGCAGGTCGCCGCGGCGGTCGACCTCGCCGTGTCCCGCCACGGCAAGCTGGACATCATGCTCAACAACGCCGGCATCGTGGGCTCACTCGCCCGGCCCCAGCTCAGCGCCCTCGACCTCGCCGACTTCGACGCCGTCCTGGCGATCAACACCGGGGCGTCATGGCCGGGGTCAAGCACGCCGCGCGCGTCATGGCGCCGCGCCGCGAGGGCAGCATCATCTGCATGGCCAGCATCGCCGGCGTGCTCGGCAGCGTCACGCCGCACCCCTACAGCGTGTCCAAGGCGGCCGTCATCGGGCTCGTCCGCGCCGTCGCCGGGGAGATGGCGCGCTCCGGCGTGCGCGTCAACGCCATCTCGCCAAACTACATCCCGACGCCCTGGTGATGCGCATCCTCGAGGAGTGGTACCCGAAGGCCACCGCCGAGGAGCACCGTCGGATCATCGAGGGGGACATCAACGAGATGGAAGGCGTGGTGCTGGAGCCCGAGGACATAGCCCGGGCCGCGCTCTACCTCGCCTCCGACGACGCCAAGTACGTCAACGGACACAACCTCGTCGTCGACGGCGGGTTCACCGTCGGCAAAGTTCCCAACATGCCACACCAGCAGAGTAATTAGGAGCATTGGTTTATTCCCAACGTTGGTTCTTTGAATAAGTTTAGGTGTGTTGTGTTGTGTCGCTGCGCCGGAACAAATCGAGCATCCATTATTTCTGCAGATTTGCAAGAACGATATTCTTCGTCATGCCTTCCACAGATTCCCTCCCTGCTATAGCAGTTTCTGCATCATGCTGCTAAGTGAATTAGCACGCTAAAGGTATCAAATCGCTTAAATAGAAGGCTATAGCGGGCGATTTAGCAGCGCTATAGCTATTTTGGCAGGTTGCCGCTAAATGGCTTAGCTCGCTATTTAAAACTTTGGCACCGGGTGAGCTACTGAGCTGTGTATCAGTTGATATAGAGATCATTCATTCCTTATGAACATTGTGTAAAATAAATGAATCACACTCATATCTTCAGCCGTGTACCTGCAATGATTCAATGTGTTTTCAACATTGACTGCAGGATGAACATTGTACTAGTGATTCAGTGAAAATGCAATGATTCAGTCATTTAACTGTTCAGCGTGTTGTCAACACCACACGGAACAACGTTGATCAGTGATTCATGAATGTTGCTATACATCACCTAAGTCCACAGTGGCTCAGCGCAACAATAAGTGAGCTTGTTGTGTGCTGTCACCACCTAATCCACAGTAAGCTGCCCGCATCGCATGCAGCTACAACACAGTGCAGATATAAAGTGAATATGCAATGATTTAGTGATTCAGTTTGATTCCATGTTTTGTCCACATGTTACCAAGCACAAAGTTGATCACGTTCGTCCCTTTTTTTTTGCTTCCGTGATATTAAAATAGAAGTAGAACCACTTCCAACTTAAATATCTTTTTTTTAGACGGAAGGCACGAAATGAGCTCAACTTTGAATTAACAAAGCCAACAACCGGCTAAGTGTTACAGCTTACACAGTTTACACGCACGCGCTGGGGATGCCAGCTTACAAGACAAGCACAAAGACAACAGAAGACTACAAAGGAGAAGGAACAAAAGCAACTAAGTCTTGATCCAGTCGAAGTCGAATTGTCTTGTCTTCTGTTGCACGGAAGCAATGCCACCTTCAGACCATCCTCGCCCACATCGCCACCCAACGCTCGAGCACGCACACAACAGGACTCGAGAATCCCAAGAGGGGGTTTCAGAACGACGCCTCCAAGGAGGGAAACGGCGCCGAAGAGCGTCGTCGTTGCCGGTAGAGTCCAAAGACCTACAAAGGTTTCGCCAAAACCCAATCCTCCAACATAGAGCTTGACCGTAAAGAACGACGAGGTCATGTGGATTCTACACACACTGCCAACATAGGCAAGCCACACCGAGAACAAGGCAGGTAGAGGCGAAGGTGGAATCCAATAGGGAGAGGAACATCAAGGTGACGCCTTCACGAAGGAAAATGGCACCCGTAGGTGTCACCGCCACCTGCAACCATGCACAGCTTTCACCGGAGCCCCGAGCATCCCAAACACCAGATGCCACCAAGAGGTCGAAGAGCCCGGCCACTGCTTCCCATCTCCTTCCCGGAGAGGAGAGACATGGTGCTCCAGCCCCTGCTAAGAGCACCAGCAACAAACGCCAGACCAAGAACACCAACCTTTCTCCGCAGCGGACGACCCGAAGCCGTCATGGCCCTGTCCAGCCGAGCGAAACGCTGCACAAAGCAGCGGAGCTGGCCTCGCAGGACATTTGGATGCCGGAAAAGGTGCAGCGAGCCTGCCCAGCTCGCTGTGTGCCTTGTCAAGGGTCTGGGAGCGCCCCTGCACCCGAGCAGGAGCACTCTCCCGGGAGAGTAACATACGCGGCGGAGGAGAACGCCGCACCGCCACCGCAGTGACGTGCCTGTCCAGGAAAGAATGACCGGGGAGTCCCTACTCCCGCCGGCCAACAAGGCAGAGCGGCCCTCGCGTCGAGCGCGACCCGGGCAGCCCAGATCGGGCCCGGGAGACTCAGATCGAGCCCACACAGCCCAGATTGGGCTGGCTCCATGCCGGAGCACAGGCCGCCGCCTACCTTCTCTCCTCTGCAGTCAGCCAACGCGGCTGCTGCAGGTGGAGCCCCACCGCGCCGGTGAGGCCTGGGCCACCGCCCACATCACCGGCCCCACATGGCCCGGATCTGGCCGGCACTCGCGCCGGCAGCTCGCCGCAGGACGTCGTCCTGGCCTGCCCGCTGGCGGGACCACACGGCGAGGCCGCCTAAACGCAGGGGACGGGCGCGGCCCGCCCAGCCTAGATCGGGCCCTTGTGGCCCAGATCGGGCCCGTGCGGCCGCCACACCACAGCCACCGAGTTGGCACGCCGGCGGCGCCACATGGCTGCTGCCGAGCTGAGGAGGACCGCCGCCCGTCCTCGCGTGGGCGAGCACCGCCGCCACGTCGCACCCAAGGACGGAGCGCCGATGGGAAAGAACGCGTCCACCGCGAGCTCTCCCCCTGCCGCCTTTGTGGAGGAAGGGGGCCGCCGCCACCGGCGAGGCCGGCGGCAGCGGCGGGGTCGAGGTCGGCGGGGGGGGAGGCCCTGAGACTAGGGTTAGGGCGCCCCGGTGCCGCCCGAGAGCAGCACGGGAGCGAGAGGAGGAGGGGGGC
The DNA here is from genome assembly GCA_947311845.1 of Poa pratensis. Lineage (NCBI taxonomy): Eukaryota > Viridiplantae > Streptophyta > Magnoliopsida > Poales > Poaceae > Poa > Poa pratensis. The sequence goes on along the minus strand of CAMZMU010000092.1, from coordinate 16,819,295 downwards.
GCAATTGACTTTCAACTTAAATATCTCACACAAGTGTTAAATACAAATTTATTTTTCTGAAGTTAGTTGTATTTATATTTTATTTTGTACCGTTTTGACGATCAAAGGAGGACGTTGCCGAGGACTTTGCCAAAGAACTAACAAAGTAAAATGACCTTACTGAGCCAAGAAAGCACTCACCTTGATCATACTGAAACCATTTTTTGATTACAATTATTTTCATTGGTCCAACATGCATTATATATATTTTCTAGCATCGGAAGATTTAAATAGCGGGTAAATAGATATGACCTATGTATAAATACTAGATAAAATCGGTAGGTACATTATACCATTCCTTGTTAACTTAGGTACAATATACCCACTGGTCAGGTATACTAGTGAGGTTAGAGAACTATTTAGATACCACATTGCTTAATCATGCTTCGAAAGCTACAACGTAGGACTTGGGAGAAATACTTCACACTCATATTAAAATTATGAAAACCTTGAGAGCCATTTATTGTCCAAGAATGTGTCTCGAAAATAATTTCTACAAATATTGAAAAGATATGGAGTATGTTAACTTACGAAACTCCCAAGTATGGCTGCCACCACAACAATCCGAAATATTTGGAGTTCAAAATTGGATTTGTTATGCTTGTTTCTGCTATGTGCATTTTGGTGGATGTGTAATACATGCCCCTTTGGGTAAAAATGCAATGGCTAATACATGGTTATCGACCTGAGCACGCATGGGATGAAGTGTTGACATCGTTCTTAAACCAAAAAGATGGAAGGTATTTTATCACGTTCAACCTCTGCTAGAAAACATGGTGCAGACGTTAGCAGCCATTTTTGTCCACCAGCTAGCCAAAAACTAATTGTATTTTGTATCGTACTAGGCACCGAGGGTTCGTGACATATTCATTTTTTAACAGAAAATGGCTGGCAAGTCACGATCACAAATCTCAACGGTTGGGCGGTTGGCAGAAGATCCAAATCTGGGCTGCCCGGAATCATCATACAGGTGTACGTCCGATCTTGTCACCTTGTGCTTCATACGGTCCTATCTAATCCCGGCACTGCTAGCTGCACAATATCTAGCGCCCGCGATCACGCAGCACCAGATCAGAGGGAGGCAGGATGTTCCGAGCAGTGAAGCATGTCGTCGTCGTCGTCGGGGCGAAGAAGAGCAGAGCTGAGCATGCCTTGTCCGCCTTCGCCAACCACTTCTCCGTGGCTGCCAACTCGCAGAGGTTATCACGATCCCTCCGAGCTCGATCTTGCCTTGTGTTTGCTTTCTTGAGAGTAATCATGGAGACATTGACGATCGGTCTCGTCTCTAAAATCCTGTGCGTTTGGTTTATATGTAGGCTGGCCGGGAAGGTGGCCGTGATCACTGGGGGCGCCAGCGGCATCGGCAAGGCGACGGCCGAGGAGTTCGTCAGGAACGGCGCCAAGGTCGTCCTCGCCGACGTCCAGGACGACCTCGGCCGCGCCCTCGCCGCAGAGCTCGGCTCAGACTCCGCATCCTACACCCGCTGCGACGTGGCCGACGAGGCGCAGGTCGCCGCGGCCGTGGACCTGGCCGTGTCCCGCCACGGCAAGCTGGACATCATGTTCAACAACGCCGGCATCAGCGGCACCCTTGTGCCCGTCCCTCTCGGCTCCCTGGACCTCGCCGACTTCGACCGCGTCATGGCGGTCAACGCGCGAGCCGTGCTCGCCGGCGTCAAACACGCCGCGCGCGTCATGGTGCCTCGCCGCGGCGGGAGCATCATCTGCACGGCCAGCACCGCGGGCGTGCTGGGCAGCGTGGCGCTGGCGCCGTACAGCGTGTCGAAGGCGGCGGTGCTGGGGCTGGTGCGCGCCGTGGCGGGGGAGATGGCGCGCTCCGGCGTGCGCGTGAACGCCATCTCGCCCAATTACATGCCGACGCCGCTGGTGATGGGGTTCATGGCCGTGTGCTACCCCGGGGCCAGCGCTGAGGAGCGCAGGCGGATCGTGGAGAGGGACATGAACGAGATGGACGGGCCGGCGCTCGCGCCGGAGGACGTGGCCGCTGCCGCCGTGTACCTAGCGTCCGACGAGGCCAGGTACGTGAACGGGCACAACCTCGTCGTCGACGGCGGGTTCACGGTGGGGAAGGTGCCAAACATGCCGGCCCCGTGACGTTGACAGGTCTTGAGGACGCCATGATTTGATCTGCCCTGGGCACATCATCGGATATACAGTGCTTCACTTAGTGCTGTGCAACGCTTCATGGTACTACGAATAATTACGCATGTGCAGTGCAGCTGTGTTGTGTCGCTGCGGCGGAACACATCGATCATTCATTTCTTCAGATTTGCAAGAAGTATTCTTCATCCTGATGAACAACTTTGTCAACTGGAACAACCACTCTTCCTAACAAATTGTCTGAACTCTTAATTCTAACGAATATACTGACTCTTTTTCTTGGTTCCGATAACAGCTTGAACGTTGACATATAAAACACTTGTATACGACGACTGACCTAAGAAACTGACAATAACACATGACTTCTTCGCAAGAAGAAAGACAATAAACACATGACCTCATGTCCTCATACATGATTTCATTTTTTTTTTAAACGATACACGATTTCATTTTCATGTTAACATATCCCTGCGGTAGTGCTTATGCACACGAAAGATCAAAGATACACTCATACACTGATTACATTGACGCAAGCCTTTCGATTTCGCAAAAGGCCGATATTCTCCGTTCCTCCATAGTTCAGTGCAGGAAAATTATGAGTAGATTGTGCAAACTGCAACGATTAGTATTGAGATGGCCATTCTGCGTTGGACCAAATGGACATGCAGTCTTCCTCTTTGCAGTGCAGGGAGTCAGTAACCGCTTCATAGTACGTACTCGCTAGCACCTAGTCCCTTCGTTCTTGAAAAGAATGCCTACAAATTATTTAAATTCAAACAGTATAAATTTTCAACAACTATAATATATAGATAGCATATGAATATATATTCATGGTGCATCTGATGAGTACTGTATTTCAACAAACTCTTAACAATTATCTTTCATGTTTAATTTTGCGCAAGAATTTTTACTTCAAAAATGGGAAGGGGCACTTGTATACACTAGATGGTACAAAGCACATTGCCAACGAGCATAAACAACAATAAAATTGTATGTATGCTAATATAGTAGAATCAAAGTTATTTGATGTTCACGAATGAATACTCCAAGTGATGATATTTCATTATCAACAGCATGCACGAGTTGTCAACTTATTACTGAGCTCGTTGTAAATTGCAACATGTTTCTTCACGAATACTCCAAGTGATGATATTTTTATCAACAACATGCACAAGTTGTCAACTTATTACTGAGCTCATTGTAAATTGCAAAACATGTTTCGAAAAATCCGGTAATGAATCAGTTTAGATGCTAGAAGTTTCTATAAATATGTTAATGAAATCATGTGCACTAGAAAACAATATCAAGATATTTGTTAGGGATTACAATATAGATGTTTACCATAATTCACTTACACTATATAGATTGTTAATTGTCAAGAAAATATTTCAATAAATGAATTTTGTTGCAATATAAAAGTTAAAATTTAGCATAATGCTTTGTTAGTGATAGTCATTACTATCATATAACAACATAAATAGTATTTAAAACATTAGTAATCATGGACTTGTGGTTAATTATGCCAAAATGAGTAGTAACGACCTTTCTCAATAAGACTATAACATGTATCCAAATAAGTTCTTATAAACTATAAAATTTTAGTATAAATTTTATTTCATCTAAGGTATCTGTAGATTTCCACAAGTTCACCTAGTGGCGGCAACACTCCCTGCCGATTCGGCTAGCGGCAGCGATTGCTCGCCACAAGTCAGCTGCGGCTTTTTATTGTTATTACTTAAAACCTAAATTTCCCTTCGAAGTAACGATTTCAGATATGTCACACATCTTGAAATACGGTCAAAGGGTCAGAAAAACAACGATTGCTGGCGTGGATCTCCACAATGCTCAACACTCCCAACACAAGAGTGCTGATAAATGGTACACCAGGAGAAAAAATCTGGCATGGCAGAGGACTCCGACAAGGGAACCATGCAATAAAAATAATGTATACGAAGTATCCAATCGTCCTCCATAAACGTCACCTTGCCTCCTCACCTTTTTTTCCCCTTTTGCGTGTTTTCATCCGGAGCTCGAGAAACGAGAGCAGAGTGCGGCCATGGCAAATACCGAAACCGTCAAACAAGCAAGCACTTAACGACTTAAGGTCTCACATATGGGTCTAGCATCTACCACGGTTTATACCCCGTGAAAAAATACGACTGTACACTCATATTTTTTATGCAATGTAGACAACAAACATGAAATGGAGATCCCTAATGCGCTTGTCCAATGCGAGACAAGATTTGTTGGCCTGGTTTCCAAATTTTGCATTTTTTAAAAACTTTTGGTTTCTTAGTTTCTTTCCAATTTGAAACTTTAATTTGGAATTGCATCTTTATATTTAAAATTACACATGAACATTTTCTGACACAATACCTTAATATTTATCCTGAAATACGTGAACATAACAAATGAAAATGTATTTCATGGTGCATCTGATGAGTACTGTATTTCAACAAACTCTTAACAATATCTTTCATGTTTAATTTTGCGTGGATCTGGCATGGGACCTAGATGTCTGGCGTATGAGAATCAAAGTCATTTGATGTTCACGAATGATTACTCCAAGTGGTGATGTTTCATTACCAAGAGCATGCACAAGTTGCCAACTTATTAATGAGCTCATTGTAAATTGCAAAACATGTTTGTTCACGAAAAATCCGGTAAGGAATCATTGCCATGATTCAGTTTGGATGCTAGAAATTTCTATAATTATGTTAATGAAATAATGTGCACTAGAACATATTTGTTAGAGATTACAATATAGATGTTTAGAATAATTCACATACACTACTATATATATATTATGAAATTGTTAAGAAACTATTCTAAAAAATGAATTTTGTTGCAATATAAAGTTCAAATTTAGCATAAAGCATTGTTAGTGATAGCCATTACTATCATATACTTAACCTTTTGAGGCACAATTTCATAAGTGCCTTTGGTAACAACTTTTGACATGGTTTTTATTTATTTCACGTTTTGGGTTTTTTAAAATCAAACTTGAACAGTTTGACCAAGTATATGCGAAAATAATCAAAACCAATATTTCAGATGCAATAATATGAAAATACATTTTGCGATAATTCTAATAATATTAAGTTTATGTGTTGATATTTTTACTAAATATTTGGTCAAAATTTAATTTTGACTTTGAACAAACTCAGAATGCAATGTAATGTAATTGTGAAAGAAACGGAAATTCAATTTGGCTCCCGGGAGCACATGCTCCCGGTATGTTCAAAAAAATAGAACAAATTGAAAACTTTTCAAAAAAATCCGAAAAAAATCATGCACGTACCTGACGATGTCACGTACGACCGTGTCAAATTTCACACCGAAACGACATCGTATGCGCCCTGTGCAAAAATGACAAATTTTTTGGATCGTGCGTGACATCGTCAGGTACGTGCATGATTTTTTTCGGATTTTTTTGAAAAGTTTTCAATTTGTTCTATTTTTTTTTAACATAACGGGAGCATGTGCTCCCGGGAGCCAAAACGCCTTCCTCAGCAAGTAGTACACTATGTGTAGCCGAGGAAATAAGATCTTTGCTGGATGCACACATGCATGAAACAAGACTTGTCATTTCCCGCAAAAAGAAAAGAAAATATAGTCTTACCAGATGGAATAGCTTGATCAAACGATGTATTTATCTTCACATAAATATCCATAGTACTTACACAGTTACACTTACACATACCCAAAGAAAATGAAACAATGAGCAACACACGATGATGGAAACACCGTCCATGAACGAAGTATGAAAACGACGGCGCACACTTCTCATCAGTCGATCTTAGGCTGGTGACTACCACACTTTGACATGATCATTCTACTAGATGGTGGGCAGACAGGGATGCACACTGATAAATAATTCCACAGACGAAGACAACGGAAAATACCACTATCAGGCTGCTTACACATAGCCTGCGATACCTTGGAGGGACCCGATCTCGGCGCTGTCGTGGGAGCAAACAGAACAAGCTGAGGCACCATGTTAGGAAACCAAGCCGCCAGAGCAACGTCCATGCATGAAGAAGCATCAGGAAAACCGGCACGAGTTGCGGTATAATGGCTAGAGCACCAAACGGTAAAATAATAATGGGTATCCAATAATCAACCGGAGCAACTACCGCATACACTCCCGTCAAGAAGACGATCATAAGAGACATGGCCGCATAACGGAGGGATATCCCTGCAGCGGTAAGATAAAATAAGCGTGTCTTACTGTCCGTAAAAGAGAGCCCGGCGAAGGTGCAATAAGCTGTGGCCACCGAAGCGAAGGCAAAGGCCATGACATCAGATGCCATGAACAGTCTGTAAGCAATCGCCCATGATAGTTCGCCATATTCATCCAAGTTCTCCTGCTCACGGTACATTGGTGTCACGGCGAAAGGCACCGCAAATGCTATGTTCAAGATGAGCACGGCGCAGAGGCCCACCAGTCCAGCCGAATTGACAGCTGATTTGACTTCCTTCTCCTTGTCGGGTTGTACCATGTCAGTAACGAACTGATCCACCCGACAGGTGCCGTAGTCAGCTCCAGCAAGTACAAGGTCGTACATGATCCATTGCCGGGGAGACTGGAGCAATAACAAGGGTATCGATGAACCAAATTAGTTATGGCTGACAACTAGAACATAATACTATTGTAATCAAATGCATCGATTGGTCACCTCTGTAAATGAAATTATGCTCTACCCTCAAAAAAAAAAAAATTATGCTCTCACAAGTATAGAGAAGAGCCCTTACCCGGAAAAAAAAGAGAAGAGCCCTAAAGACTATAGTGACATCTCTGGCGAATCATTCTCTAGACAAGTGCATCAAGCGATGCACAAAATCTCATTTATCCGAGTGACATGCCGAACATTGATAAATAAGTGACTTATAACCGCTCCTGCATCCACAAATAAGTGTACATCTAGGTTTTTGTCCTAACTCCTAAGTCAAAATTTTAATACTTTGACCTTGATAATATTTTCTTAACATACCAATTTTATGCCATATATATTACTATTCTTTTGTATAAAGTTCGTTGATTTTTTAAATTTTGAGTTAGAAGTTAGAACAAAACCTAGAAATACACTTAGTCGCTGATGGAGGGAGTAAATGGCAAGGATGTCACTCTGTGGCAACAATGATGGGAAAACCTACAAACGATGGCCCGGCAGCATGCATGCTACTCTTAGGCCTTGTATAATGATTGATAATCCAGTTTTATCTTAATCATGCCGTGTAATTTAAATATAGCAATAAAATATGATGTATAATGGGTTATTTTTTAGTCTTACCTCCAGTAATCAGATATTTCTAAATATTGCTGCTACGATCATATCTTAATTAAGGAAGGCAAAACATTTTCTCAACATTCTCTTCTCCGCACCTTAGCGTTTATCCTACGTGACACTTAAGATATAACCATCTAGAACCCCTTACAACCATCGCAACAATCGACACAACAATAGATAAATAAAAACTCTCCAACACGACAACGATTACGTGGAATGGAGGATGCTTATGTGCTACCGTTGCCTTCTATCCACCATAGTATAATTTGACAAATCCGGCTCCTGGCCAAATCTATTTTCGAACCTGGCCTCCCGATGAAACTATTTTGAAATCTGGTCCCTCGGCTCGGCGCCACCGACCATGGCACCAAAGTTGTGCTGGTAGGCCGAACGCTGAAGTGAGGTCGGCGCCATTGCCATTGTAGCCGAACACTTGGAGCAATTGTTTTGCAAATTTTACTTGGCGCGTACATGTACTCCTACCCAAATCATCTACACTTGGAGCAATTGTTTTGCAAATTTTACTTGGTGCGTACGCGTACATGTATATTAGTTATAGTAACATCTTATATATACATGACTGAAGGGTTATTAGTCATTGGAGACAGATGCTTGACACATGTCATCAGAAATGGAGTCTAGGCTGCTAGAGGGGCGGTCACGCCTGAGTGAAATGTGCCTAGGTAAGCACTCACTAAGTTCATAAAAGAAGGCCATAATTTTTTTCAAAATTAAAACAATATAAAGTTGGACCAAGTTTATTAAAAGCTTTCAACATTTATAGTACTATATAGAAGTGTGCGACGTTTTGGAGGTCGAGCTACATGTAGCTCAGTTTCCAAAAAATTGAATCTGCATTTTTATGTTTCAGAAAATTTAAAACAGAATCCTAAATTTAGATACAGTCGATATCTACCGCTGTGTAAAGTTTCAAGGTAAAATTTCTATTATTCCGGGCTACACACTATGATAAACCTGACTAAATTTCATTTTTTTCCAGACTGTGCATTGTTTACCAATTCAATTCTGCATACTTGTCTTTTTTCCCCAGACCAAAATACAACGATTTTTTATTAAAATTTTGCACAATGGTAGATCTCGATATTATCTACGCCTAGGATTTGTTTTTGATTTTTTTTGAAACAGAAAACTGAGATATGAATTTTTTGAAAAACGAGGTACCGCTTGGCCTCCGTTTCCAGATTCTATATATGGATATCATGTAAAATATATGTATTGTTTTATTGTATATGTTAATGATATTTTCTGAAAACTTAGTCCAACATTACATAGCTTGACGTTTGAAAAGTATACGCCTTGTCTACGTGAACATCGGTAGTAAGGAGGCAAATCTGTCATGGTCACCATAGGTCCGTAAAGCTGCATTCTCGACCACCACTTACCGAGTCAAAGTGGCTCGTAGAGGGCTCAGATTCGATGACGTAACGTCATGTGACATTGGGTCACTGATGTATGGGCCTCTCTGGACCGCACATCAGTGACCCAAAGTCACCTGACGTTAAGTCAGCCAATCTTGTCCACTCGTAGAGAAGCCATGCATGACGTCGACCGGCCGATGTGCATGGGTGCAAATACCATCTGCTTGTTGCCAACATCACATGCTATACATGGGTGCAACGTCACCTTGCAACGCCCATTGTTCTCCAACATGTAGCAAAGCCGAAAGCAGTGTTACCGTCATGTTTTCATTGCCGAGCAAGTGCCCTGATTCGAGGAATCTACCCAGAGGTAGGCTCCTCTCCATATCAGCCCTCACCCAAAATACACACGACGGGAGACATTAGAGCACAAAATACCTCGCCTCCATCCAAAGTGGCTACATGGACAAGGAGAGAAGGAGATCCAAATAGTGGCAGCTACTCCCTCCACCCCATAACATAAGACGTTTTCGCAAAGTTTTTTTAGCTTGCTAAAACATACTCTATCATATATCATGACGCAGGGTGCGTTTAGTTGTTGCCGCCATCTAGAATTTTGTTACCAAGGGGTTACCGTGGTTACCAAAAAATGCCAAGTAGTTACCCACTTAACCCCAAGATTTAAATTAATTTTAGAGCAAAGTTTGTAAGAGGAAATCACCGTTTGAGCTCTTATTGAACAGAAGAAAGGAAAATAACGATGTGGTATGTATGGCTTAACTGTGAATTATATTCATTTATTATGTACCTTTTCATCGATTAAATTTCCTAGGACCTCCCTATAATATAGTACATGGGATTCGAACCACTGCACAAAGCTACCACTGTCCCACGTTTTCATAGAAGACGGTAATGACCGAGGTTCAAGCTTATCTAGGTTCGGGCGTTTAAATTCAGATTAAAAAACCGTTTTTTTTTTGCTTGGTAAACACTTTCTCGTGGAGTCTGGGTTTACCAAAGAAAAGTTTGCATATATGGTCTATTTATCGTGTTATGATTCTTAAGTACAGACATTGTTTCGAACCTTTGAATAGTCTATTGGAGACATACATGTCAAAGGTAATCTTTATGGCGAAGGAAATGATTTTAATAAGAAATGATAACCCTAACAAATAGCAAACCGGGTGTAATGTTTACGGAAGGGAAATTACATACTTACCGGCGAGAATGGCAGAGCAGCTGGGAGGCTCAACTGTGCAAGATCAAGAGGTGTATGTGTCTCCTTGTTTGTGAAGCTCAAACATACTTCTCTCCTCTGCAATAACCGGCAAAAGATGAACTGATTTCCTTGAAGTACAGCCAAATGGAGAGCCGTATTCCCATCTCTATCCCTTGTGTTATATATACTAACAAAATTATTTCCAGAGCACAGATATTTCACCACATTGTATCTTCTCTTCTGGACAGCAATGTGAAGGATTGTCTGGCCAAAGATATTGCATGACCAACTGCAACCGGGACGAAGCTTAGACAGTAGCTTCACGATCCCAAGGCTTCCATTGGCAGCGGCAACATGTATTGGCAGTGATCCTTCCGCGTCGGCACGGTATCCTGCACTTGCGTCCATTCTAAGAAGCAACTTTGCAATATGTCTGTTCTCGGTTGATGCCAAAAGGTGAAACGGCGTGTTCCCAGATGCGTCTACTTTCCACATGAGTTCGTTATTCCAGGTGGCGAGACGTTCGCTGAGCTCTGCAATATTTGAGTGAGGTCATAAAATTATTGCAGTGAGAACCAAACTAAAATAAATATATACTGATATATAAACGGCACTCTGTACGACGACGTACATACCACTGCTTAGGAGAACCGCAGCATGCAGAGCTGTCTTGCTTCCAGGCCCAACGTAGGACGCAGTTGGATATACTTCGTCCGTGTTACTTAGTTGTTTTTGGGTGAGGAACCGAACAATCTCAAGCTTGCGTAATGTTGTGGCCAAGTAGAGAGGAGAGACTCCCTGCATATCATGTATTTTAACCAGCGCACTGCCATCGTTAGGTCCAAGGAAGACCTTCACATCCTCCTCCACCAATGTCCGCACAGCATCTATTTTTCCACACCGCACTGCGTCGTGCAAACATGTCTCTCCGTTGTGCTTTTCCATTCTCAGAAGTTCTCTTTTCTTATCATTGCCTATAGCCATTGATATGAGATGGACTATCATACGGTCATTCCCAGCCGCAGCCGCGCAGTGCAAGGGAGTCTCTCCTCTCCTGTTCTTTGCTGCTACATCGGTTGCGCCACAAAGTTTAGGGATGTCACCCACTAGGTCGAAATGTTTTCTCCTCGAAGCAAGATGGAGCACTCCGTCCCAATCAGATGTCACTCCTTGATCAGGTATGGAGATAGTAGCAACATGATCCGCTGCTGGCGCTGGAGATTGTGCCGTCTTCATAAGTTTTATGACTTCATCTGCACTGCCATTTGTTACTGCCACTAGCAATCTGTGATCCATCGGAGGCCTCGATGACTGCTGCTGAATCTGCGCCATCTTCACCGACCCTTTACCCGACCATTAAAGAAAATTTCCGGGACTCAGTTAAATAAAAACATGTGTTAAGGTATAAAAATATTTGGTAAAGGTAAACAGATGGAGGGGCACTATAGGAACATCGAAGCTGGGTCGCTACCGCTTTGAACGAAAGTTAGAATGCTGGTTAGGGAAAATGCTCTTATACAGGGCTTGTCCTAACTAATTCTGTTCTTACTGATTTCAAAAAAAAAAAAAATCTGTTCTTACTAGCTTGCCAATGTTTATTTTATCCTTGTTTGAGATATCGAAAGGGGTACGGATATTTTTTTTATAGATTTTTTCTTGCATAGTGATAATCTAAAAAGAAGTATCGTTTAAAGAAACAAAATGTTATATGTCGCCCAAAAGATCAAGGTGGTCTATGGATTGAAGTACCTGATACAAAAATAAAATTTACTCAGCAAATGTTGTTTAAATTTCTAAATAAAGAAGGTGTGTGGCTTGATCTGTTACATAACAAATACCTACGTAGCAAAACTCTCTCTCAAATACAAGCTAACCTCATGGATTTTAGTCAGGGCCGATCTTTCATCATCTTTGGTAGGATATTCTTGGTTAAGTGGGACACCTTTATCCTCTCAATACCATTCACTTTATAACATCGTGCGACATAAAAATGTTACTGTGACAGATGTGTTGTCGCATGTTCTGCTGAATATCAGTTCCAGACAGGCATTGATAGGAGATAAACAAGCAGCATGGTTGAACCTTGTGGAAAGACTAATGTGACTAATCCGTGTTGATGAGCCGGATAAATTCTCATGGCATCTAACCACTTCAGGGATGTTCCCGGTTAAGTCTATATATGCAAATTTATTTAATGAATGACCATTCCCTTTTCCCACGGAAATATTTGTGTAAAATTAAGGTACCATTAAATATAGAGTTTTATGTGGTTCCTCTATAGAAAAGTTCTTCTTACGAAAGAAAATTTAGTAAAGAGAATATGGACCGGGTGCAGTAAGTGTGCCTTTTGTGACTCGCCTGAATCGATAAACCATCTTTTTATTTCATGTAAGTTGGCTCATTTTGTTCACTCCCACGTTTAATATTTCACCGCCAACCAATGTAACCAATATGTTTAGGAATTGGTTTAATGTGCGGAAACAAAAACCAAGGCGCATATTAGAATTGGTGATTTTGCTTTGCTTTGGGCAATTTGGAGTTAACGTAATGATGTCATCTTTAACAATTCTTCCAATGCTAATATTTTACATGTTATGTACATCGCAGCTTAGGATCCATATGTATTCCTTCCTCCTACCTGTAGACCAGCAGGGTGTTATGAATACCCGGTGCACTTGGCTGATGGCGGTCGTTCGGATTATATTCAACCAGTGTGGCTGGCAACACTCAGATAGAATACAAGATGCATAAATGTGTTTTGTACTTTTTATTCCAACGACTTATTCATGTTGCCATGTTGTGTAACCCATAAGTTGTAGCATTAACACCTAAAACTTAAAAACTTCGCGATACAAAATTTGTGTTCATCATTTTAATGTAGAGGCAACGTTCCTCATTTCAACAAAAATAGTAGCACGCACACCAAGGTAGCCAAGATTGCCAATTTGACATGACTGGATTGTTGGAGATATGCTCTATAGACAATAATATTTAGTTATTATTTATCTCCAAGTTTATTATTAAACGTTTATATCTTTATGCTACAAATGCATTGACAATTGAATAGTGAGTCTTCAAAGGAAAACCTCCAATGCATGTGTAGAGATATGAACAAAGAAAAAAGAGTTCCTGGTCTTATCTCTAAGACTAGCCTATCTTGTTGTTAGATGATCACGTTTTCATGATCATGGACTTTGTATAAGTCACACAACTATAGGAGTTTATTGTCGGAATGACAATAGTACTGAACAGACCCATTGTATGATCTTGCTAAGAGACAAATCATCACTGATGAAGTTAGCAATTGATCATATAGAGTTTTCGTTAGCTATATTCCTATACCATGAGAATATCTAGTGACCGCGTATTTGACACTCACACTTTGATCGTCATCAACCATCCGACATTAATTTGGGGATCATAACGGTGGCTTTTGGGTGTGAAGTAGAATACGTAATGGAACGAAGATCGTTCATGAATGGTACTTACTCCTCCAGGAGATGGTGAGATACATCCTCTAGGCCATCTCAGTATTATCAATGTCACCCCAATCGTCTGGCCATACATAGTGTGATTTATCACAGGAAAAGAGAAAGATATCGGAACTAGTTTTGTATGTGTTATGATCGAATGGTTTGATCACACTAGAGCACATTGTCTCACCTCGTGATATCATTGGTATCGTGTACGTAAGGGAATTAGCGTAATGAGAAACACACAAGTTTATGTTGTTCACTCGTGAATATATAGGAGTCAGTACGGCCGTCTAGGTCCTAATGCTGGTTATTGTCTAGTAAGCACCTAGACATGTCTATGTGTTACCGAACCTTCCGGGTCACACACTTAATCTGTGAGTCAATCTTTTATTGAGAGAATAAAGTTGTATTTATAGTGGTTATGAGAAGTGGTCGGAGTCGCTCCGATGTCACAGGAACAACTCCAGAGTGATTCAGAGGTGTTCTAGTGAAGTTATCATGAGAGAGAAATATTGCCGCTATAAGGCTGAAAGTCCCGAGGGAGAAATACGGCGAACATGAGATGTTCCCGAATGCCGGGAATTTTTTCTAACATCAATGGATAGATTCGATGATTTTATATAAAGGGTGTATATAGTTTCGAAAGAGTTTCGGGGAAGTTCCAGGAAAGGGGGAAGCGCCGGAGAGGGGCACTGGGTGCCATAGGGCTGCGCCACCATTGGTAGTGTAGCCGCATGTGCCCGGCCAGGGCACACCTGGTGCAGCCCACCACCTCCCCTACTTCTTCCTTTTGTTTGTTTAATTGATTTTGGTAAGTCAATTTAAATTAAAGAGATAAAATGAAAATGATTTAAAAGGGAAAGTGTGGGGAGGGGAGTCCTTGTTGGAAAAAGACTCCCCAAACCAACTTGGGGGAGGGGTGCGGCCGACCCTAGGGCCGGCGCATCATGTGGGGAGGGTTTGACCCCTCCCCAAGCATCCCTACCGCTTGGCCTCTTATATAAACCCCCAACCCCCTAGGGTTTAAACACACAATTGCCTCCGTGTCTTCTCTCTCTCTCTCTCTCTCTCTCTAATTAGATCTCATGTGTTGAGAATTAGATACTCGTCTCATATAGATCTAATCTAGTTGATTAGATCTACCACTTAAACTAAGCCGAAAGGCTGTCTCTCTTTGGCGGTGCCAGGTGCTCTAGACGGGGAGCGCTGACGGATTGACGCGGTGTACGTGTGGATACTAGAAGAGCGGGTTGCGCAAGCAATTACTCGACGACGGAATCGGCAACAATCTCACCTCCCGGTATGGACGTGAGATTCTTCATCAGGCTTCACCAACATCTAATTCGACAAACACAAGATCTTCTTTAACGGTGTTTGTAAGTATACTAGATCTAGTATTATGGGGTGCAACATATCTTTATAGTATAGATTGGGTGGCTTGGTTACGAAATATTTGAAATTGCTACATGTAACCCAATATGGATACATTAAGAGGTAGAGCTTTGGGAGGAAGAAGAACTGGGAGAGGGGAAATAACTCGTTACTTCATTTTTTTTATCTTATAAAGTTCGTGACTACAGTCAAATGTCGGTGATGCCTTTCTCCTCTCACTACTCTCTTCATGTAAGGTCACAACTCTTGGCACTCGACACAACCAGGACACGTACCATCAACACCGCTTTTGGAACTTAATAGTAAAAAAATTAGTTGATTACTTTTTATAATTGAGTTAATTAGGGTACTCTAGTCGTAGTTTTTTTAATGATTATTACTCGTACCTATCTTTCTAAATATTGAGCTCCCTAGAATTGGTGCCCTCTCCTTCTCCCACATGTCCACATCATGGTAGACCCCACTTAGCTCACTTTATTTATTTATAATTCATAGTTTTAAATTCAGTTTAAAAAAGCTCCCTAGAATTGGTGCCATCTCCTTCTCCCACATGTCCATGACCCCACTTAGCTCACTTTATTTATTTATAGTTCATAATTTTAAATTCAGTTTGAAAATTTTTCTATTGGATATATAAATATGTTTGTACTTATCTGGTAAAATTTTGGTGAACTAAAAGGGGATTTCCATCTATAAAAAAAGAAAATTGTGGCTGTAAAAAAAAAGAAAAATAGCTCTGTTTCTCCTTAAAATTACTCTTTTTGTGTAGAAAAGATACAAAAAAAATCTTCTAGAGTGCATACAATACGTCCACGTAGTTGTATCTTTTATTTCAAAAAATTGAAACTTGAACATGCCGTTTCGATTTTTTGAGATGCGGTGAGTTCGGAGCTACTGACGCTACCCGACTACTCTCTCTCTCTCTCTCTCTCTCTCTCTCTCTCTCTCTCTTATCTCTGCCGCTAGCATCAACCATAGCGTCGCGCAGCCTGTGCCACATGACACCATTTCTCTCCCTCCGCCTCCCTCGAGCCTTATTCTACCTAAAACAGCCGTCCCTACGCAAAGTTTGCCCGTCTCTCCGCACACACCTCTGGCTCCGTCAAGAACCTGGGACTACAGGGCACCTCCATCCCTGATGTCGCAATTCAAGTCCATTGTTAACTTGCACGCCACGTGCGCTCCCCTCTGATGGCCACCCAACGCCAGTGAGTGAGCTGAAAGACTTCCTACAATCCTCGCACTGTTGCACGTGAACATCCATGTCGCCTCTCGCATCGGCCGCCGCTATCATCGTTGCTGTTAGTAGTGCTCGACTGAGTAGTGGTAGCAGCTGCGGTTGAAACCGTGAACGACAAATCGATGGTGAACGAGGGTGGAAGGATGAGTTATACGCCTCGTTGTTGGATGCCACCTATTTCTGATGAAAGATGATGTGGGTATTTATCCGTGAACTTTTTTCTGTGGTATATTTGCTTGTATCTCACTTGTATTAAGAGAACGAGCCAAATTATGTAAGAAAATGCATGTGTGTATTTTGTAGATGGTTGAATGCATACACTAAAAAAGGACATATGTTTACCTAGCATCAGTTGCAATCATTAGAGTGTAGAAAAGTCTTGACCATGAGGGTACAATAATAAAATAGAATGTGGTGTGGCGAACATGACAAACTATATGTTAAGAGAAGAGCATTCCTGCAATTAGATATAGAATTGTTGGTGGTATTCATTCCAGTTTATTTTTGTTTATATTTTATTTTATGCAATCTGGATACAATGCACATACTAATATGGCATGTAAACAATTTAAGATCTCAGTTAGCTCTATATTTTGGTGAATTATTTAGTATTTATTGGTGGAATGTTCCTCTATTTTTATATAGTATAGATGGTATTCGATGCAATTTATTTAAATATGTCAGGACATAATTACGCCAAGTATTATTAATTTTCGGATAATTTATGTTAGAAAAGTCTACTTGATTTCATTATATTAAAATCAATGACCGATCTCAGTTTGCTCTATATTTTGGTGAATTACTTAGTATTTATTGGTGGAATGTTCCTCTGTTTTTATATAGTATCGATCGTATTTGATGCAATTTATTTAAATACGTCAGGACATAATGACGCCAACTATTATTAATTCTAGGATAATTTATGTCAGAAAAGTCTACTTGATTTCATTATATTATAATCAATGACCTCCGTTGTAGGAAGTCCCTAAATCATTAATTTGATCAAATCTTGGCTAATCTATCTCTCTGAGTTTGCAATGTTCATCATATCATACAGTGTCTGCAAATTGTCAAAATTTGATCAATTTATTTTTTGTTCAAATCATTATAGAACCATGTACACAATTTAATTTTCATGACATTTCATAATTGTCGTTGTATCCTGATCGTCTAACTGAGTGTAAGCTTTTTTTAAGTGGGGTCATGCTCTTTCTGTTGAGTGGTGTAGTGCTAACCTTACTACAACTAAATAATTGTGTCCCTTCTGTACACCTCTATGTTTATGTGAGGATGTCTGAGTAATCGTGTTGTAAAATAGTGAGCCAGTGATACTATTTTCTCTATCATTAGTACTATTTTTATATATATCTTACTAAAAAAATTGTTTGTTCATCTATCGTTGTTCGTATTGGGACAGACGCGGCAACGCGCGTCTTTTCCTTCTAGTTGGTAGCTAACTGCGCAGGTTGCCGTCAATCAATCAATTGCCCTAGTATATGATTTCGTCTTTAATTGATTTTTTGGTTGAATAGGAGGTAGCAGAATCCACTCAAACATAGCAGAATCCTAAATGGAAATGTGTTGAATTAAGAGTGGATTATAGTTAGTAGAAGAATTAATTAGGCCTTTCTAATTGTGCCTTTAATTATTTACATGAACTGGGATTAGTTGGGACATTAATTAATTATACACATTAACTGCACGTATAATCCCTGATTTTGGGTTTGTCTCGAGTTTTTTTTAGATATTACCATTTTTGTTGTGAATTTTTTGTGAGATCGGATGCAGATCATACAGTTTGGATGGGTCTGATGCCGAGTGTTGAACGACATATCATTTGATAGTAAGTATATATTCTTATGTGATGTAACAAAACACGCTGTACAGAGCTAGAATGTCTGAAATGCTGAATATTAGAATATGAGTATTTCCAAATTGACCAAGAATAAAGTATATCTAAATAGGGCTGCAAAGTGCAAAGAGTGGCGGACCGAGGATATTGGGATAGGGTGGGCCAACAATGAATATTTGTCCAGAATGTTGGGACATTTTTAATATATTTTTACTATGATATATGGGTGTCCCTAACTAATCAATTTGACAAATATAATATAACCTGTATAAAATAAAAAAATATCATTGAAAATGATAACATCTAAATTTTAATAGTATTTTTTGTAATATATAACTCGTATTATGTTGATCAAATTAATGATTTAGGGACGCGCAAGACCTATAAACCAAGACTGAATGAGTCTATAACATAATTATTATCAAATCCTAGAGTAACTAAAAACATAGGAATCAGTAATAGGTGTTGTTTGGTGACACCACAGGGAATCGTCAGAAATTTATATAGGGATTGTTTGCATGTCATAGTTATGATAGACACATAGGTATTTTTCCAATGTCTCACCTGTTGGTAGAAATTCTATACGATTGTAGTGTAGAAAAGCAATCCATAGGAATTTTTGAGAATTCAATCCTTTGAACCAAATGAACTTTATAGAAAAAAGCCCTTTGGATGGAAATCCTATATTACAATTCTTTTGAAAATCCTTTTAACGACAAAGACCTAAAACTTCTATTTGCCCACCAACACAAGGGTAAACTTCTTTAGTAGGTGGGATTCTGTACCAGTTAGGAATTACATATATTCGTGGCCACTTAAATCTCAAGGGAAACTTAGTTGAATTTGCACACACAGAAAATGCACTTTTGCTAGCGCTCTGGCGCCTGAGATTTAGCTTAAATCTCAGTCGCGTGCTGCACCGTCGGATCAAGTTGTCGCGATTCATGCGTGTGTTTTTTTGTCTCCCGCGTGTCGCGCCCTTGACTGCTTGTTTTTTTGGGTTGTTTTCGTGCTACGTGTTCTTTTGCTCGTGTTCTTCTGTTGGGCTGCGTTGGGCTCTTTTTGTTTTTGGTGGGGGTGTT
The DNA here is from genome assembly GCA_947311845.1 of Poa pratensis. Lineage (NCBI taxonomy): Eukaryota > Viridiplantae > Streptophyta > Magnoliopsida > Poales > Poaceae > Poa > Poa pratensis. Next base: position 16,800,204 of record CAMZMU010000092.1, on the reverse strand, counting down.
ATGGGGCCTGTTTTGTTTAGGGAAGGGGCTGGATGGGCTTTTTTGTTGTAGGCTGGTTTGTGGTCGTCGTTCTGCTCACGTAGTTGAACTGAATAAATTGCACTAAAAAAAAGTTGAACTGAATAGACGTGAAGTAAGTGGGGATAGAGAAACTGGAGATGGAGTTAGAGAGTGGGCGGTGACTAGGCAGTCTGCGGTGGTTCCTGCAGGAGGGGAGGTTTGATTTTTCTGTGTTTTTCTGCTGATTCGAATCCTTGTCTTTTTTGGTCGCGTGAACAAGCATTCTTGTGTTTTGATTTGTCCACATAGACAAGGAGGGCGGATTTGGATTTGAGGCAAGCTGAAACGAGGGGTGGAGAAAGGAGTAACGAGGGGCGGATTTGATTCGTCCGCATAGGTAATTTCCCTGCGTGAAACCTGTGTGTTTTTGTGGCTTAAATCGTATTCACCAGTTGCATCCCAGCTGCAACTCAGAATTTTAAGGATCAGTTTTTTTATTCACCAGTTGCATGCTAGGTGCTAGCTGCAGCTAGAATTTTATTTATTGGGTTTTATTCACTAGTTGCATCATAGTTGCAACCGTGCATTTTATTGTTCGGTTTTTGTTTTCACCACTTGCATGCTAGTTGCAACCAGGATTTTTATTACTTGGTTTTTTATTCACCAATTGCAACCAGGAATTTTACTGATTGCATCCTAGTTGCAATTGGCAATTTCACTCATCACTTTTGTATTTTTTACCGGTTGCATCCTTGTTGTAACTAGGAATTTAACTGGTCATTTTTCATTCACCATTTGAATACTAGCTGCAATTGGGAATTGTGTTGATTGGGTTTTTATGTATGAGTTGCATCCTAGCTGGAACTGGGAATTTTATTGATTTGTTTTTTTTGTTCAAAGGTTGCATTATAGTTGCAAGTAGAAATTTTATTTATCAGTTTTTTATTCAATAATTGCATCGTAGTTGCATCTGAGAATTTTGTTGATCGTTTATTATTCACTAGTTGCATGCTAGGTGCGAATAGGATTTTTATTTGTTTTATTCACCAGTTGCATCCTATTTGCAACTGAGAATTTAACTGATCGGTTTTTAATTTCACCAGTTGCATGCCAGTTGCAACTGGGAAATTAACTGATCGGTTTTTATTTTCACCAGTTGCATCCTATTCGCAACTAGGAATTTTCAATATTCCCTTTTTATTCACCAAATTAGAATTTAATTCCTAGTTGCATGCCAGACTCAACTAACCTTTATTTTTTTCTTTTGCGCCAGTTGCAACCTAGTCGCAACTGTGAATTTTTTGATGTTCGTTTTTTATTCATCATTTTGAAAATTCATTCCTAGTGCATGATAGGTGCAACAGACATTTTTTAGCATGCACCAGTTGCAGCCTAGTCGCAATTGGGATTTTTTATGTTTGTTTTTTATTCACCAATTTAATTCCCAGTTGCATGCTACCTGCAACTGACATTTTTTTAGTGTGCATCAGTTGCATCGTAGTCGCAACTGGGGAATTTTTCAATGTTCCTTTTTTATATCACCATTTTTGGAAATTAATTCCCAGTTGCATGCTATGTGCAACTGACCATTTTTTTCCTTTTGCACCAGTTGGATCCTAGTCGCAACTGCTAGAGTAGCTAACTGTCAGTTAAATTCCCAAAATGTCAGGTGCAACTGACCATTTTTTAGCGTGCACGAGTTGCACTCTATTCGCAACTGGGAATTTTTTTTAAAAAAAATCACCAAATTGAAAATTAGTTCACAGTTACATCCTAGCCGCAACTGACATTTTTAGTGTGCACCAGTTACATTCTAGTCGCAACTGGGATTTCTTAATTATTCGGAGCTTTGCATTGTTCAAAAACTAAAGATGTGCTTGTCATGTTTGTTCTTTAACATTCTGCGGTCCAAACGAGCCCAATCCTGTGAGGCCAATCTGAGCCCATGTAAGGACAATCAAAGATAGTAATCCGTATGTAGAGTGGGACAGGAAAACGAGAACGAAAAGACAGATACAAAACGGAAGGAGGCAGGAAGAAAGGGAAAAAAGCAAACATGATGGATAGTAGAATTAGAAGGATCGCTCGGGTAACGTAAGCCGACTGAGATCTAATTAGATCTCAATCCTGTTCTAAAAAAAAAAATTAGATCTCAATCGCCTGAGACCTAGACGCGCCCATTTTCTTATCAAGCCCAATTTTCTTGACCGGAAGAGAGAAAAACAAGTAGAGCTAGCAATCACAAACTTGTTTGGAATAAAAGATATCATAAACACGAAATTCAAAAAAAAAAAGATATCATAAACACGGAATAATAACTTACAGACTTGAGATAGGTAGGCAATAGACGGGGCTGGTATATATTAGAACTGATCCAGGCTGAAAGCCGTCCGGCGCCGGTGCAATGGAGCAAATTTACAATCTACAAAGGCATTTTGCGATTAGAAACCTCCGGGCACTAATAGGAGTAGTTGGGTGTTACTGTCCAGCTTAAATAGAGCCAACACCTCATCTCTGATGTGTATGCCATTTTAAGAAAATACAACTTGATTCAATACGTACCACTATGGTAGACAAAGAGGATATATAAATATATTGGCATAACATTCATTATCTTAGGAGAAACTAACGCAACGTTGCGTGTGTCAGAATGATCAAGCCTCAACAATATAAGATAAGGTGACATACGGACGACTTGTATTCTGATTAGTTGCGGCGAATAGTCGTCTATAAATAATCTAAGAACTCGTAGTCACAAATTGATGCATCTACCACAAAAAGCACCTCAAATTCATCTATATAGCAAGACCAGCCAGTTCACCGCCATCCCTTCCTGTCGTCTCTCACTGCGGGTCGGCCAATGTGTTTTTTCTTTCTATTTGGATCGATTAAGATTAATTTTCACAGCACTGAGCTAACCCTCCTTCTCTGATGTGTAAAGCCATTTTAAGAAAATACAGCATGATTGAATACGTACTACTACGCTAGACAAAGATATATTTGCAAAATTTTGACTATCTTTGGAGAAACTAACACAACGGTGCTTGTGTCAGAATGATCAAGCCTCAGTTGTAAGATAAGGCGACATAAAGACGACTTGTATTGGGATTAGCTGCGGTGAACACAGTAGACTAGCTACTAGTTAGGAGGTTTGCTTCAGTGCTCCGCCGCTGGCGAAATTAAATTGGAGGTGTAAGTTTGTCTTGGTTGTTTTTTTTCGTTCGGCCCACGAAGCCCAGATCCAAGCCCCCTATTACCCAGCGTATTCATACGATGCGCCTTCTGATTGCTTCTGCGGCATCGGATATACGGAGTGACGTTTCAGTTCCGATGACGTCACCATCACACGTCAGCGTATTTGTACGACGTAGACTATCTGTCAGATTTTCTAAAAAGATCATAGTGCCCCTGATTATGAAGAGGTACAGGAAGATCGTGGCCGTCCTTGTGTTGTTCGCGTGCGAACTTTTGCTAGGGACGGAGCACCGGAGCAGAAACCACTTGTTAATCTAAGAACTCGTATTCACAAATTGATGCATGTACAAAAAAAAAAACACCTCAACTTCATCTATATAGCAGGACCAGCCAGTTCGCAGCTATACCTTCCTGTCATCCCTCACAGTGGTCGGAGTGTATTTTCTTTCCATTTTAACCAAGATTAACTTTTATAAGAATGAGCCAACCCCTTCTCTGATGTGTATAAACCGTTTAAAGAAAGTACAACTTGATTCAATCATTCAATACGTACTACTACGTTGGACAAAAGATATATTTGCACAACTTTCATTATCTAAGGAGAAATTAAGACAACGTTGCGTGTGTAAGAATGATCAAGCGTCAACTACTTCCTCCGTATCAAAATATAAGACTTTCTAGCTAGCTTCTACACACATGTATCTAGACATGTTTTAGTGCAAGATGTGTGTATAACCTAGCTAGAGAGTCTTATATTTTGATACGGAGGGAGTAGAAGATAAGGCGACGACACAAGGAAAAAGCATCTCAACTTCGTCTCTATAGCAGGACCAACCAGTTGGCAAGTTGCAACCATTCCTTCCTATCATCGCTCACTGCGGTCGGCCAAGGTGCTTTTTCTTTCTATCTAGATTAAAATTATTTTTCACAATAGACAATAGTGAAATATTTTTCACAATAGACAATAGTGAAATATTTTTCACAATAGACAATAGTGAAATATTTTTCTTGTCCACCTCCTTGTCGGATCATTGCCCTATTCTGTTATCAACTGTAGTCGGCCCCAAGAAACTGCGGACTTTGCACTTTGAGAGTTTCTGGTCACGGATGCCAGACTTCGCTGAGGTGGTTTTGCAAGCTTGGAATGCATCTCTTGGCATCACCACAACGCCATCCATTGCCCAACATCAATTTACGCCACACGGCCAAATGCATTACTACATCTTGGAGCAGAGGGTCGTTCTCCAATGCTAAGTTGCGGTCCTTGATGGCCAATGAGGTAGTTCTCCGCTTGGACTTGCCTAGGATTGCCGCCCTCTTGTGCCGGAGAACGTGAACTTCAATCCAAGCTAAAAGCGAAAGTGGTCGCCTTTGCTGCTCTCGGAAAAAAAATCTGGAAAACGCTAGGCCAGAAACACGAGCAAGCACTAGTGGAAACAGGGCCACTGGTCCCAGGTCGTAAGGGTCTCTAGTACCGGGTGTCCACCCGGGACTAGCAAGGCGACACTAGAGGCCCCCCCTAGTACCGGGTCCGTTACGACCCGGAACAACAGGCTCCCACGTGGCCGCCGAGGCGCGGGCGTGGTGGAGGACCTCTAGTCCCGATTGGTCATACGACCCGGGACCAAGGACCTCACACGTGGCAGCCTGTAATTTTTTGTTTTTCCTCCCAATTTAATATTGAAATGGTGCAAAAAAATATGCGTTTAATTAATTAAAAACAGAAACTACATATAACATATCAAAATGTTCATAAATAAAAATATGTTCACGTCTATCCGGTTACATGGAGGTGCTCATAACCGGGACTAGAGCCCGTCTATTCGATTACACGTGTGTGGAGATCATAACCGGGACTAGAGCCCGTCTATTCGGTTACACGGGAGATCATAACCGGGACTTCACCGCTATTCTCCATTGTATGTTCCTTTTGTAGGTATGACTTCGCTGAGCAGAAACCCCGCAAGTTCCTCTGCTAGTGCTTGAAAGCGCTTCTTTAGTGGCATACTCTCGCGCAATGGCTCTGCCTATAAAAGAAGGAGATCAATACGAATATTAATCATGACTATCAAAAATTATGAATGACACTGGAGATCAATTGATGAATATGATTGTTCACGTACGTCTAAAAATTTCTTTGGGTCCCGCTCAGTGACCGAACGACGAATCCACTCGCAAACGAAATATCCACAGAAATTGGTCCCCTGTGGTTGCCTCTCGATCCACTTTACGAGAATAGAATTCAATCAAATCATAGTCAACATATAGTGGTATTGAAAACTATAAATAAAGAGATGCGCGAACCTAGCTAGACCGTACTACCTACCTGTGGGTGAACAAAAGTCAGCTGTTCTTCAAATGAACCTGAACCCTTTGTCCTCGCTTTGAATTGTTTCCAAACCCTGCCGGCAAAAAAAAGAATAAATGAGTTATTAGTTGCTTGATATCTCTGAAATCAATAAGAGAGACTGATATAGTGCGATAATGTTTGAAATTACCTTTGGAGCGTATCTAGAATGCTTTGGTACCTCTCCTCAGGCCAGTCCAATGAGTCGTAGACTTGAACTCTTGATCTATCAACTTCAATGACTAGCAGAATGTAATGATCGCTGCGCATGATTATATACACGTCAGTAACTCATCAGTTACACTTAATTTGTACAAGCGAGTAACACTCTCTTACCTGAAGAAGTAAGGAAACATTATCTCCGTGTTGAAATGTTGCTTCATTAGGGCATTTAGCAAGTTCTTCTCCGTGTCCTTCACGTGGTTTTTTAGTGTCCTTGCATTAACTCGTACTGGGTTAACGAACCCAAAGCCATAGATGCCCTTTCTACCACATTCATCACTCTTCATTCTGCATAATACCGTAGTGAGCATAATTAGCGATGGCAATGAACGAGCTGAGAGCTAAAGACTTTATCTTTTTTGGAAATAAATGAATTGAATCACTTACAGACAGTAGGCACCGACGAGAGCCAAGTCGAGGGAGTCAAGGTTGTATAAGTACCAGAGTTCTTCGAGCTGAATTGTGAACATGTCTTCACCCGCGAAATGATTTTTTGTAACTTTCACACAGATCAAAAAGTCATCAAATTCCTTTGTGGTTTTCATGTACCAACTATGGAGTTGTCGCATACATGTCGGTAGAACTTTATCTGATCACCTCGCAGCAGGGACCTCCCCCATTTCCATTTCCATGAATCATCTACATCAGACGGAAAGAGATTTTCGTTGTCCAGTTGAGCAAGAGTAATACCAGCATCTGCAGCAAAGTCCTTCTTCAAGGATAAAGTAGGAATTAGGTCCGTCACGGAGCCATGACCACTGGGTATAACTACGAGCGGGGCTATCGACTGGTTTGCCTGTTGTCCGAGCTGGGCAACGTCTCTTTTCCCTCTGGCACTACTACTTCTCGTCTTGGGAGAGCTACTACTTTTACTCAGAGCTCGTAAATAGTTATCTGGCTTATTTTTCTCATATTGCGATGGTTCCGTGATGAATCCAATAGCCCACTTGTTTTCCTTTGCAGTAAATGTTTGCTTTTCCTCGGGCTTTTTCCGTGCAAGCTGTCTTTTTGTGTCTGCATCCACCCACGCATCCAATTGCTCTTTAGTCATGTCGCAAGCTCTGAGGTCGTCAAGGCTTTTGGGTACTTTTGGGAGGGGCGAACGTCGGGGGTCTCGCCCGAATCCCATGGACGACGAAGTGGCGCCCTTCCTATGTCGGGGCTCAGGAGTCGGCTCATGCGGCGGCGGAGTCGGCTCATGCGGCGGTGGAGTCGGCTCATGCGGCGGCGGAGTGGGCTGACGCGGCGGTGGAGTCGGCGCACGCGGCGGCGGAGACGACTGATGCAGAGGCGACTGATGGTTGTCGTCCCCTTCATCGTCATCAGGTGGTGAATCGTGAATTGGCGGAGACGATGGTGGCCTTGGCGCCCAGCCTTCAAACTTGATGTATTTCTTCCGCCATAGAATTAGACCACCCACGACGTCCCCTAGCACCGACTCATCATCAGCTCTTGGGAACTCAAGGTTCAGTGATTCATATCCTTGTACAACTTGATCCACGCCGACACGAGCAAATCCATCTGGAATGGCATTGCCAAGCCACGATGCTGTAGAGTCAATGGAGAATGCATAGCCGTCCGCCGCCTTCATGGATAAGTTAAATACTGGGACATGCAGCTCACAAGTTGTTTTCTCCGTGATATAATCCACGGGGTAACTTGTCTCATCATCACCGACCATAACCGAGGAAGCCACGCTGCTTCTGCGATGCGATGGGCCGCCTTGACTCGCTTGTTCCAGCTGAAGAGTTGGCGCCCCTTGCTCGCGCATTTGATCTATTTGCTTCTGCTGCTCCTTATAGAGAGCAACCATCTGGTCATGATTTCTTTCTAAGATCATCAACCGGTCTGATTCCTGCTGCTCCTTCCTCCTCTTTGCTCTCAATCGGCTTCTATAAGAGGCACGGTCCTGGGAAACCCTTCAATCCACGGCACTTCTCCTAAGCCTCGTGTTGATCCTCCTTTTTCTTTGGTCCCGAGGGCCTCTGACAGCTCGTCCTTCTCTCTGTCGGAAATAAACTTTCCCTCTTTAGACTTGGCAATTAAGTCAATAATTTTTTTTGGGCTCCGTTGACTACTTTGCTTTCATCAATTATTAACTCCCCTGTTTCCATGTCATACTCCCCTCCATGCGCAAGTAGCCAATTCCTTATCCTTCTGTCCCATTCCTCTGTGACCGGGGTGAGCCCTTTTGCACGCAACTCGGACTCAATTTTTTCCCACTTAGGCTCGGCAACTCGGTAGCCACCTGGCCCCATCTTATGGTGATACTTCTTTTTCGCTGCATTATTCTTATTCGTTTGCGACCTTTTCTTAGCTCGTTCTGATTTCTTGTACTCCAGAAATGCAGGCCAGTGAGGCCGCTGCCTCTCTCGTGTGCCGGTGAAATCCGGAAGTTTCCCATCTTCTTCCCACTCACGGAATAATTTGTTCTTGTAGTTATTGAATTGTTGAGCCATCTTCTTAAGAGCGAAATGCTTGACTTTGTCCGTCATTTTTTTTGTCTTCACCTCATCTTCCAAGACCGGTAGGGTGAAATGTGCAATGAGCTTGTTCCAAAGCACATCTTTGGTTCTCTTGTCGACGTAACTAACTCCCTCTAACTTTGGCTTAATCCATTCCTGAGTGCTGATATAAACGTTGTCCCTGACAGTGACTCCGCATTGATGCACAAACTTAACTGCGTTCGGCACGGGTGCCAGTGGTTGGCCAGTAGTTGCATTCACCTCGTCAATTGTGAGATGCTCATCTTTGCCCATCCCTTGGGCATGGCCTCGTTTAGTGGATTGGTTCGATGCGGAGGTCTAAAAATATGAAACATGTGTGAATACATATATATGCACAAATCAGTTATTGCATCTGCTCAACATAGGCTTAATATACCTCGCCAGACGGCGTGGGTCCACCAATTTCCGAGTCCTCATCTTCAGCTCCTTCCGCGGGATGCCGAAATTCACCGGGTTCCAAAATGTAGGAAAGTATCTCTTCTTCCCCTTCTCTCGTTACGAAGGGAGCATCGACATCCATTGTTTAACTAATACAAAAAAAAGATAAAACAATAATAGCATTAGTACAATAATTCAAAGGAGGGAACTATACAAATATGCAACAAAAACAATTTAATATTGCATCTAAAGAAAAAAATCTTTCAAAAAAAACATAGGCTGTCCCAATCCCAGCCCAGCCCAAATTTGGGCCAGAACCTGGTCAAAGGTGGCCACCGTGGTCATCGCTGGCCCACCTGCCAGCGCCTACCCGCCCCACCGCCACGTGTGACCGCCCACTGGCCACGCGTGGTCAATGCTGGCCCACCTGCCAGCGACCCAGTTCTGACCCCGCCGCCCTGCCTCGTGTTCCCGCCCCGCCTCGTCTTCACCTCCCCGCCTCGTGTTCCCACCCGGCCGCCTCGCCTTCACCCCCCGTGGTCAATGCGGAGCACCAACAGCCCCCGCCCACCCGGAGTCAATGCTCCTGGCCCACTTGCCAGCGACTCGGGCGCTGGCCCACCCGACGGTTCCCCCTCCCGACGGTCCTGGTTTTTTTTAATTTTCTGGTTTCTTACTTTTTTTTTATATCTTTTGATTTACTTGTCTAAATTAAGTAAAAATTGCTTTCATTTTCCTGTTTTCTGTTTTGGTTTAAAATGAAGTATCACATGCGCTTGGTTTTAAATTAAGTACTACATACGCTTAATTTAAAATCAATTCAAAAATTTATAAATCAAGTACTACATGCGCAGTGGATCATTTCACATCACAAAGTTTGATGCTATATCAAAAATTTATAAATTAAGTACTACATTCCGCCACCGCCATACGCTTGATTTCATTGACATGTCTGTCTTGTCCTCCATACTATAAATTATATAAAAGTTTAATAAATTATTACACATCATGAACAACATCCCTATTTAGTCTTCGCTTTTTCTTTTTGTGAGACCCTTTCTTCTGATCGCTTCGTAACCATGGACAAGGGTCTGCATATAACTTGAGACTTGGTCAGTGGTCACTTTGAAGGGCGAAATTTCATGAAACTTGTCGTAATCTTCTGACATGTCTGTCATGTCCTCCACTCCCACGATGGTTCTTTTCCCTGAAAGAACTATGTGGCGCTTTGGCTCATCGGCTGATGTATTCACTTCCTTATCTAATATTTTTTTTGGCTTGGTAGACATGTCCTTCACATAGAAAACCTGAGCCACATCCTTGGCTAGAACGAATGGTTCGTTGTCGTACGCAACATTCGTGAGATCCACTGTAGTCATTTCGTACAAATAGGTCTTCCTTTACCCTGCCGCCTCTCAGGTTGAACCATTTGCACCAGAACAAAGGGACCTTCAAAGAAGGTGCATAGTCAAGTTCCCATATCTGCTCTATGCAACCATAATATGTGACCGTGGCCTCATTCGTGCTCTTATCATCAAAGCGGACACCACTATTTTAGTTGGTGCTCTTTTTATCTTGGGCGTTCGTGTAAAATGTATTCCCGTTTATCTCATACCCTTGGAAAGTCCAAATAGTCGAAGATGGCCCCTTAGACAACAAGAACAACTCATCTGAGACTGTGTTGTTGTTGTTCAGATGCGTTTCCAACCAACCGCCAAAATTCTCCATGTGTTCCTTTGCAATGGTGGAGTCATCCATCCCCGGGTTGTTAGAGCGTACAATATCCTTGTGCATCTGGATATACGGAGCCACCAAAGTGGAATTATGCAGAACTGTGTAGTGTGCTTTTGTGAAAGAATACCCGTCCCTGCATATGTATGATTTCTTTCCTAGAGTGCCTGTTCCACTTAGTCTCCCCTCATGTCGCGATTCAGGAAGACCAATCGACTTAATGCCGGGAATAAAGTCAACACAAAACTCAATGACCTCCTCTGTTCCATACCCTTTGGAGATGCTTCCTTCTGTCCTAGCATGGTTATGAACATACTTCTTCAACACTCCCATGAACCTCTCAAAGGGGAACATATTGTGTAGAAATACAGGACCCAGAATGTGAATCTTGTCGACCAGGTGTACTAGGAGATGTGTCATAATAGTGAAGAAGGATGGTGGGAACACCAACTCAAAACTAACGAGACATTGAGCCACATCCTTCTGTAACCTTAATAGAGTGGTTGGGCTGATTGACTTCTGCGAAATTGCATTGAGGAACACACATAGCTTAACAATAGATACTCAAACATTTTCCGGTAGAAGCCCCCGCAATGCAACCGGAAGCAGTTGAGTCATCAGCACATGGCAGTCATGAGACTTTAGGTTCTGGAACTTTTTCTTTGCCATATTTATTATTCCCTTTATATTCGACGAGAAGCCAGACGGGACCTTCATACTGCTCAGGACTTCAAAAAATATCTCCTTCTCTTCTTTGGTAAGAACGTAGCTAGCAGGACGTAGACGTCCTTTATCCGTCCTCATTGGATGCAGGTTCTTTGGGTCTTTCAAAAGTTGCTGGTCCTCTCGTGCTTCCGGAGTATCTTTTGCCTTCCCATACACGCCCAAGAAGCCTAGCAGGTTCACGCAAACATTATTCGTCACGTGCATCACGTCGATTGCAGAGCGGACCTTTAGGATTTTCCAATAGGGTAGTTCCCAAAATATAGACTTCTTCTTCCACAGGGGAACGTGGTTGTTAGCGTCCTTCGGAACAGACTGTCCGCCAGGACCCTTTCCAAAGATTACATCTAAATCCTTGACCGCATCATATATATCTTCACCACTTTGGAGGGGTGGCTTCGGCTGGCCATCTGCCTCACCTTTGAAATGGTGCTGCTTGCTTTTCTTTCTTAGGGGATGCTGAGTTGTAAGAAATCGACGATGACCCGGGTACACATTCTTGTTACCTACATATATAATTTCAGTGCTATCTAAACAATGTGTGCATGCATTGTATCCCTTGCTCGACTGTCCTGAAATGTTACTAAGAGCAGGCCAATCATTGATGGTTACAAACAACAACCCTCGTAGGTTAAATTCCGCTTGTTTGTACTCATCCCACACAGGTACCCCTTCATCACGCCACAACTGTAAAAGTTCATCAACTAATGGCCTCAGGTAGACATCAATGTTGTTACCGGATTGCTTCGGGCCTTGGATGAGCACTGGCATCATAATGAACTTCCGCTTCATGCACAACCAAGGAGGAAGGTTATAGATACATAGAGTCACAGGCCAGGTGCTATGACTGCTGCTCTGCTCCCCAAAAGGATTAAATCCATCCGTGCTAAGACCAAACCTTAAGTTCCTTGGGTCACGTGCAAATTCCTTGTACTCTGTATCGATTTTTCTCCACTGCGACCCATCAGCCGGGTGTCTCAACATCTCGTCGCTCTTGCGGTTTTCTTTGTGCCATCGCAACAACTTGGCATACTCTTTGTTTCTGAACAAACGTTTCAACCGTGGTATTATAGGAGCGTACCACATCACCTTGGCAGGAACCTTCTTCCTGGCGGGCAGGCCCTCAACATCGCCAGTGTCATCTGCTCTGATTTTATACCGCAATGCACCGCATACCGGGCATTCATTCAAATTCTCATACTTCTCACCGCGGTAGATGATGCAGTCATTAATGCATGCATGTATCTTCTGCACATCTAATCCTAGAGGGCAGATAATCTTCTTTGCTTCATACGCACTCTCGTGCAATTCGTTACCAGCCGGCAGCTTGTCCTTCACTATTTTCAGTAATCTAATCCTAGAGGGCAGATAATCTTCTTTGCTTCATACGCACTCTCGTGCAATTCGTTACCAGCCGGCAGCTTGTCCTTCACTATTTTCAGTAAACTCCCAAATCCCTTGTCAGATAAACCATTTGCTGCCTTCCATTGCAATAATTCCAGTGTGGTACCGAGCTTTGTGTTGCCATCTTCGCAAGTTGGGTACAACTTTGTTTTGTGATCCTCTAACATGCGCTCCAACTTCAACTTCTCAAGTGTAGTTTCTGCTAGGGTATGTGCATCAACGATGACCCCACGTAAATCATCATGTATGATGGGATCATCTGGTACCTCTTCATCATCAGCTTCCCCTGTTGGGTTACCAACGTATTCAGGGTACATGTAGTTGTCATCGTTCTCTTCTTCTTCGTTGTCTTCCATCATAACCCCTCTTTCTCCGTGCTTGGTCCAACAATTATAGCCGGGCATGAAACCAGAAGTTATCAGGTGGAGGTGAATTCTGTCTGTGTTAGGGAAATCCTTCTCATTCCGACATTTTTTGCATGGACAACACATAAAACCATTCGGCCCCTTGTTATCCTTAGCCACATTGAGAAAAGATTGCACGCCATCCATGTACTCTTTAGAGCGTCGGTCAGCGTATATCCATGGATGACTCATCTGCAAATCACCGCTAAAACCCATTACGATAAACCAACATAATAGGAAATATACCATATTCATTAATACAAGTTCATCACATTAAAACCAATGTATAGTAGTGACCAAATGTAATACATAGTTCTCATAAAACATAAATTAATTGAAACTAGAATACAACTATCTAAAGAATTTAAATCCAACAACAAATGCGATCAGAATCGCAACTAAGGTAACTATTGAACCAACATCATAATGATACCAAGCCTCTTGACTAATGACATATTTTCTAATCTTTCTAATCTTCAAGCGCATTGCATCCATCTTCATCTCGTGAACAGCGACGACGTCGGTAAGCTCGACCCCGTGAGCATCAACGATGTCGGCAATCTTCAAGTCCAATACCATCTTCTCTTCTAGGCATTGGAGACGAAGATCTTCACTTATCTTCAATTTTGCTTTCAAATCGTTGTTTTCTTTTTTAAAAAACTCTACAATAGGGTCGGCTGGAATTTCCGGTTCAACTACATCCTAAATAAAAATATATCTATGTCAATTTGGTCGGCATGATTATTATAAACACGAAACAAAATAAATAGTGATAAAAATATACCACATCCGAATCATAGACCGGACGAGGGCCGACGGGGACGGATATCAAATCATGACACTATACATATAAAAAAACATAAGAAAATTATACAAGAAAAATAATTATGCATTCAAATCATACAAATAATTTTGTAAAATAAAAGATAAAAGAAGAGGCTCACCGAGGTGGTGCCGGTCACGGGATGGCAGGAGCTATCGACGGCGTTGAGGACCGAGACGACACTAAAATCCACAAATAATAAATTAATTTGAGCTCAAAATACATAAAAAAAATGAACTACCTAGTTTAGCCATTTCATCAAACACCTAGGTAGCACTATAAAAATGAAATGAGCTAAACTTGTATGAAAATGGCTAAAATTCGGCTGCCGGTGAAAGGATCAAGTGTTGCTAACCCTTGGAGAGATGGGTGCCGTCTATCTTGACAAATCTTGGGAAAAAAATGGGGCTACACTTGAATTTGAGAGAGGAAACAATGAAGATGAGCTTGAGAGTTCAAAAATGGTGGCTGGCCCGGGGTGGGAGATGATATAGCGGGACCTCTAGTCCCGGGCTGTACCACGGCCCGGGACGAAAGGTCCACCCTCCTGTCTCCACCCTGCCGCTGACTGCCTCGTCCCGGGTGGTATCACGGCCCGGAACTAGAGGTGCCCTACAACCCGGGACCCGACCTGTGCAGCGTCGGAGCAGCCGGCCCGGTACTAGTTCACTCCTCTAGTCCGGGTTCGAACCACGTCCGGGACTAGAGCCTAACACCCCTCTCCACCAAAGCTCCTGTTTCCACTAGTGAAGCTGGGCGACCCTAACACGAGATACTTAATTTCATCTCGTAATTAACCCCAGGCGCCAGAAATATCACATCCAACGGCATGAGTCAAATGGTGTCTGTATATATCAGCAATTCAGCATGGCAGAAAAGGAAAAGCTCGTCTCCCATCACTTCGCAAGAATTATGAATCGGCCTCAGGAACGCGTACTGGACCTTGACTTGCAAGCTCTCAGACTGCCCAAGCATAACTTTACTCATCTCGATAATGATTTCTGTGAAAAAGAAATTCGCCGGGCAATCCTTTAGTTGCCTTCACGAAAAGCTACTGGTCCAGACGTCTTCTCTGGAAGTTTCTACAAGTCTTGATGGCTCATTATTAAAGCTGATCTTATATGGCGCCAATTCTTTTCATGACTTGCGTATAGAGAATCTGAATCTCCTCAACACGGCTCCGGCTCTCATCCCCAAGAAAGATGGTGCAGACTCCGTTGGCGACCCCCCCCCCCCCCCCCCCCCCCCCCCACACTAGCCTCATCCATGGCGTCCCAAAAATCATTACCAAGGAAATGGACATTCGACTCCAGCGGCATATGGATGCCATCATCTCGAGCTCTCAAGGAGCCTTTGTTAAGAAGAGAAGCATTCACGATAATTTTATGGCATTAAAATCAGCATTCTTAAGTGTAAGATCGAAGAATCGGGCGGTCTGAACACCGCTCGCAGACTGCATCGATCTAAATCCCCAACACTCCTTGTCAAGCTCAACATCGCAAAATGTTTCGACTCTATCCATTGGTATTGTCTGTTGGATCTTCTTCAGCTCTGCGTCCCTCCTCGTTGGAAGAATTGGCTCTCTGCGCTTTCCTCCCAAATTTATTCCAGGGTTGTGCTTTTTATGGTATTTTGGGACCTCCAATTTCCCATGGCAGGGGACTTCGCCAGGATGATTCACTACCACCCTTGCTTTTTGCGATTGCCATCGACCCTCTTAAGCGCCTCCTGGCCCATGCCTCCACTACCAGAATGCTCTGCCCTTTGCATGCTCAAGCTGAGCTTCTTCGCATATCCCTCTATGCGGATGATGACGTCATGAGGAAATACACAATGTGAAATTTCGTGATCAAAGACATGAGTTATGGTGAAAAATCATATGTGTTTTACATTTTTAAATGGAGAAAGTATCTTGACATAATAAAATGACTAACTTGCGGAAATGCACCATAGATTGGCACAGCGAAATAAACCAATATGATCGGCGATAACAAATTTAGTTCGCGTGTTATTCTGTTTTCGATAGAAAGTCTTGCATGTTTTACAAAAAATATAGCGTAACTATATTTTTATAGTTAATTCCGTGCAACACTTTTTATTTCATCAATTGGCGGTTGATCTGTATACACCAGATGATAACAAACACTTTGCATAATATCATATTATATAATAAAATTAACATATGCAAACATGTTATAATCCACACCATTTATGATCATTGGTGATTAATCTAAGCAATGTTGTTTCAATACCAAGTATAAAGAATGCACACTTTGTTAAAATTTGACTTGCTAACAGTTTTGACCACGAAAAGGAGTGAAAAATATTTATCATTGGTTCAGTTTATAGTCTACGAGTTTTATAATATATTTATTTAATCGTACACTAGAAATCGCTATGAGATATTTGTTATACATATTCTTGACATATCTTAATAAATTATGTATATTATACATGATAAAAATAATAGTTGTGGAACAAACTTTTGTTATGAAAATACAGTTTAATATGTTCCAATTATATTCAGCACAAACAAAAAATATATGAACTTGAGGTTAAACTATGTATATAATTAAAAATTAAGTTGTAACATTGTAACATCCGAAAAATAAGATATAGTCAAGTATAAATGTTTAGTACAAATTGTGTTCATTTTAATTCATCCCAGGCCCAAATTTTCGTTGGCTCGGCCGTGTGATTTGTCAATATTTGATGAAGAAATGATTCTCCCTAGTCATAAATTTTTCATTGGACTGGGCCTTGTCAGTGACAAGCAGGATCGTTCTCAGTTTTGCTAAAGCCAATTGTATAATGAATACATAAATTTGATTGTATCGCTTTTCCTATATGCTACTAGTATGTAATTGATCACAGCCTCCATTACTGTCAAAAGAAAAATCTATCAGTTCCTAGTGTAAAACATGTTGTGAGGCTAACACATCGCATAATGTAGAGCCAATACAACTCTGCAGAAGACTCGTGTCTGGATTCAAACACCCAGGTCCAAGCAGTGATGCGTCGTAGAAAGATATCATGAAGAAACTCGGGCCGGAAACGGAATGGTAACACGACACTAACAACACTCGGCCACCTCCGCACTCTCTACTCTGGCAAATTGTTTGTAAATAATAAATGATCATGCATATATTTTTTCGATAAAGGACCTTTTATTATTCAAAATATCACAAAGATACAAATTTTACACCCGGGTTGTTCAGTAATTAGTATGCACACAACCAAAATGGTATAAAAAGTAAAATAAGGCGATGTACAAATATCAAAAAAATCTTGTTGTTCGCCTAAGAATATGGAGTGCCAATCCGAATATCACGATGCCATCCATGTGGGGCAAAACTCTCCCTCACAGTGTTTTCAAACCGTGAAGAGACCTCGGTAAACAGGTCTCGAAACTACACGCGTTGTATAGACGACAATAAACGAAGCAATTGGCTGCATCGGTAGATGACCCACCTATGAGAGAAATTTTTATCATGAAAATTCTTGTCATTTCTAAAGAGTATTATGTACTTGTGATCAATACCATGTAGCCAGTTCCAAAAACATTGATAATACTACGTGGAGGATAAAAGTTAGACGCTACTTTGATGATTAATCATATGCACTACTTGGATGACTGACTATATAGAACGAGTGGAACTGCACTCGAAAAATTAAGTGTTTTATTGTTTCATAATGATCCCAGAGAACACATTCAACAATTTCATGCCAGTTATATTTTGTAAGGTTGTCCTTAGTCTAGATGCTAATAGAGCACTGATGCTAAGAACTTATGATTTGTAATTTGGAAGGTAGTACGTGTGCTTAGCGGTAAGTCACTTTGGCTCCCGAGTCCAGTGATCTCGCCATTTTCAAAAAATCAATATATATATTTAGAAGTTTCAGAAAATCTGAAAAAAAATCATGCATGTTCCAAATGATATATCCTACAAACTTGCAAAATCTGAATGCAAAATTCAATAAGTTTTGAGCACAAAAAACACAAAAGTTGGAAATTTGAAACTACATATTATTTACTATAATCAGATCTATACATTTGTCATTTTTGTGGAGCTCAGAGCATAAAGTATTTTGCATTAAGATTTTTCACGCTCGTGGAATATATCATTGAGAAGATGCACAATTTTTTTTTTTAGTTTTTTCTACTTTTAAATATAGTGTTTGACTTTTGGAAAAAGGCGAGATCACTTGGGCTCGGGAGCACCAAATCTCCACTCGTGTGCTTAGTGGTTTTCTCGAGTTGTATAGTAGTTTGTCGACTCTGTTTCCTGTTAACTCGAGTTTCAGCAAATGAAATGAAATTGGGATTATCCGCTTTGGTACATAAAGATATCGTCGTGTGGAACACAACACCATTAGCTTGGATTTCACCGATCCCTTCTCAGTGGTTCAGCGCCTCCAGCGACGGCATCCTGACACCCTTGTGGGCAGTGAACCCGCCGTCGAGGAGCAGGTTGTGCCCCGTCACGTACCTGGCCTCGTCGGACGCCAGGTACAGCGCCGCCCTGGCCACGTCCTCCACGGCCAGCACGGTGCCGTCCAGCTCGCTCCAGTCCCTCTCCACCACGTGCCTCAGCGCGTCCTCGCCCACATCGGGGAACATCTCCGCCATGGACCGCACCGTCAGCGGCGTCGCGATGGCGTGCGGCGAGATGGCGTTCACGCGCACCCGGTCTCGTGCCAGCGGTCCCGCGGCCGCGCGCACCGCGGCGATGACGGTGGCCTTGGAGATCGCGTAGGTTAGGATCGGAGAGCCGAAGCTGAGCACGCCTATGACGCTCCCCGTGCAGAGGATGCTGCCGCCTCGGCGGCCGGGCGCCATGACGCGCGCGCCGTGCTTGATGCACGCGACCGCCGACCGGGCGTTGACCGCCATCACGCGGTCGAAGTCGTCGAGGTCCAGCGCGCCCACGGAGGCCTGGGACGGGGACCCGGAGACGCCGGCGTTGCTGTAGAGGATGTCCAGGTGGCCGTGCCGGTCCACGGCGAGGTCGACGGCCGCGGCGATCTGCGCCTCGTCGGAGACGTCGCAGTGGGTGTAGGCGGCGTTCGGGCCGAGCTCCGCGGCCACGGAGCGGCCCAGCTCGTCCTGGATGTCGGCCAGGATGACCTTGGCGCCGTTCCGGATGAACTCCGCGGCCGTCGCCTTGCCGATGCCGCTCGCGGCGCCCGTGATGACCGCCACTTTACCAGCTAGCCTCTGAGTGTGAGGGATCGCAGCCGTGGAGATCGCCGCTACTCTGCCATGCTTCGCCCTGCTACACACAGTCAGTGTAAGAACAACAGCCACACCATCAGTATTTTGAATTACTGAACCTCAATTCTTCAGACATTACAAGGCCAAATTCTCATGATACCTGATAACCAGCTGCACGGCCTTGAACATCGCGCCCGTCTTGATCTTTCAGTGGAGCAGGGTAGCGTCGAATGATTCAGAGCTGATTCTTCCCTTCGATCGTGTAGACTAGGTGGTACTGCTAGTAGGGCTCTGTCAAGACGACTTGTCTATGCCTGCATGTTTTTGGTCTTCCACTTTGGATCTTGTGCCAATGTCTACGCTGCCGCTGTCGCCTCTTCACCTAATGCTTCTGATGAATAGAAGTCAACTCCACGGTTTTTGGCACGACGTGGTTGTGAATCACGATACCATGGCGCGTGAGCATCTAAATTCATAGAGCGCGTATCTTAAAACAAAGAAAAAACATGCCCAAAAAGAAACGAAAACATATAGCAATGGTAAATATGTATATGTTTCTCACCAAATTTTTCACAGAGCACTACGAATGTCATTCTAGCACGAAACTTGGAACGCATTTATAAAATTTGTATATCAAGCGGCCACCCCAAAATCGGCCCATGACCGGACAACCTCTATATTTTGTGTTCTACAATCATAAATTTTATTTATTAATTTGTTTTCTTGTTCCATAGATAGTCGAGGGGTGTTTTGCCTTGTAGTTTAGATACACCCATTATAAAAACTAAAAACATTTTAAAATGTCAAAAACAATTCCAACAAAAAAATCCGTACAAACATCCAGACATTTTATATTCACACACAAAGTTGCGCAGAAAAAAGTTTTTTGTAGCTTGCCAAAAAGACAAATTTTGGTGCAACAAAATGATTTATCATCCGACATTTTTGTCTTTTTATCATAGTCCACAAGAATTTCTTTGTTCATGAAATTTTGTGTCTGAGCGTAGAATGTTGGGATGTTCACACGAACCAAAAACATTAACATTTGAAACACAATTTTCAACGGTGGGAGCAAATGCTCGTATGACTCAAAAAAGATTTCCTAAAAAGTAGTCTCAGCTCGAGTAGAGATTTCTGACTCCCGGGCAACAGTGCTCCCTCTAATAGAAAAATAAAATCATATTTCTAAATTTTCAAAAATCTGGAAAAAAAATCCTACATGTTTTCAACGATATATACCATAAACGTGCAAAAATCTCGATTTGAAATACTTTCTATTCGGATCTACATAAAAATGACAAATGTGTGGATCCAAATGTACACATTTTCAAATCTCCAAAATATACAATATTTGTCATTTTTGTGTAGCCCATAATATAAATTACTTCAAATAGAGATTTGCACGTTCGTGGGATACATCATTGACAATATCCAGGATTTTTTTTCCAGATTTTATTGAACTTATAAATATGATTTTTGAATTTCTTTTAGTATAGGGAGCACCGGAACTCGGTAGCCAAAAGTGTTTTCTGCCTGACCTCTTACTGTAGTGAACATCTTGTTGTGAAACACATACTGGTATTAGTTAAGGAAAAAGGTTACACATGAAAACTCCAAATCGGGGGCAAATTTCTCCCGAGTACACAAATACCCTCGTGGAAATAGACAAATACGAACACGCCAATGCATGGTGTCCTCTGAAAACATGTACAACCTCAACTGCCATTGTCGACGCGAGGATCTCTATCTAGAGGAATTCAAGTAAATTGTATTTGTGGCTCACCTGCTCTTTCACTTCGATCATTGTATTTCCGAGATCCCATTTTACGGACACGTAATACGCGTGAGGCCTTGTTTGGCAGAGTAGTTTTGGGGTGTTTTCTAGTGTATATTACCTAGTGTTTTGGGTGAAAACACTCCTCATACCCAAAACACTCCAACCCCTTCCAATCCCCTTCTTTACCAAAACCCCCCACCATTTCACGTTGTTTGGTACACAGGTTTTGCAAAGGTGTTTTTTTTTCACAGACCTAGTGCACACAATTACAAAATTATCACGTTTTGATCATCAACAAAACTTGATATTTTTAACAGCATGCCAACACACAATTCATCAACAAAAATCTGATATTTTTTCATAGCACATCTGACACACCGTTGTAGAGGCCTCGGTGTTTGGCATACAAAGATTTGATTAAAACAATAAAATCAGATTCCTAGCGTTTGCGTATGTGCTAGCGATCAAGTCTCAAAACCAAGCCAGCCTGTACGTGCTATTGCCCTCGGCCAGAAACAAAAAGCAATCAATGAACGCGAGCAGCTTCATGTACATGCGTCGCGGCGCGAGTTCTTGCGTGAGGCAGTTGCACAGTTGGTTTTCTTCTTATCTGAACCGGAGGAGGTGGAGAGCATGGAGACGGCGTCCTCGAGCAGCCGTAAAAAACGCGAGGGGGGAGGCGTGGCGCAGTTACACGTCTACCCGACGTGTTTTGCCGGGGTTTCAGGGATTGAGCCTAGCTAATACCTGCCTACCAAACAGCACACGCGTGTAATCTGGTGTTTCAGTTTGGGCTGGGAAAATACCCAGTAAAACCTGTCAAAACTCTTCCACCGAACAAGGCCTGAAGGTTCATGTACGGTAAGCGTCTTTTGCATCAACAAAAAAGCCTCGAAGGTTAATCTACATAGTTTCGGAGCCATCAGGGACTAAAATGAAAACTACCAAGAGTAAGGGCGTCATTGTCTCAATGTCTCCTGTGTGACCGTGCAGTTAGCGAATCCTTGCGGGAAATTTTCAATCGCTGCCGCCGGTGGCTGGGAGGGCATCGACGCGAGATAATTCCAAATGTCCGCAACAAAGATTACAAGCATTCTTACAATCTTACTCCTCTGGAATTGGTTGGAGGAGCGGCTCTCGGCACTTGCTCAATGTGATTATCCGTTTGAACATCCAGTTCCAGACTTGGGGAATTCGTCACCAGAAACAAAGTATGGAATAAGTTTCAAGCAAGAGGAGAGGAGTTGCACCCGTATCCCGTGCGGCTGCTCAAAGGCGAGGAGAGGATGGGAAGAATGGAACTGGACGGGGACAGAGAAAACGACGATACTGCTGCATGCTGCTGCCGTTGCTCGAGCGAGGATCTCTGATGATTAGCAACATTCCCAACACTTGTTCCGACGGTTGCAGATCATCAGAGATGTCTTGCCGCTGTTTGGATCGAAGGCCGATTTGCCGAGTGAAGAGAGCAACAAAATCCTTCAGTTCGTCGACCGAATACAAAGCATTCAGATTCCCGTCATACAGCCCAACGGTGCATTTGATATGCAGGCACTCACGAGCCACCGTTGGGCTGTATGACAGGCTGACCGTGTGTTTTGTTCTATCTACAAATCCTTCAGTTCATCCCGACAGTCCTGTCTTCTCGGCATATAAGAACCCCTTCTCACTAAGGTTGGTAAGCATTCAAGTCCACTCACTCGAACATGTCGAGCTTTCCTTCCGATCGTAGTTTCCAGCTAGGAATGTCGGCACTCCTTTTGAAGTTTACGGCCGAGTTCAAGGTAGACAATAAGGAAGTGTCATTCGAGGATATTGTTACTTATCCACCTCATCTTCGTGAACATATTAAATTTAATTGAGAGTAATAAATAGATACATAAAAATGAAGATTAGGGTAAAAAAACATGATGACTTTTTTTAGCGAAACTATATACATATATCTATTCGGTGTATCTATATACATAAAAATGAATAAAAATGGTAGAGGCACAGAGTGCCGTCGACGTCACCTCATATTCTGTGCCGACGGCTTCCTGTGTCCCGACGGTGGCCGTCGGGATAGAATGTCTGTACCGACGGCCGTTTCTGTGCCGACGGACTTGCCGACGGCTGGTCCTGGTACGCCCCTGTGCCGACGGCCCCGATAAATAGCCGTCGGCACAGATCATGGCCGTCGGCACAGTTCGCCATTCCTGTAGTGAAGAGATCTGTTAATGATGACACATGTCTATTCCGTTGCGAAAAGAACCTGTGGTGCATCTATTTGTAGAGGGTGTCGTGATTAGACAAGTTTGGCTTGCATTTCTGAAAATTTTAAATGTTGATTTGCTCAAAAATTTAGAGAGATAAATATTCCTCGTGGAAATGTAGAATCAATGTGTCATAACGAGAGTAAATGGCATGGGCGGTACCACAACTTGTCACGCGTGTGCAGATAAGTCACTCAACTTGCAAAACGGACGAACCGGTCACTGAACTCGTCAACCGTGTGCAGATAGGTCACAAACTTGCCACGTCAGCCGGTTTTTCGTTTCGACCGGTCACGCGCGACGCATGTGAGCTTCATCTCCGTGAGAAATTGACAGGGAGGACGCGGACGAGGACGGGGAGGTGGCGGGGCGATGGCCCTGCTCCGGGAGACCACGCGGGAGAGCGCGGAGCGCCGGTGCACGCTCTGCACGCCGCGGCTGCTCGCGGCACTCCGCGGGGTGCTGCTCATTCCCCGGCACGCGTCGGCGCGCGTCGACGCGACCGCCGCGCTTGTCAACCTCTCCCTGGAGCCGGCCAACAAGGTACGCATCGTCCGCTCGGGCGGCTCGGCGCCGGAGGCCCGCGAGCACGCGGCCGGCGCGCTCTTCGGCCTCCTCGACCTCCTCACCTCCCCCACCCACCACCCGCGAGCGCGACGGGACGCCGGGATGGCGATCTACCACCTCTCCCTTGCTGCCGTCAACCAGTCCAAAGTCGCGCGCTTTCCGGGGGCGCCCAAGGCCCTGCTCACGGTCGCGTCCAGCGCCCCTGAGCCGACGCCCATCCGCAGGCTCGCTCTCATGGTCGTGTGCAACGTGGGCGCCTGCGCCGAGGGCCGCGCCGCGCTGATGGACGCGGGCGCCGTGGCGGCCTTGTCTGTGATCCGCCTCTCGGCCCACGACGCACGCATCGCGGAGCTGGAGGTGTTGTGCGTGGCGGCGATCTACGCGCTGAGCCGGGGAATGAGCAGCACCCGGCGGAGCGCCGCGAGCAGCCGCGGCGTGCAGAGCGTGCGTCGGCGCTCCGCGCTCTCCCGCGTGGCCTCCCGGAGCAGGGCCATCGCCGCCGCGCTCGTCAACCTCTCCCTGAAGCCAGCCAACAAGGTACGCATCGTTCGTGCGGGCGCCCGCGAGCACGCGGCCGGTGCGCTCTTCGGCCTCGCGTCCTCCCCGTCAATTTCTCACGGAGATGAAGCTCACGTGCGTCGCGTGTGACCGGTCGAAACGAAAAACCGACTGACGTGGCAAGTTTGTGACCTATCTGCACACGGTTGATGAGTTCAGTGACCGGTTCGTCCGTTTTGCGTGTTGAGTGACTTATCTACACACGCGCGACAAGTTGTGGTACCGCCCATGCCATTTACTCGTCATAACGATATATGTTTTCGGGGTCTGGTTTGGCGAGGTGTCAAAAACGTTATGGAAGATTAAGCTCTCACTTGCCTGTGTGGAGGTGCCTTGGCGCACGTGGCTAATCTAGTTGAGCCGCGTCTTTGTCTGATACTCCCTCCCTCACTCCATTCCAAATTATAACATGTTTTTTTCATGAACTTTGGGAGCTTTATTAAATCACA
Source organism: Poa pratensis (assembly GCA_947311845.1). NCBI lineage: Eukaryota > Viridiplantae > Streptophyta > Magnoliopsida > Poales > Poaceae > Poa > Poa pratensis. Next base: position 16,775,652 of record CAMZMU010000092.1, on the reverse strand, counting down.
GAGAGACGATTACAATCAGACAAAAGGCTGTTAACTAAGAACGGTGGACTCTCTGATGCCCAACATCCTTTTATCGCAAGAGAACAGGCATGCTTTGCATAGAGGTCAGCAGAATTAACAACTAGCTCCCCATTTTCATCTAAGATAGGCGCCACATTAGCTCTAGAATTGTGACACGAGTACCAGAGGTTCAGCACCTCCAACCAGTCAACCTCTATGATCACACACGAGTAACCCCTCAGACAGGCAAAAATAACACCTTCTCGTAGTGAAAGACCTCAGTAATCAGAGGATCTGATACCACAGAAAGGGGCTTACTCCAAACACCCAAGAAGGATAAGTGTGATTCGACGACACCTCCACTTCCTCCTTGTTGTGAATTAACACTGATGGCACCGTCTCTGTTGATTTTAATCCCGTCTAGATCTGGTTGACGCCAAGATTGCACCAGAGTGATGCTTCGAACTCTTGGCATCACAAGTAGGGATAGATCATCTCGAAGTCGCTTCATCAGATTTTCTGGTGTAAGAATCTCCTTGTCATGTGTCTAACAATTGCGAGCATTCTAGATAGCATGCATGATAGTGATTATTTTGCATCTATCATTAGTAAACCTCATGTCAATCAGGATATCGCTTGCCCAGGTAGCGGATGCAGGGCGGAATCTTCAGATTGAATAAATCCTTCGCCACTGACCAGTACTTATGTGCATGAGTCCAGCAGAGAAGAGCATGCTGCAGGTCTTCATTCATTGCTTGGCATAGATCACAACGAGCAATATGTTTAATTTGATGGTGTTTCAGAGTTGAGTAGTCCGGTAGAATGCCACGATGAAGGAATCACTCCGAGTTTCCACAATGTGGTCCATATTGGTATCTCTGATGTTGAAGAGTACTTGCTACCCCTTCCCCTTGAGCCGAATCATGGTCCATCAGTTCAGAAACCTTCTGAAGAGGTTCGTTGCCTAGTCATCCCATCGGTCTCGGAGTTAGAGTAGTTGGAATCCAGTTGTGTCCAACCAGATGGAAGTAGTCTCACCATTATAAACCCGTTTGATCAAACCTTTCGCTAAAGCTTCTCTCTCAGGAACAATGGATCTCCAATTTGCTAATGCAGATGAGGGGACCTGAACTTGCATGAAATCACAACTGGCACAATATTTCAATCTCAGAACTCAAGCGCATAGAGATTCCGGGTGCGTGATCGAATGCCACCCATGTTTCCCTAGACGTCTGACTTGAACAATTTTTCCATACATAATGTCAATTGTTTGCACACTTTCTTAGTCAACCGAAAGCAACTCAAGCCTATGAACTGAAATAGCCCGAATTACTGATTTAAAGAGAGTTTCCCTTCCTGCATTATTCCTCGACTCCTCTGACTAATATGATTGAAGGTTCCGCTGGTGATTCTACCAACAGCTGTTGGCAGACCATGGTATCTTTTTTCAGAAAGCCTCCACATTGATCCCCAAAATATGTTTCAGTACTGCCGATTCATCTTGATCAGTGTTTGGGTTGAAGAAAATAGAGCATATCTCTCTATTAACTGCCTGACCGGAACATTCAACAAAGATATGCAGAACCTCATTGAGCCTAGTTGCACTATGTGTCCTAGCACACAAGAAAATCAGATAGTCATCAGCAAACAATAGGCGATTCACCCATGGAGAATTGATGCAAAAACGTAATTCCTGATCCACTTGTGCGCCACCAAAATGATTCAATAAAGCAGTAAAGCCTTGTGCACACAAAAAAATGGAAGGGGACATTGGGTCACCTTGTCGTAACCCTCTTGTCTTTGTAAAAATGGCAGTTGGAACAATTTATCTTAATAAAGAACCTCAGCGACGAAACAGCTTTCATGATCAGCCTGATAAAGCTATCACAAAAACCGAACTTAGTCAACATAGATTCTAAATAGTGCCACTCGACACAATCATATGCTTTTAACATATCTAACTTCACATCACAAGAAGCATTCTTGCTTTTCCTTCTCTTTATCATGTTTTGACCACTTCAATATAGTGTGGACTAAATACGGACCGATATGAGTGAATCAACACATTAAAGTACGTCTAGATACTACGAAATTTAAAAAGCTAAATAGACTTATATTTAGAAACAGAGGGAGTACTTTTTGTAGGCTCCGACCACTTTCGTGTTGTATGAAAAGTTACTCTAGACGTCTGACCTGAACAATGTAGCTGAATCTCTGGTTTCATTGAACTAAAATAGAACCCGGGAAAACCACGTTTTGTCCTAAAAAAGAATAATGAACCCTCATTTGGTCTAGGAAGGATGCACTATCTGCGGACATGGACTTGAGGGTTGCGCCCAAGCCTAGGGCGCTACCAATTTCGCGACGATGTCCGGTTGGCTGCTCTTTGCAGCCTCTTTGGAGTGGGCCCATTGGTAGGGGCATAGCGCCCCAGATGAGGGCGTTATGTGTAGAGGATAGAGCCCCAAAGGTAGGCGCTACCGTTTTGGATTAATTATGAAAATATTTTTGAAAGTAGGTCATTTTGTGCTGAACTTTCTTAACATGATCATTATTTTCGTTTTTTCACAATGTTGGTACTAGATTCAGTCTATCTTAACTTTTAGCTTTGTTCAGCAGTTGCGATCCAGTAAAAAAGAGAAGTATCATATGTCGTCGTCCGACACCCTCTTTCTTTCTCACTCTCCGGTGATTTTGGAGGGTGTCCCGTTCCGACTCTATCTTATACGTGTGTCTTCTATTGGTACTCTTTTTTTTCCACTTTGTCTGACAAATCTGTTGTTCTCTCGTGTTTTTCATGCCATGCGAGTCCACTATATCTTTATTTGTCAGCCTATTTTGCCGGTGTTGAACATTTCTATATGACTTTTAAGGCCTCTTTTGTCCGTCCTAAACCTTTCTATAGGATTTTTTTTGGCCTCCTTTCGCATTGGTTTTGTTCAATGCACATCCTTTTGTCGTGAGCTTATTTTGTCGTTGGTTTCGTTTGCTATGTTTTTTGTGACATGTTCGTCTCATGAGCAAATCTCGGTCTCTGTCGATCTCATTTTTCGATCGACACTATCCACTTTGGGTTGACTCCACGGGTTTCGAAAACTTTTCATACTACAACGACACTCAGGACACGGATTTTGTATTATCACTTTTTTTAGTTTTACACTTCTTCAAATGCAATGCTATTACATACACTTCCTTATGCTAGTTTTACCAAAGTAAATTTCGCAGCTTATTTTCTCTTGTAGAAGTGTTTGTTAGTCTAGATATTTTCTCTTGTTTCCCAAGTCATATATAATATATATTTGCCAATTGGGTTATCAATCCATAACACCTATTAAGCTTACTTTGCTTCCTTATGCTAGTTTTACCAAAGTAAATTTCGCAGCTTATTTCCTTTTTCCGGTTGTTTGCTCATATTGTGATGGGCAACTCTTGTCTTTCCTTCAGCGCTGTTGAGTTATTTGTTTTCTGCTATGTGCCTATGTATGAGAACTAGTTAAGCTAGGTGAGTTCTTGAGCATTTTTTGAGAACTAGGCAAACGCCCAGTGGTAGGGTCAGAGTGGTGCATCCCTTGCTGGTCTGAGTTCGAATCCTATCAGGAGCGAATATTTGGTATCTCACCCCGGTGGGCTTTTTCTACAAAAAATATGTCTTGAAAAAAAGTAGTTGCTGAGTATTTTTTGTATGTACCCGGGTGGGCTTTTAATGTATGTGAATCGGGATGAAGAATTTGGGTTGTTTAGTATGACACAGAGGCATGTTGGGTGAGGACTTGAGGTCGACGAGGAGCTGGATGCACTGTTGAGCATGTCGAAACTGAGAGCGTAGCCGCTCAAGCCAGTGATCCACTCAAGCTGATATCGATCCTGTTTGTGCACGCTGAAGCTGATGTTATATTCAGTTATTTCATGTTTCTGATCCTGTGGGCTGAGGCAAATATACTTGTAACTATCTCTGCATTTTCAGCATGTCTGCTGGAGGTAATTTTGATTATGTGGTTCAGTTTTAGCCTCAAAACTCCTATAGAAATAAGTCCTCAATATTGATGGTTCAGTTTTAGCAACACTAATTGTGAGGATTACTTTTCATTCTCAAAGCTAGTATGCAAGCAGCAGCATCAACAACTTCTTTTCATTTGTTCGGCTTCAGAATAAGCCTACATAGAGAAAATTGCAAAAAACCACCACAATTGGTGGTTAAGCTTCAAAAAACCACCGGTTTTCACCTTTTTCGCAAATCACCACCACTATTCGTTGACAACGTGACAAAAAACACTAATTATGTCTGTTAGCTCGTTTTAACCGTGATTCTGACAGGTGGGGGCCACTGACAGGTGTAAATTTTTGTATAAATTGTCTGCCATGTCACGTCTGACAGTGATCCCCACCTGTCAGGATCACGGTTAAACGAGCTAACGGACATCATCAGTGTTTTCTGTCATGTTGTCAAAAAATAGTGGTGGTGATTTGCGAAAAAAGTGAAAACCGGTGGTTTTTTGAAGCTTAACCACCAATTGTGGTGGTTTTTTGCAATTTTCTCGCCTACATAGCAGTCGGCGGCTAGTTCCACCAGCAGCAACAACCTGTCTGTCTGTATCGGCGCTAATCCTGTGATTAGCCTAGGCGGATAACGCGTAAGATGCGGACCTGGCCGTGGACTTGTTCGCCTGCACGCTGACATATCTCGACATAGGTAAGGTAACTAGTACATGTTCTATTGTTCTTGGCTAAAACTCCCCCTGTACACGAAATTCTGAAGAAATGGTCGTGGCAACGACGACTTATTCAGTTTGATTCATTCGAAGTCAACACTACCTCTACATAAGTTAACACCGATTAACTACCCATGACATGCTTGCAGCAGAAATTTAAGGATTCGAGAATCTAGTTCCTGCATTTTCTACGATTCGTTGACATTGATAGTTTACATCTATGCAAACACTTCATCGCCTGAATTTCTTTATTCCTCTGAAATTCTAAGCATGCCGGCCGCCTGTCTGTTGAGTTTGTTTCTCCTTCACTGGGACTCAAATTAGACAGGTTACTTGCACTCCGAAGCCAGCCTATAAAGGCAGAACAATAGTTTCTTCTTGTTCATCCACGTCTATTTTCTTGTGTCCAACCCACAGCCCCACCTTCTATCGCCATGAACTCTCACAATGTCTCGTGCTACATCTCCTGCATCCTCGCCGTTCCTTTCCTCGCGCAGCTTGTCTCCGGCGACGTGCTGCGGCACGAATGCGACAACAGCCGGAACTACACCGCGAACAGCGTCTTCCAAGCAAACCTAGAGCAGCTCTCCTCCACCCTCCCCATGAACGCCTCTTCGTCGCCCACTCTCTTCTCCACAGGCGCCGCCGGCACCATCCCGAACACCGTGTACGCGCTCACGCTCTGCCGTGGCGACACCACCAACACCTCCGCGTGCGCCGACTGCATCGGCAATGCCTTCCGTGACGCGCAGCAGGTGTGCCCGTACAACATGGACGCCACCATCTACTACGAACTCTGCTACCTCCGCTTCTCCTACCAGAACTTCCTTGCTTCCACCGACAACACCAAGCGGCAGATCATACCCAACGGGGAGAACGTTACGTCTCCGGCGGAAACCTTCGACGCCGCCGTGGGTGTCCTCCTTGCCGCCGTCGTGGACTACGCCGCGCTCAACTCGTCCATCCGGTTTGGCACAGGAGTGGCGGACTTCGACGTGAGCACCCCGAAAATCTACGCTCTGGCCCAGTGCAGGCCGGACATTGAACCGGCCGACTGCCGGCGCTGCCTGGAAGGAATAGTGAGGGTGATGCCAAAGCATTTCAGCCGGCGGCAGGGAGGCCAGATCCTGGGGTTACGGTGCAACTACCGGTTTGAACTATATCCTCCGTTCTCCGGCAATCCGGTTTTGCACCTCAAAGCGCCGGCATCTGGCGTGACACCCTTGGCAGATGGAGACGGAAGGGGAGTCCAAGATGGACTTGGAGGTGAGTTGCAGATTTCAACTAAACTATACAATTTTCCTAGCTATTACTAAAGTGGAGCTCATATGATGGAGAGTTTACAGTTGGCCCTGCACATTCGTTGAAATGCCTTTTTCATACCTTCAAGTCAATCTTGAAATGTCTATAGGTACATGATTAGATTTTCATATCAGTTTGAATACTACACTCACATTATATGTTTGATTGTAGACATGAAAAATATAGGATCCTATCGAGTAAACTACAAAAAAATTCTAAAGAAAAACTTCTAGTGGTTTGCATTCTTACGACACAAAATCAATTTTATTTACCCAAGTAGAAATCTACACAGTAGTCACAGAGGGTGTCAAAAGATTCAGCTCATTCTATGAATAGATGTGCCGACAATTTTGACCCTGTTTTTGAACAAACCAAATAAAATATAAAAAATCAATCCTTTAACATGAAGTCCTTTTGTGTGTACTATTTGCCAAGAAAATTTTAAACTTGACTTGCCATCTTATCGAAACAAATCTTTAGAAAATGGCCTATATGGTGTATAAACATTCTTGACTTTGAACTAAAATGACCAAAGTCATTACCATTTTCATGGTATAGTTCTATGCAATGCAATCATATCTGGCACAAAATGCGTCTTGTCAGTGACACACAATATTGCCAAAAAAAGGTTCCAATTTTTTTTGCAGTAACAATATTTTTCCATTTTTTAGATGGCCAATTTTTTATATGAATCCATTGCAAATGATATGGTGCAAAATGGAAGCCTTCCATTTTTCATATAAAGTAGAGCATATTGGATGTTCATTTCCCAATTGTTTTGAATCCGTAGCATAATTAATTGAATTTAGGCTGATTTCCTGCAGTTAATTTAGTATTGAACTACAAATGTGTTATAATTTGGCCCTATATTTTTCTAAAAAAATCATTTTAAGGTACCAAGTAAAAATCTGTACAATAGGCTCAGAGGGTGCTGAAAGATTCAGGTCCATGCTATGAAAAGATTTGTACTACAGTTGCAATGATTTGACCGGTTTATAAAAGAATCAAAGAAAATGATGGAAATGCTAAAAAAAATCTTTGGCATGAAACTGCTTTTATGTGTACTAGTTGCGTGGAAAATGATAAACTTGAATTTGTAAAACTTTTCAATAATACTTCACGAAATGCCCTATCATGTATTACCATTCATAACTTCCAAGCCAAATGACCAAGATCATGGCCGTTTCACCATTGCATAGCTCATTATATTTGACCATATTCGGCATAGATATGCATATTAATAAGCTACACAATATTGCAAAAGGGAGTTTCCATTTTTTCTATAAATTGGTTTCCATTTTTTGAATGCTAAAATAGTTTATTTGTGAATCAAATGTAAAGAATATTGTGCGAGACCATATTGGATTGCCATTCCCATGAATTTTGAATTTTCTAGCTTTATGGCTACTTCTACACATTGAAATGGTTTTTGGCTAATTTCTTGGTACTTCAAATTTAAACTTCAAGTCTGTTATAATTTGATCAAAAAAAATGAAAAAAAACATTTTTAGATACCCAAATAGGATTCTATATAGTAGCCAGAGAATGAGATGAAAGATTCAATCATAGCTACGAAAAGATGTGTCAACGATTATGACCTTATTTAGAAAAATCAAATAATATGGAAAATCAAAAAATGTAATCATTTCTTGCTCACGCTCTGCCGCCGGGACACCACCAATGCCTCTCCATGCGCTGACTGCATTGGACACCTTTCGTGAAGCGCGACAGGTGTGCCCATACAACATGGACGCCGCCATCTACTATGAACTATGTTGCCTCTGTTTCTCCTACCAGAATTTCCTTACTTCCACCGACAACACTGATCGACGATCATACCCACCGGGGAGAATTTTATCTCCCTGGCAAACATCAATGCCATCGGTCCTCTTTGCCACCGTCGTGGACTATGCCTCGCTCAACTCGACTCCGTGGTTCGGTACAGGAGTAGCGGACTTCGACAAGAGCACCCCGAAAATATGTGTGTTGCAGTGCACGCCGGGCACTGAATCGACCGAGTGCCTAGGTTGCCTGGAAGGAATAGCGATGGTGATGCCAAAGAATTGCAGCTAACGGTAGGGAGGGAAAATCTTGGGGTTGTGGTGCAATCACCGGTTTGAGCTATAACCTCCCTTCTCCGGCAATCCGGTTTTGCATCTAAGAACACCGGCATCTGGCATGACACCCTCGACAGATGGATACATACCGGGAGTCCGAGATGGACTTGGAGGTGAATTGCATATTTCTACAAAATTACAAAAAATTCCTAGCTAGTAAAGTGGAGCTCATATGATGGAGAGTTTAAAGTTGGTCCTGCACAACACATTCGTTGAAATGCCTTTTTCATACCTCAAAGTCAATCTTGAAATGCCTATTGGTACATGATTAGATTTTCATATAATTTTGAATACTACACTCACATGATGTGTTTTATTGTAGACCAGAAAATTATAGGATTCTTCCAAGAGGTTGGAGTAGATGAAAAAAATTCTATGGAATAATCTTCTACCAATGAATTCAAAGAAAAAAATTAAAGTGGGTTGCATTCTTATGAAAAAAAATTTATTTTATTTACCCAAGTAGAAATCTACACAATAGCCACAGAGGGTGTCGAAAGATTCAACTCATTCGTTTAAATATATGTGCCAACGATTTTGAGCCCGTTTCTAAACAAACCAAAGAAAATATATATAATCAATCCTTTAACATGGAGTCCTTTCGTGTGTACTAGTTGCCAAGAAAATGGTAAACTTGACTTGCATCTTATCAAAAAAAAATCTTCAGATAATGGCCGAACATGTACAAATATTTTTGGCTTTCAAGCAAAATGATCCAATTGATTACCATGGTATGGTATAGTTCTATGCAATGCGATCATATCCGGCACAAAGATGTATCTTGCGATGACTCACAATATTTTCAAAAGAAGGTTCTCTTTCTATACTAACAATGTTCTTCCATTTTTTGAATGGCCAACTTTTTTTATGAATCCAATGCAAAAGATATGGTGAAAATGGAAACATTCCATTTTTTCACATAAAGTAGACCATATTGGATTTTTAATTCCCAAATATTTTAAGTTTTATAGCACAATTAGTATAATTTCGGCTGATTTCTAGCAAGTAATTTAGTTTTGAACTACAAATGTGTTATAATTTGGCTCTAAATTATCCAAAAAAATCATTTTAAGGTACCAATTAAAAATCTATGCATTAGGCTCAGAGGGTGCCAAAAGATTCAGGTGCGTGCTGTGAATAGATGTGTACCGGTTGCGATGATTTTGACCCCTTTACAAAAAGTCAAACAAAATGATAAAAAAGTTAAAAACATTAATCCTTTGGCATGAAAATACTTTTATGTGTACTAGTTGCAAGAAAAGTGATACACTTAAATTTATAAAAGTTCTAAAAAATACTTCATGGAATTCCCTATCATGTATTACCATTCATACCTTTTAAGCCAAATGACCAACATCATGGCTTTTTCACCATTGCATAGCTCATTATAATATGACCATATTTGGCACAAAGATGCATATTAATATGCCACGCAATATTACAAAAAGGAGTTTCTATTTTTTGTATATATGTGTTTCCATTTTTGAATGCTTAAATGGTTTATTTGTGAATTAACTACAAAGAATATTGTGTGGGACCATATTGGATTGTCATTCCCAAGAACTTTGAATTTTCTAGCATTGTGGCTACTTCTACACATTGAAATGGATTTCAGCCAATTCTCGGAAGTAATTTATAAGATGTATCTACGATTTGACCTTCTTTAGAAAAATAAAATAATATGTAAAAATAAAAAATGTTACCATTTCGTGTGGTACTTTTATGTGCAGTAATTGTGAGTAGACTTGAAGTTTTACAAATAGAAAATCTTTCACAAAATGACCTATAATGTATGGACATTCAAAGCTTTTGATCCAAATGACCATGTTCATCGTCATGTTCATGGCATAGTTCATGATAGTGTGACCATATTTGGCACAAAGGTGCCATGCCACACAATATATACAATGAGTTTCAAAAAACAATAGATAATATTTTTTCTTTTTAAATTCCAAAATAAGGCTAGGCAAAGTGCAAGTAGTATGACGCAAAATGACACCGTTTAATTTTTACACAAAAGTATACCATATTGGATGGAAAATTACTAATTACCTGCTTTTCCACATTTAAGTAAATTTTGGTTGATTCACTAGAACCATTTCAAATTAAACTAAAAGGGTATTAGAGTTTTGCCATAAATATCACAATCATTTCAGGTACCCAAGTAGGATGTCGTATGATAGCCATAGAGGGAGTTGATAGATTCAAATCATTGCTACGGAAATATGTGCCGTCCATTTTGACTCATCTTAAAATAATTTAAAAAATGTAAACAAAATTTTACAAAATTCAATTATTTCGCCTGATGCCCTTTTATGTGTTAATTGGCAAGAAATATACCAAACTTGTAATGTGACATTTTCGTAAAAAGTGCTCACAAAATGGTCTATCGTGTATGAACATTAATAACTTTGAAGACAAATGAGGAAAGAAATAGTTATTTCCATGACATAGATCACAATAATGTGCCTATATTTGACATATGGTGCCCAATGTAACTATCACTTGAAAATAGCTCGATGGTTTCTATATGGGCTTTTCCTTTGCCTGAGTGTTTTGCTAGGGGCTTTCCCTTTTTCCGAATAAATATTCGCACTTGGGTTCCATGCTTCTTCTCATGTGATTTCCATTTCATTTAGGTTGCCCTTAGTGGGAGTGACTTAGCTAGTAACATAGATGACACCTAAGCAAAAAAATCTGATGTGGCATGTAATTAATGCGGAGAGGACAAATAGAATGACATATTTTGTTACCATCACATAGACAAAAATAAGTATACAAATGAGACTTTCTATGACATCTATGTATTGTTTATGCAAACCATATGGAATAACATGCTTGAATTATAATTTACAATTTGATATGTTGGCAATTGTATTAAACTAGAGATTTTCCGAAGTCCCATAAAGCCTTGAATTGTTTCATATTTCCTTAAATTAAGAGCCATTTCCTTGGATCTTAATCATGTGGTTAAAAAGTTGAAAACACGGGTGGAGATTGAGAAAATGAACTTACTTAAAACAAATATACAGCCAACCACGACAAAATTAATCTACCAAACTAATTTTGTGCAAGGTTTTCCCTAGAACTATCCGTCTAGTCGTAGTTCAACCAGGGCTTGATGGATGGACAACCGAAAAATGAAAGAATCGAGACATGGAGTAAACAACGGTTATTCCAACAATCCTGCCAAGTTTTCTTAGAGCTTCTTAGTTGAAACAAGCCAATTTTTCATGTCTTTTTTGTGAACAACTTGAGTATATGTTCCAGATATACATTTATAATGAGCGCTAATTTACAGCCCATGTAGTCAAATGATTTAACTGCAGTGTCACTTTACAGGAGGGGGAAGGAATAAACCAAGTACCATCCCAGTGATCATAGCCACAACACTGGCTATTGTATGTATAGCATTGACATTCACTGTCGTCTGTTTTTGTATCGGGAGCAGAAAAGGAAAACAAAGATCGCCCATACTACCATGTAAGTTACCGAGATTGCAGATTAGTAACTGAAGGATAATAGGTGAGAAAGGCGTTTTGGCTCCCGGGAGCACATGCTCCCGGTATGTTCAAAAAAATAGAACAAATTGAAAACTTTTCAAAAAAAATCTGAAACAAATCATGCACGTACCTGACGATGTCATGCACGATCATGTCAAATTTCGCACCGAAACGACATCGTATGCACAGGGCGCATATGATGTCGTTTCGGTGCGAAATTTGACACGGTCGTGCGTGACATCGTCAGGTACGTGCATGATTTGTTTCGGATTTTTTTGAAAAGTTTTCAATTTGTTCTATTTTTTTAACATACCGGGAGCATGTGCTCCGGGAGCCAAATTGAATTTCCGATAATAGGTAGACTTTTTCCGTTTATTAGCTGCGTGGAAATTCAAGTATCAAACTGAAAATAATCCAATTAGGAAAATAATTATGAATTTAGCACAATGAAATTTGTAGTTTATTATAATGATCAAATAATTTGTTGTATTTGGACAGATTCCTCGAATTGGGAGAGTTTTCCCAACATCAATTTATCCATGCTTGATCTGGCAACACTGGAAGCTGCAACGGGGAACTTTGCGGAAAGAAATAAGCTCGGGGAAGGAGGGTTTGGTTCTGTATATAAGGTACCAATTGTATTATCGTGTTTTTTCTTGGGCCGTGCTACACGGTTGCCGCTGCATGCATGCACAACGGCGCGGCGGATTACTCCTCCTCTCTTCTACATGCATGTAAATAAAGATACTAGTACATGTAGCAATGAGGCCCATGACATCGTACAAGATTTAATGATTTCAAACTTTCAAAATAATTTATCTCTTCAATCGCTAATCCCATTAATGTTCCGTTTTCACGGCTGCTTAATCATGGCGAGATGTTTGATAAATTTTTTATCAGTAGTTGGCAAATTGTTAATGCTTGATTTCCATTTACAAATTTCTTAGTTGACAAATTATAATGACTTAATTAGCTGCCAGTTGGTGTTATGTCATTCTAGCTAGTTCAATGCAAAGCTCTATGACACTATTTCTTTCTGGAATAATATTATATTTTATTTATTCTGAACATTATAATACTCACTCGTTACCTCTGTATAACATTACCATGGCTAAATTGTTAAAAAAGATCCGACAAGTATGCATTATTATCTTGAAATTTTTTCGTCAATCATAATATCAGTATGGCAACAGCTAGCATGACAAAAAAATAAATGAAATATAGCAACATGAGATTTAGTATTAAGCGCCCGCCAAGACTCAGCGGTGAAGGCAGATCATTAATCAGATTAATGGTTTAAAAAATAAATCATTTTAAATATTCAGGTTATCAGTTAATGTGATGATGTCAGCAAAGAGGTGACATTATGCCTCCATGCATGTGCTCTGTCCTAGAAGGGCTGTTTTTTTTATTGGAACCTGCTGCACTGGGACACTATTTTTATATTCGTGTTGTTTTAAACTATTTTGTAAATTTTGGTGAATGTTTTATGTTTTAGATGTGTGCCTCCTACAGGGAGCCCTTCCTGATGGCCAAGAGATAGCAGTGAAGAGACTCTCACCAGGTTCAACACAAGGAGTAGGAGAGTTGAAGGCAGAGCTGGACTTGGTGGCTAAACTTCAGCACAAAAATCTTGTGAGGCTCATCGGAGTTTGCTTGGAAAAAGATGAGAAACTTGTTGTCTACGAGTACATGCCCAACAGAAGCCTTGACACGATTCTCTTTGGTAAATACTCAGAATATTGCATTGAGCCTCTATGTTTAAGTAAATCTGACCTATAGTAATTGCACTAAATTAACCTCAGGGAACTATCTTGTTTCCACAATATAGATCCGCGAAGAGCAAGGATCTTGATTGGGGAAAGAGGTTCAATATAATAAATGGAATTGCCCGAGGTTTGCAATACGTTCATGAAGATTCTCAGCTGAAAATAATCCACAGAGACCTTAAAGCAAGCAATGTTCTGCTAGACTCTGATCTGAATCCGAAGATTTCAGACTTTGGGTTGGCAAGGCTGTTCAAAGGAGATCAATCAAAGGATGTCACGAACAGAGTTGTCGGGACATTGTAAGTGAAGTCAACCAAGCGGTGACATAAAAATACTACTATGGACTGCTTAAATAAGTAGGACCATCTCTATCTATTTTCATATCACTAATGAATAATGCATAATCTTATTGTTGCAGCGGATACATGCCACCTGAATATGTTGTTCACGGGCATTATTCGACCAAATCCGACGTGTTTAGCTTCGGAATTATGGTTTTAGAGATCATAACAGGAAGAAGAAACTGCGCCTCCTGCAACTCGGAGCAGACCGTGGACCTCTTAACTGATTTTGTAAGCAGTAAACCCTACCTAATTACCAGGTCAAATCCCCTTGCAACAATAGCACTTACAACATGTATTACCCATCCGGTGCAGGTATGGGAGCATTGGACCAAGGGAACAATTCTCGAGATCACTGACCCATTACTTACCAGCACTAGTCCTCAAGATAAAATAGTGACATTCGTTCACATCGGGCTGTTGTGCATTCAGGAGAGCCCTGGAGATAGGCCTACAATGTCAGCCGTGAATGTGGTCCTTAACAGCCACGGTGCCGCCGCGCTTCAAGCTCCATCAAAGCCGGCGTTCTGCCTTCGGGCAAGGAGCGCCGACCTGGAACTGGAACCACGTCAGGGAGCCTCGCATGGTGGTGGCAGGTCGGCAGTGGTTTCACCAAATGAGGTGTCTGTCACGGAGCTTGTTCCGAGATAAAGGTTGTTGGTCTGAAACCATGTCGAACGAATGAACGAACGGTGACATTGTATAAGAGGTCTTCGGCTTCTCAGAAACTGGTTGATTGTTTCTCAAAATGGTGGTTGGAGGATTCTGCGGCGATGAGCCAGAGCGACTGAAGTTTTACGTTTTTCGGGAGGTACCCGGGCAAATAAATAAGCATGGAAGTTTAAAACATGGAGTGCATGTAATCATCAAGGACGAAGCCGCATCGATACTCTGGCTAACGATGTGTGTCCTTTTCAGTTGGTCAGAACGGCTGCCCTCCCAGCAGTTTGCAACTGTTTAGGTCACAAACAAATGTGATATTGTGCATTTATATGACTGTGGAATTTGTAATTTAGAAAAACAATTGTCAGTGATGAATCATGTTAGCAGAACCCATGACACACATAACAGTTCACACACACGGATAAAAGGGCTTCTAAAAAATAGTAACTATATTTTCTTCGTCATTTGCCAGTATTACAACATCTTCACTTGGCAGCACATAGTGCCATTCGTCATTGTAAAGCTTGTTTTTTTTAGATAAAGCGATTTTATTACTTAACAGTTTTAAGCATTACACCCGGCCTCTGCATAGTTAAGATGCACACAGCCACCAGTATCCAACTCAGAGCAAAAAGTAAAAAAGGCGAATTACATATCATAATGAGAAATTATAGATCCGCCTAATATGCTGGTAGGTCTATCCAGAGTCTATGTTGTCATCCATGCCGGGAGAATAACTCCCTGTCCGCAGCCTCCAGACTCGACGCCACTTCCAAAAATAAGTCTCGGTGCTCCACACGCTGCAGGGCCGACCATGCTCATAGCGTAGCTGTACACCGATAGATAACCTGCATAACAGTATAACTTGTAACAGTATATAGCAATACAATGGGTCAAGTGGCACGTTGCGGATGTCGTTCGAACAGACCGGAAATGAAGGGCAAAGCTTGTGCTAGTTCGGACTCCGGTGTCAATCCGCAGGCTCGCACGGCGAGATCGCCGTGTCTCCCATCCCGATCCACGTCGCGGGCGCCGTGCGCACGATGCGGCAACGGCCAAGCAAACTCCACCGTGCTCCTGAAGGTATATGTATACTCCAGCGCATCTCGGTTCCTCTTCCTTATGCGACAGTTGATCTCGCTGCATATATCCTTCTCAGAAGGTTTCAGTGCATCAAGTTTCCCATCAAAGTTAAGATTGTTGACATCCATCCAAGTGGTGGTCTGGTGGGGAGCGACTCATGCATTCCCAGTTCGAATCTCTTTCTGACAATCTTAGAGACGTCGCACCACTCTTGTATGAAAAAATATATATCCCGCGGGGTTCCATCCCTTCTATATATAGTTGACCGGATTCTTCAAACCATCACGACAATGGGGTGAAGGTGAAAATACTTGGCCTTGGTCTTCATGGTTATAAAAATATCAATGCCTCCTACCTGGACAGGTGGCTCCAAATCGCTGTTAAATCTGAGATCAAACAACTTAACTTAATGCTGAATCCAGTCAGTGATGAAAACTACTACAGCTTTCCATGTTCGGTTTTGTCTGATAAGGCAGCTGCAAGTTCGATTGAGTCTCTTTTCCTCGTGTCTTGCACTTTCCATTCCACGTCAACACTTGGCTGCTTGAAAAGACTGAAGAGTTTAGATCTGACAATGGTCCACATTACTGAGGAAGGACTAGGACATTTTCTCTCAAAATCTTTCGCGCTAGAGCGGCTGGTGGTGTACGGATGCAGTGGCATAATTTGCTTGAGAATACCTTGTACGCTCCAGCAGCTCAGGCACCTCTCCATTACAACAGGCGGGATGACATGTGGTAGAGATCGATGCTCCAAACCTCTGCTCTTTGCACTATAATGGCCACCCTCTGGTTGAAATCTCTGCTAGAAATTCATCTCAACTTAAGAATGTCGATATGTGGTCTTACTACACGTCTGCACCTGACATTCTATCTTATGCTAGTGCGAGGCTTCCATCCATTGCACCAAATGTTGAGATCCTTCTCCTGAGCTCGCGCGACGAGGTATATATGTTTTGGTTCTAACATCTTAATAATCAAACTATAGTGACAAGTAAAGCATATACTAGTAACCAGTGATATGTATTACACTTGTATGTTGGATGAACACTTCCAAGATTAATCTTGGAATTTACCCTTCTTCAGAATGTCGACACTCCAATGTTGCCCTCCAAGCTCATGAACCTCAAGGAGTTGGAAATTGGAGTCCTCGCATCTGTAGAGGCCTTGTCCCTCAGCTATGACGTCTTCTCTCTTGTTTCTTTTCTAGATGCTTCTCCGGTCTTGGAGACTTTCATCCTCTGGGTAAGTCGCTGTCCACATCTCCGGGACCACCTTAGGGTTGAATGTAACATGTAACTCCTGTTCCCCCTTCTAATAATGAATAAGCAGAGCTCCTGCTAGTTACCGTCAAAAACATCTCCGGGGCCTATCTATGATATTAGTGCACTTCACTTGTTTACCTGAACGATGGCATTAATTATGCAGGTAGATAAAGATGCCCCGAGACAGACTCATATTGTTGGAGACGAAAAGCAGTACCCGAGGCGCAAGCCGGAGTGCCGGTATAACAGCCTCAGGGAGGTAGCAATCAGGGGATTTTGTTCAGTGAAAAGCCTGGTTGAGCTCACGATGCACATCCTTGAGAGTGCACCTTCGCTCCAGCGCCTCACACTGGACACAGACCCTTACTACAGTAATATTTCTAAACGCTTGGCAATGAGCAAGACAGCGCTCGCAGAAGCTACCAAAGCCGCGGAGGTCGCAGCCAGATACATCGCTGGAAGAGTTCCCTCGGGTGTTGAATTCCAGATCCTGGAGCCCCATAGTCGATTCGATACTGGCAACCTGTAGATCAATTCCGATGTGGTTTATCTTTTTTGTAAATTTGGGAGTTTTATCTATAGCACATGTTCCATCTCTTTACAAATAATATAGAACACCATGTTTTATGTGTCTGGTTTATTATTGATCGCAGCTGTGGCAGTGACTAGCAAACTAGCTAGCTCCACGCAGTGCGTCTTTGCTCGCATCGCATTGGACGACGGCGGGCTTCTGTCACTCTCCTGGACAGTCGATGTCGATCAGTTTGGACTGTGGACACAGAAGCCGTATGGGTTTTGATTGATCTTAACTGCCAACCAATGATTGGAAATATATTTTGAGCCTTCGTTTAATCTGGGCTGGCTTTATTCTAGAAAAAAGTTTAATCTGGGTTGCCTAGCTGATGTTGGTGAGCTCACGATACGCCTACGTCGTCAGGGATGTTCCCAGCAATGCGCCTCCTTCTCAGGTATGATCAAGATTGGGTTTTGTGCGATCATGTAGCTGGGTTGATAGCAGAGAAGTTCCCCGACGTGGTCACGTGGGCGAGGACGCGCTGAGGTCGGTGGTGTAGAAGGACTGGAGTGAGCTGGACGGCACCGTGCTGGTGGTCGAGGACGTGGGCTGGGCGGCCCTGTACTTGGCGTCAGAGGAGACCATGTCCGTTACCAGGCACAACCTGCTCGTCGATGGCAGGTTCACTGCGCGTAAAGGTGTCAGCATGCCGTATCTGGAGTCTGGAGACTGAGCAGCCGAGCAGGGTTTAGTGAATTCCAAACGTGGGCTCCTTTGATTCATAGGATTGCCAAAGGATTTGTATAGGATTGGAATCCTATGAAATTTTTTCCTTTGAAGCCGTTTGATTCATAGGATCGTTTTTCATAGGAAAAATTACTATAGAAATCTTGTAGTACAAAGTTCATAGAAAAATAACATGAGGTCTAACCTCATGGAAAAATTCCTACACCACAATCAAACAAAGTTCCTCTTCCCATAGGATTGGCTTAGACATGCCATCTCAATCATATGAAATTCCTATTCCTACACTTCCCCTATCCTACGAATCAAAGGAGCCCTAGGATTTCCACACGAACCAAAGAGTGTCACCCCTAATTTCATTTTATTACCTGAGCTCGAGTTCCTACCAGGAAACAAGTTGAGAACTGCTCCTACAAGATCATACATCAGATATCGGTGCTTCCTTAGGACGATCCTACAAGATCAGACACCACTAAGAACAAGCACTAAACATAACATCAGACATCGGTGCTTCCTTCCTTTCCTAGGCAAGAACACACGATACATGCCAACTAGACTAGCTAGGGCGCCTAAGCCGCTCAGAATTGGGGCCAGAGGACCCAAAGCATCCCGACGATGGAAACCACATCAAGAGTCGCGACGGTGAATGCCATGTTTGCGGCGAGAAAGAAGAACACGGTGAAATGGCCGACGGTGATGGCGGCATATGCCGTGCCGATGGAGAAACCCATGACCACGCATGCCAGCGCGTTTAGGACCTAGAGATTGCCATTGCTCGGCTGCTCGCCGCCGAGACACAGCCAACGGACCTGGAGCTGTTATAAAACGATAGCAAAGAAAAACGACGAAGTAGCGAAAGATCAACCAACGGGGACACGAAATTTAACGTGAAAATCCCTCCAACAATGGAAGAGAAAAAACCACGGGCGCCAGCCAGCAATACTTCACTATATCGGGTGAGGTTACAAACGCCGGGGATTTACACAATGCGACTTATCCCAGCCGGCGGCTTACAAGATGTATATATGGTGGTAAAACCCTAGGTCGGCTGCAGTCCGACCCGGAAACGACGTGTACCGTACCGCTACGGCCCAAACCTCCGGCGACGGGCCTCCGCTTCACTCCGAAGTTGGTCTCTCACTTTATATCTTCATATGAATTTGGAACACATCAAAATAATACTCCACATTGATACAAATTCCATCTTGTAGCATGAACGAGAAACTTCACCCTGAAACAACAAAGAAAACACATTCGGCGTCAAATAGCCTCTTGGGCTAGACAATGATACGTACTAAGCCCGAACAAAGCTCGAACTTAGTAACAGGAACTGCCTTTGTCATCATATCAGCAATATTATCATGAGTACTTATCTTGCATACCTTCAGCTTACCTTTTACAATAACATCACGCACATAATGGTATTTGACGTCCATGTGATTTGTTCTCTCATAAAACATCTGATACTTAGTAAGATAAATAGCACTCTGACTGTCACAAAACAGGTTAATGCAAGTGTCATCTCCACAAATCTCAGCAAACAAACCTTTCAGCCAAACCGATTCTTTACATGTTTCAGCAATAGCCATGTACTCTGCTTCAGTGGTAGACTGGGCAACAACGGATTGTAACGTTGCCCTCCAACTCACGGCACAACCACCAAGCGTGAACACATAACCTGTGAGGGATCTCCTCTTATCCAAATCGGCCGCAAAATCTGAATCCACATAGCCTACGAGTTCCTCATCAGTCTTGCCAAACTTGACAAGTATTGGATGTGCCGCGAAGGTACCTGAAAATCCACTGAACAGTCTTCCAATGTTTTTACCAGGATTAGCCATATATCTACTAACCAAACTCATAGTATATGATAAATCTGGACGTGAGCAAACCATGACATACATTAAAGAAGCAACAGCACTAGAATATGGAACTCTAGACATGTACTCAAAATCCTCATCCGTACTAGGACATTGTTCATCTGACAATTTAAAATGAGGAGCAATAGGAGTACTAACAGACTTTGCATCATGCATGTTAAAACGATGAAGAACTTTCTTAATGTAATTTTGCTGACAAGAAACAACAAACCAGAATTTCTGTCTCGGGTAGTCTCCATACCTAGAATTTTCTTAGCAGTACCAAGATACTTCATCTCAAACTCGCAGCTCAATTGTGACTTAAGAGCAGGGATATCTTTCTTGCTCTTGGCAGCAATCAACATATCATCAACATATAACAGCAGGTATATAGGTGATCTATTAACAAACTTAATGTACACACAGCTATCAAATTCAGACCTCTTAAACCATGTGACAACATAAAAGAATCAAACTTTTTATACCACTGACGAGGAGACTGTTTCAAACCGTACAAGCACCTTTTCAACTTACACACAAGATCCTCCTTACCCGGCACTATGAACCCTTCGGCTGGTCCATGTATATCTCCTCCTCCAACTCTCCATGCAGAAACACAGTCTTTACATCTAACTGCTCAAGCTCAAGATCACGCATAGCAACAATACCGAAAATGTACGAATTGAACTATGCTTTACAACTGAAGAGAAAACATCATTATAATCAACACCTGGAATTTGACTGAAGCCTTTTGCAACTAACCTTGCCTTAAACCTCGGAGGCTCGCTTGGAGATAAACCCTCCTTTCTCTTGAAGATCCACTTACAGCGGACAACCTTCTTTTTCTTAGGCAAGCGCACAACATCCCATGTGCCATTTTTCTCGAGTGACTGCATCTCTTCTTGCATAGCAGCAATCCACTTCTCGCGGTCACCGAACCAACAACTTCAGTATACGTGGACAGCTCATGTCCGTGCTCCACCTGTTCTGCACAACTAAGAGCATAATCAACAATGTTACACTCTTCAATTAAACGTGGTCGAGGACCACAATTTCTCCTTTGTCTACGAGCAGCGATAGACTGATTTTGTGGCTGCAAAACAGGAGGTGAGTTCTGAACATTATTATTATTATCAGAATCGTCAGAATCATCAGAATATCTGTAGCAGCACCATCATTGTCAACAGTGACATTTTCCTTTTCAACAGAGTGCTCCACCTCGACACGAACCTGCTGTTCTTCTCAAAACTATCTGGCAAAACATCTGAGGACAACTTATCAAAGTACATAACAGATTCATTGAAAACAACACTCCTGCTCATAAATGCCTTGTTAGTTTCGGGATTCCATAACTTATATCCTTTTACACCCGAACCATAACCAATGAACACACACTTAATAGCTCTTGGCTCTAATTTCCATTATCAACATGAGCATAAGCAGTGCAACCGAAAACTTTAAGCTGTGAATAATCAGCATGAGTACCTGACCATACCTCGATCGGAGTTTTCTTGTCAAGGGGAATAGATGGTGACCTGTTTATCAAGTAGCGGTGGCAGCCGCCTCAGCCCAAAAACGCTTACTCATGCGAGCGTTGGAGATCATGCAGCGAGCCTTGGAGATGATGGTCCTGTTCATCCGCTCCGCTACACCCTGCTGAGGCGTGTACGGGATGGTGAGGTGCCTGACAATGCCTTCTTTCCTGCAATAATCATTAAAGGCATTCGAACAAAATTCGCCACCATTGTCAGTACGAAGCAATTTCACCTTTATTTCTGTTTGCCTTTCAATCATAGCTTTCCACTCTTTAAAAGCAGCAAACGTATCATCCTTATTTTTCATGAAATAAGGCCAAACTCTCTAGAGTAATCATCAATAATGGTAAGCATATAACGAGCACCACCATAAGAGGGCTTACGAGACGGCCCCCAAACATCAGCATGTACATAATCAAGTGTACCTTTGGTGGTGTGAACGGAAGCATTAAACTTAACTCTTGTGTGCTTACCGAAAATGCAATGTTCACAGAATTGCATCTTACCTAACTGCAGCCTTGCAGCAAGTCTCTCTTCATCAATTCTGCCATACCAAGTTCACTCATGTGTCCAAGACGCTTATGCCAAAGGTTAGTTTTTGGATCATCATTAGAAACAGCAGCAACATACCAGAAAGTGCTAC
Source organism: Poa pratensis (assembly GCA_947311845.1). Lineage (NCBI taxonomy): Eukaryota > Viridiplantae > Streptophyta > Magnoliopsida > Poales > Poaceae > Poa > Poa pratensis. Next base: position 16,753,606 of record CAMZMU010000092.1, on the reverse strand, counting down.
CTCTAAGAACATATAACTTAGCAGAATTCATATCACCATCATAATGAGAGAACCTTTTGATACCTTCAGGAGTCTATTCCCGCCGGCATACTTGTACCCGTCACAATCAAGGGTACTGAGCGAGATCAAATTTCTTGCCATGGTTGGTATGTGTTTCACTCCCGTCAGCGTGCGTGTCATACCGTCATGCGTCTTGATCTGAACAGAACCGACGCCAGCAATGTGACATTGTTGGTCTTCCCACACGCACGAAATCTCCAGTCTGCACTAACTCATAAGAACTGAACCAATCTTTGTTACAGCAAATATGAAAAGAACATGCAGTATCAAGAATCCATTCATCCTGACGAGAAACACATGCAGCAAAAACAGCTAGGCAATCGCCATCAGAACTACCATCAACAACAGCAGCCTCACTGGTATCATTACCTTCATTATTTTTCGGTTGGTAAGTACCTTTTCTTTTCTTTGTTCTGCAACTTCCAACATCATCAATGACATGATTAGATTTCTTACATATGCAGAACTTGTCTCGTCCTTTGGACTTTGAGCGACCTCTGTCACCCTTGCTCTTATCTCTGTTGTTGTTGTGGTAGTGGTTATTCGCTGCTCAGGCCTGCCTCGGACCTGCAAAGCATCGCCCTTGGAGGACGACGACTCCTCTTTCTGTACCATACCTTTCATCTTTTCCCTGGCAAGCAGGGCCTCATATACTTCCGCGGTGGTTAGTTCATCACGGCTTAACAGTATGGTATCACAGAAATTTGCAAAGGAATTTGGCAGCGAACATAGAAGTAAAAGTGCTAGATCTTCATCATCGTACTTTACCTCCATCGACACTAGGTCAGAAACGATCTCCTTAAAGATCGATAAGTGATTCATTACCGAACCACCTTCTTGCAACTTGTGCGTGAACAACTTCATCTTCACGTGCATCTTGCTGGTTAGATCTTGGACATGCAGATCGCCTCCAGTTTAGCCCACAGCTTCTCTGCGGTTTTCTCCTATAGTACTTCTTGCAGGATATCATTAGATAGATGAAATTGAATAAGCGATAAAGCATTACGGTCTTTCCGCTTCTCATCGGCGGTCCACTTGTCCGCCTCCTTGTCGCCGAATTTATCCAGCGCATCATCAAGATCATTGGACTGTGGAGGATCGCGCGCATCTTGACCTGCCACAACGAAAATCTCGTCTTGTAGTCCAGCAACGGTAGATCATACTTCATCGATGCCATCGCGAAATCCTAATCTGAAACAGATCTGAAAACAGGGCTCTGATACCACTTATTATAAAACGATAACAAAGAAAAACGATGAAGTAGGAGAAAGATCAACCAACGGGGACATGAGATTTAACGTGGAAAACCCCTCGAACAATGGAGGAGAAAAAACCGCGGGTGCCAGCCAGCAATACTTCACTATATCGGGTGAGGCTACAAATGCCGGGGATTTACACAATGCGACTTATCCCAGCCGACGGCTTACAAGATATATATGGTGGTAAAACCCTAGGTCGGCTGCAGTCCGGCCCGAAAATGACGTGTACCGTACGGCCCAAGCCTCCGGCGACGGGCCTCCGCTTCGCTCCGAAGTTAGCCTCTCACTTCATATCTTCATATGAATTTGGATAACATCAAAATAACAGGAGCCACAACACATACCCAGTAAGTATACAGTATGGTCCCAGCGATCAGCCCGAGGATCATCAGCCTGGAAATTAAAAAGGAGTGAGCTAGCCATGTATATATACTCAAATTAATTTAGGCGCGTGGCTCATGTTACTCAACTCGTTGGTGATGAGCCTTGGTTCCGCAAAGACGAGGACGGGCAGCGCCGTGACGGCGAGTGCGAGGCCGCCTGCACTGGAGATGACGATTGTGAGCTTGAGATTCCTGGAAGCCATGCGCGCGACATGAGCTTGAGGTACTCAATCTCAAGTCTCGAGTCTCGACCGGATGCAGTGTGGTAGAGGTTCCATTGATGCACCGCTCCCTCTCCCTTGTAATTCAGTGGGGTTTCTACGAATGGGCAAAAACACCTTTGCCGCGAGGCCGCGGATGGTAGATGCTTACCGATTTTGAAACCCCATAGCGGAAGGAAGGCACCAGAAAAAGTCATGGCGTCTACTAGGCTTACAGGTGTCAGCGGCGCTCCCGCACAGGCCCGCAAAACACGTTTTTAGTTCGGTTTTCCTAGTTCTCAATCGATTGAGAACTTTCTTAGCGCTCAATCGACTCCGTGACGCTCCGATCGATCGCTGCTTTGTGATTCGTTTCTTTGTGGATTTGTCTCGTTCACGGTCCGTTATGCGTCGCTAGGGTGCTGGGCCTTTTGTTTCCTGGGATTGGGTGGTGGGACGGCATGGTGGTGTCGTTTTTTTTTCCTGCTTGGTTTTTTGGTATCGTGTTGGGCTTTTGTGTTATTTGGTTGGTTTCGTGGGCCCAGAGTTGATGAGCTCGTTGGGCTTTTTTGTTTTGTTTCGGTTTATTCCTTTTTTTAGTCTAATAAATCTTTGTTTTTTATTTCCTACTCGAATCTAATTTTTGAAGGTAGCTGCATTATACCCTTTGTAATTTTTTATTCGGTTTTGCTAATTCTCATGCGCTTGTCTGCTTTTGGAGTTTTTTAGATTGTTTTTTAAAACTGTGAGTATTAGTTATTTACCAATTTGATAGGAAATTAATTCTATGGCATATCTAATATTTGTTTGTTTAAGCCAATTTTGCAGCGTTCGAATTTTTGGAAAAAAGATGGACTTGAATTTGTGGTGTTTGTATCTTGTGCGAACACCTCGGCAGGCTTTTGTGGTAGATCAAATCGACGAACTTTTTTATTTCGAAGTTAATATTGTAGAAGATTTTTGAAGCTAGTGAAGCAAGTCGTGGATCATGCCCTGCCCCATTTTTTTTGTGTATGTTCATGTGACTGTGAGGTCTCGAATTTTTTTGTGTGTAAATGTGGGCATATTTTTGTAAGTTAATTATTTTATTTTATTTTTTAAATTGTTTGTTGCATGTTTGATTTTTTTGTGTGTAAAACATTCTTTTTGTTTTAGGATTGATTTTTTTGGGGCTTCGATGCAGTGATTTTTCAATTAGAATGTGTTGTTTTTAGTTTTCAGTTTGTAGTGGGGTGCTATAGTGTAGGCAGAATATGAGGAGGCAACCAAACTGTTTTGTTCTGCCTGGTTTGTGGGCCCGAACTGAGCAGATCTGCCTGCTCAGAAACTACGTTGCAACTGTAGCCGAACACCCCTTGATCGTGGGCACGTTGCATCTATCTGACAGTTCATCTCGCACCACTTCCTCTATTTCTCCGCTTTATAGTTAGTCGCAACTGGATTTTGCTACTGAGATTCTTTCTGCAAGAATAGCCTATTGCAACTGCATTAGTAATTTTTTTTTGTAATTTTTTTAAATAGTTTGTTGCATTTTTTTGCTGTTGTAGTAGCAACTGCACTTGCATCTGAGATTGCCACCGACTTTGATAGACAGTTTGCAACCGCACTTGCAACTGAACTTTTTTGAGCCAGTTTCAAATGTACTTGCAACTGACATTTTTTTGAGCCAGTTGCAACTGCACTTGTAACTGAGATTTTTTTAGCCAGTTTCTACTCCACTTGCAACTGAGATTTTCTCGAGTTTATAGACCACATGCAACTGAGTTTTTTGTGTTTTATTTTTACATTATTATTTTAGTTTTTATTCTTTTTAGTTTTTATTATTATTATTGTTTTGAACTGAGTTACAATTGCTTTTGAAAATTAGTTTTTGTTTAAACCAGTTGCAACTGGACTTGCAACTGAGACCCTCTGACCATGATGGCCAGTTGTAACTGCACTCCCAACTGGGATTTTATTTTTTATTTCTATATTATTATTTTTAAGTTTTAATTATTATTTGTTTTAATCTGAACTGAGTTGCAACTACACATGTAACTTAGTTTTTTTTAGCCAGTTGCAACTGCACTTGCAACCGAGATTCGTCTACCCTGATAGCCAGTTTGCAACTGCAATTGCAACTGAGATTCATCTACCCTAATAGCCAGTTGCAACTGCACTTGCAACTCCTCTGATGCTGATAGCCAGTTGCAACTACACTTGCAACTTAGTTTTTTTTACCCAGTTGAACTGCACTTGCAACCGATATTCGTCTACCCTAATAGCCAGTTTGCAGCTGCACTTGCAACTCAGATTCGTCTATCCTAATAGCCAGTTGCAACTGAGATTCGTCTACCCCTGATAGCTAGTTGCAACTGCACTTGCAACTGAGTTTCGTCTACCCTGATAGCTAGTTGCAACTGCACTTGCAACTGAGATTCTTTTCTGACGCTATTTCCTCTGATGCATGTGGAACTTTTTTATTTTTGTTATTTCTTCAAAAATAGCTTGTTTGCATTTTCTTTGCTGTAGTTGCACTTTTTGGGACTGAGATTCCAGTGACTTTGATAGACGGTTGCAACTGCACTTGCAACTAATTTTTTTCTTTTTTTGAGACAGTTGCAACAGCACATGCAACTGAGATTTCCTTGACGCTATAAGCAGTGCAACTACACTTGCAATTGAGCTTTTTTTGAGCCAGTTGCAACTGCACTTGCAACTGAGTTTTTTTTAATCCAGCACTTTCAACTTTTTTTGGAGCGAGTTGCAACCGCACTTGCAACTGAGATTTTCTAGTGTTTATAGGCTAGTTGCAACTGCACTTGCAACTGATTTTTTATTTTATTTTTATTATTTTAATTGTTTTTTGTTTTTTTGTTTTTAACTGAGTTGCAACAACTTAGTTTTGACAGTTGCAACTGCACTTGCAACTGAGACCCTCTAACCCTGATAGCCAGTTGCAACTGAGATTCTTTCTGACGCTTATAGCCAGTTGCAACTGCACTTGAAACTAAGTTTTTTTACCCAGTTACAACTTCACTTGCAACTGAGATTTTCAGATTTTTTGTAGCTACTTTCAAATGAGATCTATTCTTGCTTGTTTTATGTTCTTTTTATTTTTTTTTGTTATTATTATTATTTTTGTTTTTTTCTTGAAACCAGTTGCAACTGCATTTTGTAACTACACTTGCAACTGGATGTTTCTAGCTTAGAATCTAGTTGCAACTGCACTTGAAACTGAGTTTTTTTTAACCAGTTGCAACTTCACTTGCAACTGAGTTTTTCTGAGTTTGATACCTACTTTCAAATGAGATCTATTCTTTTTCTTTTTTTTTGTGTTCTTTTTATTATTATTATTACAGTTGCACACTAGTTGTAATTGAATTTTTTTTTATTGGACAAACACAAATAAATTCGGGTTTGTGCGATCAACAATATCTTGAATGTCTTTATGCTCAATTTTATATATCTAATGTGTACGACGTATGAAATATATTGATTAATTGTATTGAAGCATCTTTAGACAACACCCGATTCTCATTTTAAAATAAAACATCGCATCTAGATCTCATCTAGGAGATAAAAGTGTGAAATATATATGTGTGTAATTTATGGGCTTAATTGACCACTCTTCCTTAGCTTCAGGCCCATTTAAGATGTCCTGGAATTTTCTATGGGCCGCACATAAGAAGGCTGATGCACCGTATGAAAATACAAGGAAGATTATACAGGGAGACAGCGAACGAACGTATACAAGACATGGAGAATCGTACGAGCAGGTCGGTCGACTGAGAATTAACAAATTCTCAATCGACTGAGCGTTAGATGCTCCCTTTTTAGTTGAAAGCTAATCGAATCTGAGTAGATCTGTTACAACAAGGCTTTGCCTAATTTGACGTTATGCGGGCCGGGTATGGGTGTCGCTCTGCAACCTGAGCTAGGCTGCACCGACGCGGCTTTTCCTGCTTTCTCTTCCTTTTCTACGTACCCTTCGAGATTTCTTCTTTCATTCAGAAACAATTCGCTAACACGATCCTTGGCAAAAAAAATACGGAATTTCTTCGTTTAGAACGGTCGGTAGTTAGCGATACGCGGCGGACCAATCAAACCTCGCGAGCCACCAATTGAGAGGTCCCACCCAGGTGCGGTCGCTTTCCTCTTTTTCTCTCGAATCTCACGGGCGTTGTTCTTGCTCCGCTCACTCGCCGGCCACGCATCATTCGACCCCTTTTCTTCCCGAGAGCTCGATCTAGATGCGTAGCTGCCAACGCGCCGTGCGACTGGGCCCCTCGCCGCCGGCCGGACCGCCTCTACGGTGACGTCCTAGGCCTTCCCTCTTTTCGGCGACCGGGTAGAGCACCCCGCAGACTAGTATGTGCGAGAGCATCCGCGCCGGCCGGTGGCCATGCTCGCGCTCGTGCACAGGACGGCCGAGCCACGGCGAACGAGCCGGGGCATGGGCGACCGAGCCTATGCAGGGGAGGCGGAAGGTACGACCAAGGCGGGGCGACGGTGGCGTTCGGCGCCGTCCGGGGACATCGGGAGGAGCTCGCCGCGGCGCACGAATGGTGGCGGAGAGGCACAGAGGTAGAGCTGCCGGTCGCCTGCCCGAAGCTTCTGCTGCCGGCGTCCACCGGAGCTGCTCTGGCCTTCCTCGATCTGCCGCTCGTGCAGAAGGTTTCTTTTGACTGCGCTCTGTATGTTTGCGTAGAGTGACGAATCAGACGCCGGATCCGAAAGATTTTACATTTTCTAGCGTTTCTAGTCAAGTTTTGAGCACTTGCGACTCAGCAAATAGGGATTTTTGTGCTAGCCACTAGTCTGACGCAGTACTGGCTTCCCTTTTGTACTGTAGTACTGAAATACACATGTGTTTGGATCTTGGTCATCCGATTGCAACCACCCCTGTATCCATTTCATTATGTGTGTACACGTCTGTAGCAAACGTTGTAGATCCACATTTCGTTGTTTAATGAGAATAGATTAACCTATGTGACCTATGTGATCAACGAATAAAGAAGTATAACTATGTCAAAAAAAGAATAGATTAACCGCAACTATTTTCTATCGACGCATTTTCATTGTTAGGTTCTCAAACGCGAAAACAATATCTTTAGATAATAGGTACTCACTCCCTCTGTGTCGTTAAGGTCTCGCTTTGCTGGCTTCGTTAGCCGAGCTGCCCCTCACTCAACCCCTCTGTATCGCGTAGTTGAGGCGTCGCCCCGGGCAAACCGAATATGTTGTTAGTCGAGACCCGAGGGACGTCTCTCGTCGGGTGACGCGTCGCCGGCCTCATCGGTGCACGACGGCTCTTGCCGAACCACAACATCGGGATATCGTCGGTGTATCGCCGGACCACCATGTACTAACTGAGTTATCCTACTCTCTCGGTAATAGTTACCCACCCCATACTGGTGTAGTTACCCACTCCGTACTAATTAAGTAACCCCATATATTCATGATGTGGCTATCCACCCCAAAATTGATGTAGTTATCCTTCTCTCTCGGTAATAGTCACCTACCCAAGTTTGATAAAGTTATCCATGTGTTCGAGATAGAGTTATCCATAATGAAATCGATATAGTTACATTTCTCTCTCGGTAATAGTTACCCACCTTATACTGATTAGTTACCATACTCTATCGGTAATAGTTACCCACCATTCCACCAAGTACAGAAGGAGTTACACACCAAGAAATTATGAAATTAGCCATATATTCATGATATAGTTATCCACCACAAAATTGATATAATTACCCTACTCTTTCAGTAATAATTATCCATCTAGTGTCGATAGAGTTAAGTACCATGTACTCACGAGTTAACCATGGTTCATGATATAGTTACCCATCACAAAAAACAATTTAGTTACCATACTCTATCAGAAATAGTTACCCACCAAGTACTAATAGAGTTACCCACCCAAAATATGTGGAGTTATCCATGTGTTCATGATACAATCTCTCAGTAATATTTATCCACATAGTACTAATGGAGTTATCCATGGGTTAATGTATAGTTATCTACCAAAAAATTGAATTAGTTGTCTTCTCCTCTAAATAATACTTACCAATAAAATGAGGTTTTAACTTTAAAACTTGAAAAAAAAATGAAAAGAAAAATCAAAAAGTTGGATCTAATTTCAAGCCCAAAAGAAATTTGTGATATGGTGGATAACTTATATACTACGGTCTGGATAACTCACGTGTTACTAGTGGGTAACTTTTGGGTCAAAAAAAAGTGGTCGAAACATATTAACATGGGATCTAGTTTCGAAGATCTCGTCGCGACTAGTCCAACGGTGAAAACGGATTCTAAATCGGATAAACGGTTTGGTCTCCAAAACTTTTCGAATTTCTTAATTTTGCATTTAATACGGATGACATCATCAGTTTTGTTTTTTCTGCATGCATGAAAGAGAGCACACGGCACACTCCACCCGCAATGATTGTGACCGTTTCAAAGCATGTTGTGTTCTATGGTTAATGTTAAGTATAGAACGTTCTAAACATAGTCGCGTCCAAAAAATAATAATATCACTACCTGAATAGAGAAAATGGAGCCACTCCTTCCTCTTTGCCCATGCACGGGTTTACTTGGCGCGTAGTTGTGTATTTTTCCTATAGTTTAATGCTCAGTTTATTACTAAGGGAATTATTTTACCCATATTAGCGAATTATTTGTGGAGGAAATGAAACGCTCAGAGGAGTGAAATGCTCAACCGTACCGTGAAGTGGCCTTGCGCGAGTTTTACTAGTTCCACTCCATGGGTCGATGTCTATGTGTTTCAGCGCGGTGTGTTTTCATTGGAAGCTCCTATTCTATGCTTAGCGCGTGACAAAATCGCTCCCGCCTAAATGCCACCCAATAACCGGAACTATTTCTCTTTTTTAATTTTCTTTTTTGTTCATCTTTGTTTTTTCTCTTTTCTTTCATATTTTAAAGTAAGAAAATGTGTTCACGTTCGTGGAAAAGAAGAAAATAATTTTTTTTGTAAAAGAAAACACACATATGTAAAATACTATAAGAAAACTAACATTTATCTTATTTGAGCGATCTTTAAAATATGAACCTTTATGTTATTTGAACAATTTTTCAAATATGAACATTTATGTTATTTGAACATTTCCAATAGGAATATTTATTTTAGTCGAATGAATTTTTTTAAAAGGTTATTTATCTCATTAAGAAGGTTCTCTAATAAGAACATTTATGCTATTTGAACAATTGTTTCTAAATATATTTATATTATTATAAAAAATTCAGTAAGAATAATTTAAACCATTTAAATATTTTCTAATAAGTCATTTTTGTTATTTAGACAATATTTCAATATGAACATTTATGTTATTTGAAAAAATGTACTAATATTTTTTCTACAATCCAAAACATTATTTTTAATACAAAATTGAAAAGAAAAGAAAAAATAAAGTAAACAAAAAGATAAAATAAAATGTAAAACAAAAAATCAAAAAAGTAAATAGAAAAGGAAGAAAATAATAAAAATAGAAGAGAAGAACCCGTACCTATAATGGGCCCGACGCAGCTTTAGGATTATTCAAGCGGGATCGAATTGTCATCTATGGCCAGCTGCGGCATCGTCATCTCTGGCTCCAGCTCGTCTAGTGGGTGCTGTAGGTGGGACAAGAGCAGTGCGTCGGTAGGCGGAAGAAGCAATACTGACCATCTGCGAGGGATCCTTTGGCTAGAGAGGGCTGATGGCGTGTTGATGAGAGAGTATTTAATGAAAGTATATCACCACAAGTTGGGAACCTCAAGAGGAAGGTGATGTAGTGCAGTTGATGGAACTTTTCCGTCAGTTATGAAACTAAGGTTTATCGAACCAGTAGGACTTGAAAGGCTTCAACACGGTGTCAACCCACTCTGGCACTAGTAGCAGATTGGCGTGGACCTACACAACACAAACACCCAACTTTGCCCCCAACGATTCAGGAAAGGTTGTCAATCTTCCTATCTTGTTGAAGACAAAGAGATTGAACCTATGGTGTAGAAAACAATAATGAAAGTAAAACAGACCAGCGAGCAAGTAATGATTAAAAGCAAAGGAAACTAGGTGTAAACAATTTAAAAGAATGGGTCAGGGTCCATAGTTTCACTAGTTGTATCTCTCCATAAAATAGTAAAAATGTTGGTCAACAAATTACAGCTGGGTAATTGACAAGTTGTGAGGGCATGATAATGCTATTATGACAAGATAAAGTTCATTGTAATATATATTCAATTGGGCATTACGTCTAACATACATAGAAAGCTATCCATGCCTGCCTCCGAATTGATGCGTGAGTAGTTCATCCTTGGATTACATGTCCATAGCAGTTGGCATAATGCCCAATTGAATATCTATGTGGTTTGTCTAACATAGCAGGAGGCGCTCGAGACACTCGACTCGTTTACCGACCACCTAGGCAGATAGATCTATATATGTGGTTAACATATATTTCATTTTAGCTTCTCGGTCGCATTGCAGTTGTATTGTTCATTCCTGTTGCCGACTCTATCCTGAAGCAGGCGGATGAGATGACCGCACAAAAAGGACAGCTCGGTGCAGTATGAGATGACCACACAAATTAAAATAAACAATTTTATACTAAACTTTATACTTTATATGACATATTTGTACATGCTATATTATCCACGAGTATAACTTTTTGTTAGCTATTTGGCATACTTAACCAAATATCTATCGATATTGCTAAATTTTAGTTGCGGTACTACCTAAGGTTTGTGATTTCAAGCGACATCATATGATTTTGGTGAATTGTCAAAAAAAACACTAGTGTTCAGCTGTTGTTTGTATGAGCACCTTCATACAACTTTGACACCACTTGCTTCGATTCCGAGGGCCCCCACTAGTTGTAGTGTTGTTTGATATAAGGTTGTAATATATTATTAAAAAATATGTGCTAAATTTAAAATTTATTTTTGAAACAGAAGTTCCTAATTGAATCAATTTCTTACATTCGATGGTGAGCTCCAGCTCGACCTCGCCCTCGCCTTCATCCGGGGGCATACATGACCCATCGACGGCAAGCTCCAGCTCGACCTCGCACTCGCCATGAAGGAAGTGCTTTGGGTTAAGTTTATGCAACTGTTGGTTTGCGGATTTACAATGCACAAGTTTTTTTTTGCAACAGACACGATGCATTTAAATCTTAGGCCAAAATGCGTTCAGTGCTACAAATGCATACCTCTGGAAGTTTGTCAAGAACAAGTTCTTGTGTCATGCTTTGGGCACCTCTAGAACTATCACTCTGCCGCTGCAAGAGTTGTTGAAAGTTGAAACCCTTGATCCACCGTATGCAATGGGGCAAGGCTGGTAAGTACTCCATCCGTGTACAATTACCCTGCATTTGGGGTTTAATCAAAGTCACACATTGTAAAATTTGGCCAAATATATAGGATTAAATACCAACACCTACAATAAAATTTTAATCTTATTAGAACAATCATAAAATATATTTTCATATTATATGCATTTGATATTATAGATGTTGATATTTATATATATATATTTTTTTTTAAGAAAAGGGGGAGTCCCAGCCTCTGCATCGATTGATGCATGCGGCCTTTATTTATTTTATTCAAAGTTGAGTCTTACAGAAGATTACATCATGGGTCATACAGAGTTGATACATGTATCATCCATCTAAAAAATACGGACAACATGAAGTGACTCATCATCAACATGAAATCCTAAGATCAAAACGCCAGCTGCACCGGTTGTACAAATCCCGTGCAATCAACTCCAGCCGGTTGCACTCAAAATCCAGAGCGCCTCGCTTTTCCGTTGACTGTAGGTAGGACCACGTACGGATCCAGTGGGTAGCCAAAGGTATTACCTGCATAAAGGAGAATGATTTTGCATTGTTAAAGATATAGTCATTGCGTATGTTCCAAATGACCCAGAGTAAAGCACATACACCCACTCGAATTTGCACTTTCTCTTTTTATCAACGCCCCGCAACCAGTTGCATACACCCGCAGGGTTGATATTTTTATATGTATACTTGTTCAAACATTTAAAAGTTTGACTTTAAAAAACCCAGAAGACGGGGTGAGTGCATGACCACAAAAAGTCAATCAGGTTCTCTACGTGATAATCTGGAATCCATTCTCGTGTGGGGAGAACTGAATTTTGTGTATTTCATAGGATTTTCAAACTGAATTGGGATTCTTATAAAGATTGGATCGGTTCGTTATATCTTCACGAGAATATCATGCGTACATGCATGCATACGTCTTCCTTCTCCATCCATTTCACCGGCGAGCAGGGAGACACGGATGCAGGACGCAGCATGCGGGTCAAACCCTAGGTTCTGCTGCCGTGTGTATTTTAATCTGACGATAAGAGGAATAGAGGAGACGAGGCGACAAGGATGATGATTGAGGAGGAGTAAATGAGAATCCCTCAAACGCTCACTACTTTCTGTCAGGTGGTTCAACCGTACACCTCAGCTAGGCTATGAGCTAGTTGCCTAGTTGGGCTGTCAGTCAGTTAGATGGCTCCAAATTGACGACCTTAACGACCTCCTCGTGAGGCTGGCTAGTTCTCATTTACAAGAACAAGCTAAAAATCAATGTTTGGCCCTGTTTGATAGTATAACGAGCCGAGCTAAACGAGTCAAGCAAATGAGCGCTCGTTAAGCTCGCCGAGGTTCGAGCTTTATGTCCATCCCTACCTACTGTTGTGATTGCTGAATGGTCCTCGACTCCTCGCGATGCTGATAGCTGGAAGTTGATGTGGCTTTGCTCATGGGATGGAAGTGGTCATGGTAGATGTCTGTCTGTTGTAATATTTTGAACCTCCCTAGGTTTTCGCCCCGTAGATGCACTCGAGATCGAGTGTTCTCAGCAGGTTTACTAGAAGTTCCCTAGCTCGCTATCCTCCCTTGTTTTGATTTATGTCTATATCTAGACTATATATATAATATTAAAAGACCGAGAGCGCAGAGATTCAGACGATCTGGACCGTACAACACGAATATCCTACGGTCCAAAAGGCCTCAATGTTTAACGCTAAACACGTTTAGCGCAAAACTGCCCTCCACGGCCACTGCCCCGGACGGAACGCCGCAGTTTCTTGCTCTCACGAGTCACGACCCTCAGCGATGCGCCCTCGCTTCCGAGGTCACGACGCCTGCGACCTCGGCAGCCGCTCAGTTCGACGCCCTCGGCCACCGCCCCTGAGTTCGCTGCCCTCGCCTTCGATTTCGCCCGCGGCCTTCCGCCGCCCTCACCTCCAACCTCGCCCGCAGCCTACGAGCTCGGCCGCCACCCCTGAGTTCGTCGCCCTCGCCGGAGCACCTCCTGCTCCACGCAGTCCCGTCGCCGTCTTCGGGGCCCTATCCTTCTCCGCACTGCCCGGACAACGACGCTTCCCGCCGCCTACACTCCTCCGCCTGCAATCCCTCCCCAAGCGGGAGGACGACGCCACCGCCGCCAAATCGATTTGGATCGACGACGCCGCCACCGCCCAACTGCAGTGGATCGCTGCAGCTGCACTGCCCTGCGCTGACCGTATGCATCCATCTGAAACGCTTCTTGCTTCTGAATTTGATTGGTTTTCAAATTCTGAAGGTGTCTCTATTGATCACAATCAGAAAATTTTGTTTGTTTTCAGATTCTGAACTTTACTGCCACTGTTCAGTGGTCAGAAAATTCAGACTGGAACGCTGCCGATCACTTCTAGACCGGCCGGCCGCCGCATCCACGCCCATAATAATGATGGTGTATACTGTATAGTTGCTCTCTGCATATTTTAGCTCCAGCTGTGTAGAATAGCAGCATCGGCAATGAGCAATCGATGGCTTCCAGAAGAGAGCATATATAGTATTTCAGGTGCTACTCACTTCATGTACTGATTTTCCTTACATGTTTCTAGCATCTTCGATTTTTTTATTGATATCTGATCACGTATTTCTCATTTGTTCTTCGGTTTCTTTTCAACCATGGAGGAAGATATTTGGCCAGCCTATGCGTATTTAAATTAGAATTTGTTCTTGTTTACCTTTTCATGCAATTATCAGCTTATTCTTCTACTTTCTGATCAGTACTCATCATATTTGACGCTATAGTTACTTTGATTAGTTCTTGCAGTAGTTTTAAGTAAGTTATCAGTATTAATGGCAGGTCAAGGTTAGGGGGATATGCCCCCTCATTCTCTATTACATTTACACCCGACACTCAAATCAGATGCATGCTCACATGAATTCTTGACATCACGTAATTCATATCCTGTTATAAGTAGGAAGCTATTTCGTTTATCAGGTGACATCAACTAACCACAGAATTATCTTCTTTCTTAGTGATATACTCCCATTTTAAAATATATTGACAATTGCTGTCAGAAATAGGCTCCAAAAACGGTTTGGTTATATTCTACCTACAAAACTTATACTCCCTGGACAAATTAAGATTTGACTTGCTAATCTTCCGTGCATTTTAGTGTGTATTTATCTACATGGACAATGGTAGCACCACACAACTTTATCCCTTTAGTGTTGTCATATTAGACAATTGGTCTTATCTTTTATTGTAGTACTTTTGTTTTTATATGAAAGCTGACATTCTGATTTCTTATTCGCTTCAAGGGGCCATTGAAAAATTCTTGGGGAATTCTTCGAGGGTTTTATGTATTTCTCACAGATATGAAACAGGTAAAAACAACTTAAAACTCCCTCCTGTCCTCACATCATAAAGTACCTGATTGAAATTTATATATTAGTATATCATCATGAGTGGTGGCTTAACGGGGTTTTCCTTTTGTGCTTGCAGAAAGCTCATATCGATCCGTTCACAAGAGAGAGGTGTAAGCCGTCAGCTTCACAAGGTGTGCCGCTTGGAGGGATGGGGTATGACTTCCTGGCCGATGTTTCTGTCTTTGATCTGCTTTATTTGTGTTTGCATCTTGGATGCCTTAGATTTCGATATCCGTACATTGCTTTCACAGGAGTGGTAGCATTTCAAGAGGATTCAGGGGAGAGTTCAAGAATTGCCACATCATTCCTGGTTTGTGTGAGAACTTGCCGGTCATGGAGCACCAGTTTTCTGTAATGCTTTCCTCTTATTATCTTACTGTTGCTTCGTAATCAGGAAAGCCCTTCCAGAGGTTAGCGAGGAACTTGCTAAATTGTAGATTCTCTGGAGGTTAGCGGTGACTGGTAAACTTGAATTTTGCCTTAAATATTTTATAGTATCAATTGAAGCTTTTGTAAATGTTGTAAGTGTTCACATGGTTGTAAGATGTATTGGCATGTTTCTGTTTATGAGTTTAATTATCTGCAGTGTAGGTGCATTATACTTCGTAGAAGATGGTGGGGAAATTAATCAGGGACACTCAGTAAATCAGGAATTCTTGTACCAAATCATCAATGGTATATTATTCCCATTTATATACTTGCTGGGATGATATTTGATCACTATGAACTAAACAAGCTACTACACTTAAGCTAGAGCCACATATTTGATGGTGGAGTTCTTCCTCAAGTATCCACATGAAGTCGACACCAGCAGAAATGGGAACTCTTTTACTACTTGTGTTCATCGTTTGCGCACTTTAAGAGAATTACATTAACATGATATCTCATACACTGATGAATACCATCATCAAGGCCGTTGTTCAGTGTCGGGATAGCATTGAAGATGTAAGTGGATTTTTCTTACAATGCATTTCATCATACATCCCCCTTGTAGTTTCGTGATTATGGTTGATGTTGTGCAATTTATTGATAAGGACCGATTTATCTTTCTAGCCATATTGTTGGATTAGAGAGTACTGTTGTCTAGATTTTGATCAAGTGATAATGTGACATTTTTTTGTACCATGAAATGCATTGGTGCAAATTAGATATCACTTTGTTTGTGATTTTGATGGTCTACCAACATTTTTTCTGTTATAAGTTTACACACCTGGTTGGTTATTTTTCTGATCACTATTGCATCTTATTCAGTTGAGAATTATGCATGTTTTAGTTATTGTTGATCATCTCGAGCAGAGTCCATACTGAATCCAAGATGAAGTTTCGTAGCTATATTCATATGTTAGCTTTGAGAAAGACTGATGCAGCGTTTCAGTAAATGTGAGTTAAGATTGGTGATATTTTGGCGTTAACTAATGGTCTCCTGGCAATACCTTCATGATGATTTTTTCTTCTGCATGACGAGTACAAGGTTCAGAGAAGTTCAGATGCCACAACATGCTTCCCACCGCATAGGTTGGTCCC
Source organism: Poa pratensis (assembly GCA_947311845.1). Taxonomy (NCBI): domain Eukaryota; kingdom Viridiplantae; phylum Streptophyta; class Magnoliopsida; order Poales; family Poaceae; genus Poa; species Poa pratensis. The sequence goes on along the minus strand of CAMZMU010000092.1, from coordinate 16,737,479 downwards.
TTCCCGCCACTGCAGCATTTGTCTTGGTTTCTACAATAGGAGATGATTCCGTAGCTCGACATAGAAAATTATTTACTCTAATGCAGATTACATATTAAATAACTCCTGAAGTTACAGAAATGTGGTAAGCTCTGTACCGGTAAAGTTATGTAAGAGTCTCTTTGACAGCCAAGGAATTTTCATACGATTTCAGTTTTCAAGAAGTTTGAAGGCATCAGCTTGGAAAAAATATTGATGCTCAAGACGTCTTAGTAATAGACTCTTTGTAAGTTTACACCATTTTATGCATTTCACGTGTTGTACTCTAAAAATGTCCTGCACCATTATATGTATATTTTTTCCATCTTCACAAGAAGAGAAGAGATGGTGATGGAGCGAGTGATGTATGTATGTATACGTTGGAAAAAAAAAACTCCTTCGCTCTAAGTGCACCTTTTCCCTCTTTCGAACAAGATCTGAAGTTGTTCCTTGCAAAATAAAAATCTGAGAAAACTGGCTAATACTGATAGAGGGGTTAGCGGGGGAAGATGGGCGTCGATTTGGGGAACAGAGGTTTCCATTGCAGGTTGGGATAACGGACCTCATCGATCAGGAGCTAAATGCTCCCAAATCGCTGCGACGAGATTAAACTTTAGCTGAAAACACAAGGGCAGGGAGTTCCGGCAGCCGTGCGCAAACGAGAAGATTTTGCCGACGACGATGGCTTGAGGCAGAGTGGCAACCCTCTACTTGCTTGGCTCTATCAACAAGGATTGGATCCTGTGTATAATTCGATCGATACAGGAAGAGACGAGGAGATATCATCAAACTGAGGAAGAACAGAGGAACCCGACACAGGATTAGAGTCGAACTCCAAAACCGTAAACGGTCCGATTCAATCCAAAGCGGAGACGTCCGCGATCCAGTTTAGCAGCGGCTTTGAGTTGGTCTGCGATGCTCCGCCGCGGACGTGCTGCCACTTCCTCTGTTTTTTGCACGAGGTCCGATGCAGGAAGTGCTCTGTTCTTCTGCGGATGTTGCAGAGCAGAGGCGGAAGGTTGACTTGAGACGCGCAGCGCGCGGAAGAACACATTCAAACGCGGGCAGAGAAAGCCCACGTCGCGAAAAAGGTACAATTCCTCACATGACACATGTCCTGCTTTCTTCTCAACACCCACAGACAAATGTAAGCTCTCTCTACGCTTTTCTCTTGTGTATTTCGGAGGCTCGAAGCGACTCAACTTTTTGCAAAAAATCTTGTAGCCCTTCCCAGGACTATGCGGCTGCAATGACAATTTTGTAAGGAACAAAACTTGAGTGTCTCCATCATGGCACCATGTTCATGTGGCGTCTTGGTTGTCTCCACCATGTTGCATCCCATATATTGCTAACTCATGGCGATAAATAAAGCAATTACATGGCGTTTGAAGTTGACACGCAGGTCATACAATTCATAATTAAGACAACCATATGGCTCCTGCCGGTTGCCGTACTCATCGACATGCAAGTCTGAAACATTTCAAAACATGATCATCTCATACATCACAAATATACCATATGAACATTTTGGGCTATATCATATCACAAGCACCCCTGCAAAAACAAGTTAGACGCCTCTCCCTTATTCTTTGCAAATTTTACGTGGCTTAGGTCTTTCGAAGAAAGAACCGTTCTTACCTACGAACATGAAACCACAACGGTGATAAACAAATTATTAACAACCCGTTGTAGATTAAATCTTAACTATAGTGGGAGAGACAGACACCCGCAAAGCCACTTATGCAATACAAGTTGCATGTCAGTCGTGGAACAAGTCTCATGTACACGGACATGTAAAGTTAGTCCGGGCCGCTTCATCCCACTATGCCACTAAGATTCAAAATACACAAAGGAAGAAATAACATGATTATCAACGCCCACATACACATATGTGTTCTACCCGTACCAAAACATCTACGCATAGATTCGGCTCTGATACCACTGTAGGAGTTTGCGCGATAGAAAACAAAAAAATTCTCTCACATGCGGAAGCAACACTCAAGATCCTATCTAGAAGATGCTAGTAACGGGGAGAGTAGTTCATCATACCTCGAAGAACACGCGCGTTGAACGTTTAATTCAACGCAGCTCGGTGAAGTTGTTGACGATGTTCGATCCGATCAGCACCGCAAACAAGCAGCACCTCCGGAGGCTTGCACACGTACAGCTCAATGACGTCTCCCTCTTCTTGATCCAGCAAGCTAGAGGGAGAAGTAGGTGGGATCGATTCCAGCAGCACAACGGCTGGTGGTGGATATGGTGGAGAGTTCCCGCGGGCAGGGCTTCGCCAAGCGGTGCGCGGGAGTGAGGAGGAGATGCGGCAGCGATTGGACACCCATGGTGTGCCTCTCTCCTCTCTTATATAGGCAAGGGAGCTGCAGCCACTTAATTACCAAGGTAGTAACCCCCTCTTTAAAGAATGGTAACCCCCTCTCCTTTAAAAGGTAGTAACCCTCTTTTAAGAGTGGTAACCCCCCATTTAAGGGCTGCCCATTGATTGACCACATGGACCAAGGAGGGCTGGTCAAATGGACCAGTGGGCCACCCTTGGTCGTCGGGACAGGTGGGCCCACAGTGGGACCCTCCGGAACCTTCTAGAACATTCGACACTCCGCCGGAAAAATCCTGAACTTTTCGGAACCCTGAAATCAACTTGCCATATATAAATCTTTACCTCCGGACTCTTCCGGAGCTCCTCGTGATGTCTAGGATCTCATCGAGACTCCGAACAATATTCGGACACCATTAACAAAATTATCCCAGAGCTACTCTAGCGTTACCGAACGTTAAGTGTGTGACCCTACGGGTTCGAGAACGTGCAGACATGATCGAGACACCTCTTCGATCAATAACCATTAGAGGGACCAGGATATCCATAATGACTCCCACACATTCAACGAAGATGTTTATCGGTTGAACCACTATGCCGTGGACTACTATAATCCGTATACAATTTCCTTTGTCACGCGATATTTTACTTACCCGAGATTTGATCGTCGGTATCACTATACCTAGTTCAATCTCGTTACCGGTAAGTACTCTTTACTCGTTCCGTAATACAACATTCTCTGTGACTAACTCATTAGTCATGTGCTTGCAAGCGTTACTGAATGTGCACTACCGAGTGGGCCCAGAGTATATCTCTCCGAAACACGGAGGGACAAATCCCAGTCTTGATTCATGTAATTCAACAAGTACTTTCTGAGATACCCGTAAGACACCTTTATGATCACTCTGTCACGACGCGATGGTTGATGTCCCTAAAGTATTCTTCCGGTACCCGGGAATAACATGATCTCATGGTTAAAAAATATGATACTCGACAATAAAAGGCATGAAAATATAAACTTAGTGAAACGATCAATATTGTTATGCTTAGTCGGGTCTGTCCATCACGTCATTCTTCTAATAACATGATCCCGTTAATTAATTAACAACTCATGTTCATGGTTAGGAAAACATAACCATCATTAATTAACGAGCTAGTCTAGTAGAGGCTTACTAGGACGCGGTGTTGTTTATACAACCACACATGTATTATGTTTCCGGTTAATACAGTTATAGCATGGAAAATAAACATATATCATGAACACGGAAATATGATAATAACATTTATTTATTATTGACTCTAGGGCATATTTCCAACACCATATACGAAGCATGGTTGTTGACTTGTTGGGTTAGTATTGGGCCATCCTGGGGCTCCATGAACGTCTCCTGCTCGCTCGCTCGCCTCTCCTGTTCGCTCACGCCGCCAGCCATGACGCGACCTAGCTGACTGCTGCCGATCCGGCGATCCCCCTGGCGCTCGCGGACCGTGCATCGCTGACCCGCCCCCTGGCGCTCGCGGACCGCTCCCTCGCCGACTCGCCGCCTGCCCCCCTCGCCCCTCAGCCTCGCCGGCTCCAATCCGGACACCGCCGCCCGTCCGAGCAGGCGAGCAGAGAACTTCTCCAGCCTCCAAAGCTCCAGGCCGCAGGTATATCGATCTCAGCCCCTAATTCATTGGTTTGCTATGTATTTGCTTGTTCAAGTCACAACCGAATAGGGGAAACTACCCCTATTTTGTATGAAACTGTTAAGCTGACAACCAATTAATTGATTATTTCTTTTTTGTGATTGTAGAATTGATTATGAAGAGGATGGGAGGGCGTGGTCGCGAGGGGTGGCCGAGGTAGAACTAGTGATTTATACTATTCACTTGGCAAAAAAATCCGCGGTGCGACATTTTTGTTGCAGTGTGTCCACCCTCCAATTTTTTCCTGGATACGCCACTGGTCAGGAGTGTCCGGACCGACGTGGCGTGATGATCTTGATGCGTCTGTTTACCTCTATGGGCTTGTCGTTGGTGGCATTATTTAACGGCCTTTAAATATGTCCTGAATGTCGGTGTTGATTGATGAACCACGTTACCAAATCTCCGTGTTCTTGTTGTGATGCCCCTCGGTAGATCGGTATGTGCGTCGGAACAAGTCGGTACACGAAATGTGATGCCCGTTAAATAACTCTCCACAACACACGTGGTGGTGCAGGATATCAAACTTCTTCTCTCCGGTTAAATAACTCCGGATTCACCTTGTTTTTAATCAGTCATATTCGTCGTCTCTGAAACAAGTCGGTACACGTTCAGCCGAGGAGTTTATTTGTTCAGTTTTTAGAAATTGTACTCCGGATTTTTGTTTTGACTTATACTCTGGATTATATAATGCAGATGGCAAGTCCGGGGTGGTGGCCATCACGGCGGCCGCCGGAGTTTGCTCAGTCCCCTGAGTTTGCTCACCCGACTCTGCTGGCTTCGTATTCTTCTTGGACCTCCGGCGCGGCGGAACGGAAGCAGAGTCAAGATCGAGGCGGCGGCGTATCTCGTGGACCCAGGTACGCGTCGAGGTCACCGCGCTCTATGAGCTCCGCCGGGCGGCCGTCAGCTCATCGAGCACGCGTCGCATTGTCTCGTCCATCCTGCTCTCCGTATACCGGTGGTGGGCGTGCCATGTCAGGCATGATTCCTGTTTCGTCCGTGTGCCCTTGCGAGAACCGGTGTGGGTAAAATTCAGCCTCAGACAATTCTGTTTCGTCTCTGTAGTTTCAGGAGATCAGACAACTATGTTTCCTTCATGTTTGGTCTGGTCCGGTCAAGCTTTGTTGAGTCAAAAATCAAAAGGAAGTTTCGCAGACGCGCATCATCAACGAGCCCACTGCTGCTGCCGTTGCCTACGGCCTTGACAAGCAGGCCAGCAGCTCTGGCGAGAAGAACGTGCTCTCCTTCGACCTTAGTGGCGGCACGTTCGATGTGTCGCTGCTCACCATCGAGGAGGGCATCTTCGAGGTGAAGGCCACCGCCGGCGACACCATCTCGGTGGCGAGGACTTCGACAACCACTTCATCCAGAAGTTCAAGCGTACGCACAAGAAGGACATCAGCGACAACCCTGGCGGCGCTGCGCCGGCTGCGCACGGCATGCGAGCACACGAAGCGCACCCTGTCGTCCACTGCCCAGACTACCATCGAGATCGACTCCCTGTTCGAGGGCGTCCGTTTCGAGGAGCTCAACATGGACCCGTTCCGAAGGTGCACGGAGCCCTTGGAGAAGTGCTGCGTGACGCCAAGATGGACAAGAACACCGTGTACGACACTACGACGTCCTCCTCGTCGGCGGCTCAACCCGTATCCCCGAGGTGCAGCAACTGCCTCAAGACTTTTCAATGGCAAGGAGCTGTGCAAGAGCATCAACCCCGACGAGGCCGTGGACTACAGCGCCTCCGTCCAGGCCGCCATTCTCAGCGGCGAGGGCAACGAGAAGGTGCAGGACCTCCTTCTGCTCGATGTCACGCCTGTGTCCCTCGGCCTGGAGACCGCCGGGGGCGTCAGTCATGATGGTGCTCATTCCGCGCAACACCACCATCCCAACCAAGAAGGAGCAGGTCTTCTCCACCTACTCCGACAACCAGCCCGGCGTCCTGATCGAGGTGTTCGAGGGCGAGCGCCCCTGGACCAAAGACAACAATCTGTGGGCAAACTCGGCCATCTCCTCGCGGCGTGCCCGTCTGCTTCGACGTCGACGCCAACTGCACCCTCAACATCTTTGCCGAGGACAAAACTGCCATAGGAGAAGAGCGGCTGGATTTGGGAATTGCCGCGGGAGAGAAGGGGCGCCGCAGGAAGACACGGGAACGACGGATTCATCGGCAAATCGTATCAGAAGCTAGGAGCAGCCAAGTAGGATGGGTAAAAGAGCAAGGAAATATCTTATCTGCTATGTTCAGGAACTGGTACATTGTTGAATGTTGAGTTTTTATTCAGCAGAACAATGAAACCTGCAAATGCAATAGTACTTTTTGAGAACATGAATCCTGACACAAATAGTTTATTTGTCGTTCAAAAAACCACTCAATTCACTGGTAGGCAGAAGACTTGTTATGGCGGACGCTTGCTGCGTAATCAGCTTGATGAAAATGGAAGCTCACATATTTTCTGCTTTAAACAGAGTACAATGGGGATACCAGTTCAAAACGCAAAGCAAAAACTTATTACAGACCACCAAACTCCACGCCGCAGACATCCAGCTACGCAGAACCTACAGCAGAAACAGAGTTTATCCTGTCTCAACTCCACCAAACGATCTATGCGCCGCTGGAGATGCTCATTCTGGAACTTGATTGCCCTCTTGCTCTCCAGGCCCAGCCGTTAGTAGAATACGCTTCTTTATCGCCAACTGAGCCGGGAGCCGCCACTGCTTGTTCTTCCATCAGTTGCAAACACCAGTGCAGAAGCAATAACACAATGTCTGTCATTGCTAATCCATTTTTTCACCACTGATTCGTAATCCGTAAAATGTGTATCTCCAAAAATACTAGTATTAATAAATTCCCAGGAATTTTTACCCACAACACAGCCAAAGAACAAATTACTACAGTTTTCAGCCTCGTTACAGGAAGACATGAAACATCATTAACTTTTGGTCTTTTTAACAGATTGTCTCTAGTGAGGATTTTATTATGAAGCAGCAGCCACAGAAACACTTGCACTGATGGTGGAATGTTCAAATTCCACACAGATGGCACATAAACAGGGGTTACGCCCCTAAAATTTACTATGGCATATATGTTGGAAGGAAACACGAATTTCAATTAGATTAAGATGGTTGATACAATTTTATTCACATGATTATAAGACTGCAATCATACTGCATGTATGATAGAATATCATAGGTACATGCTTCTTAAACAGGTACACAGGCATACAAAGAAACAACTAATAAAACTTCTTGCTGGAAGAACCAAAGAGATATGCTCCAGGCTGAAAAGGACTTGACAAATATTTCTGTACAAGAAAGCAGGAACTACAGTCTCAGCTACTCCCTCCGTTTCTAAATATAAGATGTTTTAGGTGTTGCACATGTTGTCCACATACAAACTAAAGTGAGTGAACATACACACGAAATGTGTCTAGATACACTTGTGTACATGTGAATGTGGACAAAACCTAAAACATCTTATATTTAGAAACGGAGGGAGTAGCTATCAAGCAACAAAAGGAGAGGGCAAGTTTCACATCATCCGACCAAAAAGTCATACACATTATCAACTTTCAAGAAAACATAACTAGTATACACACATAACTCTGCAAGATGAACTAGGACCTAAAATGCAAAGCACAAACCAAGTTTAAGAACCGAAACATAACTAGTATAAGCACATAACTTTCAAGAACAGAAACATAACAAGTATAGATCCCAGACCCATGCATTTTCCAAACCAACAAGTCCTGCTTATCCCTCACCCTTAAATCTCTAATGATAACCCCCAGCTCACACCAAAGCTGCATCAGCTTATAAAGAAAACATCATATGAAGGTTAACTTAAGTACCTAGCCATCCGTTGCCATCAATGAATAACATAATCAAGAAGTGAATGAACAAAATATAAATTTCATATGCAAGCGAGTGAACTGCAATAACATAGAAGCTACGATGAAATATTACCAACAGAAAACTGCTTCACAATATCGACGCCCACGGATTCATAGCAAAATTCAGGTGACCAACACACGTCTCATCAGCAAGACTGCAACATCCAGAAGCTACCAAGGTTGAGACAGGTTCATGCGTCATCAGTTCTTGACATGTTCATGAATCTCTACATTGTTGAGCCACTAACCAAAAGAGGAACCTGAGTAATCTATAGGCGTTTCTCCATCAGCGACTAAAACATGACTCGCTGAGCCCGTATGTGGCGAATGATAACCATTACCCTGTTCGCCATCTCACGAACCTTGCTCACCGTAGTGGCAGTCACCATCACGCATAGGACATCAGGGAGTGTTGCAACTTCCGACTGAAACATGTGGATTTCCTCAGTGCACAGCATTACCAGCGCCTTCCCTTGCTCCCCAATTGTCTTCAGAATGGACTCATCAACGGAACCATCTTCACGGACCAAGACTGGACCAAACAATAGTTTTACCTTGTGGTTCAGATAGATCAGGTGGGCGTCGAGCCGCCGAGCTTGTCCAGCTTTCTTCATCTGTGGCACGCGCCAGCCCGCCCTACAGCAACGCTCAAGCTCATAGTAGACGTCACCCGCGGTGCTAAGAAGGGGAAGACCATTTACATTGAGCACCTGCACGGTGCTCCAGACACCGTGGGTGCGCGGCGGCGTGGCGCGGAGGAGCTCAGAAATCGCATCGGCTGAAGCCATCTGAAGCTGCAGCTGGTCGCCGTGGAGTACGAGGGGGCGCTCCCTCGCGGCCCGCACCTCGCCAAGCGCGGTGCGGACGAGTCCGACCAGGGTGTCGTCGCCCTCGACGCGTGGCGAGCGGCCTGCGCGGGCGAGCTCGGCCACGGCGTCGCGCGGCGAGCGGGCTGCGCGGACGAAGACGAAGAGCGCCGAGGTGACCGCGCGGGCGACGCCGAACGCCCCCTTGACCACACGAGCGAGGTCGCCCACGGCCTCGTCGTCCTCGACGCGCGGCGAGCGGGCGGCGCGGACGAAGCCGCGCACCGCTGTGACGACGGCGCGGAAGCTATCCTCGTCGCCGATAGATCTGTCGGCCGAGAACCGCTCGACGAAGAACTCGAGCGTCTCCAGCTCCTCCTCGTCCACGGCGAGAGCCTTCTCGTCCACGGCGAGGGCCCCCAGCGATTGCTCCATGGCGCGGAGGCAGTAGTCGATTTCGCGACCGTCATTGATCTGCTCCAGGTTCACAGCAAGCTAGCCGTAGTTGTCGATGCCCCTTTTGAGCAGGAGGGATGTGTCCGTGGATTCGGATAGGTGGTCTATGCCGGAGAGGACGATGAGTGGTGAGGGAAAGGAGAAGAGATAACGGAGATCGACCGTCCTCTGGACATGGCAGGTTGGACCGGGAGGGTCCATGGTGGCTCGCCGGAGTCGGCCGGAGTTGAGGAGGAGAAGCAGGAGGAGGAGGAGGTGGAGAATTTTACTTTTTTTCCTCAGGATTGGAAATATCTCGAAGCAAACTAGTGGGGCTCCGTCGATAATCTTTTTTTTGAAACTTTTACAATATATTAGGTCAGCAAGCTGCCTCATTAAAACCCTGTCAGTCCCTTTCGGTACCCTGATTAGGAAAAGAGTGCGTCTGAAACTTGCCGCCTCCACAAAATCACATGGTTACATCGTTTAAGAGCGCATCTACCAAAAACCCCGGGGGTTCATCGACCCAATTACAAGTAGTTTTAAGAGAGTAACTATTTTTAGCAAGATCATGAGCCACTCCATTTGCTTCCCTTGGGCAGTGTTGGAAGAAAACTTTCCCAATCGAAGCAACATAGTTAACACATTCTGCAAAGATCGCTGCTGCTTCATTCCACCAAGTCTCTCCTCCCGTACAAGCTTCAATCACATCAGTAGAGTCGGATTCCGCTTCAATGACACTGTACCCAAATCTGTTCGCAAGCGCCAATCCCTCTCTCATTGCAATTGCTTCGGCCATCATCACCGTAGAGACATGCGGAATATACATAGATGAAGCAGCTATAAATGACCCCTGAAAATCTCGAAGAACCGCGCCGATGGCTCCTGCACGCATATCATCATAAAATGCAGCATCAACATTAAGTTTTACCTGTCTTGGAGCCAGTCTAATCCACTTATCAGTTCCAGCAGACATCCTTAGCTTTTTGTCCCTGCCGTAATTAGCCGCCATAGACAGTACAGAAAATTTGCACTTGAGTAGGGGTGGAACATCTTCCATGTGTGTCCTGCGTCTTCTCATCCACCAGAGGTACCAGCATGCAATAGCTACAGTTTCTTTCAGCTGAACTGAAGCAAGGCCAGGAAATTGGTTATACTGAAGCCGGAAAATATACTCTAATACAGCCGAGCCAGCCCGATCAACAATGAATGCTTCTTCAATAAATTCACCCAGGTTTAGAGCTGTCCAGAGATCCTTTGCAACACCACAGCGAAATAATAGATGTAGTGTATCTTCTGCTTCTTGGTTGCAGATCGGACACACCCCACTAATGGGGATATGTCTATTAGCTAGAGTACAATTAACTGGGATGATTCCATGCATGGCTCTCCATATAAATATTTTAACTTTACTCGGTACTTTAAGGCTCCATAAAATCTTCCAAACTGGATTATTAATTGACGCACCTGGAAGAGCTAAAACAGCAGCCGAAACTCCAAATTGGTGCTTCCATTGAACATGATACCCAGATTTAACCTCATATCTACCATGTGACGTATGAGCCCGGGCAATGAAATCAGAAAAACCCTGCATATGCACCGGAATTTGAAGAATCCGTTGCACATCGATCGGGTTTAACAAATTATTGAGAAGAGTTGCATCCCATGTACCAGTTATAGGACTGATGAGTTCATGCACTTTTGTATAAACCGATCTCCCTCTTGGAGACATAATTTTTAGATTTGGGCTGGAAGGAATCCATGGATCATTCCAAATATTTATACTCTCCCCATTACCTACTCTCCAAATGTAACCTCTTTTGAAGGTGCTTAAACCAGCCAGAATACTTTGCCACGTGAAAGAGGACCCTGCCTTCGGCCCAGCTTGCAACAAATCTCCACTCGGATAGTACTTGGCTCTGAGAACCCGTGCACATAACGATTCCGGTACAGTGATCAACCTCCAAACTTGTTTTGCTAACATAGCTAAGTTAAAAGAGTGAAAGTCCCGAAAGCCCATGCCCCCTTCATTCTTAGGATAGCATAACTTCCACCATGCGAGCCAGTGCATTTTGTTACTATTCTCATCGTCCCCCCCACCAAAATTTAGCAATGGCATCCGTCATACGCTTGCACACACCTTTTGGTATGAGAAAAACCGACATTGCATAAACCGAGATCGCTTGGGCAACCGCCTTTAGAAGAATTTCCTTTCCACCAATAGACAACAGTTTTTCCTTCCATCCATTTATTCTCTGAATAATTCTCTCAATAAAGTGTTCAAAGCAATCACTTCTATCGGCCCGCACAAGAGCCGGCAATCCAAGGTATTTGTCTGATAGGGCCTCTGTGTCTATATGCAAGGTTGTACAGATCTCCGCCCTAATGAGGGCATTGGTATTAGGAGAGAAAAATATACTTGATTTAGCTAGGCTTACCATCTGTCCCGAATTAGCACAGTAAGTGTCTAGAACTCGTTGTAGCGAAGTTGCATTATTCATGTCTGCCTTCATGAGAATCAGGGAACCATCAGCAAATAAAAGGTGTGAAACTGACGGTGCATTTCTGCACACCCGTATCTCATCCATGCCACCAACTTCTTCTTCATACAACAAAAGACTAGATAAACCCTCTGCACATAACAGGAACAAGTAAGGGGAAAGGGGATCCCCTTGCCGTTGGCCTCTTGTGGGAACAAACCGGTCTGTTTCCTCGGAATTAAATCTGACTTGATATCTAACAGAGCTCACACAAGCCATCATCAAAGTGATCCATCTTTCCGCAAACCCCAATTTTCTCATCATGTTTTCAAGGAATAACCACTCCACCCGGTCATAGGCTTTGTGCATGTCCAGCTTAACCGCACAAGTACCATTAGCCCCAGCCCTTTTATTTTTTATCGAATGAGCACACTCATACGCAACCAGAACATTATCTGTGATAAGCCGTCCAGGGACAAAAGCACTCTGAGTAGGAGAGATAACATCCGGTAGTATACCTTTGAGGCGAAACGCCAACATTTTGGAGATGATCTTGTAGATGACGTTGCATAAACTTATGGGGCGGAATTGTGTTATCATCTCAGGAGTTTCAACTTTTGGGATAAGAACCACCGTTGTATCATTCCACCCATCAGGTATGACACCGGAATTTAAGGCTTGTGACACTTCATCAGTAATAGATTGCCCGCACACATTCCAGAATTTTTTATAGAAAATCGCATGGAGTCCGTCGGGTCCTGGGGCCTTCAAATCTCCAATGCTAAATGCCGCCTTTGTTACATCCTCAGCTGAAAAAGGAGCCAGTAATCTTTCATTCATGTCTTGGGTGACTTTGGGTTGTATTTTGTCCATTACGGCTGGGTCAATTTCCTGTACTTCAGACATAAAGAGGTTAGAGAAATAATTGAACACCAAAGGTTTCAGCATCTCGGTACCTTCAACCCAAGCATCCTCCCCATCTCGCAGCTTTTTAATATAATTCTTCCTTCGGCGAGCAGAGGCAAACTGATGAAAAAATGATGTGTTTCTGTCCCCAAACTGTAACCAGTTTGCTCTAGACTGTTGTGCCCAGTATATCTCTTCTTGTTCTAGCAGCAATTCTACTAAGGTAGCCATTTCCTTTGCTTTATTCTCATTTTCATCGGAAATAGGTCCGTCCATGGCTTTCTGAAGCTCACGCTGCGCCCTACGGAGACGTCGTTTCGGCTTCCGTAGCACTCTACTATCCCATGCATGTAGCAAAGAGTGCATGCGACTCAACCTCGCCAGCACCCCTTGTTCAGGGCCGGCTAAATCCCATGCTCGTTGGACCTCCTCAGAAAACCCTTTCTCTTGTAACCAATTCGCCTCAAACTTCTTCTGTTTCAAACGGATCGGCATCACCATGAGCTGGAGCTCAGTATCAAGGAGTATTGGCCTATGGTCAGATTTAATATAATCCAAATGCACTAGACCAGCCCCTGGGTGCATCAAGGACCATGCACCATTTGCAACCACCCGATCCAGTCTTTCTCTTATCCTACCCCTTTTCCAGGTGAACAACTCGCCAGAGAACCCAATGTCCTCTAATTCACAGTCCACCAACGCCTCACGGAAAGCATCCATGTATCTATGGGGGCGACGATTGCCCCCCTCCTTCTCATGTGAGAACAAAATTTCATTAAAGTCGCCGATGATAGCCCATGGTAAATTCGAGGCATCTCTCAGCTCCCTAAGTTTATCCCAGGTTTTATATTTGTCTTCCCACCTCGGCTCTTCGTAAATCCCAGTTAGTCTCCAGATTTTATTTGGGCCTTCAATGACCCGAACATCAATATACTTGGGGTGAGAGAAAATCTGCTGTATCACAACATCCTTTCTCCAAAAAAGAATGACGCCCCCGCTTCTACCATCACTCGGATTGATTATTTTCAGGTTCATCTTTAATCTTCTTCTTAAGCATTCCGCCGGATAATCGTCAATGTGAGTCTCCGACAAGAACATCACCTCAGGGTTATATCGCTTATGGACATCCACAAGCGCAAGAACTGTCGGGGCATTACCCAAGCCCTGACAGTTAAGGCCTAAAATCTTCATTGCGCCCGGACAGGCTCCTCAAAAGAGCCCGCCGATCGTGGTGAAGGGGAGACAGCTCCATCCTTTGGTAATTTGGTGTTATCATCCTCCATTGAAGAACTATCTAACTCTGACCCGGATTCCTCCACAACCATTGCAGTTCCTTCCTCCTTATTATTTTTAGCATCAACTGCCACCCCACTGTTTGCTTTCAGTTTCTTCCTGTTAGAATTCTATTGAGGAGTTGGCTGATTATCATTCGTCCCCCAAAGGTCACGTTCAGCTTGGGTCGAGCTGACATGGATCTTATCTGCAACCACCATCGTCATATTGTTTTGTAGCCTAGAGTCTGAATCCAAGGCTAGACGTTTGCGGCTTTCAGCTAGCACCGTATCATTATTCTCCTCTATATCCAGATCATCTGTATCCTCGTCCCTTACATGCCCTAGTTGCTTGTGCAAACTGTTCCATCTCCAGCTGGTTGAAGTGTCATGAGCAGCCGGATTAAAGCTTCCATTACTGTTATCTCTTGCAAACTCACCCCTGCCAAAACCTCCACGGGCGCCTCAAGCATCCCCACGGCCACCATCTCGACCTCGACCAAAGCCACGACCTGCTCCTTGAGCTCCGCCCCGTCCTCGTCTAGGTGCAAGAATAAACGGTCCCCATTGTAACTTATCTTCCTCATGCTCTCCCGTACCACACTCTTGGTACCAATGACCTAATTTTCCACAAGCACGACAGAAAGTCGGGAGCTTCTCGTACTTCACCTGATAGAATTCTGTCTTCCCCGCTCTCGTGAAACTAACAAAGCGGGTCAGCTTCTGTTCAACGTCTAGCTTCACCCTTACACGAATAAACTGGCCAATAAAACCGCTTGGAAGGGTGATTTCAAGTTCTTGGACCTCTCCGATCCGCTTAGCCATGTTCCTCACAAAAGCTTCATTTTTTTAGCACCGCATCCGGCAGCTTATGTATCTGACTCCATGTCTCTAACTTATCCAGCTTGATATTTTCAGGGTTGGAGAGACCATCATATTCCACCATTAAAAGCGCACCAAACCCTCTAAACTCCCATGGTCCTTGATGCATTGTCATATTCCAATCAGCCAGACAATTGAACTGAACCGAAAAAAGATTAGGATTTATCCTTCTCCAAATTACCTCTTTTGCTGGGTTCCAAGCGGCTCTCATATCCACAATCAGTGCTCCTTGACTGAATGATTTCGATGTAAGGACCCGAACCAGCGCCAACCACTTTGATCCCTCCTTGGGGTCATCGACCTCTTCTTCCCAAACCAGATCGTCAAGCTCCTGTTCTTCCAGATGTAGGCGTTCTAGGAGAGAACTTGGATCGTCCGCCGATCCCGCCCGAGAACCACCAGCCCTCGAGTCCGCCATGGCTCGAGAAAATCACCAGCCCTCAGAACCCTAGATGGCCAAACCCCACCGCCGGAGAGGGGGGAAGACTCCAGGGAGATCGGGGAACGAGCGAGTTGGATCACCCGTCGGAGATACGAAACTCACGGCAAGATCGCCGGAGGACTCTAAACCCTAGGTTTTCTCGCCTAGGGGACTCTTCTTTTCTTTTACTTGAAGCGAAAAAGGCAGTAGTAGTAGAGGTTAAACTCTGTTAAACCGAGGGAACCTCCACGTAGTTACACTAGTAGTAGTTTTTTTTAGATAACTGTGGCGCTTTATAAGAACTAAATAACATCAATACAAAAAGTTATTCCCAAATAAAATCCGGAACACAATGAGGTGGGGGAGGTGGCGGCGGCGGCGAATCTATGTCGGAATCGCGTCGGATGGGGCGAATCGCGGCGGCGGTGGCGGCGGCGGGAGGGGAATCAGAAGGCGGTTGGGCCGCGCGCGCGTGAATGGAATGGATAGGGCAGGGGCCGCGCGCTGCCCTATTTGCCCCATATATGGGACAGAGAGGACCATTTTTTGGGGCAGCCCTATTATAGTGCACCACATAGGGCAGCTATTGGAGCTTGTTTTTTGCCCTCTGGTGCCCTATAAAACCGTTTTTAGGGCACATCTCCTAATATAGGGCAGCTGTTAGAGTTGCTCTGAGAGTAAATATTACAGGAATTAAGCTTACTACTACGAGCTAAAAGGTGCGCCGCGACATTCAACTTCCGTCCAACATGCTTGAACATATAGACAACAAACTCTGTGGCGAGGCGTTTGATATCCCCACGACAAAGCCGACAAGAGACCGATCCATCACGGGCGATCTGATCATCTGAATCAGTGAAAGGCAGTCTGCCACTAGAGAGATGTTGCTGAACCCATGTCCTTTGATAATCTCCGGAGCACGACGAACATCTACAACATCTGCAAGTTCTGGGATCACAATGCTCCCAATTGTACGAACATTTCTTAACCCTTTGAGTTTTGTGTATTAGGCAACAACACTAGTGACAAGTTTAATCAGGTGTTAAGTGAATTAGGTTTTAGTTGATTAAAACATGAGTTCATCAAACTCCAAAAAGTATAAGAAAAGGAGCCAGCAGGTTTATGAAGAAAATTCAGACAAGCAAACCAGATATTCTAGCCCCCTGAGTGGGGCGGATAATCCGGTCTACCAAGACTGCCCAGGAATTTTCGCTAAGGAAAGAAGCGCGCCAAATTGCGCGGCTCTCGAATGTCAGCCGGATTATTTGACTCGGAGATTTCCAAGAAGCCGGATAATTACAAGAACCGAAATATCCAGCTCCCACTTCAACCGGAATATCCGGCCCCTGTTTCTTCTAACGGCTAAAAATCTGAGAGGGGTATAAATATGCTTGTCCTTCGACCAGACCTTCAAGAACACCTACAGCTGAGCCACCAAAACTACTAGATCTCCTCAACCTCCCACCCAAACTCGCTGATCTTTGAAGGAGAAGAGCAAGATCTACATCTTCACCGAAGCGATTTGTATTCCCCCCTCATTCACTTGAGGGATTCGTGCCTAGGGTTTCCATTGGGAAAACCTACGCCACCATTCTTACATCTTGTTGCGTTGTGACAGATTGTGTTGATTCGGGAGCCTCAAATTCAGTTGTGGATGCGTTTCTCGAGCTTGTTGTAAAGGCCCCGGTTTCCGCCTCGAAGGGGACCGATAGTGGAAGGTGAACCAGTCCTTTGTGGTGCGATACATCGGAGAATAGGGTGAGACTTTTCAGGCGTTGAGCAAGCCTGTTGTGGTGAAGCTCACACCCCTCCAACGAGACGTACTCCCGTAATAAGGAGGAACTCGAGAATACATCATTGTCTCCACGTGCTTCACTTCGGTTACTTCTATCATTTTACCGCCCTTACCTAGCTTGTATCTTGCTCATTTGTTTGCTTGTCATATATGTAAATTCACCATAGTTGCATATATAGAGAATTTACCTTTTGTGTCAAGGCCAAATTGAAGAAGAATTAAAATTTGAAGTAGCACCTATCCACTCTCCCCCTCTAGGTGACGTACTCGATCCTTTCAATTGGTATAAAAGCCTCGTCTCTATATGCAGCCTTTACTGCCTAAGAGAGTATGGTACTTGAGGAGAGAAAACGGGTGTGGCCGGTACCGCGGCTACCATGAATGATCTCAAGTCTATGGAAACAAACTTTACTTCTTCCATGAAGCGACAAGAAGCGCAAGCCACACGAGCCGCCGCCGTGGGGGATCTGCGCGGGCATGCAGAGGAGAGGAGTGCAGCGGAAACCTGCCGCCCGCCGACAGCGACGCAGCGCCATCACCCTCCCCCGCCCGAGCGCGCCGCCTCCAGCCACACGCCACCCTCGCATCTCGACAAGACATGAATTTGGGGGACCTCACAAAGCCCGCCACCGGGAGCCGCAGCGAGAAAGCGCCTCACCGCCATCCTCGGGATCGAGCGTCGCGGCTTTTTGCCCACTCTCTTAGGCAACGGTGAGGATATGGGGATGGGGGAGGGGAAGGTGGCGGCTAGGGTTTCGTCCACCTCCCGAGCCGCCCTAGAGAGAGCGACGCGGGGGGCGAAAGGAAAAGCGCGAGGTTTTTAAATTTAGAGATTTAAAACTATGCATGCTAAAATACACACTTTTTTTTCATTTTTGTGTAGGTCATAATACAATGTACTTCAGTTTTTTTTGCACCTTTGTAGGATACACCATTGAGAACATCAGGATTTGTTTTCAGAATTTTTTTTAACTCGTAAATATGATTTATAAAAAATGGTAGGAGCAGTGGATCCCGGGAACCAAAAATCTCCAATCACATAGGGCTATAGAGTATACTAGAAGGAAATGGCGCGCTTTGCCGCGCCCGATTGGATTTATTGTGTTGCGTTTGTTTTGTTTTGTTGTTTTGTAATCACTTTGTTGCCATTTTTCTCCTTTTCATGCATAGGCCCCCTAAATAAAAAATGTATGTTGTGTGTGAATACTCCTCAAGTGCCTTACACCTCACTAATGGAATTTCATCTAACTATTTTTTTCTTATTTCTGATCAATTTTTTCAATTGCTCACAACACAATTGATTAGGAAAAGCTAAGCATAAAATATAACTTCTTAGAAATAAGAATCAAGTATGTCGTACCAGAACAAGCATACATTTGGAGCAAAGCAGTTACATTAGCCTAATTTCTGTGGAGCAAAGCGACGACAACAAAGTAGACTGACATAATATATATCAAACGATCATTGCATAGAAAAGTAGCTAATCCTAGTAGGCGGGCAGCTTGCACAATAAAAATAACATGCCTAATATTTGTGGAGGTGACCAAATTAGTTAAAATTTCAAGCTAGTAGGCGGGCAGCCTGCACACAAAAAAACGTGCCTAATATTTGTGGAGGTGACCAAAGTAGTTAAAATTTCAAGCAACATGAACCCAAAGTGACATGCAAAGCTCCACTATAGAAGCTGTAATTGTTGTAGAATAAGTAACAAAATAGAGGAGATGTAAGAAACCACACCAGGGAAGTAAATTTGTGAAGGGGAAATACTGAGAATATTTCCAGCCCATCCATGCTATTGCAGGACTATCTTTTTCACGAATGCAACAAAGATATGATGGATCGTACGGAATTAAGAACATATAGGAAATAAAAGAAGAACTGAAATGTTGTTATTGCACCAAGTCTTGTAAGAATCAGACTAAATTCTTGTATGACTTTACAGTTTTCTCAAGTTGATGTCAGACATCACTAAGTTTTCTTTAAGCACATTATGAACCATGTCATGTCTCGTACACAAACTAAGGGAAAGAATCACCTCAAAGGTGTGCTAAAACATGATCTATAGCTCCATATGAAAATGCAATGTTGCGAGAATTAATACGTTGGAAGTAACATAAAACAACACCGTATCTATTTGTTTGATGTAGACATAAGCTGATCAAAGCTTAAATTGGCTCTTGTGCTTGAATGGTACTATTTCTTTTGGAGATAAAGAAATATAAAAAGCATCTAAAAATATATGGGGTGGATGTAAATTAAAGTTAAAACATAAGAGGGGTTGTTATTATCTCACTATTTAGATAAAACGTGAAATGAAGTGAAGTATTTTTTAATCAAAGTACAAAAAACCAAGAGAATCAATACTTCAGTACTGGAAAAAGAGCAATGACACTCTTTTTCATATACTTCAAAAACAGTACAGTTTGATAAAATATTGAAGCATATGTGTACATTAGTTTTGTTTGCTGAATTGTTATTTTATTTTTTTCATCATGACATCATGCCATTGCATATTTGTCTAATAAAATCATTTTTCGTAAACTCTATTTTGTTCTGGAAAATTTTATCCTAAAATGTTTTTTGCCAAACGGTTCGGCGTTCCAATTTGCTTTGCCAAATGATTTGCAAAGCACGTAAAAATGATTTGCAAAAATAATAATAACAATAAAACAAACATTTTAGAGAGAGTATGTGTGTGAGCAGCCAGCAGTCCAGTCAGGCCAATTCCGGCCCAAGGCCCAGCCAACCAAAACCCTAATTTCCCCTTGCCTTTTTCCTTTCCCACCCCTGGCATCTTGCAGCCGCCCTCCTCAATTTGTCTGTTTTCGCATTCAGCTCCTCCCACCTCTTTTCCTTCTCTTCCTGCACCCAACACACACCACGCACGCAAGCGAGCACACACATGGGAGACGCTCCCTGCACCCGAGCGCCTCCTCGCGCACGCGCCGCCGCCACGCGCCAGCGCCGCCACCTTTCTGCTCCCTTGCTAATCCCCGCCGTCGGCAGCGCCCAGCTCCTTCGTGTGCTCCTCTCTATTTCCTCCTCTTCACCTTGCTCGCCGACTTTTGGACCGGCCGGCGACGCCGCCTCCCCGACGAGCTCCTCCACGAGCCCTGGCTACAGCCTTGAGCGCCGCGCACGGCCGTCGTCGATCTTTGCGCAGACCATCGCTCCTTCTGCGCGCGGGCGCCGGGCCACGTCGGACGGTGACGCCATGGTGCTTAGACGGTAACGTGAGAAACCGACTGTGCTGAACAGACAAAACGGATGGCTGAGATGGATTCTTCATTTGTTCGACAAATCAGGAACATTTATAACTGACAATGACGTCACGGTTAAGGAGAGCTCACCAATCCCTAGGAGCTTAGTTATCTTAGAGATTTTCAATTCCCATGTTCAGAACATAAAGACGTATGTCATGTCAAACATTATCTGCAACTTAGTATATTACCCTTGAGTTAAGTAGCATCGTGCATCCTGGAGTGCAGCAGTAGAAGAGTTGAGATACCAAGTTGAATAGTGTCAACACACATAAAATTGTTTTCACGAGTTACGAGCATGTAAGATGCAACACAGCAGTGAAACAAAGGGAAAATTACAATTTTGGAACATGTCCGCATGACGCTGGTGGCATATAACAACTGAATTAATCTGTTAAGTGCGGACTGAAGGCTGATTATGAAGATTAGCACCATAGTTGCAGTCTATGTTAGCTTCAAACTGGTGATTGCACACGTACCGGTTGTCATAAACAAAGTTCAGTGTAGTTGGGAATTAGGTTCCTGGACAGAAAATAACATTCAACACAAGCTTAGGTGGGGTGCACAGGAGTGGGCACGAAGGTGTACTTTTTCAGTACATGTTGTTTATCAAATGTTAGACTACTCATTGTTCCACTTATGATGTGATATTAACTGACTCAAGTTTTGTTCCTTACAAAATTGTCATTGCAGCCGCATAGTCCTGGGAAGGGCTACAAGATTTTTTGCAAAAAGTTGAGTCGCTTCGAGCCTCCGAAATACACCACAGAAAAGCGTAAAGAGAGCTTACATTTGTCTGTGGGTGTTGAGAAGAAAGCAGGACATGTGTCATGTGAGGAATTGTACCATTGTGTTGGGCAAGAAATTTAGTTTTAATAAACCAAGGAAAGCAATACCACGCGAAAGTTTGAATCCGTGGCATCATTTGGTTTTCTTTCCACGCCCTATTGAGCAAAGAAATAGCCTGCAAGGAAACAGTTTTCAGCCTCTGCCTCGGAAGGAGCCGCAGGCTATTGAAGCAATGCTTGTTGCAGAGGAGATTGCGTGCTCGCGAGCACCGGTGATCCTGATGTTTAAAAAAAATCGAAAACAATATTTACAAGTTTCAAAAAAATCTGAAAAAATTCCAGAATGTGGCCAATGATGTATTACACAAACATGCAGAACATA
This sequence comes from Poa pratensis, assembly GCA_947311845.1. NCBI lineage: Eukaryota > Viridiplantae > Streptophyta > Magnoliopsida > Poales > Poaceae > Poa > Poa pratensis. The sequence goes on along the minus strand of CAMZMU010000092.1, from coordinate 16,716,127 downwards.
AACTTCAAATACTTTGTACTTTAGGCTACATAAAAAGACACAAGTCTGCATCTGAATATGTATATTTTCAAATCTCCAAATTTACCAGATTTTGTCATTTTTAGCACGGAATACGAAGTATTTGGTTGATATTTGGCATGTTTGTGGGATACATCATTGGCTACATCCGAATGTTTTCTCAGATTTTCTTGAAACTTGTAAATATTTTATTTCGATTTTTAAAAACAGCAGGATCACTCATGCTCAGGAGCAAAATAAACTTTCCGTGCTTGGAGGAACTTTTAGGAGAAAATTGGCCTGATGGGGTTAGCTTCCAACCTAAAATATCTTGGACATCAACATTTATATTAGGAGTTTGCAGAATCGAGCTGGCTGATGGCCCTTCACGTAGTTACCTGCATGAAAAGTAAATGGGTTAGTTTGAGACTCCAAGTGCAGAGTGTGTAGTAAGTGGAAGACGTGTTTTCCCCACGAGGGGTGACTCGAGGGTTTAATATCGAACTCTCGGGGAATCAGTAGTGACGATTTATCTTTCCTATTCTTCTTTTGGTTATCTACAAAACAAAATAAATGTTTTGGTCCTCAACCTCACCTAGTGGTTATCAAGCGCAAGATGTGAGAATGATATCAAGATAATATGCAATGCAAACAAGAAATAAATATGCAATGGTGGTAAATAAATATGCAAGGATGGTGGTAGCAATGATAAATGATATTTTTGGGTTTTATATGATGAATGCAAGATGGAAAAGTGTTTTTGTATTTTCGTATTTTTAAGTTGCAGAAAATGTAAAGTGGATAAAAGTTGTTGGAAAGATGTTTCTTATGATTATAAATGGACCGGGGTTCATGGTTTCACAAATGCACTCTCTCTTTAATAAAGTGGTAGACAATGGAACACTAGAGTTGACATATGAGATTGCAACACAACAGTTTAATTTCAAGTTATAATTATATGGGCATCACGTCCTAACATAGAGACCTTTTGATTATTAGTCTCTCTTATACTCCACCAAGATGCGAACTAAATCATAACACCTCAGTAATTAAGATAACTCAGAGTATAGCAATAAGTATCATGACATGAAGTTAAAATAAGAAAATGCTAGATCTAGTCATGGAGGAAGTGGCAATGGTCACACCCACACCTCCGGTAGCATGGTATTTTTCTTTATCCCTAGTGAGGCAACAAAGTAAGGTAAAACACTCAAGTGGATCGCAGAACTTTCTCTCACGTTCACTGCACTAGCCACCCCCCCATTACTCCAACTAATACACACGTTCCCCCTCACACGCTCTCATAAAATGCTTGATCATGACAAGTAAATAAGAACGGGGTACATAATATGTATCTACTTTCATAACTAAAACAAAACCATTGCAATCTCAAACATATATTAACTCATAAAAAGATCCACCAGAAAGGTATTACATAGATGACCGTAATCATGTTTAGCAGCTCATACGGTACTAATTAGTGAAGCTCAAGAGAGAGAGATACATAAGTTATTTCCACAAACCCATAGTCCAGGGGTGGACTACTCCCTCTTCATCATGGAGACGGTGGAGAAGTCGTTGGAGAAGATGGAGACCACGCCGGCAGCGTCACGCCGGAGTTTTCCCCCTCCAATCTGCAACTCCGGGTCTCTGTTTCGTGGTTTCTGTGTTTCTGCGGCGCTCCTTCCAGGGAATGTCGGGGGGTATTTTTATAGTCGGCTTTAGGTCAAAACCGAGTCGGTGGAGGAAAGATCGACGGCAACGGAGCTCCGAGGCCCAAAAGAGGGAGTCCCACGCGGCCCAGGTACCTGGCCGTGTGGGCCCACTCAACTTCGGCCTCCGGCTTCCTTTCATGCGCTTCCTTGGCTCCTACTCTTTGTTTCTTCCAAAAACTGATGCCCGCAAAATATTAGGTCATTTGGACGTCGTTTGGGTCCCTGAAACATTAAAATATAGAAAACAGGGTTTTCTGACTGTGCAGGGTTAATTCCATAAAAATAGGAAACTTACCAAATATTTCCAAAATCATTATAAAACAGTGATATAACCCTTATATGATGCAAATATGACTGGAATATAAGTAAAATAATGCAAAGTTCATGTATGCATTTTACATGCATCACTGGCTATTGCAGGACTAGACAAAATAATTTATTAGGAGTTCCAAAGTTTTTTCCAGCTAGCCACAAATATTTGATTAGAGCAAGATAAACATAAGGTTGACATTGGATTATGAGGTTATCGTAAATTATTTCCCACCCTTCAAACCAAGGTGTACTCCAAACTGAATTATTTCCATAAATTATTTGATAAGTAGAGGCTGAGATAAGAAGGGGGCTTACATTTAAAATTGCAGCCAATAAGGCAGATTTAGGTATACTAGCACAATCCTTTGTGTTGCAACGGTTCAATAAATGATAATTCTTTTTAAAAAATTAAAAGAAAATTTTCGCGTTAATTAGATTTTCCTAATTGGAAGGTGTTTTTCAGTTTTGCTATGCATCAACGGCACATTGCCAACTGATCCGATTCGATCCTCTTTTTTATCTCGTTTGATGACACCGATGTGGAGCTGGATTTCTTTGATGTCTCAAGTACTATCTTTATTATCTTGTTTTACTTATGCACAACTGCAAGTGAAACCTTTTCCCTAGACTATTTTAATCCATTAATATACCTTATTTAATCTTTTTTAGAATTAGTAGAAATCACCTTACCAAGCACCTACTTCTCGGTTCGATAAACCTAGCATCTCTTACAAAAAGCTACATACTACATCTGCAATACGGATCAAAGGTATCATCTTTTCAGATAATATCATCTAGAATTAATATGTTGAAGCCGCAGAGCGAAAACGTTGGAAGCAATTTTAATTGAACACTACATAAAGATATTGGTCTAAATTGTGACATCTCGTGAGTGTTTTTTTACCTTGGGAATCATCACAAGCACCATTTTATTTACAATTTCGGGCATATCTCCTTCTCCAGTGAAACTTTTCAAACAGATCATTTCGACAACATAAACGTTTAAAAATTTGAATATTTTTTAGTTTATTTGGTATAATAATATTTCCTTTTTGAATAATTTTCTCGTAGTGAATAAAAAAATCAGTTCCATGAATAAAATTGTGAGTATGATGAATATTGGTCTATAGGAAAAAACCATTTACTCTAGCTATATTTAAGACTCATAAAATATAGCTAGAGTGAATAAAAAATGAAGCACTATGAACTAACATTTGCATACCGCGAATAAAGTTTGGCTAGCACGAATAAAATTGGAAATTCATAAAACTATCTGGAAACGTAAAGGAGTAATGAAAAAAATTAGACAAGAATAAGAAGAAAAAAGAGAAATTTATGATGTCAGCAATTTAGCGACTTGCTTTTGTTTTTTGAGGGAAATCTTTTTTTTAAACACAGTACAACGCAGACGCTCACGTACACGTGCACACACTCACCCCTATGAACGCAGACACGCACACCCTACCCCTATGAGCACCTCCGAAAGACTGAGCCGGCGGTCGGGTTTTGAGATTGACGAAGTCACCAATATTCCGACTAAATGAGAAACACCAATGTCAAATCTATGATTTAAACTCCGGTAGACTGGTGGCACAACCACCCTCCTAACCATCTTGTCACGGGCAAGTTCTCTTTTTGAGGGAAATCTTGCTGCGGCCATCGGTTGGGTACCTTTCTTTTTCGCGACGTGGGCTTTCTCCTGCCCGCGTTTGAATGTGTTCTTCTGCGCGTTGCGCGTCTCAAGTCAACCTTCCGCCTCTGCTCTGCAACGTGATGATTCTCGACGCAAAAATAATACAGTAAAAAATAAATATATGCAACATGATGATCGATCCGTTCGGGAATCGGGACTCGCGTGAGTCCGCTTTGTCCGCGCCGCTTCAATCGATTCATCTTTTGCTTCCGAAATCCAAAAGTCAAAAAGCACCTATTTAGCTGCTTTTCTGGCTTAAAGACAAAGCCAAAAAGTCAAAATACGCCCAAACAAAAGGGTCATTAAACGGTGGAACCGCCACGTTCGGCTAACCTTTCCCCGTTTAGCCCGCTAATCGGAGCACGTCGCCTCGGCCCGCGGCTCTTCGCCGCCCAGAGCATGACCGCCAGGCCAGTTCTTCGCTCGTCGCGGCAGCGCTCTTCGTAGTCCAGCCCCTGGCCGAGGCCATCGCCCTCTCGCCGCCGCCGCTGCCCAGTGCCTGGCCGCCGGCCACTGTCCGGCTTGCTGCGTGAACAGTCCCAGGTCGAGCATCGAGGTGAGTCAAATCTTCTTATTGTCTCTGAAATTGGCTGATTCGATCAGATTAAGTAAGAATTGGCAGCCCGTTGCGTGCAAAATCTTCAGAGCACTTCATGTATCGGACCTCGTGCAAAGAACAGAGGAACTGGCAGCGTGTTGCGTGCAAAATCTTCAGAGCACTTCCTGCATCGGACCTCGTGCAAAGAACAGAGGAACTGGCAGCACGTCCGCGGCGGAGCATCGCAGACCATCGCAAAGCCGCTAAACTGGATCGCGGACGTCTCCGCTTTGAATTGAATCGGACCGTTTACGGTTTTGGTTTTCGACTCTAATCCTGTTTCGGGTTCCTCTGTTCTTGCTCAGTTTGATGAGATCTCCTCGACTCTTCCTGTATCGATCGAATTATACACAGGATCCAATCCTTGTTGATTGAGCCAAAGAAGTAGAGGGTTGCGACTCTGCCAACGGGTCGGTAGGCTACGGCGACTCTGATCAAGGCATCGTCGTCGGCCGAATCTTCTCGTTTGCGCACGGCTGCCGGAGCTCCCTGTCCCCCGCAAGTATGTATGCCCTTGAGTTTTCAGCTAAAGTTTAATCTCGTCGCACTGATTTGGGAGCGCTTAGCTCCTGATTGATTGATGAGGTCCGTCATCCCAACCCGCAATCGAGACCTCTGTTCCCCAAATCGACGCCCATCTTCCCCCGCCAACCCCTCTATCAGCCACTTTTCTCAGATTTTTATTTTGCAAAGAACAACTTCAGATCTTGTTCGAAAGGGGGGAAATGCACTTAGAGGAGTTTTTTTTTCCAACAGGGCTAGCCCCTTTTTTCCCATTAAAGATAACGGAATACAGAGTCTTTTCTACAAGATATAGACAGAAAACAAAACAAAAGAAGACCAGAATTGACAACACACAAACATCTACCATTACCACTTCCATCCCATGAGTAAAGCCACATCAACATCCATCTATCAGCATCGCGGAGGAGTCTGAGGACCAGTCAGCAATCGCAGCCGTAGGTAGGGCTGGACATAAAGCTCGAAGCTCAGCGAGCTTAACGAGCGCTCATTTGCTTGACTCGTTTAGCTCGGCTTGTTTTATTAACGAACAGGGCCACACATTGATTTTGGCTCGTTATCGAGGTTAACAAGATAAACGAGCAAGCCTCGTGAGCAGCACATTAAGCTTGTTAATTTGGAGCCCATCTAGCCCAACTAGGCAACTAGCTCATAGCCTAGCTGAGGTATACGGTCGAACCACCTGACAGAAAGTAGTGAGCGTTTGAGGGAATCCCATTTACTCCTCCCCAATCATCATCCTTGACGCCTCGTCTACTCTATTCCTCTTATCGTCAGACTAAAATACACACGGCGGCAGCGCCTAGGGTACGACCCGCATGGCCACGTTCTGCGTCGGTGTCTCCCTGCTCGTCGGTGCAATGGACGGGGGAGAAATGCATGTATGTACGCATGACGACATGATTCCTAATGCATTCTTGTGAACATAAAATGAACCAAGCCAATCTTTATATTTAGCTCGTTAGAGGAGCTATGGTGCCAGAATAATATATTTAGCTTGTTGGAGGAGCTACCGTGCCAGAATCAAGAAGTCCCAGTTCAATTTGGAAATTCTATGAAATACAGCAAACTCAGTTCTCTCCACTCGAGAATGATCCAGGTTCTCACGACTAGAGAACCTGATTGACTTTTTTGTGGTCATGCATGCACTAAGATTTCTCTCTCTTCTGGCTCAAACAATTATTTTTCTTGAGAATCGATAGCAGATTTATTTATCCACACCAGCAGAATTAATGCATACTCCCTCTGTTTTAATTTACCCTGCATTGTGTTTTTGTCGAAGTCAAACCTTTGAATGTTTGAACAAATATACATAAAAAAATATCAACACCTATAATATCAAATGCATATAATATGAAAATATATTTTATGATGGGTCTAATAAGATTAAATTTTTATTGTATGTGCTGATATTTTATCCTATATGTTTGGTCAAATTTTAGAAGGTTTGACTTTGATTAAACCCCAAACGCAGGGTAATTGTGAACGGATGGAGTACTTACCGGCCTTGCCCCATTGCATGCAGTGGATCAAGGGTTTCAACTTTCAACAACTCTTGCAGCCACATAGTGATATTTCTGGAGGTGCCCAAAGCTTGACACAAGAACTTGTGCTTGACAAACTTCCAGAGGTATGCATTTGTAGCATTGAACGCATTTTTGCCTAAGACTTGGAATGCATTGTGTTTGTTACAAAAAAACACTCGTGCACTGTAAATCTGCAAACCAACAGTTGCATAAATTTAACACAATGCATTTCCTTCATTTATAATGCAAGTCTTCATGCAAACACAGTAACTGAGTTACAGACTCACTACCTAACAAGTCATCTATTTTTGCTATTTATTCCAAGTGAAGTCAGCATTATTGCTAGCTACAATCTAACTCGTCCACAATGCTTCTGCAGGACATCTTACATCATATACATTCCCTCCTGCCGCTGCAAGATGCTGCTCGTGCCGCCTGTGTATCTCACGGACTTTTGCATTCCTGGAGATGCTATTCAACCCTCATACTCAACACGCAGACACTTGGGTTGACTCGTGAGAAATTGGGTTCGGATAAGGAAATAGAAATCCATCTCATTCACAAAGTTGACCACATACTTAACAACCATCGTGGCATTGTGCTCAAGACTCTTAAACTTGATCTTTTCCCTTGTGACAGTATTAGTGCCTCCTACCTGGACAGGTGGCTCCAAACATCTGTTAAATCTGGGATCAATGAACTAAGCTTGGTGGTGTCAACTTTCATGGAAAAAGATTACAACTTCCCCTGTTCAATTTTGTCCGATGACACAGCTGCGAGATCAATTCAGTCCCTTCACCTCTATGGTTGCGCTTTTCAACCCACAGAAAAACTTGGCTGGTTTGCAAGATTGAAAATTTTACAGCTGTATTTTCTCAAAATTACTGACGATGGATTAGAGCACTTGCTTTTGAAATCTTTCGCCTTGGAACAGTTAGAAATCGGTTATTGTGACGAGATAACTTGCTTGAAGATGCCTTGCAAGCTGCAGCACCTCAAGTTCCTTAGAGTTGCGAGCTGCACAATGATCCAGTTGGTAGAGATAAATGCTCCAAAGCTCTCCTCGTTTCACTATGAAGGGGCGCAGGCAGAGATCAATGTCAGAGACTCCGCACAACTTAATGATGTAGAGTTGTTGCATACCAAACCATTTGGCATTCTCTCTTATGTTTATGCCAAGGTTCCATCCATTGCGCCAAACATTGGGAGCCTTACCATGCTTTCTCGTAACGAGGTATGTTTTGGTTTTACATACATTTTATAATCAGATATTATAAGGACCAATAGTCTAGCAAACACTGATATTACACTTGCATATTGAAAAAAGCATAATTGATCCCGGCACTTGCGTTTTTTTTCAGAATTTCAGCACTCCTGTTCTACCTTTCAAGCTCCTTCACCTCAAGAAAATGGAAATCCAACTCCTTGGATCAGTATTGGCCTTATGGCCCAGCTGTGATTTCTTTTCTCTGATTCCCTATCTCGACGCGGCTCCTGCCTTGGAATCTTTCATCTTACGTGTAAGTCATTCTCTCGGAATAAGAGTTATACTAAACCCTTGAGTATCTTGTGCAACGGCATTATTGCACGCACCAGGTTATTTAAAAACAATGACATCAGTCCTGTTGCAATGGCATTATTTTGCGGACCTGGTTATTTAAAAACAATGACACCAAACCTACATGCATATGTGCAGGTAGATTTAGCCGGCGAAGAGCATGACTCTATTGTTGCCGTTGGAGACGAAGAATTGAGGCGGAAGCCGGAGTGCCGGTATCACCGTCTAAGGCGGGTGATGATCAAGGGTTTTTGCTCAACTAAAAGCATGGTTGAGTTTACGAGGCACATTCTCGAGAGCACACCTTCACTCGAGCGCCTTACGTTGGATACAACAATCTCCTGCCGTAGGAGGCTCCAGACCTGGCCTGTGATTGAAAAATACCCCGCCTCAGCAGTGTTAGTTCAACAATGCTGGCCAATGAGTACCACAGATCTAGCGAAGGCTGAGAGAGCTGCGGAGGCTGCCAGCAGATACATCGCGGGAAGGGTTCCCTCGGCTGTTGAGTACACGATCATGAAGCCATGTATTCATTGCCATGAATGCTAGCCGGTGCCTGGTAGAAATATTCCTTTAGATATCATGTGTTCTGTTCAAACATTTTCTGCGATATATTGTGATTTGTGCTGGACAAAACCTCAAAGTTCACTCCTAGCTTCATGTATCTATCCCAAACCATAAAAGGTGGCAGACAGGTTCTGCCAGAATGCCATCGAATGAAGTCAATCAGCGAGCAGGAGCAACCAAGCAAATCAAACCTTATGTAACGCAAAAGAAAAGAAAAACAGGCAAGGTAAATGGATGTAACAAAAACATATATGAGTTCAGAACGAATAATTCGAGTCACCAATGTATTAACAACAAAATACAACGGAGTATTAATAATTGACTTTTTATATTAGTAGAGCTCGAAAACAAAAGAAAACTGTAGTTTATTACAAATATTGTGTTAAGTTGCAGTATGAGAAATGAGTAAGAGACAACAAGTTGTGAGAAGTGTTCCGCACCACAAACTAATGAATAAATGAATATTAGCATTAGTTACTATGTAACAATTTAGGGCATCCATTGTTGTAAACAAAAAATATAACCGTTGAGAGTAAAATGTGGTGTGAAGCTAACCAATCGCATAGTGTGGAACTAGTACAACTTCGGAGAAGATGTGAAGTGGGTCCACAGGTGGGATCTCCACGAGGAACCCCACCCTCAAGGCGTAGCAGTTCCCCCTCCCTCCTGTAGATGTGAGTCTAGAGTCGAACTAACTCCTAGATCTGGCCGCTGATGTGTCGTAAAAGCATACTACCAGATAACTCAGGCCTAAAATGTAACGGTAGACCTGCCACTTGGGACGCAACATGTTGTACAAAGGTGCGGGGCACTGGCTATCTAGGAGGCAAAGCATGTCGACATTCCGGTGGGCGAACATACAACCATAACAAAAGCAGGGCTGATGGCCAGACTCATGGTACATTTATATTGTCTACACAAAATAATTGATTTCAGCAAAATTGAGAATGATCAGCCTTGTCTACAACAAGTCCCGATCCATTGATAATTTGGTCCTAGAGCGAATCGTTTATGGTGAGTTCATCAACTACTGGCAAATCCTAGTGCTGGTTCAATGAAAATTTAGTCCAAATAGATCAAATACAAATTGTACTAAACTTTTATACTTATATTTTTTTTTAGCATATTACAGTGCTACAAGTATGTTATTTATTTGTTGACATAGTTTGACCACGAGTTGGTGTGTTTTTTGTTTGTACTGAATATAATTGAAATATTAAACTGTATTTTCTTTTACAAAAGGCTATGCTACAAATATATTTTTCTACAATGCATAACACACCTAATTTATAATGATCTATCAAGAGTATGATCTAACAAACATCTCATAGCGGTTTCTAGCATACAATTAAATAAATAAAACTTCTAGACTATAAACTGAACCAATACATATATATTTTACTCCATTTTCATGGTCAAAATTGTTAGCAAGTCAAAATTTAACAGAGTGTGCAAGTTTTGTACTAGTTATTGAAACAACATTTGTAAGAGTAACCACCAATGAACATATAATGGCACAGATTATAATATGTTTGCATATGTAAATTTTATCATTTGATATTATCTTATGCAAACTGCTTGTTATAATTTGTTCTACACAAGTCTCTTGTTAGTCTACGAAAATAAGTGTTGCCCAGAGTTAAATATAAAAACATTGCTACATAGATTTCTAGAAAACCTAAAAGACTTCCCACCGGAAAAAGAGAATATCATGTTAACGTTTTTTTAACACAAATACAGTAGGGAAAGGCTCCTACACGGTCACATTTTCTATTTCATAGAATGGGGAGAATATTTACATGGTACATGCTGATTACATCATCAGGGTTTCATAGAGTATCTAACCATGATTGCATGCCCTCTTTTATACTAGGTTTAGCCCTATGCATAGATAAAGATAAATAAGCTTCAAATTTTACAATGCATCTTTTCTTCGCCTCCACCTTCGCCGAGATTGGAGATGGCACGACCACGGAATTCGGGGAAGATCGTTGGATACAAGGCAGATCAGCTTTCGAAATCGCGCCGCAGCTCTATGCTTGCGTCTCCAAGCGTCGCCGGCAGACCAGAGGCATTGCTGAGGGTCTGCAAGCCCACACCTCGGCTCGAGATTTCATCGGCGCCATTGGTATCCACGAAATTGGCTAATACCTAAGGCTTTGGCATGCCATCGAGCACATAGTGCTATCTAATCAACCTGACCGCCTGGTTTGGAGGTGGAACGCTTCAGGATCCTACTCTACAAGCTCATGCTACGCCGCCACATTCCACGGATCGATTGCTAGCGATACCTGGAAAATGATCTGGAAGTGATGCTCCCCTCCCCCAAAGTAAAATTCTTCCATTGGCTTGCAGATCTCGACCGCAGCTGGACGGCTGAATGCCTGCGACGACATGGTCTACGGCATCACCCATGCTGCCTGCTTTGTGATTAGAAGATGGAGACCATGGCACATTTGCTCACTGCATGTACCTTCTCACAGTGTGGCACGAAATCTTTTCTTGGCTGCACATCCCCTGCCTCCCACCCAATCAATCCACTTGCGTGCAGTCATGGTGGCTGCGTGCAAGAAGCTCCATGCCAAAGCCGCTATAAAAGGGTCTAGCCTTTGTCATGCTGCTGATCCCCTGGCTCATCTTGAAGCATCGCAACAACTGCGTCTTTGATGGCGCCAGTCCCTCTGTTGTCGGCCTGGTGGCCACAATCAAGGAGGAAGCTGCCATTACAAGAATCACTCTATTCTATGATGGATTTGTCGTCATGATTCTCCTATCCGTGGCTAATCTCAACTATTTTTTACGTTCTCGGTCTTTCTCTTCACGGATCCATGGAAGGCCCGCCCGGTACGGGAAAAGTCAAACGAAAATGCCCTAATCGTCACGTATCTCAAGAGGCCTTCCGTCACAAGCTATTTGGTGGCTGAACAGGCCGAATCTGGACACAAACCGTCACAGGCCACTGGGTTTCGACAGCCGACACACATGGACCCCAACCACCGTGCACGATCCACATGAGTTAGGGTGGTGACAATCATAGGATTTTGTACAGTGAAAAGTCTGGTTGAGCCCACGATCCACATGCTTGAGAGCGCACCTTCGCTCCAGCGCCTCACACTAGACACAACCCCTGCCTTCAGTAGAAATTCTATATGTGTTTCAAGTGAAATTGGCCAATGCTCGCCGATGAGCAAGACAGCTCTCGCAGAAGCTCCCAAAGCCGTGGAGGTGGGAGGCAGATACATCGCTAGAAGAGTTCCCTCGGGTGTTGAATACCAGGTCCTAGAGCCCTGTAGTCGATGCCATACCGGCAACCTGTAGATCAATGCACATGTGGTTTATCTTTTCTTAAATATTTTGTTTAATTATTTCTGAAAAAAATACAAGAACAAGAACATCAGCGATGGGCTGAACCACTCGTCAGCTGTGGACTAGAAATGCGCGCACATCACAATTATCGATCGAAGCCGTGGCAGCGACTTGCTAAGTAGCTAGCTCCACGGACTGCGTCTTTGCTCGCATCACATCGCACTGGACCACGGCCGGGCTTCTGTCACTCTCCTGGCCAGTCCATGTCGATCAGTTTGGACACTGAAGCCGTATGGGTTTTGCTTGATCTTAACTCCGAACCAATGATTGGAAAGATGATTTGAGGCTTCGTTAATCTGGGTTCCCACTAGTGGATGGTAAGGATTTTAGGGCACTTTGCTTGGGGCATTTTTTTAAAGTGCCCTAAAATCTTTCATTTAGGGGCACTTTGACAAAGTGGCATAATAGATATAACCTTTTGGGGCATTTTGAGCAAAATGTCCCATAAGTCACATCTAATAGGGGCAATTTGGAAAAGTGCCCCCAAATGTCATAGCTAATAGGGCATTTGAAGAAAAGTGCCTCAAAAGATCTAGGTCTATGGGGTATAAATACAATTTAAGCACTACCAACAAATTACACTTAAGCACTGAAAGTAAAATCAATTTTTCGACGAGATTATTTGAAAGCTGAATTTCAACGGAAACTCGTTTGTCTGCCTCCGTTACGAAAAGTAATCAAAATATAGTTCTTAGTAGAAAATTCGAAATAAATAACCGATCAAATGGGCAATGGGCCCAAAGTCTCTCTGATACTTCCAACCCATGGCTCAATAAACCCATAACTGAGCTCTTTTTTTTAGATTACATAACTCAGCTCTAGCCTCTCTCTTATAGAAAAAAAAATAATCGCATCAGAATTCAGACCTCTCTCCCTTCCCGATTCCCCATCCAGGGCCAAACCTAGTGCGCCGTCCAGGCAAGCGGCGATGGTGGTGGCCTGCCGTTGCGGCCTCGTCGCCGAGCATCAGCACGCCGCGTCCTCGTTTCCGAGGATCAGCACGCCGCGTCCTCGTCGTTGACCCGGGCTCGTGAGTGCTCCGCGTCCTCTCCGGCTTTCTCCTATGCGTTCCTCGTCCTCGCCTAGACCATGGAAGGCCACGCGGCCTGTTCTCCTCGCCGTAGTTGCTGCCGTAGGAAACACAGTTTGGCTCCTCGTCGCCGAGATCCTCGCCGGAGAACTCCTACATGGGTGCCTCAAGGCCTATCCTCGCTGCGTCGACATCTTATCCTCGCCGCCGCAGGACACGCGGGTACCTCCTAGCCGAGCCGCGCAGGTGAGTCGCACAATCTCGTCCCTATGGACCCATGAATCTCCTTCCTCTACCTACCCCAAGCACTGCCCCCTCCCATCCATGACGAGCCGCAGACATCTCGTGGTTTTTACTGAACTATGATTTGGTGAGAACTGGTTGCACACTAGGTGTTCGTGCTATTGCCTAGCCGAGCCATCGATTTTCTCAGGATCCCTTCTTCCTCTAGCACGTTTATATGTTCTCCATTGCGAGTCAGTGGGGATTTATCCCGTCCCATTAGCGCCCACAAGTGAGCGACAAAGGTATCTTATTTTTGTGTTCTGCTAAAATAACAGAGAGGAAATGATATGTCATTACCGGGGTTTCTATGTTTAACTTTCAATTTCGTTGGGACACTAGATTGCATAGTCTCTCCCGCAAATGATAGTGGTTTAGTATCCCTATGCTATAGTAGAGGTGTTTGAAGTTAGATCATGCATACTTGATTGGAAGTGTGCTTTGTTGGAGATATGCCCTAGAGGCAATTAATAAAGTGATTTTATTTATCATATCTCATATTGTTCATAATACGTTTTAATACCATGCTATAACTGTATTACTCGGAAACATAATACACGTGTGGTATAGAAACAACCAGGTCCCTAGTAGCCTCTACTTGACTAGTCCGTTGTGTAACAGATGATCAAGGTTTCCTGATCATGGGCATTAACCGGTTAACGACGGAGTCATATCATTGGATGAATGATTTGATGGACATACCCAAAATATATATAGAAACGTAGTTTCAGATCTTGGACCGTGAGATTATATCAAGTCGCTGCTTCTGAAAGATACGGCTGATCGCACCTAACGTCATGTCTCATACGCACGACAATAAGGGTGACACCTTCGGGTATTGGAAGGAAGTAGTCGGGGCGAGTAATCAATAGCAGGAATTGCCAATCCGCATAGCAGGATAGATACTCTGGGCCCACTCGGATCTAATGAGCTTGCAAGCATGTGACTAGATCACGGGGATGTAACATCACAGACGAGAGAAGATAGATTGTCAAGGATGAGGTCAAGCTCGGTAAAATGTGATACCGGAGAACGACACTCGACAATCTAAGTATCACCAGGCAAGAGATTGAAACTGGACGTCTACAGGTTCAAACGAATAAAGAGACATTCGTGGACACACAGGGGCTATCATGGATATCCAGATTCCGCTGTTAGTCGATTGATCGGAGAGAGAGTCTCGATCATGTCTGGAGTGATCCCGAACCGTGGGGTAACACACTTAAGGGTGGGTGACGATTAGATTGGATTTAGAGAGAACGAGAAACAGGAACTCCGGAAGTGTTCTGGAGCTCCGGAAGTGTTCCAGTAATTGTCCGATGATCGATCGGAGGCCATGAAATATGTTTTGGGGTCCGAATGAATTAAATAATATGTGTCTAATATTAATAATTGTTATTAATGATTAAATACATGTTTTATTTAATTAATTTCGAAATTAAAAGGCATTAAAAGTTAAATGGGCCTTAAAGGCCCATTCGGGGAAAAATAAAATAAAAGGGAAAAAGGAAAAAGGGGGGCTGCCAGGGCCCACTAGGGCAGCGGCACCCCCCATGTGGGAATAGTCCCACATGGGGGAGCCAAGGGGGTTGGCCTCCCTCTCCTTTATATAGGAGTGCCCCCATGCCTTGAAAATTGCCCATCTCCTCTCTTCTTCTCTCCTTCCTTGAACGGGGTTCCGATTCTGGAGCTTCGTACGAGGAGAGAAGTCTCTCTATAGTTTGCACACCGCCATGCTGCTAGATCCACTCTTCCACTTCCGCTGCTCTGCTGGATCTGGAGCCCGGAGGTCGTCATCCACACCGTACGTGTGTGGAACTGCGAGGCGCCATCGTTTGGCGCTGGGAGCTGTCTACTTCCTCTACACGACCCTGAGGTCGGCTTCATCGTCTCCATCGACAACGTTTGTGCGGGAACGTAATCCCGCTTCCGGTCTACAAGGGTATGTATTCTGATCTCCTTCCGTATAGTATATCTGCATAGAATAGATCTTGGCTAGTTTACGGTTATCGTTGCTAGGAAATTTTTTGTTTTCTGTCTACGATTCCCAACAGTGGTATCAGAGCCGATCTATGCGTAGATATATCTGTACGGTTAGAACACATGTTGAATGTGGGCATCGATTAAATTTTTGTTTTCTGCCTACGATTACCAACAGTGGTATCAGAGCCGATCTATGGTCAAGGTAGGTTTATTAAATTGTTTATAAAACTGTTGGCGCGAAGGAGACCATCAGCGCGGAGAAGACCATATCATGTCGCATTACATTTCATATTAGATGTTATGTAGATTGTGTGCATCTTATATTGTGTATATATATATGTCTATATATTAGTTACACGGTGGTAGTAATATAAGATGATCCCTCCCAAAATTTCGATAATAGTGTTCTCCCTCTACCGTGCACCACCAATAAAGTTCTACGTTATGGGGTACGTCGTTTGGGGTTTCGATCCTTTTCGTCTACACTCGTCTCTTCGTTCGCATACAGTGGGTGTAAGCCACGTTGCACAAGCATATACGGCAAAGGTGTTATGGCGAGCCTAGCATATACCAGTATATGGCCTCGGAACACAAGTACCGAAAGGTTAAGCACGAGTCACATACGGTGATGTGATTGATATACGATGTCTACCTTTGAAGTTATGCTATTCGCCTGATCGATGGGTGAAAGGACATGTCTCTCTCTAAATGTTTTTGTGGTTTATTACAACAATAAGTTGCACACTAATGTGCGTTGATTGATTTCAGGTTTTATCACATCCTTGACAGTATGAAAGATTGCATATATAAAGTGTTTAGATAATATCCTGCAATCTGCTTTGAATTCTGAAAATAACAGTTTTCCGGAAGTTCCGGCCAGATTTGCGGAAGTTCCGGGTATCGGAAGTTCAGGACAAACTTCCGCTCCTGTTCCGCTTAGCAAATTTGCTCTCGGGTGTTCTCAATTTCATAAGCGGAAGTTGGCTCGGAAGTTGGTCCGGAAGTTCCGGTGGTGCGGAACTTCCGCCATTCGCCTCGGAAGTTCCGGGCATCAGAAGTTCCGGACGAACTTCCACTCCTTGTTCCGCTTAGCAAAATTGCTCTCGGGTGTTTTCACTTTCATAAGCGGAAGTTGGCTCGGAAGTTGGTTTGGAAGTTCCGGTGATGCGGAACTTCCGCCATTTACCTCGGAGGTTCCGGCCGTGCGCGTTTGTGGCCCCACGCTGAGAAGACTGGAATTCTCTGTGCTTCGGAAGTTCCGCTGATCTGTCCGGAAGTTCCGGCCCTGCGCAGAAGGCTCCCCAACGGCCAGAATTTGGAGAGTATAAAAAGGGGTCTTCTTCTCTAGAAGACTAAGCTTGATTCCTCTCACTCTCTCCACCATTGTTGCAAGCTTCAATCTACTAGAGCTCTCTCTCCAACCACTCAAACACGTTGATACTTTGAGGAGTGAAGGAGGAGCCCTAGATCCGCAACTCCACCGAGCCGATTTGTCTACATCGACCTAGTCACTTGTAGATCTTGTGTAACTTGATACATTGGATACCTAGAAGATACTTGTGATTCTTGTGGCTTTGGTAGCCACAAGGATTAGTCGGGAGCCTCCAATTAAGTTGTGGAGACGCGACCCGGCCTTGTGATTCTTGTGGCTTTGGGAGCCGCGGGAATTTGGTGAGAGCCTCCAATTCGGTTGTGGAGTGTGCCTCATCCTTGTAAAGGTTTGTTGCCGACCTCGAGGGCATCATATAGTGGCTCGTGGATCTCCTCATCGGAGGATAACACGAGGGAGATACGGTGTGCCATATCAAGGCTATTCGGAGTTCACTTTGTGACTCCGCACCACTCCAACGGAGACGTAGCTTCCATTGGGAAGTGAACTTCGGTAGAACATCTCCGCGTCACCGTGTGGTTATCTCTTAACCTTCCTTTACTTGTATTGCTAGCCTTTCTTGTGTAGAATATCTTGCTAGCTTGTTTATTGCTCATCATATAGGATTGTTCATCTAGTTGCATATCTAGAGAACTTATATTTGAGCAATTCCTTAACTTGTTGAAAAGAAAATTAAAATTGGTAGTTGCCTATTCACCCCCCTCTAGTCAACCTACTCGATCCTTTCAATTGGTATCAGAGCAAGGTCTCTTTATTAAGGTCTTAATCGCCTAAAGAGGAGGATGGCTAGTGTGGAGGATGTACAACGTGCTAAAGATGAGGAGTCAAGACTTGCTAAGGAACAAGAAAAATTTGATAGAGAACAACTAGACAAAGAACTCATCGAAGCGGGAATAATCCCTCCCGAGGGTGATGCCCCAATCACCATGAAGTCCATGATTGAACTTTTTGGGTTCATGAAAGGCAAATGGTGGATGAGGTGTATACTCGGGTATCTAATCAAAATGGCTCCTCATCAACCGCTAGCCCTATTAAGGGAGCTAGTGACAAGGATAAAAATGATAAATCTTTTGAGAAGCCTTCTCTTAACTTTGCTCCACCTAGCTCTTATCTCACTCAAGTTGCACTCACTCAACCTCATATAACCAACCTTGGTAGACCCCCTCCTAAGCTTGATAATACTCGTTATTTCACTTGAAAGAAATCTATGGAGTCTTATTTTCGCAGCTCATCGGTGCATCTTTGGAGGGTGGTTCTACATGGTTTCAACCCAGTTGATCCCAACAACTTGACTTCCTATTTGGGAAAACAACTACCACTGCTAAGGTAGTAGAGGAGGCGCCAGATGAGCAGGTAATACCGTTCAAAATTCTTATGAAAATTGTTGAACGTGTCACAAATAACCGCTATGCAGGAGATGGAACTGTCCATCCTGGAGATCATTTGTTATTTCTGCATGAATTGTGCGAGTTATTTAAGTGTGCAGGTATCTCGATGGGAGAAGTTAAGAAGAAATTATTCTCTCTATCACTGTCTGGTAAAGCTGCACATTGGTATAAACTGCTGAAGAATGGGTATTCTCTTGGATGGGAGGAAATTGTACCTCTCTTTTACAGAACCTTATATTGAAAAAGTTCCTTTTCCTAATAAGATTAAGGAACATACTATCATAACTGGTGTTGTTAGTAAAAGTAATAAGAAAACTACCAAACCTGATGAGCAAATAACTGTTGAACCTGTTGTAGCATTGGTTAAAGATCTTGTCACTGAAAATTTAGAAGATAGACACATTATCTTTTGTGAGGATGCTTCTAATATTGTCTCACATCCTAAAAGTTCTAGGAAGTCTAGTGTTCCTGTGCTTTCTGTTAGGATAGGTGATCATTGCTATTATGGTTTATGTGATATTGGTGCAAGTTCTAGTGCTATTCCTTATGAGCTTTACAGGGAAATTATGCACGAAATTGCTCCTTGTAAACTTGAAGAGATTGATGTGGTTATTCAGCTTGCTAATAGGGAAACTATCTCTCCAATTGGTATCATTAGAGATGTCGAAGTCCTTTGTGGTAAGACTAAATACCCTGCTGATTTTCTTGTACTTGGGTCGGCTGCCAATGATAGTTGTCCTATTATTTTTGGTAGACCTTTTCTGAATACTTGTGGTGCTGTTATAGACTGTAAGAAAGAGAAAATCTTTACTAAATTTGCTGGTGAATCTTATGAATTCAATTTCTCTAAATTTGCTAAAGCACCTTATGAAACTGAATTGCCTAGTGAGGATTTTGAAATTGCTCAACTTGCATCTATTGTTCTTGCTCCTAACAATGCTTTGCAGCAACATATGGAGAATCATGAAAGTGAGAACTTCAGGGAAGAAAGGAATGAGCTTGATGAAGTATTCCTTCGTCAACCTATGCTCAAACACAATTTACCTGTGGAAGATTTGGGTACCACAATGCCACCCAAGGAGGATCCTGTTTTTGATTTGAAACCTCTGCCTGATAATCTTAAATATGCTTATATTGATGATAAGAAAATATATCCTGTTATTATCAGCTCTAAACTTTCAGGTACAGAGGAGGAAAGGTTATTGGGAGTGTTGAGAAACACCGCGGAGCTATGGGATATACTCTTGATGACCTGAAGGGAATTTCTCCTACTATATGTCAGCACGCCATCAACATGGAACCTGATGCAAAGCCTGTTGTTGAGCATCAGCGTCGTTTAATACCCAAGATGAAAGAAGTGGTAAGAAATGAGGTATTAAAACTTCTTGAAGCTGGTATTATTTATCCTATTGCTGATAGTAGATGGGTAAGTCCTGTGCATTGTGTTCCTAAGAAAGGAGGAATTACCGTTGTTCCTAATGAAAATGATGAACTAATTCCTCAAAGAGTAGTAGTTGGTTATAGATGTGCATTGATTTTAGAAAGGTTAACAAAGTAACTAAGAAAGATCATTATCCTTTGCCTTTTATTGATCAAATGCTTGAGAGGTTGTCCAAGAAAACTCACTTTTGTTTCCTTGATGGGTATTCTGGGTTTTCTCAAATTGCTGTGAGAGCGCAAGATCAAGAGAAAACTACTTTTACTTGTCCTTATGGAACTTATGCTTATAGACGTATGCCTTTTGGTTTATGTAATGCTCCTGCTACTTTTCAAAGATGCATGTCTGCTATTTTTCATGGCTTTTGTGAGGAAATTGTGGAAGTCTTCATGGACGATTTCTCCGTCTATGGAACTTCCTTTGATAATTGTTTGCACAACCTTGACAAAGTTTTGCAGAGATGTGAAGAAACTAGCCTTGTTCTTAATTGGGAGAAATGCCACTTTATGGTTAATGAAGGAATTGTTCTTGGACATAAAATTTCTGAAAGAGGTATTGAAGTTGATCGAGCTAAAGTGGAGGCAATTGAAAAGATGCCTTGTCCCAAAGATGTTAAAGGTATTCGTAGTATTCTTGGTCATGCTGGTTTTTATAGGAGGTTTATTAAAGATTTCTCTAAAATTTCCAAGCCTCTTACTAATCTTCTTCAAAAAGATGTACCATTTGTTTTTGATGATGATTGTAAGGAAGCTTTTGAAACTTTGAAAAAGGCTTTAATCACCGCTCCTGTAGTTGAACCACCTGATTGGAATTTACCTTTTGAAATTATGTGTGATGCTAGTGATTATGCTGTAGGCGCTGTTCTTGGGCAGCGAGTAGATAAAAAGTTAAATGTTATTCATTATGCTAGTAAAACTCTTGATTCTGCTCAAAAGAATTATGCCACTACTGAAAAAGAATTTCTAGCTGTAGTTTTTGCTTGTGACAAATTTCGACCCTACATAGTTGATTCGAAAGTCACTATTCATACTGATCATGCTGCAATTAGATACCTTATGGAAAAGAAAGATGCTAAGCCAAGGCTTATTAGATGGGTACTTCTTTTGCAAGAATTTGATTTGCATATCATAGATAGAAAAGGTGCTGAAAATCCTGTTGCTGATAATTTGTCTAGATTGGAAAGCATTCCTTATGATCCTATTCCTGTTAATGATAGCTTTCCAAATGAACAATTGGCTGCAATAAGTGTAAGTTCGCGAGATAGTCCTTGGTATGCTGATTATGCTAACTTTATTGTTTCCAAGTACTTGCCTCCAACCTTTTCAGCTCAGCAAAGAAGGAAATTCTTTTATGACTTGCGGCATTACTTTTGGGATGACCCACACTTATATAAAGAAGGAGTCGATGGTATTATGCGAAGATGTGTTCCTGAATATGAACAACAGGAAATACTGAGGAAATGCCATGGAAGTGCTTATGGAGGGCATCACGCTGGAGATAGAACTGCGCAGAAAGTTCTACAATCAGGTTTTTATTGGCCTACCCTCTTTAAGGATGCAAGAAAGTTTATTTTATCTTGTGATGAATGTCAAAGGGTTGGTAATATCTCTAGACGCAATGAAATGCCTATGAGTTATTCTCTTGTTATTGAACCATTTGATTGTTGGGGATTCGACTTCATGGGTCCTTTTCCTTCTTCACAAGGTAATACTCATATACTTGTTGCTGTTGATTATGTCACTAAATGGGTAGAAGCTATACCTACTAAAAGTGCTGATGGTGAGACCTCTTTAAAAATGCTTCAAGATGTCATTTTTCCTAGGTTTGGTGTACCTAGATATCTTATGACTGATGGAGGTTCTCATTTTATCCATGGTGGTTTTAGAAAGACTCTTGCTAAATATGGTGTTAATCATAGAATTGCTTCAGCCTATCATCCTCAAACTAGTGGACAAGTAGAATTGTCAAATAGGG
Organism: Poa pratensis; assembly: GCA_947311845.1. NCBI lineage: Eukaryota > Viridiplantae > Streptophyta > Magnoliopsida > Poales > Poaceae > Poa > Poa pratensis. The sequence goes on along the minus strand of CAMZMU010000092.1, from coordinate 16,694,788 downwards.
AGATTAAATCTATCTTGCAAAAGACTGTTAATAAATCTAGAAAAAATTGGGCTAGTAAGTTAAATGATGCTTTATGGGCTTATAGAACTGCTTATAAGAACCCCATGGGCATGTCTCCTTATAAAATGGTTTATGGTAAAGCTTGTCACTTGCCTTTAGAATTAGAACACAAAGCTTATTGGGCAGTGAGAGAACTTAATAGAGATTTTAAACTTGCCGGTGAGAAAAGGTTGTTGCATTTAAGTTCTTTAGATGAATGGAGAAGTGAGGCTTATGAAAATGCTAGACTCTTTAAAGAAAAAGTTAAGAGATGGCATGATAGGAGAATTCTTAAAAGAGAATTTAATGTTGGTGAGAAAGTTCTATTGTATAGGTCTCGTCTCAGATTTTTTGCAGGAAAGTTACTCTCAAAATGGGAAGGACCATTTGTTATTGTGGAGGTGTATCGTTCAGGTGCAATAAAAATTGCTTCATTGAAAGATAACTCTACACAAGTGGTAAATGGTCAAAGACTCAAGCATTATATTTCTGGAGATTCTATTAATGAAGAGGTTGATACAATTAAAGTGGTGACTCCGGAAACTTTCATTGAAGAACATTTTTCTGGGACTGCAGAATTCGATTCGAATAGGTAACAGTTTCGGTAAGAAAAGTTTCGCGAATAACTTTCTAGAAGATATTTTCGTCGTTTTTATTAAATATGGAAAAATAAGAGACCGAACCGGATGGGAGACGGCACCCGTGGTGCCCAAACCATAGGTCGGCGCGGTGGGCCCCCAGCCGCGCCGCCTGGTGGTTTGAGCACCCCGGAGCTCGTCTCCGATCAGGTTTCCTCCTGTACCTTCCTTATGTTGTAAAACTTTTTGCTATATAACTCACCCGAACCCCCGAGGTTCGTATCTCGCCTTTTCATCGTGTTTCGTTTCGAGCTGTTTCTGTCCAGATATTGTTTTCAGATTTAGAAGCGCCATGGTCTCCAACAACAACAACAAGGGCAAGGAGCCTTTGGAAGACGAGACTCAAGACCCCAAGCTGAAGGAGGAAGTCAAGAGCGAAGATGAAGGAGAAGTGGAGGAAGACCCGCGCGAATACCCGCGCGCTACCGTTGCAAGCATCGGAGTGGTGGCAAATCCATTCAAGCCCAGGCAAGGGGCGCGGATGAGCACCGGAGGGAAGGTTCCACGACGCTTCTTGGCTCCCAGGACATCTTCCCCAGGCATAAATAACCCCTTCCATACTCTTATCCATAAGCATCAAATTGAGAGGATCCCGGAGGCTGAATTGCCTAGTGGTTGGAATATAGATCGTTCTAACAATACAGGAAAGAGGGATTCTGCTGAGGAGTGGGGAAACAACTCCAAGAGTTGGGACTCGCAGTCTGACAAGTTTATGAATCGCATCGAACACAACTCTGAGCTGATTCGCGCCCTCACCTACAAGATTGATGAACTGAAGGAGCTGGTTGATAAGCTTATCAACAATTCACCACCACCACCGAAGGAGTAATTCATCATAAGTATTGGCATCCCCTTGGTTTGTTCCAAGCTTGGGGGAGTGCCGCGGTATCACATCATTATCTTTACCTTTTACTTTTCCATAAAGTCATATCGTGAGTAGGGAAGTTATCTTATATGATGGTTTGCAATGTGGAAGTATCTCTCTTTTAGTTGGTTATCTATGTATCCCTTGGTGTGAGTTGCCGTTATGAAATATTAATGAGAAGTTTTATCATTTACTTTCTGCATACTTTATTTTAGCTTGCAATTCTCTTTCATATTGATAACCTTGTTGTTAGTATAGGGATCACTTTTTAGAGCACCAAGTTAATCTTTTTGGTTTTGGCAAACTTAGCATTGGTCAGTAGTAGACAATACTTTGAGACTTAAGTAGAGAGAGGGGAATGCATGCAAATATATTATTCCATGATCTTTCTTTCTTTGTAGCTCATAAGCTTAGTATTCTTAAGTTAAACTATTTGTGCTTCTAAGGAAGATTGCATGATTATTCTTATCACTTGTATAATTGTTTGTATCCCTCAACTCTTATGCTTGCTACATAACCTTGCTAGCCAAAGACCTGTATCGAGAGGGAATGCTTCTCATATATCCAAACCTTGAGCCAAACCATTGCCATTCGAGTCCACCATAACTTCCTACTATATGGTATTTTGCGCCATTCCAAGTAAATACTTCATGTGCTACCTTTAAATTATTCAAAACTTATTACTCCTAGTTTTGTGTCACTGTTTATTAGCTCATGAGGGTTCTGTAGAGTTTCTCTAGCACTTTTGTCAAACAGACTTTCACCAATGGACTAGTGGCATATACACCGCTTATCCAACAATTTGCAAAAAGAGCTGGCAAATGGGGTGCCCAGTCCCAATTAACTACAACTTTCATTAATAATTCTCTTCACATGTTTTGCCCTGATTTATCAGTAAGCAACTTAATTTGCAAATAGACACTCCTCCATGGTATGTGAATGTTGGAAGGCACCCGAGGATTCGGTTAGCCATGGCTTGTGTAAGCAAAAGGTTGGGAGGAGTGTCAACTATAAAGAAACTAAAATACATGTGTAAACAAAAGAGAAGAGGGATGATCTACCTTGCTGGTAGAGATAACGTCCTTCATGGGAGCCGCTCTTGAAAGTCTGGTTGACAAGGGGTTAGTGTTCACTTTACTACGATTCGTTGACAACGACATACATAGCTCAAACAACTATTTTCATACTCTCTATATGCTTTGCAAAACTTAAAAGCTCTAGCACATGATTTAATCCCTGCTTCCCTCTGCGAAGGGCCTATCTTTTACATTATTGTTGAGTCAGTAAACCCATTCCTCTCTATCTCAAGCAAGCATTTGAGTTGTTGAGATCCAATTAGTTATATGTGTTGATACTTCTAATCATATCTCTCATTTCCTTGTTTCGCACAATAGCTTTTATCCGAATGAATATAACTTTGAAAGTTATCAATGACTGTAAGGAGACTGTTATGATTAAGGCATGTAAGTTCTGCTATATAAGCTCTGATATAAAGACTCTTCTCGAAAGATAAGTATGATCTGTTAATTGTTCTCTGACCAAGAGTTTAAGTTTGCCTTCACCAATCATGGTTCTCTTTATGCACTTCATCGTGGTTCCCTTTACTTATTTCAAGTTAGATTATATGAAGGGAAGTTGCTGTCTAGAATGACTTGTGTATCAATGAATGTGATGCTTCTTGTCCGTATTTTATTTATCGACACTTTGCTCCATAAACTTGTGGTCATGTTTACTGAGCTCAGTTTTCGCTTGGGGACAAGCGAGGTCTAAGCTTGGGGGGTTGATGCGTCCATTTTATATCACTATTTTATATCATAATTTACTGCCATTCATCGATATATATATTTTTTTTTGAGAGTACGCGACCGCGTACCATAACTTTATAGAAGGAGAATTTAGGTTACAAGAAGCTGTCCCAAGCCACAAGCCGGCCTTGACAGCACGCACTCCACTCCAGAACACTAAAGCCTACTCTCTCCTAACATGTGTGTGCACTCCAACTCCCACCGTCTCCCAAAGCTTGAATTCTTGAACTACCCGCGCAAGCAAGTTCTGACTAGACACCTGGTTCCTGACATTGTTGAATGCCCAAGCATTGCGATTCTTCCACAAGGACCAACAAGTCAGCACCACGAACGCATCAAAATCTTTCGCTTTCCTCTGTCGAACTGTCTTCTTCCATCGATATATTTCATATTTAGAAGTGTTACTTATGTTATTTTACCTATTTTGCATGTTTGATGAATAATGGAGAATTGGACACCGGAGTTAGGATTCTGCTGGAAAAAGCACCGTCAAGATGCACTATTTCTGAAGATCAATAAATCGAAGGAGACATATGGAAGTTCCTATTTTACCAGATGACGGAGGAGGCCAAAAGGGGAGGCTGAGAAGGGCCAAGGTGGGCCCTCCTCACCAGCTGGCGCGGCGGGCCCACCAGCCGCGCCGACAGGTGGTTTGGGGGCCCTGGCCCACCTCAGCCGTTCCCCCTTCGTGTACTTGACCCCTCGGAACCCTAACACACATAGGACGGCCATCGAAATATTTCGCCGCCTCCACGAGGCGGAAAACACCAGAGAGCGAAAAGCTCCCTGCAGGAAGAAATCTGCCGGGGGAAATTCCCTCCCGGAGGGGGAAATCGTCGCCATCATCACCGTCATCGAGCTGGACTTCATCGGGATCATCATCATCATCATCATCTCCACCACCAACACCATCATCACCGCCGCTGCACCCCGTCTCCGCTATAACATCTAGGGCTGAATCTTGTCTATTTCATAGGGGAAACTCTCCCGGTGTTGATTACTCTTGTTATTGATGCTATTGGGTGAAACCATTGAATTAAGGTTTATGTTCTGATTGTTATTCATCATCATATCACCTCTGATCATGTTCCGTATGATGTCTTGTGAGTAGTTCGTTTAGTTCTTGAGGACATGGGAGAAGTCTTGATGTTAGTAGTGAACTATGTTGAGTAATATTTAATGGTTTGATGCTTAAGTTGTGGTGTTATTCTTCTAGTGGTGTCATGTGAACGTTGACTACATGATACTTCACCTTTATGGGCCTAGGGGAATGCATTGTGTATTCGTTTGCCAATTGTGGGGTTGCCGGAGTGACAGAAACCTGAACACCCGTTGGTATATCGATGCATGAGGGATAGCAGGATCTCAAAATTTAAGGCTGTGGTTGCTCCTTGCCGGCTTTATATAGGGAGCCGGCTAGGGTTTACAGGGAATGATGGGTTCTGCTGGCGGCGCTAGCTATCCTACCTACAAGTGCGGCTTCGTGGAGCGCACTCTTCGGGATACACAATCGCAGACTGATTCGGAGATATCCGCTGCCGCCTCCCCGAGCCGTCATACCGGGATCCTCGGGGACCCGGTATCCTGGAAGATGTACGGGTGGGCTTTGGGCCACCCGGCCTTGACGGCCGACTCGGGGTCCTGGGCCTACCCGGTTGGGCATCCCCCCATCATTAGCCCCCGAGTTCGTCAGGGACTCGTTTCTGGCTTGGTCTTCGTCTTGCGAATTGCCGGGTCGTGTCGTTGAACGAACTCCTGAAACAGAGAAGAAAACAACGGCTCGGAGTGGTGGATTTTGGCTTTTAACGCCCGGTCTAACTCAAGTTTTTGTTTGATGCCGGCTTGTGCCCGTCGGGACGTTTGCCATCCCGACTCGCCTCGGCGGGTTGTCTCCTCGCCTTCTCCGTCTGACGTCACGGCATCTTTGACCGTTTGTCCTGTAGTGTTTGTCCGTCTGGCGCCGAGTCGATTGATGGGACTTGACGGCGCATCGACTGCCTCCACCTCGGGATGGAGCAGTGGCAATGATGACGCTTCTTGACCCGCACGCGCCCGATCCATCGATCCACACGTCGTGACAGAGCGACGTGGCCGAATCTGAGCCGCATTTTTCGGCACGCTCCCGTGGAAACCGAGGCGTCGCGCGGGAATCGAGGCGTCGTGCGACGTGGCCATAGTGGGCGACGTGGACGACGTGGGCGGCGCCATTTACTGCGGTAACGGCTCCACTCACCGTGCCTATTAAAACGGCAGGGAGTGCGGCTGGTGAGTTCATCCTCCATTTCTTCTTGCGCTCGCCGCCACTTTCTCGAGCAGCTCGCGCCTGAGATCTTCGCCGCATCGCCGCCGCAGCCATTGGACACTCTTGCTCCTCCGCCTCTTCTCCGGCCAAGATGGTGGCGCCCAAGAACAAGTGGGAGAGGTCGTCGGTGACGGCGCAGGCGTTGGAGCAAGCCGCCAACGAGGGCTTGTTGCCGCCGGCGTCGGAGCGTCGGTGGCGCATCGCCTCCGCGGATCCTCGCCCGCGGCCGTCGCCGGGCGAGTTCGTCGCCTTCCTCGCATTCCTCGAGCGCGGGCTGGGCTTCCCCACGTCGGAGTTCTTCCGGCGATTCTTGGACTTCTACGGGCTTCAGGTGCATGACCTGACGCCCAACTCGATTCTCCATCTCGCCTGCTTCGTCACCCTGTGCGAGGGCTACTTCGGGTGCGCCCCGTTCTTCCCGCTGTGGCTGTGGATCTTCCACGGCAAACTGGGGAAGGGTGGCGACATGGCGCCCTGCGGCGGCCTCAACTTCCAGGTCCGCGGCGACGTCGACTACCTGGACCTCGGCCTCCCCTCCAAAGTGTATTGGAGGAAGTCGGGCTTCTACATGCGGGAGCCGGCGCCTGACGGCGAGATCGGGATCCCCTGCTTCTCGCCATCGCCGAGCCGTCCTCGCAATCTCCAGGAGCTGCCGCGCGACGCCGACTTGCCCATGGTGCGCCGGCTGATGGCGCGGCTTCAGGAGCTGAAGAACGGAGGGCTGACGGGTCTGAACCTCATCGCCACTTGGGTGAAGAGGAAGATCGCACCTCTGCAGCACCGGCCCTCGCTGATCTGCGAGTACAGGGGGACGAAGGACCCGCAGCGCCATGACCCGACATTGTTCGAGTCGGTAGAGCAATTCACGCTGCGGATGAAGCGTGTCACGGTCCATCCGGCCCCGAGTGGATCGTGGGTGGCCTGGAGGCCTACTCCGCCAAGCATCCGGCTCCAGAGGTGAGTCCCTTTGCTTGACGATTCGAAACACTTTCCTTTTCTTGGTCTTTTTATATCGATCCTTCCTGCTTTGTCGAGTCCAGGAGTTTCGATCGCTTGTTGGGTTGCCTCCGATCCGCGGAGACGCTCCCACGGTGCTTGCCGGCCCCAACGACGTCGTCGAGCGCGACTCTGACGACGAAGCCGACAGCGCCACCATGGGCAACGAAGCCGCCTTCTCCTCCCGCCAACCGATCCCCATCCTGTCTGAGGATGAGGAGGAAGGAGAAGAAGGAAGAGAAGAACGCGCCGGGTCCAAGAACCCGGCGCCTGCTGAAGAAGATGATGAAGATGATCAGCCGCTCCGCATCCGGCGGAGGCGTAGGCCTGCGGCTGAGGACGCCGGGCCCAACTCCAAGCGCTCCAAGTCGGCGAACCCGACGCCGCCGCCACCGGAGCGATCGGCTGGGGCTGCCGTGCAGCGCACCGTCGTTGCCGAGCGGAGGCAGAAGGCCTTGCGGGACATCCCTGCGAGGGCTCGCGCCGACTCGCCGCCTGCGCCTCGCTTCCGAGGAGTTCGGACCTCAACTCTTCCACCTGCGGGTGACAGGTCTGCTGCTGATCCTCATCCAAGTTCCACTGGAAACGCTATCTTGAGTTTGACCCGTGCGAGTGTCGCAGGGCTGAGGACGCGTCCCTCAGTGACATGGAGGACGCGCTGGAAGCGACTCCCAGCGGGCGGAGCCTGCCGCGCACGTCGCGGAGCCGACCACGAGAGCGCCGAGTCCTCCGCCTTCCACCGGCGGAGGCGACGAAGTTATTGTGCCCCCTCGACCCGAGGGGGCCACTATTGATGACGCGTGCCGGCTGGCACAATGGGTGCCACGCCTCAGCCGGAGACGGCGCTGGTGGTGACGACGACCCGCGCCACCGTGACGGCTTCCTCGTCGGGTGGGCTGACTGCCCAGCCCCCGAGCTCCGTCCCGGGTGCATCTGCGCCCGGCCTGACTTCCGAGCCGCCATCCAGACAGCGATGGATGCGCACCAGGTACGTAGAATCCTTCTTGCACCTGTTGCGTCCGTAGCGTATATGTAGCCCCCAAGGCCCGAGTCGCGTTCGTAGAAAGCGGCTTGGGTCTTCATAGTTTTCTGGATGCAAATTTGGCAAATAGTGGTCCTTGGTTTGCCAATGTCGATGTAGAGGCAGGCCGGTGGTGGGTGTGTATGCCACTCGGAACGTAGCCCCGGGTTCCTGACCCGGCGTATTATTTTTTTTTTTGTTGGGGCTAGCCCCCGGGTTAGCAAATGTTGGTGTAGAGGTAACCCGTGGCGTAGCCCCCATGCCTCTTCTTGATTGTTTATTGTTTTTGTGAACTGCAGGAGCTGTCCTGGCTCCTCGAAGCCGAACAGCAGGAGACCCGCCGCCTGCAGGAGGAGCTGAAGAAGGCGCGCGACGGCTTCATCTCCGTCGCTGAGCACCAGCAACTGCTGGCCGCGCAGGAGAGCCGGCACACGCAGGCGTTTGCCGCGGTGCAGGAATCCTGCGAGCGGCTCAGCAAGCAGAAGGAGGAGGCGGACGCCGCCCTCACCCAGGCGACCAAGGGGTACGGCGAGGACCTCGAGAAGCTCGAGCGCAAATCCGGCGAGGCTGAGCGCGAGATGAAGGAGCTGACCGAGCGGCTTGCCACCCTCGCCGTTGGCATCTGGGGTAAAGATTTCATGCGACCCTTGCAGTTTGTGCCTACTTGACTTGTGGCCTTGTTGTTGATTTTTGTTTTGTTGAGCAGGCGAGGAGACGGCTGGCCTGACGGCTTCGGAGCATGTCCACCGGCTCGGAGTCTTCGCCCGTGACGTTCACGGCCGGGCCAGCAAGGTCGTCCAGATGCTGTCGCCCAAGGAAGGCGTCCCCGCACCCGTCTGCAAGGTGTTGCGGGTTCTGGAGCTGATGCCCCAGGTGATCACCTGGGTGCGGGAGTCGTCGGCCCGAGCCGGCGCGTGCATTGCCCTCGGGCTTGTGCGAGGCCGGTATAGGCAGACGAACGTGGACAAGATCACGGCCAGCATCCCCACCGATAGCAGCGGCCGGGAGATCGATCTGCAGCCGGTGCTCCAGTACTGCGCCCCTTACGCCTGCCGGGCTGCCAAGATGGTCGACCACGACGACTTCGTCTTCGACGTGGTGCCTGAGGGCAACGACCTTGGCGAGGTGGCGGACAGGGAGCCGGCGTCGGAGTACCTTTTCGAAAGGGCCGCCGGCTGCGACGAACGAGGCGTCGACGTCTTCTGCTCGGGCGGCTCCTCCGTCTTGAAGTTTGCTCCCCTGCTTTCAAAAGAGGGGTTATTTTGAAGTAGTTAGGGTTTGTCGCCTGCGGGCGAAAAATATTATGTAATGAAACAAGTATGATGTGTGCCGGGTCGCGTTTCAGCGTGCGCCTCTGCGGCTTATTAATGTTTGTTTTGGCACTCCCATGCTTGTTTTTTGTGCGCTTTCCGTCACTTTGTTTGTTTTTCGCTTGTTTTGTAAGCTAGTCGATCGTGCGACCTCGCCAAGTGTGCTTCGCGTGATTTTTTCGTGACGCGCGCGGTACCCATGGTGACAAAGTCCGAGTGCGGCTTCATTGTCAAGTTAGGTTTGAACCGGCTGCACTACTTCTTCACTTTGTGCGGGTAGCTGACGACTTGGGAGAAAACAACAATTTTTGTGATTTTGCTTCGTGAGCAGGGGGTCCAGTGGTGAGCCGCGCATCGTGGCATCCGGCTCTCTTTGACAACCCATCAATCATATAACGTGTGAGTAGGAAGAATAAAGACTCGAAAGCATAATTGAATCGAAACGATAGCCCCCGAGCGTGCCGGGTGTGTATCGACTTTATTTCCTTGATTGATTACACAGTATTACAATGGATACTATGTATAATAGGGGCGAAGCAGGCTGATGTTCCATGGACGCTTGGTCTCCTCTTCCGACTTGGAGCTTTTGTTCGGCTCACGCAAGTCGACGAGGTGGTAGGAGCCGTTGCCCATCGCTTTGCTAACGACGAACGGTCCTTCCCATGGTGCCGAGAGCTTGTGCATCCCTTTCGACTTTTGGATGAGCCGAAGAACCAAGTCGCCTTCCTGGAAAGAGCGACTTCTAACCCGGCGGCTGTGGTAGCGGCGCAGGCTTTGCTGATATATCGCCGTCCTGGAGAGTGCGAGTTCGCGAGCTTCTTCCAGGAGGTCGACGCCGACCAGGCGGGCTTCTTCATTTTCTTCCTCGTTGTAGAGGGCGACCCGAGGCGAGTCGTGCTCGAGGTCGGTCGGCATGACGGCTTCCGCCCCGTACACCATGAAGAATGGCGTGTAGCCGGTGGAACGGTTTGGAGTCGTTCTGATGCCCCAGAGTACGGCTGGTAGCTCGTCCAGCCAGCAACCCGGTGTTCGCTCCAGTGGAACTTGAAGTCGCGGCTTGATCCCGGCTAGCACTGTCTGGTTCATTCTTTCCGCCTGCCCGTTTGATTGCGGGTGGGCGACGGACGCCAAGTCGAGACGGATGCCTTTTTGTTTGCAGAAGGCCTTCATCTCTCCTTCGGCAAAATTTGTACCGTTGTCAGTGATGATGCTGTGCGGGTAGCCGAATCGGAAGATGAGCTTCTGGAGGAACTTGGTTGCGGTCTTGCCGTCGAGTTTCTTGATAGGTTCAACTTCGACCCATTTGGTGAACTTGTCGACTGCGACGAGCAAATGTGTCATGCCACCGCGAGCTGTCTTGAACTTGCCCACCATGTCTATTCCCCAGACTGCGAATGGCCATGTCAGAGGGATGGTCTTCAGAGCCGCGGCGGGTAGGTGATCCTGCCGGGCGTACTTCTGGCACCCGATGCACCGACGGACGATGTCGACTGCATCCTGATGAGCAGAGAGCCAGAAAAAACCGTGCCTGAACGCCTTGGCGACCAGGTTGCGAGCGCCGACGTGGTGGCCGCAATCTCCCGAGTGGATCTCATGAAGGATGCGCCTTCCCTCTTCCGGCTCGACGCAGCGGAGGAAAACTCCCGATGTGCTGCGTTTGTAGAGCTCGCTGTTGATGATGGCGTAAGCTGAGGCCCGGCGCACGACTCGCCGTGCTAGGACCTCGTCGGCTGGCAGCTTTTTGGTGGTGAGGAACTCGATGTAGGGTTCCCTCCAGTCGTTGTTTCTTGGGTTACCGCCACCAGAATTGCATCTGATGATGGCGGGTTGGCGATGTCGACTTCGGCAGGTGGTCGAGGAAGACGCCGGGTGGGACTCGGTCCCGCTTAGACCCGAAGCGAGAGAGTGCGTCAGCCGCCTCGTTCTTCCTTCGGTCGACGTGCTCCAGCTCCATGCCGGCGAAGTGGCCGCCGACTTGATCGACGAGCCGGCGGTAAGCCGCCATGTTGGGATCATTTGCATCCCAGGTCCCCATCGTTTGCTGAACGACGAGGTCGGAATCGCCGTAACATTTGATACGGCTAACTCCCATCTCCTTGGCCACGCGTAGGCCATGTAGGAGGGCTTCGTACTCGGCGACGTTGTTAGTGCACGTGAAGTGTATCTGCAGCACATATCGCATCTTGTCGCCTTGGGGAGAAGTGAGGACGACTCCAGCCCCCGAGCCCTCATACATCTTTGACCCGTCAAAGAACAAGGTCCATCTGCCGGCTTCATAGGTTGGAGCCGGCAACTGTGTCTCCATCCAGTCGACGAGGAAGTCGGATAGTGACTGCGACTTGATCGCAGTGCGGGCTGCGTAGCTGAGGCCGAAAGGCTGCAGCTCGAGGCCCATTTGGCGACGCGCCCAGTTGCCTCTCTATTGCGGATTATTTCAGCTAAGGGAGATGAGCTGACCACCGTCATCGGGTGGCCCATGAAGTAATGTCGCAATTTTCTTGAAGCAAAGAAAACACCGTATACAAGTTTTTGGTAGTGCGGGTAACGTTGCTTCGAATCCGTCAGGACTTCGCTGACGTAGTAAACTGGCCGCTGGACCAGTTGCTCGTGGCCTTCCTCCTTGCGCTCGACGACGACCACCGCGCTGACGACTCGGTTGGTCGCGCGATGTAGAGGAGCATCGGCTCCTTTTCTAGTGGAGATGCGAGGATCGGCGCCTCGGCCAACGTCTTCTTGAGTGCCGTCAAGGCGGCGTCTGCCTCGTCGTTCCAGGTGAACGTGTCCGACTTCTTGAGGAGCCGGTACAAGGGCATGGCCTTCTCGCCGAGTCGTGAGATGAAACGGCTGAGGGCAGCGACACAGCCTGTGAGCCGCTGCACGTCCCGGAGGTTTTCCGGCTTCTTCAGAGCTTCGATCGCCTTGATCTTCTCTGGGTTGGCCTCAATGCCTCGCTCGGAGACGATGAAGCCCAGGAGCTTGCCCGCGGGTACGCCGAAGACGCATTTTTCCGGGTTGAGCTTTATCCTGTACTTGCGGAGGTTGGTGAATGTCTCCGTGAGGTCGGCAATCAGGTCTGTCTTCAGCTTGGACTTGACGACGATGTCGTCCACATATGCGTGGACGTTGCGGCCGATCTGCTCGTGCAAACAGTTCTGTATGCACCGCTGGTAAGTCGCTCCGGCATTTTTCAAGCCGAAGGGCATGGAGACGTAACAAAACGCGCCATAGGGCGTGATGAAAGACGTCTTCTCCTGATCTTCGGGCGCCATCTTGATCTGGTGGTACCCGGAGTAGGCGTCGAGGAAGCATAGCGCCTCGCACCCTGCCGTCGAGTCGATCAGCTGATCGATGCGTGGCAATGCGAATGGATCCTTGGGACAGGCTTTGTTCAAGCCGTGTAGTCGATGCACATCCGCCATGTTCCGTTCTTCTTCAGAACGAGCACCGGGTTGGCAAGCCATTCCGGGTGTATGACTTCGGCGATGAACCCGGCAGCTAGGAGCCGGGCTATTTCTTCGCCAATAGCCTTCTGTCTCTCACCAGTGAAGCGACGCAGGAACTGCTTCACTGGCTTCAGCTTGGGGTCAACGTTGAGCTTGTGCTCTGCGAGCTCCCTCGGGACGCCTGGCATGTCAGATGGTTTCCATGCGAAGATGTCCCGATTCTCACGGAGGAAGTCGCAGAGCGCGCTTTCCTATGCGACGTCCATGTGCGAGCCGATCACCGCCGTCTTGGAGGAGTCGCCCTCGACCAGCGGGATGCGCTTGGTCTCCTGTGCCGACTGGAACTTGTCGCGTGAGTCCAGAGTCGGCTTCTTGACGATGGTCATGTCGTTGGGGTCGACTTGCAGCTTGAGTTGCTCCAGCTGCTCCGTGGCGATGACGGACTCGGCAAAGACGGCGTTGCCCTTTTCGCACTCGATGGCGCGGTCGACGTCGCCGTGTACAGTGATGATGCCGTTCGGACCCGGCAGTTTCATCTTCAGGTAGGCGTAGCAGGGCCTTGCCATGAATTTGGCAAAGGCGGGTCGCCCGAGGATCGCATGGTAGGAACTACGGAAGTTCACCACCTCGAACCAGATCTTCTCGAGCCGGAAGTTCTTGGCGGTGCCGAAGACGACGTCGAGTGCGATTTTGCCTAGCGGGTAGGCCTTCTTTCCCGGGACGATGCCGTGGAAGGTGGTGATGGTGGGTACTAGCTGTTCGTCACGCAATTTCATGCGTTGGAACGTCTCGTAGTAGAGGATGTTGATGCTCGACCCCCGTCCATCAATGTCTTGGTCAAGATGTAGCCCTTGACCTGGGGCGCGACCACCAGAGCGAATTTGCCCGGGTAATCGACGCGGGGCGGGTGGTCTTGACGGCTCCATGTGATCGGCTGCTCTGACCAGTCGAGCCACTGGGGCACGTCTGGCAGAGTCGCGTGGACGGCGCGCCGTATGACCTTCTCCTCCCGCCTGGAATCGAGGCCGACGAAGGTGTGGCCCATGAAGCCGGCAGTGGGAGGCATGCCCTGCTGCTGCTCACCGTCGTCGTCTCCGTCGGGTGCCCGCTTCTTGGCACCGGTCTTGGCCTTGACGATTTCTGCAGTCCAGCTGCACTCGTCAGTGGTGTGGCCGGCTGGCTTGCCGGGTAGGCTATGATACCTACACGGCATGGCCAGAATCTCCGTGGCGGTGAGCTTCTTTCGCGGGAAGTTGCCGCGTTGGCTCTTGAAGCCGCGGCCCCCCGCAGCCGTGGCGGCTACAAGCTCGGAGCCGCCGTCACCCTTGCGTTTATGAGCGCTGGAGTGCTTGGCCTTGCTCTTGTTTTTGCCGCCTTTCTTCTCGTCGTCGTCCTCCTCGGAGTCGTCCTTGGTGACGTCGGACTCGGCGTACTTGTGCACGATGGCGAGTAGCTGGCCCATCGTCATGTCACCCTTGTGCGAGCGCCGCAGCTTCTGCTTGAGCGACTCGAAGGTGGTGTTGTCCTCAAGGTGGGAGTGCACCGTGTCGACGCTGAGGTGTTCTGCCGAGTTGATGAGGTCGGCGACTCGGCGATACCACTTTCTAGTGGACTCGCCCTCCTTCTGGACGCAGCGCTTGAGGTCCTCGACCGTGGCCGGGCGCTTGCAGGTCCCCTCGAAGTTGGTGATGAAGAGCCTCTTCAACTCGCCCCAGGAGTTGACGCTGTTCCTGGGGAGGTTGTTGAGCCAAGTGCGAGCCGTTCCCTCAAGCATGAGAGGAAAATAGCGCGCACAACAGAGCGAAGACGCGTTCTGGATGCTCATGGCGGCCAAGTAGTCCTGGACCCAAGTTTCCGGGTTCATGGCAGCGTTGTACTTGGGCGCCTCTCTCGGTCCTTTGAAGCTGCTAGGGAAACGCTCGCCTCTGATGGCGGGTCCAAAGCATCTAGGGCCGACGTCGTCGTCGTCGTTGTTGTTGCGCGTCGCCTCGGCGCGCTTGTCGTTGAGGTGGTGGCGTAGATCCGGAGCGGAGTGATTGGAGCGCCTGCGCCTGGTTGTTGTTGATGGTGTGCCGGGCGTCGTTGCGGGCGAGCCGAGGCGGGTTGCCTCCAGCCCTCGCGTTGCTCGACACTGCCGGCTCCTCGTGCCGACTGCGTGGCGGCTGTGGGGCAGCGTCACGCCTGGGGGAACCCTTGTTTCCCTGGCTTCGGTGTGGTGCCGAGGCCGTTTTCTCGCTGGGTGGCGATCTGGAGTAGAGCTTGCCGTCAGATTGCGACATGTTCTCCTGCAGCTCCAGCGCCTTGTCCACCAGCTTGCACCCCTTGCTCCAATAGGGGTTGTCCTTGACCCGGATCCTCTTGAAGAGAGAGGCGGCTGCAGTCATGCAATCGACTGGGGTGCCGAAAATCGCGAGGTCGGCGTCGTCGTCGTTCCGCGGCTGGGGTTGAGGACGAGCCGGGTTCGGAGGAGGCCGCGGCGCCGGAGGCGGCATCGTCGGGCGAGGTTGAGGCGGAACTTGACTCGAGCCGCCGGGCTGGGCCCTGCGGCACTCGTCGCGCTGCCTTTCCAGCTCTGTCTCGCGCGCGAAGGCGTTGTCGAGCGCGCGAGTTGGTGCATCAGGATTAAGCCGCGACTTGCGGTTTTTGTGATGCCGAGTGACCGCGGAGAGAGCGGTCGACTGAGCATCGACCTCCAGCTCCTTCTGGCGGATCTCCTCCTGCTGGAGGGCCATCTTCCGGCGCAGCTGCTCGAGCTGTGTCGCCTGGTCGACGACGTTCGCCGGCGTGATCGGGGTGCTGAGCGGGTCAGCCGCCCGACCTGCTTGTCCTCGCAGGGCGGCGAGAGATTCGTCGCGTTGCTGCTTTTCGCGAGCCTCCTGCTCGCGCCGTGCCTGGTCGCGCTGCTTCTGCGCGTTGGCCTCTGCTGTGGCGGCGTTTGTTGCCGCAGGTTTGGCGGCAGCAGAGTTTGCCGCCTCGCCCGTCATGTAGATGTGGGCGGGTGTTGCCGTGCCGTCCGAGGCCAGATCGGTCGAGCCCTCCGACTCGTAGTCGAGAACGGGCAAGATCGACCCGGTGTCGTCGTCGTTCGAGATCTGGACGGTCTCGGCGGATGGGGCGGGTGCAAAGTGGTTTGCAGCCGCGGTGTCGACAGGGCTTCGTCAAGCGGTCGACGGGGGAGGAAGTACCATCGTAGTTGTTGGCGACTCCTTCCTCATCCGAGCCGCAGAAGCCGACGTAGGCGGTGACGGCGGTCCCGAACGGGATAGCCATCGCGCGAGTGATCGGGGCGTAGTTGGGCCTGCCCCAAGTGTGTGGATCGGCGACGTAGCCGATCCCTCCGTGCTCGAAGTAGCTGCCGGTGACGATGTCACCGCGACCCGACATGGCTTGAGGGCTGAAGTAGACGCCAGTGCCGGGTTCAGGACTCTCCATGAAGTAAATTCCAGCGATCGCTGGCCCCACGGTGGGCGCCAACTGTCGTGGGGTAATCACGGCAGATGCCATACGGGGTGGCTTAACTCGGGTGTGAGCCAGGCGACGTAGGATTCACAGAGAGGTTGCACACAGAGTTTACCCAGGTTCGGCCCCTCTGTATGAGGTAAAGACCTACTCCTGCTTGTATGTATTTGGATCTGAATGGGGTGTACAATGGTGTGCGCACCAGAGCTTGCGGGTGCTCCGGAGGCTATGGAATGAGATGAGTCTCCCCTAGGGTTGCTCCTTGCCGGCTTTATATAGGGAGCCGGCTAGGGTTTACAGGGAATGACGGGTTCTGCTGGCGGCGCTAGCTATCCTGCCTACAAGTGCGGCTTCGTGGAGCGCACTCTTCGGGATACACAATCGCAGACTGATTCGGAGATATCTGCTGCCGCCTCCCCGAGCCGTCATACCGGGATCCTCGGGGACCCGGTATCCTGGAAGATGTACACCGGGTGGGCTTTGGGCCACCCGGCCTTGACGGCCGACTCGGGATCCTGGGCCTACCCGGTTGGGCATCCCCCCATCACCGATCGTGGTGGCGAATATTTGAGTTTTGAGTTTGGCACACATCTGAAGGCATGTGGAATTGTGCCACAGCTTACGCCTGCCGGAACACCACAACGCAACGGCGTGTCCGAGCGACGTAATCGTACTTTATTAGATAGCGTACGGTCTATGATGTCTCTTACCGATTTGCCCGTATCGTTTTGGGGATATGCGTTAGAAACAGCCGCATTCATTTTAAATAGGGCTCCATCTAAATCCGTGGAAACGACACCGTATGAGGTATGGCATGGTGCGAAACCTAAGCTGTCGTTCCTGAAAGTTTGGGGTTGTGAGGCTTATGTCAAGAAATTGCAGCCTGACAAACTAGAACCAAAATCGAAAAAGGTCGTCTTTGTAGGGTATCCACGGGAAACCATAGGGTACACCTTCTACCACCAAGCCGAGGGCAAAACGTTTGTCGCTAGAAACGGCACCTTTCTCGAGAAGGAGTTTCTCGCTAAAGAAGTAAGTGGGAGGAAAATAGACCTCGACGAAATAGTTGATCCTGAACTCGAAATACCGAGTGGCGCAGCGGAAACAGTTCCTAAACCCTCCTTCATAACAGATGAAATGGGAGAAAATGTCGAGGAGGCTATTGTACCTCGTAGGTCTGGAAGAACCCGTACTTCTCCTGAGTGGTACGGTAATCTTGTTTGCACCGTCATGTTAATTGAACAAGACGAACCTACAAATTACAAAGAGGCGATGGAAGGACCCGAGTCCGAGAAATGGCTTGAGGCCACGAAATCTGAAATAGAATCCATGTATGACAACAAAATATGGACTTTGGTGGAGATTCCCGAAGGGCGCAAGGCTGTCGAGAATAAATGGATTTTTAAGAAGAAGACTGATGCTGACGGTAATGTGACCGTCTATAAGGCTCGGCTTGTCGCAAAAGGTTTCCGACAGGTTCATGGAATTGACTACGATGAAACGTTTTCACCGGTAGCGATGCTAAAGTCCATTCGGGTTTTGCTAGCAACAGCTGCATATCATGATTATGAGATATGGCAGATGGATGTCAAAACAGCGTTCCTAAATGGCAACATTGAGGAAGAGTTGTATATGGTACAACCTGAAGGTTTTGTCAGTCCAGGAAATGTTGGCAAGATATGCAAACTTCAGCGTTCCATTTATGGACTGAAGTAGGCATCTCGGAGCTGGAATCTTCGCTTTGATGAGGTGATCAAAAGTTTTGGATTTGTCCAAAATGCGGAAGAGACCTGCATTTATAAGAAAATGAGTGGGAGCTCAGTTGCATTCCTAGTTCTATATGTGGATGATATATTACTAATTGGAAATGATGTGGAACTTCTGAAAAGCGTGAAGGAACATTTAAACAGTAAATTTTCAATGAAGGACTTAGGAGAAGCTGCATACGTATTAGGCATTAAGATCTATCGTGATAGACCCAGGCGCCTACTAGCGTTATGTCAAAGTACTTACCTTGATAAGATATTGAAGAAGTTCAATATGCATTTGGCAAAGAAGGGTCTTGTGCCAGTTGTCAAGGGAAAAACATTGAGCATGGCTCAGTGTCCACAGACGGCTCTTGAAAAAGCTGAGGTGGATGGCACTCGATATGCTTCGGCTATAGGATCGATCATGTATGCCATGTTAAGTACTCGACCCGATGTGGCATTGGCTCTTAGTCTGACGAGTCGATTCCAGAGTAATCCTGGCAAGGATCATTGGATAGCTGTTAAGAACATACTGAAGTATCTTAAGTATACCAAGGACATGTTTCTTGTTTATGGAGTCTGTGAAGAGGAACTTGGCGTAACAGGTTACGTTGATGCAAGTTTCTGCACAGATCCCGATGACTCGAAATCGCAAACAGGCTATGTGTTTAAGGTGAACGGAGGCGCTGTGAGCTGGAGAAGTGGGAAGCAACCCATAGTCGCCCAATCTACAATGGAATCGGAGTATATTGCTGCAACGGATGCTGCAAATGAAGCTGTTTGGCTCAGGAAGTTCATCATCGAACTTGGAGTGTTCCCAGTGCGCGAGACCCTGTGATTATCTTCTGCGACAACACAGAGGTCATTGCCAACGTGAAGGAACCAAGGTCTCACTCCACCGCCAAACATATTCTCCGACGCTTCCATGTCATACGGCAGTACGTCAAGGGAGGCGATGTGAAGATTTGCAAAATACACACGGACCCGAATGTTGCAGATCCGTTGACGAAACCTCTTCCACGAGACAAGCATGAAGAACACCGTAATGCTATTGGTGTCAAGCTTTTACCAAGTTGTAAACTAGATTAATTTGTACTCTAGTGCAAGTGGGAGACTGTTGGAGATATGCCCTAGAGGCAATTAATAAAGTGATTTTATTTGTCATATCTCTTATTGTTCATAATACGTTTTAATACCATGCTATAACTGTATTACTCGGAAACATAATACACGTGTGGTATAGAAACAAGCAGGTCCCTAGTAGCCTCTACTTGACTAGTCCGTTGTGTAACAGATGATCAAGGTTTCCTGATCATGGGCATTAACCGGTTAACGACGGAGTCATATCATTGGGTGAATGATTTGATGGACATACCCAAAATATATATAGAAACGTAGTTTCAGATCTTGGACCGTGAGATTATATCAAGTCGCTGCTTCTGGAAGATACGGCTGATCGCACCTAACGTCATGTCTCATACGCACGACAATAAGGGTGACACCTTCGGGTATTGGAAGGAAGTAGTCGGGGCGAGTAATCAATAGCGGGAATTGCCAATCCGCGTAGCAGGATAGATACTCTGGGCCCACTCGGATCTAATGAGCTTGCAAGCATGTGACTAGGTCACGGGGATGTAACATCACATACGAGAGAAGATAGATTGTCAAGGATGAGGTCAAGCTCGGTAAAATATGATACCGGAGAACGACACTCGACAATCTAAGTATCACCAGGCAAGAGATTGAAACTGGACGTCTACAGGTTCAAACGAATAAAGAGACATTCGTGGACACACAGGGGCTATCATGGATATCCAGATTCCGCTGTTAGTTGATTGATCGGAGAGAGAGTCTCGATCATGTCTGGAGTGATCCCGAACTGTGGGGTAACACACTTAAGGGTGGGTGACGATTAGATTGGATTTAGAGAGAATGAGAAACAGGAACTCCGGAAGTGTTCTGGAGCACCGGAAGTGTTCCGGTAATTGTGCGATGATCGATCGGAGGCCACGGAATATGTTTCGGGGTCCGAATAAATTAAATAATATGTGTCTAATATTAATAAGTGTTATTAATGATTAAATACATGTTTTATTTAATTAATTTCAAAATTAAAAGGCATTAAAAGTTAAATGGGCCTTAGAGGCCCATTCGGGGAAAAAGAAAATAAAAGGGAAAAGGAAAAAGGGGGGCTGCCACCCTAGTTGGCCACATGGGGCCCACTAGGGCAGCCGCAACCCCCATGGCCGGCGCACCCCCCATGTGGGAATAGTCCCACATGGGGGAGCCAAGGGGGTTGGCCTCCCTCCCTCTCCTTTATATAGGAGTGCCCCCCATGCCTTGAAAATTGCCCATCTCCTCTCTTCTTCTCTCCTACCTTGAATGGGGTTCTGATTCTGGAGCTTCGTACGAGGAGAGAAGTCTCTCTATAGTTTGCACACCGCCGTGCTGCTAGATCCACTCTTCCACTTCTGCTGCTCTGCTGGATCTGGAGCCCGGAGGTCGTCATCCACACCGTACGTGTGTGGAACCGCGAGGCGCCATCGTTTGGCGCTGGGAGCTGTCTACTTCCTCTACACAACCCTGAGGTCGGCTTCGTCGTCTCCATCGACAACGTTTGTGCGGGAACGTAATCCCGCTTCCGGTCTACAAGGGTATGTATTCTGATCTCCTTCCGTATAGTATATCTGCATAGAATAGATCTTGGCTAGTTTACGGTTATCGTTGCTAGGAAATTTTTTGTTTTCTGCCTACGATTCCCAACATGCTTAACGTGAGATCAAATGATGTGAACAAAGATACGGGCAGGATCTCCTTTGTGCGTGCTCCTACAGAGGCAAAGTGTTGCATGTTTGCATGTATATTGCCTGTTTGACGAAATTCTCATGTATCTCTCCTCGTCGCCGCTGTTTGTTGGACTGTGATTATTGATCAAGTGAAAAAATGCATGAGCACCTTTTAATTCATGTCAAGCCACCTATTTGGTGTGATTATGGTGGCTGATATGATCAGTTGATCTGAGATTATTTTTGTTGATTTGCCTGTTCAGTTTTTGCTGGGACCTCCTTTTCTGGCAGCAAAGTTCTCAAAGGTAGCATAGTCATGTCCTGAATTTGTGCTGTTGTATACTATAGCAGGTCGCTAATGTGCCTAATGAACTCTAACTCTAGAAGAGGGAATAACAGGTTATTGACTTATTTCTCTTGCTGTTATTGGTCTTCCAATAATACGATGATATCAGTTTTGGTATTTAAGTCTTTTTAGCCCTTTTCTGCTATAGTTATATTGTATGTTTCATTTCTCATTAAACAAAATGTACTGAAAAACATTGCACTCAAGGTACTTAGTTTAATTATTCAGCAACTTCATTTTATTTTAATTTGACATGCTGTGTCTCATAGTTTCGAATTGCATATTAACTAGTATATTTCATCTTTTGACATGCATGGCAACTACGATTTTAGCCAGAAACTGAAGCGCATTGCTCGACTTCCATTTGCCACTATTGCTTATGGTGAGCAGTACCAAACAAATTTCTGTGATGCTGTAGTACTAACATTTATCATTGTTTTATAATTTATAACTAGCATTCACTACTTATGAACTGCTGCTTCCTTTAATATGACCACTTTAGTAGTTCCATCTTTTGAGAGTTAGACAATGTGTCTATATCAAGTTGTTCTAATTTTTATCTCGGTAGTGCTGATCTTGAAATATGTTACTAGCAGGAATTAAGGTCTAGTAGATTCATGCATGCTAATGTTTTCTTTTTGGAGAATGATTCACTGTTATTGTGTATTGCTTCCACAGCCACAGGCACTGCTTTAGTGCTCTTAATCATAGTCTGGTTGCCTTTTGTACGAATACATATTTATTTGCATTAGTACTGCGTGGTATTTTCTGCACATAACCATTTAGAATACCATTTGCTGTGAAGTTTGATAAACCGTAAAAGAACCATATGATGCTCCAGTTTCTTCTTTTTTGTACAAGTTCTTACAAATTCTATGTTTAATTAAGCCAATTTGTCCAAATGCTCAGAATAGTACCTAGAAGCTATTTGTCTTTAATGCCCAAATTCATGATATCTTCTCATTGACAGTTGCTTCCTTGTTGCAGATTAAGTGGCTGCCTCTTCATACCCTTGCTGCATCAGGAGACCTCTATCTATTGGACAATCTTCTGAAACATAAAGTAATTTTCTAGTATTGAGCTATCTCATCTATTTTGTACTGTAAGTGCACCTGATAAGGTAATTTATTCTTTAAATGTTGAGCTATCTCATCCTTTTTTAGAACAGTTGTATTCTGTACACTTGATTTTCTTGTATATGCTTGTATTGGATACCATTGATTATTATGTACTGTGTTATCACATCGTTTTACAAGCTTGCCAACTTTATTATTTTTTGGCCGATTTTTCTTTGAGAAGATTATAAGCTGCCAGTTATGTTTGAAATATTCACATTTAATCGAACAGTTTCATTCTTGACCACTTTTATACTTCCTTGGTTTAAATTTTGTCAGTGTCCTCGCGGCAAGTCCAGCGTCGTTAAGGCGCTCGTCGACTGCGACTTCCTCCCCTGGAAGTGGAGATCTCGTCGTCCTTCCAGGTTGCGTTCTGTGGTCATTTCCACCACCTCCCCGCCTGGTGAGTTCCTCCACCGCCTATTGAGTACCATGTTTGTGACCTGATGCTGCATCACATTGATCTGGCCATGGTTCTTAATATTTCTTTACTTTTCGTTGTTGTTGAAGGCTCTGCTCCCGCATCATGATCACTTTGCTACAGAAGACCTAGATTAGTGATTGTTGTTTTTTTAATGATGGGGTTATTTCTTCTGTTTCTACCTCTATTTTTGTGCTTTGGGTTTAAAGTTTTACTTTTTGGAACCTTGACTGTGTGTTGCTTCTTTAATCAGTAGCAGATTTGGACTGTTCGTCAAGGTTCTGAAGCATACTAGGTTCTGAAGCATACTGACATCTGGATGCAAGGTTCCCTCTAGTAGTCTGGAAGTTAGTTTCAGCATCAAAATCTATGTAATTTGCATTACTATTCTTCTAGTAGTGGCAGTGAAAGAAGAAATCTATGTAAATCGCATTACTATTCCTCTAGTAATGGCAGTGAAAGAAGAAATCTATGTAATTTGCATTTGTAAACTGAAATAATTATGTCAAGTTGTTTCAAAAGGCTGAGAATATTTTCTGTTGATTATTTTTGTTTTCACTACATTTAGAGATGATAATGTAATGGTGGAACAAATTTCTAATCTTGGACATATTTGTGGAGACCTTTGCTGTAGTGCCTCAAAAAGTTTTTGGGGCACTTCTCCAAAGTGCCCCAATAACTTATCGGGGCATTTCTCCAAAGTGCCCCGAAAAGTTATTAGGGGCACTTTGCAAAGTGCCCTTAATATTTTTAGGAGCATTTTGTAAAACGCCTGCAAATTATAAGTTCTTAGGGCATTTCAAAAAAACTGTCCTTATAACCTTTCCAATCACCAGTATATTGGACATTTTAAAAAATGCCCTAATAAATTATCAGGGCATTTTCCTGACTTTTGGGGGCACTTTGAAGTGCCCCCAAATTTAAACCGTGACGTAGTGTCCCCTAGCTGATAGATGTTCGTGACTCAGGACGAAGCACGGCGATCACGAGCTCACGATACGCCTACGTCGTCAAGGATGTTCCCAGCAATGCGCCTCCTTCTCGGCAGGTATGATCAAGATTGGGTTTTTTGTGATCTTGTAGCTGGGGAAAATCGCTCGCGATTGATGTTCTGCAGCTGGGGTGGGTTGCTGTTTGAGGGTGTAGCGCGGCGAAGAATGGAGCGGCAGGAAGGGCGAAGTCAGGCTCGGATCGCCTCCTCTCCGCGTCCTCGGAATCTTCGAGGATGGCCGGGAAGGTAGCCGTGATCACCGGTGCGGCGAGCGGCATCGGCAAGGCGACCGCCGCCGAGTTCATCCGGAGCGGCGCCAAGGTCGTCATCGCCGACGTCCAGGACGACCTCGGACACGCCGTGGTGGCCGAGCTCGGCGGCCCGGATACGGCTTGCTACGTCCACTGCGACGTGACCGACGAGGTGGCGGTGGCCTCCGCCGTGGACCTGGCCGTGGCGCCCACGGCCGCCTCGACGTCATGTTCAACAACGCCGGGATCACGGGCGGAAGCTACGCGAGCGGGCCCATCGAGTCCATGGACATGGACGACTTCGACCGCGTCATGGCCGTCAACCTCCGGGGCGTCGCCGCCGGCATCAAGCACGCGGCGCGCGCCATGGTTCCACGCGGCGTGGGGTGCATCCTGTGCACGTCCAGCACGGCGGGCGCGCTGGGCGGGTCGGGCCCCCACGCGTACAGCGTCTCCAAGACGGCCGTGGTCGGCATGGTGCGGTCGGCGGCGGGGGAATTGGCCGCGCGCGGCGTCAGGGTGAACGCCATCTCTCCGTACGCCATCGCGACATCCATGGGGACGCGGTCCGTGAAGGAGATGCTGGGGTTCCCGCCCGGGGGTGCCAGCGACGAGGAAGAGGAGGAGGTGGTCAGGCGAGTGTTCGACGAGGATTTCAATGAGATGGGCGGCGGCGTGGTGCTGCGCGCCGAGGACGTGGCGAGGGCGGCGGTGTTCCTGGCGTCCGACGACGCCAGGTACATCACCGGGCATAATCTCATGGTCGACGGCGGGTTCTCCGTGGGGAAACCGCTGAACGTCCCGACGCGTTGAAGACCGCAGGACCCGCGTCATGAGGATGTCTAGCCGGTGACAGAAAATTTGCTAGATAATCAGTGTACTTTTTTTTTGACTTGATAATCAGTGTACTTTGGTTTTGCCAGCAGTTCTCAAGTTTAGTCGTGTAGAATCGAATTGGACTGCTATGAAATATTGGAATATAATGAAACGTTATTGTTTCAGTTGAGCGTTTGGTTTATTAATGCAGTTTTATACCAGAAACAAACAGAATGTTACATTTTCTTATTATGAAACAGATTTTCCCTCCTTCGAGTCGGGTTCGGCAAAGACGGCAAATCCTATATATCGCCTAACAGCGGCGAGAAACGTTCGCGTCGCAGGTTTTCGCCATGGGCGGCCCAATTGGCCGATTTTTATTCTTTTTCTTTTTTTCTTCTTTTTAATTCCCATGTTTTCTTTTTCTTTTTCTTTTTCTTTACTTTTCTATTTTCTTTATAATTTTATTTTATTTTCACTTTTTATGACTTTAAATTGTAAATTTTTAAAAATTATTCAGTTTTGAATATTGATCAAATTTAATTCAAAAATATTCAGATTTGAAAAAAATCAATTATAACTAGAACATGATTTTCTAAATCGATTACAACATGAATATAGAACCTGATTTTTCTCACTGGGTCGTGTCTCTATAACGTGATTTTCTCACGGAGCCGTGCCTGCTGGTCAGGCATCCATCAACTCAGCATCTCCAGTCGGAGCCCCCAAAATCGGCCTCCGTAGTGTCCGCGGACACCGACCGGACAACCCTCAAAAGTGGCCACATCCAATCACAGCCTTCAAAAACACCCCTAATTGTCCGTCCGGATGCATGTGATTGGTGGGGATGGAGAGAGAAAGAAAAAAGAAAGAGAAAAGTAGTAGATAAAGTGGTCCATGTCCTATGTGGCGGTTGTCCGGGCGCGTCCGGCAGCCCCCAAACCCTCCCCACATATGGGGTGAGTTTGTGGGCTGCCGGACAGCTTGGGCGTTTGGGGAGGCTTTGCCCACCCCGGTTGGGTAGCTATTTTAGCTCATTTTCCGTCTGAAGCCCGTCCGGACACAAATAAACCGGTTTGGGAGGCTTTGGGGGAGCTGCTTGGAGATGCTCTTACACCAACCACATGCCTTGTGATTCATGTTGTGTCATTTTGTCATATTTAACTTGTTTCGTATCGATGTGATATATCTTTCAATATTACTCCCTCAGTCTCAAAATATAAGGCGCCCTTTAATTTTGCTGGTCAACGACACACAACTTTGACCATGATTTATACTTTTAATATGTCCCTGAAATTAGTATAAAGATAAAAGATATGAAAGAATTTTTCAAGACGAATCCAACGGTACCATTTATATATTCTTGGTCCATATATTTTGTTATATATTGGTAGTCAAAGTTGAGCATCAAAGACTACCATAAAAATAGCGCGTCTTATATTTTGAAACGGAGGGAGTACATAAAAGCATAATAACCTAAGTATAATCCAAATCAAATCCTAATTATTTCAGATATATAATCTACATCGATATGGCAAAACGGCGTAGCACGAATCATGAGGCCCGTGGACGGTGGATTGTTTGCCGATAGTGTGTGGCTTCGTGAGAAATGTGTTTTCCTCCTGAACTAAAAACTCGCAATAGCTAACAATAATTGATTTTTTTTGGGCATGGATACAGCCGTCCTAAGCCGTAGCATCGGTTGTGCCTTCTTTCCTCCTCTCCAATCGCTTTGTTGGCAGAGATTTGCTTGGAGACGACGGAACAAAGACCAAATCAGCCCCAATCAAAACGGGAGACGGCGACCTGAAGGCCTATTTGTCGCTCTGCATTGCACAAGTATCGGATCGTCCATTCGGTGTTCGATCATATGCGCCATGGAGACGTGGCAAATATTCCTCGGCGCGATCGTCGGCGCCCTCCCACTAGTCCTCCTCTTCCGCAACGGCAAGAGCGGCGGCGTACGGCGGCTCCGCATCCCGCCTGGCCCGCCGTCCATGCCGGTGCTAGGCAGCGTGGTGTTGCTGACCAGCTCGCTCGCCGACGTGGAGCCCCTCCTCCGGCGCCTCTTCGCGCGGTACGGCCCCATCGTGTCGCTGCGCGTGGGATCGCGCCTCGCCATCTTCGTCGCCGACCGCCGCCTCGCGCACGCGGCGCTCGTCGAGAGCGGCGCCGCGCTGGCCGACCGGCCCACGCTCTCCACCGTCGCGCTCCTGGGCGAGAGCGGCAACACCATCACGCGCGCCAGCTACGGGCCCGTGTGGCGCCTCCTCCGCCGCAACCTCGTCGCCGAGACGCTGCACCCGTCGCGCGTCCGCCTCTTCGCGCCCGCGCGCTCCTGGGTGCGCCGCGTGCTCCTCCAGAAGCTGCGGGAATCCGACTGCGAGTCCGGCGGGGCGGCGCCCGTGGTGGAGACCTTCCAATACGCCATGTTCTGCCTCCTCGTGCTCATGTGCTTCGGCGAGCGGCTCGACGAGCCCGCGGTGCGCGCCATCGCCAAAGCGCAGCGCGACCACCTGCTGTACATCACCAGGAAGATGTCCGTCTTCGCCTTCTTCCCGTCGCTCACCAAGCGCCTCTTCCGCGGCCGCCTCCGGACGGCGCTCGCCATGCGGCAGCGGCAGAAGGACCTGTTCGTACCCTGATCAACGCGCGTCGGGAGTACAAGAGCCGCGGCGGTGCCGGTGAGGTCAAGAAAGAGACGACGTTCGAGCACTCGTACGTGGACACCCTGCTGGACATCAAGCTGCCTGCTGAGGAGGGAAACCGCCAGCTCACCGACAACGAGATGGTGAATCTCTGCGGCGAGTTTCTCAACGCCGGCACGGACACCACCTCAACGGGGCTACAGTGGATCATGGCCGAGCTGGTCAAGAACCCGGCGATCCAGGAGAAGCTTTACAAGGATATCATCAGCGCCACTTCATCAGGAGACGAACAGGATCAAGAGGTCACCGAGGAGGACGTCCAGAAGATGCCGTACCTGAAAGCCGTCGTCCTCGAGGGGCTACGCAAGCACCCGCCGGGGCACTTCGTGCTCCCGCACAAGGCAGCGGAGGACATGGAGCCATGGAGGTCGGCGGCTACCTGATACCCAAGGGCGCCACGGTGAACTTCATGGTCGCGGAGATGGGCCGGGACGAGCGGGAGTGGGAGAAGCCGCTGGAGTACTCGCCGGAGCGGTTCCTGTCGAGCGGCGCGGGCGAAGGGGTGGACGTGACCGGCAACCGTGAGATCAAGATGATGCCGTTCGGCGTCGGCCGAAGGATCTGCCCGGGACTCGGCGTCGCCATGCTCCACCTGGAGTACTTCGTGGCCAACATGGTGAGGGAGTTCGAGTGGCAGGAAATTGCCGGCGACGAGGTCGACTTCGCCGAGAAGCCACAGTTCACTGTCGTCATGAAGAAGCCGCTGCGCCCGCACCTAGTAGCCCGTAGGACTTAGATTAAAAGAACATCATCGACTCGAAGTTCGTCAACGTTTTCTTGCTGAATTCTTCTTGATTTTGTAAGCATAAATTTGAGGTGAAAGAACAGTTCCATCTCTCGGTTCCGTGAGCAAAGGAAGATCCTCTAATCAGATTGCTTGCATGGTTGCATCAGCTATTGCTGAGCAGGAGCTTCCTGACACGGATGCACGAGAGCTCGGAAAGCATGATCAAGAACTATCATCAACTCGTCGTAGTCTTTGGATCGATTCTCGCTTAGTTTAATTGGTGGAACTCGTTAGTGGACAGCATGATGGAAGAGTAGTAGTGCCAGGGTCGACAGATTGAGATGATTAAAGCACTTGTTGGTGACCATTTACTTGTTGAACTCTTCTTAATTTGCTAAGCATAAATTTGCGGTGAAAGACCAGTTTCATGTCTCGGTTCCGTCGTGAGCAAAGCAAGAACCTCTAATCAGATTGCTTGCATGAGCTATAGCTGAGGAGGAGCTTCTCGACACGGATGCACGAGAGCTCAGAAAGCATGACACAAGGCCCGCCCAGGGAGGTGCATGCATGTGTGATCACGCCATGCCTAGTACTATGAGTCTCGAAGGAGAATGGGATTGCTGATGATATGGGCAAATAGATATCTCCGGATCATGTTTCTATCGGACAACTCTTTGTCATCCTGCACTCAAATAGAAACAGAAGGCGAGAGAAGGATAATAGCTAATGAATAATTAATGGCCTTAAACAAATCAGACGCGTCCATGGAATAAGCCTCCGTGCAAGGTCACAATCATGTGATAGCAACAATTCAGCCTTCGTATTCACAAGTTGCGTTCTTGATTGGTGTCTTAATCCCATATCCACAGCTCCAGTTAAGCGCCTTCGTATTCATTTTTTTTAGGACAAGGTGGTCGTACCACCGCTCGATTAGATAGAAAGAATTGACCCAGTTTATAAGGAAAACCGGGTTCAAAAACCATACAAGCTGTACAAAAGAACACACAGACGAAGCGACCCGTCGCCCACACGACACAAGCCGGACAAACGCCACAAACACACACCACCCGCTCCGGAGCCGCCGCTCCGGCGTAGCAACCAGATCGACCTCCGCATTGTCCGGAAGCGATCCAGTCATGGTCGACGAACCCTCTGCCCACGCAGTCTCTATCCAGGCTGCCACCAAAACCACCAAGTTCCGTGGCCGCCGCCCCGGTATAGCAACTAGATCCACCTTCGCGTTGCCCGAAGGTGATCCAGTCAGGTCGACGAACCCTCTGCCCACACAGTCTTCATCCAGGTCGCCACCCAGACCCCCGCTAGACAACGACTCCACCTCATAGGACCGTCGTAGCGTGGGAGCTCGAGGCCGCCGCCTCGACGTCCACCACCGTCCGGGGCCGCTGCCCCGGCATCCGCCTCCCTCGACCACGGAGCCGCCCCGCGCATCCACCGCGAATCCATCGCACCGAGATGACCAATGACTCCAAGACAACGCCTCCAACGAGGTAGTGACGCGTCCGTCACCGTTGCCCGCTCCCGACGGAGCTTGGGCTTTCACCCGGAGATCACCGGACCACACTCGTCGGTAAGGGTATCGAAGATCCACAACAATGCAATCAAGAAGGAAACGGCGCCCGAAAGGCGTCGCCATCGTCGGCCCGACCGGAGTCGGCGCAAGGCTTTCGCCCGGATTTCGACCCACCCGCAAAGCTCGGAGAGCATCAAGGATGGCATGGAGTCACCGTGTTCGACCGCCTAGCTCCACCGCGCTGCACCCCTCCACGCAGCACCGGCCACCATGCCTTCGGGAGAGCCCCCGAACGCACTCCAACTCGCACCACCTCTAGGGGGCAGCAGACCGCCCCCACATCGCCTCCACAACGCCACCAGTGCGCCTGCGAACCTCCGGCGCCGCTGGGACGAGCGCCACCGCGCCTGCGCGATGAAGCCCAAACCGGCCTGCAGGGCCCAGATCCGGCCCGACCTGCGCCTGCCATGCGCCCGCACCGCCCGCAGCTCCAGCGCCCTCCCTTCCTCCCGCGCTGCTCTGCGCCGGGACGCCTCGCGCCGGCAAGAGCCGCGCCGGCCGGCCGCCGTGCTCGCCATCCACGTCGCGCCTGCGTGGAGGATCCCGAGCCGAAAACAAAGGAGAAAATGGCCCCGCCGCCACCATCCTTGGACGCGGCCGGCTTTGCCGTCGCTTCCTCCGGCGGGGACAGGGCGGTGAACGGCGGCGGGGGCCCTACGGCGGCGGCGGCTAGGGTTTCCCCCGTGTCGCCAGGCGCGGGCGACGCGGGGGTGAGAGGTGAAGCTGTACGGGAGTTTGAGCCTTCGTATTCACAAGTTGCGATCTTGATTGGTGTCTTAAGCCCAAGGCTCGATTGGTGTCTGCAGCTGTGGGATATTTCTATGCCCGGCCGTGTTAAGCTACTGTGGTCTGTGGTCTGTGGTACAGCAATTCTGGCATTCTGCATATGTTTCCAAACAAGTTGATTCGTCATTTGACAAATTCTCGTGGGCAATCCCATGAAATCTTTGCCTGGAATAATAAATGGGATATGCATCTGCTGCTACTAGTTGAAATCTGCGCGGCCGCCGCGCCCTTGTGAGAAATTTTATGTATGGTATGTTTTTTTTGTTGTAGTGGCATTCTTCTACCAAGGTTTATGGGCAGATGTGAGTAAAACAACGCTGAGAACAATGAACAGTATGTATCTAGCAAGTAATTACTTAAATTATACATGCATACGTCCGGAAAGGAGTATCTGCCAAGCTGCTACTCGGCAGCTGGTTTAATTATACATGAATAAGCAAGGCAAAATAAGATAAAAGAAGTGTTCTAGTGGCTCATTTACATGATAAGAAAATAGCAACAAAAGACACATCTTAGCGATTTCTTCACGAAATGCTTCAGTATGTGCTGGTTGTAACTTCATATGCCAGTCTTAGCTGTTAATCAACAAACCTACAGGTACAGACATCTTGTCTGCAATAAATAATGAGCATGGATTATATTATGTTGTATGAGGACACATGAGTAGCTTAGATAGTGTATTGCATTTACAATTTTACCTGATCAAGCTAAGTCTGTTCACCGGTCTGAAATGGAGCTTTAGCTGGTCCTTTGCCACTACTGTTTGACCTGTAAGTAGAAAAAATAGTGGAGCGTTAATGCCGTTCGTCGGACAGTGGCTATTCTTGGTTATAAAAGAAAATATGCAACCAGAGGCAGCGATAAAATGAAAGAACAGGAAAAACTATAGTACTGATCTGAATAGTAAGAGGAAGAATAACCATCCTGTAGTGCAAATCCATTTAGATATGGACCAATGCACCTTGCTCTTGACAAACATCAACTCTTCCACATGGGGAATTTTTCCATGAAGTTACTTCACCTACATAAAGACGGTCTTCTGAAAACATAAGATTATAGCAACCTAGAAGCCAAGAGTGTAGCTACCTCATACAATACTTGACACTTTGATAGGGATAAATCCTTCTGATGATAAATTTTCAGTCATAAGGTGAAAACTTTCCCAGAATCCAAAACTGGAGTAGCAGTGCTGGATTATGATGCTTTCAACATAATTAAAAAATAAAGCATACGAAATACACCGAAAGAAAAAAGAAAAAATGAGCCAAAGTGTTCAACATCAGCACGTACATCATCAGCCGAAGGAACAAAATCTAGAAAAGGTTCAGACCGGTAATCATAAGAAGCAGACGCCAATCGAACAGAGTGAGAAGTAGAAGGAACGAAGCAGCCGAATGCGGAAGATTGATCCGTTGACAAAGGAACCCAACCAGATAAACCAACATCAGACGGCATAGACCGAACATCCATACGTACCAAGCAGCAAAATCATTGTCTTCAGCAGAAGTTCCACCTTGCAAAGCAGTCGAAAACGGCGAGAGATCATCACCAGAAGGATGCACATCAGACATACGACAAAATAATTCCGATCCCAATAACTGCGAGGCAACAGAAGATGACTCAGAAACACCTGCAAATAGAACAAAATTAATTGCACAAACCATGGCAATGTAGCACCCATAATAGAAAATCCTACTTGTACGCCATGAAGAATGCAAACAATAAACTTAGACACCCACAAATCTCACTACCAATTTTTATCAGAAGAATCCTACCTATCATAAGAAAGGAAGCGATAAACTTAGAAGCTCATGAATCTTACATTGGCTGCAATGCAGAACATTCTTCCACACACAGACACAAAACAGTGAACTGCCAGAACTTCTAACTCTGTGAAGAGTTTGCAAAGAATTAGAATGGAATTTTTTGTACTAATCTTTTGAATATGAATGGATATCCAAGCTCCATAAACAGTGGTGTGCTAAGAGCCAGCTGATCAAGATGATACAATGGTGGAGTAGATTCAAAATGTAGACAGTTTGTTTACCTTTTTTGCATGCATAGAAATAAGAAAGACGCTTTAGCTGCAGCAACAATTAAACACCAGTTTGCGTCACCATACAAATTAGAAACTACATTAACTAATAAGTATACGGAGATAAACCTGCTAACTTACAGCATGCATAAAATCCCCATCATACCAATTAAGAGAGATAACAATCGGTCTATGCAGGAAATTAAGAAGAAACGAACAACAGTAGGGATAAAACACATGGGTTGCTGATCTATGACCTGCAAAAATAAGTACTGGAGCTGGTTAGATATGATTTTTTCGTGTGGAAAATACTTAATATAAAACAGGGCAGGTTTAGATGTAAAGTTCAGAATATTGCAGGGAAAACACAGTATGATTAATTACTTCCATGGAAAAAATTACAGGTAGAATTAGCATGGTACTTCCATGAAACAGGGCATGGAGCTGTGTTCTACATGTGGTCACATCATCATGATATTTTGGTGTTTGTTTGCAAGTGCATAAACATGATGATTACTACTGGCGTACATGATAACTATCCATATTAATTCAAATCTGATGGTGACATGGTGTACAACATATGTGAACATCTGGATGTTATTCTGCAAACTTTTTCTCTTAGCATGATAACTAATGGAACTACTGGAGCTGCTTAGATGTGATTCTTTCTGTGAGTTTCTAAATCTAAAATGGGACATAGCAATTTACCTACACAGTGATACATAATTGCAATAAATCAACGATACCATGCTAGTTTCCTACTTCCTTTCTACTGCAACAACTAATGCACACTCATCCTATACCGATCAAACCCGCCCCAGAAGTGAAATTTTCAGTACAGCGACATCATATGTGCTTTTGACCAGGCAAAGGTACAGTACGATTTGAGCAAGCAGCGAATCGCACCAAGCAACACTGAGAGCAGAACACTGCGGGCAAACTCGCTCTGGATCTGGCAGATGGTACCGCTGAAGGTTTCTCTACGACACAGACCAACTCCTCGGGAAGCCAATTCTGCAGCACCTACTTGTACATCCACGAGCACACACTAGTACAGAACGACACATCGGATACCCCTCTATGGAAACGGCAGGCGTTAGGCGACGGAGAATCGCGCTTTCCGCGCGGCCAGTGCGTACAAACCTGACCTGGGCCGTGGCTGGCCCGTCAACATAGGCAACGGAGAAAGTATTAACTCCGTTACCCATAGTATTGGCAACGGTCTTAATTCTGGCTCCGTTTCCGATATGTGCCTCTATAGCAACGGAGACTTTTGGATGTCCGTTTCCAATGTGGACATGTTCCATCTTCTTGGAATTTGAAGCGAGGCGGAGTAACTGCTATGGCGTAGTGGCGTAGTGGCGCCGCGGGACCGTCCATCTCAGTACGCCACTTCGCCGCAGCCATGGATACTCCTAGCAACTCCTCGGGCGTTCGCCGCAGCAGTTTTCCGCTTTCGCTGAATTGGAACCGCGTTGTCATGCCGGAGGCCGTCGCGCAGAGGCACTGGCAATATAGGAGGCCAGTGCCCTGGTCAAATGTTAGCCTTCCCGCTGGCTGGCGCGTCAACGACAGGAGGGTGCCTATGCCGCCGGAAGAGGACGCGGGATCCTCGGGCGTCCGCGACCGCAGCCGCTCGCCGCGGCGGAGAGACGCTCGTCCGCGGTCGCCTGGATGGAACTGCGTCATCGTCGGGCAGGCCGTCGCGGAGCGGCACTGGCAATATAGGAGGCCAGTGCCATAGTCAAAGGTTCGGCTACCCGGTGGCTGGCACCTCAACCGCGCGTCGGTGCCTATGCCGCCGGAAAGAGTTGAGCTGCTTCAGAGCCGCCGGCTCCTCCTCCCGCCGGAGCTGCGCGACGATCATGCCTACGACGACGACGAGATGTGGGAGGGGCGCACGGGCGGCGATGACATCGTCGGCGAGGATCCGCGCGACGACACGGACGACTACGCGGCTCTCCTCGCATACGAACAGGAGAAGGCGGAGGCCGAGGAGTAGTTATAGTTATTTATTTTTATGTTCTTCAACTTCAATACTAGTAGAGATCAGTATAAGCCCAGTGTGTCAGTGAAAAAATCAAAGGAAACGGTTGTTTATCCCCTCCGTTTCCGATGTTCTACTTTGCTATAAATGCGCGCTTCACAGCCCTGAACTCTATCGCTCACTCTCAGCCTCACTCTCAAAGTGTGGCGGCGCCTCCATGCAGCACCAGATCTTAGCTCCGCCGTGGCGGCGCACATCTCCCTCCCTCCGACCGTGGCGGTGCGCATCTCCCTCCCTCCGACCGTGGCGGCGCGCATCTTCTCTCCTCCGACCGTGGCGGCGCGCATCTCCCTCCATCCGACCGTGGCGGCGCGCATCTTCTTCTCCTCCGACCGTGTCGGCGCGCATCTTCCTCTTCTCCGACCGTGGCAGCGCGTACCCGTTCTTTGCTCCACCCGGGCAGATCTCGTCGCCTGATCTGTAGCTGGAGGGCGCATGGCGTGTCGATCCGAGGACGACGAGGACGACTACGTACTCCCGCCGCCAGATCCAAAGGTAATACATCTATTTGTGACCGGCCGTTGTGCTAGGGTTGTTGTCATTGTTCTGCTTAGGTTTTCTTCCATAGGACACTTATGAACAGAACTAGAACTATGGTTGTAATACACGAGGACGATGAGGACGAGTGGACGACTACGTAGTGTCGCTCGAAAAGAACATAACTAGCACAAATCGGTAGTGTATGAAACTCATGGCTGACTTGCAAAACAGATGTACATTTCGGTGACACTGTATAAAAAGCCGGATCCTTAGCCAAGGTGCGCTTGTCGTCCGACATAATTGTTGGTACACAACAACTATGCAATGGATTTATAAGTTTGTTATTCTGTCTTATGCATCTTTTTGTGTTGTATGTCCTTTATGCTAGTGATTAGTGAGCTAACATGGAGTCATATATTCTCTCTTTGCATTTCAGTGACCACTTTATAAAAGAGGCACCTTCAGTACATCAGCACTCGCTTATTGCACTATGTGCAGAGCATGGTGCTGATCCGTTTAGCTCATTTAAATGAGCTAAATACAAGGTCGGGAAAAAACGGCGAGTTGATTATATTTTGGCGACACCGTCCAAAAAGAAAATTGAATTCATGAACTCTAACAGCAAGTCACGAAGATAAATTAAGTTGAAAATGACAAGGATAAGTTTAGAGAGGCATGACATAGATAGATTTAGCTAGACATGTCAATGATAGATTTAGAGAGGCATGACAATGAAGATAAGTAATTGGTTGTCTTGTGATGCAATGTATCGGTGACATTTGTTATACCTTATGAATAAATGAATTTGTTAGCCTTTTTGTGCTTCTGCTGTGAAATTTTAAATGTCCAGTGCCAAATCTATTCCTGCTCTAGGCTTATGAAGAAACTTCAATGCAAACGAGCAGAAATAGAATCTCCGTTACTGATGCACCGATACATCGGAAACGGAGATAGGTCCGCAACCGTAACCAACTTATACCTCATCGGTGACGGTTTTTTGCGTCCGTTACCGATGAAGGCCTTCACATCAGTGACAGGGTCGGGGACACGGACCCTTTCTCCGTTGCTGAAGGGTTTTTTTGGCCCGTTTCCGATGTGTCGTTCTGTACTAGTGACAGGCTACTCACACAATCGCAAACCTAGACGATTCCTACACCCGACAGACATGCCAGAAAATCTACAACTCCGCATCCATAGAAAGGAGCAAGGGGACATCGTACCATCTCGCCGGCAAGGAGGAGGATGCGGCGGCGGCAAGGGTCGGCGGCGGTTGGGCGGGGGCTGGGAGACGGCGGCGCGGGTGAGAGGTCTTGTGAAGGAGACGGAGTTGGGCCTGAGGCGTTGACCTCGAGACGGCGCTGGAGCAGGAGCGGCCACGGGTGGCGTTCGGGCGCGGGCCGAGCTGCAGCGACGGTCGGCGAGGGGCCGACGGGAGGCGGCCGAGGTCGGGGCGGAGCTTGGCGCGCTGCGCCGGAGCCGGAGGGAGGATAAGCGGCCGGGTGGCGCTCGGCCCGGGCGACGGCTGGTGGGGCGGAGCGGGCTGGGCGGCGACGGGGGGAAATGAGGAGGATTGGGTATCTAGGGTTAGTGGTTGGCATATATACAGAAGGACCGAGTCGCAATTCTCGGCAAACTCAGGGCTTTTTTGCAAAACGGCCGGCGGTACTGTTCAACATTGTAGCATCTACAGTAACACGAGCGCTCACAGCTCGCGGATTTGCGTGTCTTTGATATATACTTAGTAACTCGTGCTGGCAGTAGAACCATGATCAAATCTTTTTTTTTAAACGAAACCATGATCAAATCTCAAAAGGAGCAAACAGCTCCACCCGCCCCATGCAGCTGCGAGGCCTACTGCTGTGGCACTGCATGCGCGGGTCAGGCTGGCTTTGCTTTCCTTTGCTGAACAATGGCAGATCAAGATTTTGTGACACATATAAGCCTTGTTTAAGCCTAAAATGCCGGAAAGTGTTCTTTACTCCCGAGCTCTCCGGTGCTCTCTCCACTAAAAAAATGAAAATTATATTTGTGAGTTCCAAAAAATCTGAAAAAAATCACGGGTGTAGCCAAATAAACTTAGAGATTTGAAAATAACAAAATCTGGTAAAACTTAGAGATTTGTTACACTCGTGGGATATACTATTGACTACATCCGGATTTGTTTTCAGAATTTTTCGAAACTCATAAATATGGTTTTCTTTTTTTTAATTTGGAGGGACCACTGGAGCTGGGAGCCAAAATTCTCTACTCCTAAAATATTAAGTTAAAACTCTTAGAAATATCACTATATTGCAAGGTTGTTCACTAACTCTCAGTTGACATTGATTAGCCAACCAGATACTAGAAGCAAATCCAAATGGTCGAAATATGTCTTTAACCCGAGCCATGGTCTGCATCGACCGTCGCAGTTTATGCCTTTAGCCCGAGCCATTCAACGTGACCCCAATGATGTCGGGGTCGGGTGACTTGAGACGATGGGTGGGGATGAAAGTCGTACATCTCCCCGGCCATGTTGCACATCTCCCCGGCGCCGTCCACCCTTCGTGTCCGACCATGTTGGCGCCGGAGACGAAGGGTGGACGGCGTCGGGGAGGCGCGCGAAACAGAGGCAAGGGGCGAGGGGAGGAGGTCGGACCGCAGCGGAAACTAGGGTTTCCCCGTGTTGCCTCAAGGATGCACCTCTCAATCTCGGTTCCATGATGTATCCAACTCATTTCCCCTAAGCCGTTTTAATCAGTGTATCGTTTTACCAAGTGTATCGCCCATCTTTTGAATGGAGATGTAACCATGTTTTCCAAACAAATATCAGTCGTTTCTCACTAAAACTAAAAATTTCATTTTTTTCTATTGAAAAACGAGCTTTCATACTTATGTTTAAACTACCAATATACTGTAAGATATTTACAGAAAAATCGAACTAAAAAAAAAAGAGAAAGATAAGGTTTGGGTCAGCCCGGCCACAGCATTCTCCTTCGCTGCGTACGGCGTACCACGGTCTCGACCTTAGCCGGGATTTTCTCCTCACTGCCCTACCTCGCCGGCGACGCCGCAACTCCCACCCCGCCGCTCCCCATGCTCCTCTCAGTGCGCCGCCTGCCCTCTGCTCCTTCGCACCAGGCGGCCCAGTCGCACATCTCCCGGCGCCGTCCACCCGTCGTCTCCGGCGCCAACATGGTCGGGTGGCAGTGGCGATGGCGAGGACGACGTCAACGGCACCTGTGGTATGTTGTTCCTGTTTTGTGAATCCAACAGCTAATGAGGGGAGAGAATCCTGCAAGCACAAGCAGGGGCGGGCAGGCTCCTGCGGTCCTGCCCCCAACTCCAATCAATCCGGCTAATCCTTGAACTTAAATAAGATGCATTTCTTATAGGTTAAATAATACTCTACTACTATCGACTCACGTGAATAAGTAGCAGTGCAAGATACAAGGCATACGATTTTATTCACTATCCATGCACACATGCTATGTGCTCTGTATTATAGAGGATGCAGTTCTTAAAATAATTCAAGGAGGTGTCGAGTCTAATTTGTATTGCACAAGTAAACAATTTCCCGCAAAATATCTTGCAATTAATCGTGCATATGTCTAGTTTTCATCCCATAGCCATTGACGGGTAAAGTATAACTGCATAAATATGCGCTAGACCATGCCGTCTAGATACTTTGTGAAAGAGTAGGCATGCACGAATTTAAGCTACATCACGCCGACCAGTATTAAGGTTTTGTTAATTTAAATTACGATATTCCAAGCTGAAATTGTTTGTGATTCTATTTTGCTTTTATGATTAGCTCAAAATATCTAATTATGTTGACATTGTATAGATAAATTCACATATGTTCTCGGCACCCCTTGCGACAAAATTCAGGCTCCGTCGTCAACCAAATGTCAAGAGATATAAGTGCAATGTCATACGGAGTAACCTCTTCGATAGATTAACTAGGGTTGCTAGGGTGAGTTATACTCTCAATCATCACGTCATTATACATTAGCACAGTTCTGCATATAACTAAGAGCTCCATGACCTCCTGGTTATGTAGTCATATGCAAATGCAGTTATTAGTTCATTGAAGACCCTGAGAAGATCCTAGATCAGGCGGTTTTGGAGATGAACGATGATTTAACAAAGATGCGGCAAGCCACTGCACAGGTTTGTTGTGTTCACAAAATTTCATCATTAACAACACATGCTCCTTTTACTTTTCAACAACTTACTGTTTGTTTTCTCAAACATTCCTCAGTACCTGCTCTTTACAGTGTTGATGCTTATTTGGTTAGCTGCCTCTCATTTACGAGAATTGTATCTTTGTTGGGCTCTTTGTAATATGTATACATCATATGTAAATGGAAATATGAGCGCACTATACATGTTCCATTGCATTTTACCTCCTAACATGGATATTTGCTTTGGAAGGTCTTGGCATCTCAAAAGCGGCTTGAGAACAAGTACAAAGCTGCTGCACAAGCTGATGCTGATTGGTAAGGTTATGGGTAACTATAAGCTTCCTCTGGGCCCTGCCATCTTATTTTTTACACTCGATGAAATTTTTTGTACAATTGTAGGTATCGGAGGGCTCAACTTGCTCTTCAAAAAGGCGATGAGGAGCTTGCCCGTGAAGCCCTTAAACGGCGTAAATCATATGCTGTAGGTACCATGCAGACATATAGTTCTGGATCAAATGTCTGCGTAGTCACACTATGTAGCTATAGTTTTGGATGTAACTTACTATTAGATCTAACTCTTCCTGATGGTGTGTAATGCATTATACTTTTGGGCCTTTTATTACTTTTGATCGGAAGTAAGCAAGTAACGCTTATCGGTTTTACATGTTTTTCTTAAGTAAAGCTCGTACATGTAACTTATGAAATATGTGAAACTCCTCATTATGTATGTTTCTGTGCTTAGGACAATGCAAGCTCCTTAAAGTCCCAGCTTGATCAGCAGAAGAGTGTCGTTAAAAATCTTGTTGCAAATACCAAGGTATGCTTATTAATTCAAGTTTCAACTGCTGGGATGCTTTATTTGTTATGTCCACTATACATGTCAATACAGATCTTTATCTTTCTGGACCCCGTTCAGCACAGGGCGAACACTACTACCTATTCACATTTACTAGTGGTTCGTTGTGCACCTTTGTTAATATGTAGAATATTATGTAGCTTCTTGAGAGCAAGATGGCAGAGGCCAGGCAGAAAAAGGATACTCTAAAAGCCCGTGCTCAATCAGCCAAGTATGCATCTTTCTTTTGTTGATTATTTCGCTGTCTGCTACTTCATGGTTTGCATGCTCTGAGTTTGATAATTGGCCTTCTTTTTTTATTCTTCAGGACTGCAACGAAAGTCAGTGAGATGTTGGGGAATGTAAATACAAGTAGCGCCCTGTCAGCATTTGAGAAAATGGAAGAAAAAGGTACTCTCTTCATGTCTGATTTTCTTCCACCAGCTTTATTTCTTTCGTTACTTAAATTACCATGTTCCTATTTTCTCGATGGCTATGACACACTGATTTTGGTTAGGCCAGAGGTCATGCTATTGAACATAGATAGCTTTAACTTTTAAGATGTCCAATTGTCCATCAATGGGATACTATACCACCCTGTTATGATATAAGCCAAAGTGTCTCAGTATACAGCTGCAAGCTGCTGTACTTAAGCAATCAATGCTAAAATAGGCAATCAGTTACCTTTACGACCGAGTAGAGAGCTTGAACCTCAAAATTGCAAATTAACATCAGTGACAAAATATTCAAAATGCAGCATGTAGCAATTAGAACAAGCTGTTTTTCTAGATGGTTGCGTATATAATTTTCTGGCAGTGAATTTTTCAGCAACTTGCACACAGGATGATAACTTCGAACATAATTTGATGTTTTTATGTTGAATATTTTGATTGGTGCATGGTGGGATTTCCCACTTGAGTTGTTATGAGCATGATTTTGGCAATTGTGTCTTAAGCTCATTTTTTTTCTTCTTGCCTGTATACTGAAGGTTATGTGCCTTTTATTGGCTGGAATGGCACGTGCTGCTAGCCTCTCTTACTGGTTGTGGTCATTAGCAACTAGTGATATCTTGTGGCAAGTCATCTGAACATCCTTTTCTTACAAATAGTTGCATTTTTATGCTCTCAGTTATGACGATGGAATCCCAAGCTGAGGCACTTGGTCAGCTGGGAGCTGATGATCTAGAAGGAAAGGTAAAACTACACTGTGTATATACTATTAATGATATTCCTTTTGGTAATAAGATCTGATGGCTAGTATTTATTTGTGAGCAGTTTGCAATGCTTGAGAGTACATCGGTTGATGACGATCTTGCACAATTAAGAAAAGAACTTTCCGGGAGCTCTTTGGTATGTGGCTCTTTTTATGTTAAAAACTTGTGTGCTTTAGGTTTTTCTCTTTTCTGCTGTCATGTGCATTATAGTGGCAAAATGTGATGGTACTCTGGTAATATTCATCATTGGAGAAATAGAATAGATTAAGTTGATCATAAGCTGACCAGCCAACTAAAAACACAAGAAATAGAATAGAATAAGTGTATCTCTAGTTCATTCCATACTAATACATGACTATAATTTCGTGTCACCTACAGAAAGGTGAACTTCCTGCAGGTAGAACCGCGGCAGGTAGCCCTTCCCGAGACAGGGACATAGAGAACGAGCTAAATGAGCTGCGGAGGAAGGCCAAAGAATATTAGATTTTACAGGATATGTCCGTCCACCAGGATCCACAAAATCTCCTCACCTGAGAACCGCCAGAAGAGAGTATAACCTGCAGATTTCTCCAATGTGCGTTTGATCCTATAGTGCACTTTTTTTCTTTTGGTAAAGGTAGGAAGGTATTGATACGTGAAAAATACTCCGCATTTTCCTGTGAATGACATTGTACAGTTAACAATTACCTCAGTGTAAATCACTACTTGTTATAGAGCATAGATGAGAGCCTAAATTTTCTTTTTCCGAGAAAACTGCAGGAGCACTGCCTTTCAATTATAAGAGAATTGTACAAACAGGTTATATGGGGTGTTTACGGGAGGGGAAACCGCAACAAAATCCCTTCACACGACATGCATATTGCTCGCGGATTACGAATCTACTACTCTGATAGAGCCTAATATTTCTATCTGTGTGTTGTGGTGTTATAACATGTATGAAAATTTCGACCCAATACTGGATCCAATTGAGTTCAGATGCTTTAACTAAGTCAAGTGCGAAGATACAAACTTACGGGAAATTCACTTTGCCTCATGGGAGCATATGCTCCTGCCACCAGGAAAAAACATTTTGCAATGTCAAAAAACCCCGAACGAAAAATTGGTGCATATATCTCGATATTCAATGTGTGCACTGCAAGTTTCGTGGAAACCCGACATTTTTGTGGACTGTAAAAGACAGAAAATGTTTCATGGAAACCCGACATTTACGGCTGCAGCAACATCAGTCAGCTGTCAGTATGATGCATGAATTCCCCTACCCGTTCTGTTGTTTCCCCGGTCTGACCAGCTTATGTGGAGGTTTTGATGCACGTCTGCAGTTGTTTTATTTGAGAACATGGCTTCAAATTGCGTCAGTTAGGTAAGTAGTTATTGCTGTATTGAGGGCCAATTAGTGCTTCTGTACTCTGATGCGGTTGGAACTTCTTAGAAATTTGATAGCAGTTGCTTTCATGTGAATTGTAGCCTGTTTGCTCGAAGTAAATCAACAATGGATTTTCAGACTTGCACTTGTCATTTCAGTTACTGTCTATGAATGAAGTTCTGCTACGAGCTACCATGTTTGGTCTCAATTTAATCCATGACAACGGTGCAAACTAGGATCTGCTGTAAGCTTGCAGCCCTCCAGTTTTAACTTCAATGATAGTCCTGAAACTTGATTACACACAACAATTTAATATCAACTACTATGATTCTTATGGAACATTCTAAGGCTTTTAGCTGCACATGGGTTAAAAATTAAAACCATCAGTGCGGGCATCATTTGTTCCCCTTGTGTAGTCTTGAACTAGCAGGTTGTGATAAACCATGCTATGTGTGGCATCAGATTCGTGTTGCTCATTAGTTTTACTCAAACCAATAGTTGGATAACATAATGATGGATAACAGGTAGCTTAGTGTGTTTTATAAGCTGGATGGATCTGTCATTCTGCATGTTCCGCTTTAGATGTACAAGCAAGCTGGAGATAAAAAATAAAACGAGTCGCTCTCTGGTTCACACGATGTTGTTCTCAATCCACGAGACGGAGCTTCAGGTTTGTAAAAGAGGTCAATGTGCTGCCAGTTTCATCTGTCATCTACTTGTCAAGCTCATGGGATAATATGGATACAATGCGGCAGTTTGCGTATCTGAATGGCGGGGGTTTGACAAGATACCTGGAGGTAATCCACAAGACGGCGGCTTAGTAAATTATGCTTTACTCGTTTCAAAAAAAAATTATGCTTTACATTCATAGCTCTTCGTTTTTCTCTATAAATTGAGCTGTGTGACTGAGCTGTGTGTTATTTTGTCAATCAGGTGACCATTATATTACAACATTGATGTCATAGTGAACACGGATATCATGGGACCAGAACGTTTGATCATTGAATGATCTGCTTCGGGAGCCACTTTGAATGCTTTAGCCGTTGTTGATATGTACTGGAACTAATTTTATCATTAATTATTTTTTTAAACTAATTTTAAGGCTCTATCATTATTGATGTTTGCTCCTTTTTGTACTTTCGATTATGATACTAAGTCCCAGTATTAGACAATTCAAGCATCCACCAATCAGTCTAAATCATTCTCATTTTTTCATTATATTCAAATAATTTCTGTTGTGACACCTATGGCAGCCGCCGAGTAACATCTGTCCGATCGACCCTACCGCCGTTCTTCATGGATCAGTGAGGATGAAATTTTCCTAGATAAACCATTTAATAGTACATTGATCAGCACATAGG
This sequence comes from Poa pratensis, assembly GCA_947311845.1. Lineage (NCBI taxonomy): Eukaryota > Viridiplantae > Streptophyta > Magnoliopsida > Poales > Poaceae > Poa > Poa pratensis. The sequence goes on along the minus strand of CAMZMU010000092.1, from coordinate 16,651,127 downwards.
CAGTTCAAGGCAATGAACAAGCCAAAAAGTTGCCATGAAGGTCTCAGATGATCCAATATGCATTACATGACAAATCTGATTTCCTTCGTAGCTTTTATCCTGATATGCTCGTGATGTTTGACTACATTTGATGCATGAGCCATGTCATAGTCCGGCAAGAGTGATATGTAGATTATCAATTGATCAGCGTTGATGAACTTCATTCGTGTGCTTTTGAGTTTTGTTTTCTCGAATTCTGGTTTAAAAGTGGAAATAACAAACCTTTAAAGTTTACACAACGATAGACTACGCCTTGCTCCTTCGATTTCTCGAGGTCTGAGAAAAATGACCATCGATAGACTTCGGCTTGCTCCTTCGATTTGTCAAGGTCTGAGAAAATGACCATCAGACCAGGTACTGCTAAACTGCACAACGAAGATAGGCATGGCTATATCCCCATCTGTGACCGCGTCTTCTTGAGCTGCAGTAGATCTCTTGGCCTCTAATTTTGGATGAGGAAGAAGCTGGAGGCAACACTGATCTTGGAGCTGGATCCACTGCTAGCATGGGAGGCACCGGTGACGCACAGCTCGCGGAAGACCACCAGAGCCTGGCTAACTGGAACGACCAGAGAAGGTGACTCACCAACAAAGGGAGGACATGCTTTAAGTGGAGGATTGAAAAAATGCAAGTTTTCATGTTCACGCGTAGAAGACACAGGAAAAGTGCAAAACCACACAAATATATATATAGTCTCATGTATGAACAAGCTAGCTAGCTGCCATACACAACCAGAGTGGAGGGATGCCACTTTACAGAGTTTCATTCACAAAAAGTAAAAGGCGAGCAATTGCACAATGTACACAGGGTTGCCGCATGGACCAAAGAAGTGCACTTGCACCAGGCCACCTGACCAATGCCTACAAAATGGATATCTCAATCTGCATAACTGCATAAGCTCTGGCAAACATCATTTTGCCACTTTCAGCATAACAAGAGAAGCTGTAAGTATCAGCTCGTGTCTGTATGTTGAAAGTAATTTCTGGCAGCAGCTAGGTACAGACATTTACTGGTCAACAATCCATTGTGAACTTGAAGGAACAAAGAATATAGAACAGTCTTCGCGGGAAAATATAGGCAGTAATTGGATCTTCACACGGCGTACTTGGCACGCAAAATGGTAGCTTTGCTTCGATCAATGCCGTGACTTGTGAAAACGGGGTCGGTTTGTGAACACCCGGCCATTGCTTCTGACAAAGTGTGTGATGCCAATACAAAGACCAGCCCACAGAAGTGACAGCAATAAATGACGGGAATCATTTCGAGCTGCAAAGAGATCGCAGTAGAGTTATTACTTATATGTATGCATTTTCCATGAATAAGAGTGACATTTGTGTTACAATCAACCAGAAGAATCGAGTTACGTCTTGCAAACTGATACAGACAAAATAGCCAATATAATTAATACAATAGCATCTACTGGAGCTGTCGATATTTTGATACACAGCTGACATGTGCATTAATCTAGATTCTATGTATTATGGGTCTCCATTCTCTTCAATAGTCAAAATCAAGGATAGTTATAATAATCAAATGTCAATAAATTTCAATATCCCAAGGAAAAAATCTTTACAGGTGGCGCAGTTGAACCCACTGGGCATACATTTTGCAATAATCGCATGATTTTTCTATTGATCAATCGGAACATGACAATAACTGGAATAAACTTGTCCAAACTGGATTTAGGCCAATTGTGAATGAACCCTAAACATACTCATGTTTACGAACTGCGAACAGAATAGGACCAAGGTAGCAAATCGAACAGCAACATTGTGAACGAACAAGCCTAAAGGGACCAAGACTAGTACTAAGCTGTATATTTGGGGGGCTTTGGTTTTCTGATACTCTTTGTCCTCACTTTGAAATTTTATGGGCTATGTCAGGTGCTTGGGGGTTAGATCGTAGGTTGTAGCTGTGCTCTACGGGAGGACGAGGCTTGAATCCTCGTCGCCCCGTGGCAGGAAGGAGAGAGGCGCACTAGGCGCAGGGTAACAAAGTTGTGTTTTATTGCTTGCCTCGTTCCTCCACAGGGGGAAATATAAGTAGTCAATTACATCAGACTCCTGATAGAAATAGGACTCCTACTTGGTATAGAAACAGAAGGGAAAACCTTCTTTGGGACAAAAAACCCTTCCGTTTCCAAACCTGACTATACTATAATTCTAACTGAAACTAATTCGGATCTCTGCCTGTACGTCTCCGCCCCGACATGACACCTTATGTGCCTGGCGTCGCACACCAAAGGAGTTCTCTTAAGTAAACATTGGTGAGTAGATACAGAAGAGACATCAAAAGTTGCTGGTTGACTGAATGCAACCAAATCTTAAGAGAGCACTAATTGGCATAATTGACAAAAACACCCAAGTATATCTGTTTCAGGCTTTCAGGGATTCAGAAATCTTACCTCGTCTTAGTGACATCATCATGAACAGAACAGCTCCAGAAACCAGCGCAAAAGCAATACGGACCGACTGTAAAAGGGGAATTACACAAGTGAGAGATTTGTTCTATTGTGAAAATACCAAAACCCATTTCTGCTATATATATATATATATAGTACCAAGTGTTTGCATTCACGTATGCCTAGTAATAACACACCCACAAGCCCACATGTATATATCAGGTAAATGCATGAATATTCCAGACTTGACCAATACTAGAATATACTAAATAGGCATTTCCACTTCTCCAGGAAACAAGTTCAGAACTGTAACAGCAAGCTATAGCAAAATTGTGCCCACCGCATAACTCTCTAGAAATCCTGCTTTGGCCGGAGCTGCCATGTCCCGACTAACAGATGTGATCAAGGATTACGAGTCGACGAGTCGCAACTTGTCGCTGGGGTACCGACAAGTAGACAAGTCGTGACTAGTCGCGACTAGTCATAGACTTGTCGATATGTTATCAGGAGCAATTTTTCAGGGTGCAGAGCAGTTTTCAGGGTGCAGAGCAGAGCAGTTTTCAGGGGTACCGACAAGTAGGCAATGCAGAAAGCCATTGTGCCCAAGGCCCACTCTGGTTTGGCTATAACATAGCCCAATAAGGCCCACTAAGAAACCCTAGCACCTGAAGTATCTGACCGCACGCCGCCGCTGGGTCATTCTCTCCTTCCTCCTCTGTTTCTTTCAACTAGCGACCACACGCCGCCGCCTCCAGCTCGCTCCCTCGCCGTCGAGCTCGCCTCCCTCGCCGCCACCCTCGCCGCCGCGCCTCCTCCTCCCCTCCTTCTCTGTCTCCCTCGCCGCCTCCAGCTCGCCTCCCTCGCCGCTGAGCTCGCCGGCGTGAGGAGGGAAGGAGGGGAGGAGCGCCGGCGGGAGGCGGCGGCGGCAGCACCGGCGGCGGCCAGATGTGAGGGCGGCGGCCAGGGGAGAGGCGCCCAGGGAGAGGCGGCTGGGCACGGGGCTCGATCTGTTTCTCGATTCGTTTCTGGAGGCTGGAGGGGTAGTTAGGTTTCACGGGCTGGGCCTTTTTCTTGTCGCGCGACTCATCTAGATGGGCTTGTCGCGATTAGTCGTAGACAAGTTCAGTTGTCGATCGATAACTTCAACTTATCGAGTCGTTCATCCTTGTCGACATCCAGGCTGCGACAGGTAGACAAGCCGCTAGACAAGCCGCGATAAGTCGAGCGACTCGTAATCCTTGGATGTGATGTAACGTCCTTGAAGAAGATCCATGGCATCCTACACAAGACAACAAAAATAAATAAATAAATAAATAAACAATGAGGAACCAGCGTGCAGCACCTAGTTCGTATTTTCTGTGGAAGAAAGTTCAACAAATGCTGCCTGGATGATGTTTGTAGATTTTGGAAACTTCGCAACAAGATTTTTATTGAGGATGCTCCCTCTTCAAACATATTAGTTCATCCTTAACAAATTTTCCATGTGTCCGGCAAACTACACGTCATGTTATCAGTTCATCTAGCACTAGTGCAAAATCTTCACCACTCGAATCAAATTTAGTCACTAACACATGTAAATTGCCACTTCTCATATAATTTCAGCACTTACTGGTTTGGCCCCCACATCGAGATTTATAATCCTATTATTCAAGCATATAAAACAATTAATATTTAATAACAAGGTACTATCGAGATTTGACGTTTGGGGCCACATCAAGAGAGTTCGATTGAGAAGTTAGAAAAAGCCACACTCACGAGTTCCACATGCATACAAGTCAGATGTATACCTGCTTTGTCCCATCGCAAAGTTGTTCAAGTAGTATCTAGTAAGTGAATACTGGAGATCATTGAAAATTCCCTGGGCACTTCGCTTCCCGTACCTTATAGACAAAAAAGAAAATGTAAACTATGGCGAACATGATATATTATTAACACTCTGTGCAACGCATATCAAATAGGCAATAAAATGAGCATAGTTGAACAGCCCGTAATGTAGGATAGTTTCAAAAACAGAAGCATATCACTTAACCAATCTCACGCAAATCTGTTAGTGTTTTATCTTAGGCCCTTTTTCATTGTATTGACGTTAACAAAGAGACACAACCTAAAGGGTATTCTATTCCCACAACAATGGATGGTTGCCATGGACGAGTAAAGAGTTTTTTTTCTCAAACAAGACTCGTATTGAGTTTAGCTGTAGGGGTGGTTCAGCTGTGAACATAATCAAGGTGGTGAAAAATACTAATATTCCTTTTGTAATGCAAATTTGACAATAGTTCTCAGTCTTTCTGGAAAAGGGGAGGAACTAAGATTAGCAATAGATGTAAATGCACTCAACAGTAACAAAATGCAATTTTCCTTCTATAGGGATTACCGAACAAAATCTCCCTTCAATGCGGGAGTTCCAGAGTACTGAATGCTTATTGCATCTCCATGATTGGCCCACACTGGAAAATGAATTTTCCATTTCAGCAACATATTTCATACATAGAAACCCATAGAAATGACTAGACGAGAAGAACCCGGATTAGTAAAATATAAATAGTACTCACAAACTTTGTAGCTTGCATCAAAAGCTGGATACTTGGTTATTGTATCGTTGACACTGAAAATTCCTATTCGTTGAAGTTGGCCTTCCAGAATTCTTCTCCCAATCATGCTCTGTTTTGTCATAGCACAAATTATCAGAAAAGTTCACATATACAGGTGAAGAACTGAAAGTTGGGCAGAGGAAAGATAAATAGAACTTATGAAAGAGCACTAGTAATGGACTATCCATTACAAAAGGTATAATGGCTAGTTATCCCTTAGCCGACCAGCATGACTCTGGCATGGAGTTAGCCACACAAAGGGGCAGGATAAGGGAGTGATTGTCTAATAAATGTAGCCTTGGAGATGAGAAATATTAATGATATCAATGGCTTCATTATATAGACGACTCTCAAGAATCAATCTCAATATAACCTACATAGCTACTAGATAATATATCAAACAATTAATTTGTATGCTGCATAGCTAATTAAACTACATAGGAGAATAGAGCCATCTCTATCCTAGATGCAGACTGCAGTCCTGTGAGTGACCTGGTGCTCCCCATCCCTGGGGGTGGAACGGCGACCTTAGTTGGCTCAATCCACTCAAGTGTCCTTGATGTGGACAAGGGAAGACCGTCATGAATTCACTCACCATAAGAAACAGATTATTGTCTCCTTGTGTGGTTTACATATTGTTCTTTAGTTTGTGCATTTACATTTCTATAATTTCATTGCTTGCTTGTAAGCATAGGAAGGATTGTCTGATGTAAAACAAAACTAGGATTACCTCGTTCTAGATGAAGGGTGTTGGTGCACTATGCACTTAGCTAATGCTAGACTATTAGGCATTGAAATGTTCAAAATCAGTTTTCGTCAGTCCTTCACAACACCCGGTTTTGGCCAGGAGGTTTTAAAAGGTCTCCTATCCACTAGGTCACACCCCTACCCCCTCCTGTCATCATTTCTGATCCTACACACTGGAACTTACAAGTAGTTTGATAAACTAACGCCCATGTGACTAATGCGGGAGCCATGACAAGTTAATTAACGTAAGTGATATTGGATATCAATAATTATTGTTAAAATTGAGATCCATAGGATAGACATAAAGCTGTACTTGAAAGTTGCAACCATGTACCTGAGTTACATTGGTACGATCTAAACAGTCAATACAATTGGTTCTGACAGTGCCATCCTGCTCCTGAATTTTCTCGCCTTTCTCATTCAATAGGAAGTACCTTTACCACAACATTATCAGCCATACCATCCAAAGATGTAAGAATCTCTAAAAATAAATCAGGAGCGAACACATAGTACACAAATGTACATAAACCCTTAGAATTTTCTTTCCCTTTCTTCCTTAAGGCAGAGAAATCTCAAACAGCTATACAAGATAGTTACCAAGAGTATGGCTAAGTGCTAACACAACTGTAGATGCGCTTCATTTTCCCTACTCTGCCAGAAACTCATAATGCACTAGTTCTTCCAAGGCTCCAACTAATTCTCAAACCTTAGAAGTGCAGTAGAAAAGGAATCATTATTTGATAAGAAGAGCACATGATGTGGGTATATGATGGTAGCACTTATATTGTTAAACCAAGAATCAAGCACCACCAACATATTACGTCTCTTTACTAGCAAGCGCCATGAACTGATTAACAGCTACAAGAAGCTAGAAAGTACACAAAACAAAACTAGTAGTGCATCAATGATCCACACCTTGAATATAAGTTGCACAATCTTGGAATACCTCAATGATCAAGCAGATCATATAAACCCTATGTATTCATGCTATAATATTTGTGTCATTTAAAAGGGATGAGCATCAATGAATCTCTCAATGGTTAAGACATTGCCTGATTGCAGAAAAGGAAGTGAAAAAATGCAACCAAAGAAAGTAAAATCAAACTTAAATGTACAAAAAAATAGTACTATGTCATGGAACACACAATATTATATATTCTGGCAACATACCCGTGTTTCTTCAGATAATCCTCAATTTGCTCATAGAGCTGAGAAAGGCGCTCGAAATGAATATGACCACAAATACGATGGAAGTCAAAATGCACATATCTGCAAGAACGAACTTAGCTACTAAAATGTGTTATGATAACTCCACAGTGGGTACAAACAGAAAAAGAAAGAATTACCTTAAATCATCATTGAGAATAGGTTCAATAGATTTTGCATATCTTTCACGGAGTCGCCCTTCACCGCCATTCTGAATATAGCCATATAGGAATAAAGAAAGGTACAGGATGAACATTACATGGAAAACAGAATAAAGTTTAAAAGCCAGTATCATTAGGGAAGAATATGGAAGTGCTCTGTCCTAAAGACAAATCCGTCAGTAAACATTTCATCATGTGTTATACAATACTGATAAAGCTCTATGTAACATAATCTTAATGAACAATTTAATTCCATGTCAAAAAATAAAATATGCCAAAGAAATAAGTGGCATGCAAGTATACAAATAATTATGGGAAATCATCAATCCTTAAAATGAAAAATATGAATCTGACTTGTTAAACAGACAGCTTAAACAGGGGCAGAACACACATGCGATGCTATTTTCTGAAGCAAAAAATCTCTTATTTTGGACAGAAAACAAAATTTAGTTATAAGTCCAAGAGCACAGTACTTACTGTGTTCACGAGATCAACAGCCAAGACAGCTCCATATTTCTTTTTTAAGTCATTAAAGTGCCTCTCAAGTACACGTGGCTGAACAACAGAGAAAGAAGCCCAAGAAAAATTAGGAGGAAAGAAAAGATAGCATTATAGAAAAAAGTTTATTGAAAGGCATATTGGTGTATATCAACAAGGTCATCAAAACAAAGGATAAGTTGAGAAAGTTTACCGCTTCCTCTTGTCTAACAACGTCGAAGCTAGGTTTGTATGTCAAATCAACAATCTGCTCCCACATAAATGGCATAGAACCTCGCACCTACAAAATATATAATTTTTTCAAGATATTTAGGTGGTCAAAGAATTTATTTTAACAACCCAGAACCAACTAATGAAGACTTAGCACATATATTAAAATAAAGGAAATGATGAAACTGTTTGTATGTCTGAAGAAACTTACTTGTACATACGATGCTGTATAACCTTTTGATTGCACTATCTGCTCCGATTCGACGAAGTTTGCGGTATAACCCTCTGAATCAGCTCCTCGTCTCCACATACGAGTACCTTCAGTTAAAAAATTGATCTTATGAACTATTATTCGATCATAGGGGATTGAGTTTCTGGAGAACAATAAATCAGGATATAACATTTCTACAAAAAAGTGACTGCGTATATTAAAATGTATATCAGTAGCATTAATTGAAGAAAACTTGTGAACAATCTTATTTTTATGCTTCATAAACCTCACCTATCCTACCCGTGCACCTCCGTGCAATGAGGGTCACATCTATCTTCTCTGACCCAACTTCTGCGTGGATATTCTGAAAACCTGATATTTTAGTTAAGTTGCAGCAGCTCATATTATCAGGAAAGATTCCCTGTGTTTCAAATAAATACATCATCTTATATATCTGGTATTGACAAACTGTACATCCCATGATGTGACAAGGATACTGCCTTGAATGACTGGCAACAAGTACTGGTCCAGCTGCCAATGGGAAAAAACAGGAATCAAACACTTTGCAGATATTGGTTCTAACTCCTTTAAACTGAAAATGAAGTAAATGGTAAAAAAAATCTTACTTTGTTCTCAATTAGAGGTTCCAACAAGTAGCTATTCCATAGAAATCTCTCTGCCTGAAAAGAATAATGTTCATTCATCTGAGCAAGAATAGTTTTATACTTATAGCTGAAGGTGCAACAGGAAAAAAAGTAGCAAAGATGGGCTGTGCTTACATGTAGAATTAAAGGATAAGCAACAAAGCCTCGCATATTACGAGAAACAATGAACGATGATAGGCCTTCCATATGTAAGCGATCTCTAGAACCAGAAATGAGAAAAATCAAACCTGTCTCCAAAGAGGATGGATGTGAACTCGTCACCTATATCATATAGCCTCTGTGAACTGGAATATCAGGGAGAGAGATATAAAGCCAATTAGTGAGAACATAACAAAAGTAAATAAAGAATTGCAAGATGTCTGTACTGTAAACATGAAGATCAACTACTAGAGACCATGCATAATGTATTGTAACCTCGTTGCATTCACATTTCAAATGACTCGACAGTAACCATAAGACACAGAGTGTAAAGGGCAATGTTTTGTAAGTAACATACTCACTTAAGTGTTAAGTTGATATCGTAGGAGAAGTAGAGGCCCATGGTCCTCTCTGCAGCATCCAGGAGTTCCGAAATTTCAGATTCCATTTTTTTCTGCTCACAGTTCACTAGCATGTTTAAATGGGATATAGGTGAAAAAATACAACTAGGCGCAAATAAGCATTTTTATACCTGCTCCGAAGAAGTGTTAGGCGAGTCATTGCAGAAAGAACTTTCAGTCCTGTCACTTTAAAAATTGCATGTCCCAAGTAGGATCCCACACAATCACGGTCGGTGATCACCAGAAAGTATGACCCAACTGCAAGTTTGAGAACTCCTATCACACCATACACCGTTCGAACTTTAGGACTCGTGGACGGGCTACGTGGTGGCAACTCTTCAACTAAGTTCATTGATCCACTAGCCCGGCTAACTGACAAATAAAAGTCAGCGAGACCATCAATTGGTCAAATATATATCGGTCTGTAAACTCCCAGAGTCTCAGTCTTGTGTGGAGTTTACGGGTTTGCGTCATTTGCCCCATCCATGATTGGATACCCTGAAAAGAGAACAAATACCACCAGTGGTAAGTCTAATGAACAACCATACGGGATACGGCAACGATACAAATAAAAAGTTTAATATATTTCAACAGTTTACAATGTGATCATACCTATAACTTAGCGAGGACACATTAAGAGCCCCCTATAAGTCCATGGGTTTTAATAGAACAGACGTGTACTTACCTCTGTGCTAAATGCCTAAAAAACCTCCCACAATTATTCATTTGTCTCAACTAAGATACTCCTCATGTTACTCGATTCACTAAAACTGTACTAAAAACATAAATTGTTTTCTAATGCTGGCATTGACATATGGGATAAGATGCCGATTATTGATTTATTGATTATTTACTTCGTTACAGCTAACAGCAGCAGCCAGCAACTATTAGTGACAACCATCTACAGAACATCTAAAAAATATCACAAATCTGCAAGAATCATCTACAAATAATCTACGAATTGCATAGATTAGCATCTACAGATCATCTACGGAGTGGCAGCTTAGAAAATGTGAGTCCAGCAACAAAAACTAACCTTGCTGGTCCAAGACGAGGTGGAGCTGGCCCGGTGGCGAGGGAGAAGTCCTGGTCGAGGCCTCGAGGGAGAAGGAGAGGTCCTGGTCGTCGGGCTCCTGTCCTGGAGGAGCTCCCGGCCGGGTCGTCGGGCCTCCCAGTCGTCGAGCAGCTCGAGCTCGTCGGCTGGCAGGGGATATTGGACGGGCGGCACGGGCTCTTGAGGCGGGCGGAGGAAGGATGCGGGTGGGGATGGATGGGTATGGCGGCGGCGATGGATGCAGCCGGCGGCGAAGGAGTTAGTCGACGGAATCGTGGAGGCGGGGGGGGCTGAGGAAGAAGCGAGCTGACCGGTAGCTTCATTCGTTTAATCCCACCCGGGCCGGGATCACGGTCCAGTCCACGTGGATCAGCCCCACCGGGATTTATCCCGGTCCATGCTAAAAACTACATTCGGTTAACCCGTCGGGATCTCGCTTGGGCCTTTCTCCTCCCAATCCCGTCCATTCCGCGGGAAAAAACATCGAGTCCCAACCCGTGGAAGTATTCCCCTCATCTCATGGCGAAAATAATCTCTCTCGCGTGAATCGCCCTATGCCCCTCTATCCCTCGAGTGATTCCGACGGCGGAGCAACCGGAGGAGAAGACGGTGGCGCACCCGGAGGAGACAGAGGTGACATTCCTTTCTCAAACTCTGTCCAAAATATAGTATCGCCCGCAAGCGTTGCCACCTCCGCCGCCTCCACAGGAGTGTGTGTTTTTTTTTGCGTGGAATGGATGGGATCGTGTGGAAAAAGGTCGGGACGGGGTTAACCTTTTCAGCGTGGGTCGGGATCAAATCCCTGCCAGGTGGATCCCAACTGACCCACGTGGATTGGACCTCCACGACGATCCTAACCAGGGTGGGGTTAAACGAACGAAGCCGAAACTGGCTGAAATCCCGATATATCAGAAAGCGAATCACAGCCCACAAACATAGAGGGACCACAAGTGATTTCCAAATGCAATGTGCAGACATAATGACTGAATTTATGTTCCTTCTATGTTTATTGTGATTTTGGTAAATAAAATTATACATGTACATTGGTATGTTATATTTGTGGTATGTCTATTTGTCCCGCCCTTGAATAAAATCCTAAGAGCATCTCTAGCAGAGGCCGTAAAAGGCAAACCCGCAAAAGCATTTTGCAGGTCACGTTTTTCGTGTTTTACAGGTCGAAAAGTCACCGCATAGAATAGAAACTGAAAACAAAACTGTAAAACGGAATATTGTAGAGAATATTCTCTCGTCTTCTTCCTCTCATCTTATCCTCTCCCTTTCATCTTGGCCACGTTCAGCATACGGATACGGATAGCCAAGAGTGGCAAAACAAGCTGCCGAAACACAAGACACGCACGAGGCGTCGAGGCCGCCGTGAATCCCACGAGTGCGGCGTGGCTGGCGAGAGGCAGAGGAGTGGCTGATCGATGGAGATGCCACGGTCGACCGGTGCCGGCTCGCTCCGGTTTCTTGGCCTGCTGAAGCTGCCGGAGGCCGGCCCCGAGGACGCGGCAGCGGCATGCTTCGAGCTGGACGAGCGCGACGTGGTGTGGCCGGCTGGTGGCGGTGGAGATGTGGACGGCTAGGCATATGCGCCGGCCCCTGATGCAACGGTGCTGCCGCGGGGTGGCACAACGCGGCGTCGCTCGCCGCACGCCGTGCCGCAGAGCTTCGGGCTGTCGTCGCTGCTCGCCGAGGGCGGCGGTGAGCAGCAGCTGCTGCACGCGGGGGTGGTCGTGCCTATGAGGGCTGCGGCGCCCGTGACCTCGATTTTTGGAAAGCCGGCAGCGCAGGAGCAGCTGCCAATGTTCCACGGCGGCGCAGGAGCAGCTGCCTGCGATTCCAGCGAGATTCCGACGAGATTCAGGCGATTCCGGCAAGATTCCGGCGAGTTTCATGGCGGAAGGTCACCGGCGGGTCCTGAATATTCAGCCCGCCAAACGTTTTCACCAAAAGCAGGGCACCCTCGGTTCGGCGCCGAAATCTGCGAAAAAGCCGTTCCGAGGCGCGGATTCACCGGGGCCTGCAAAATCTTTTGCGGGTTGGGCAAATTTGCGGATTATGTTCTCCGCATTTTTACGGTTTTCAATCCGCATCGGGCGGTTATTATACGGGTTTGCCCCTTTTGCGGGCTCTGCTAGAGATGCTCTAAGATGGGTAAACCCAACCAAGACCACCTTTGTACCGAAATCCATCAGTGGGAAATGAATGATGCAATCCATGGTTAAGTTGTCGGTCATGTCGCCAACGCGGACCGCTGGGCAGAACCATCGACGACGGCGAGGGATGGAATCATGGATGGGGGGCTGGATTGCTTCCCATTTCACCCTAGGGATGACACATGTCGCTACATCTAAATTTGGGGAAATGATTTCCTTTCTTGTGGCCTCTTCACCAAATAAGGATGCACGCAAACCTTAGACATGCATACAATATAAGGATTTAAAACTCGATGAATGTAGTAGCCTCGCACTTGTGCACAATGCACCAATCATGTGACACAGACAAAGGAAACTTTGCGTGCAGCACGAGTGGATCCAAGAAAACTAATCCGCATGGGCAGCTTGCAGAACTACGTGGCCAACCAATCCGGACTAAGCCATGCTCTGCTTGCAGCCCATACGGTAGTTGCGCTTTCTTCTCCGTGCAGGCCGGAGTAGCCCACTCCGGAAGCTTGAAATTTTAGGACATGACTTTTGACTTACAAAATCTAAAAAAAAAACTATAAATGTTGTACAACATTATAAAACATGACACAAAAATAATCAGAAAAAAATTAGTATGTGGCCCAAGCATCAAAGAACAATTTGCTAGCAAAAATATGTGAATAAAAATCATAGAATCATCTCATTTTTGTTTCTCCCAAATGGTAGAACATGGATGTAAAACTTTAAAGGCCAACATAACTTTAGTAGTACAATGCTCACATCTGTTCATATTTTTTTGTGAATGATTTTTTTATAAAATGAGTTCCGGTGTAGGTACGCCTCGGTTTAAAATGATGGAAGTAATTGGTTATATGTTTAATGAATGGGCACGACACATTTGCACGTCTACCTGAGGCAAAACTCGTCGTAATAGTAGAGATCGTCCTGAGATAAAGTATCACACAACGTGTCGTCAAAGGCTTCGACCTTGTCGTTTTGTGTAAATGGTGAGCAAAGAGTTAAATGAAAAACCTTGTCGTTTTGTGTAAATGGTGAGCAAAGAGTTAAATGAAAATAATAAGCGCTCGTAGACATGTTTAAAGCTGGGAATAGTTTGAAAACTGCACCAAACCTAAACTGAACCTGCACGAGCGAACTAGGCAACCGGGACCTCAACTAAACCCATTTAATCGTCACGTCAGCCAAACCAAAACCAAACTGCCTTGATTTTCCACCCAAACTAAATTCCATCTGTGGGTTGAAACCATTCAGTGAAATGAGTTAGAAACTATTCGAGCAAATGGGTTTTACGCCTCGCCCGCCACCGCATGCGAAAACTAGCTGCCTGAGTAATCATAACGAAGTACTGTAACAAGCAACAGCTAGCTAGATGGTGCTGAGTCCGGAGAAGATCTCCCGTCAGACATGTATACGTACATCGATCGTGACGATGTCATTTACACGGATCGATCCAGCTTGACTATTCCTAGCTACGGAGTATAATGGTACGTGACAGGCCTGTATATGTACATCATGATGATGTCATGCTGACGTCATGATGTACGTATACATCTTGCATACGTGACAACAACATGGTCGCGGCGCTTCGTGTGGACGGAATGGCGAACTACTCCAAATAACTGGTTCTAAACTTCAGTTCCTAACTATTAGGAACTGGATTGAATAGACCCATACCTGACCATACCCAACTCTTTTCTAGAGAAACCAAAACCAAACCCAACCAGTAACACGCGAGACCCATACGAACCCAAACCAATTAAGCCCAAAGCACATAACCAAACCATTTGACCTGGTTAATTCATACCCATTCCCAGCTTTAGACATGTTTATGCCCTTGAGGAAAAGGCTGAAGCTACCTTCCTCTATGAGAGGAGATCATATTTGCATCAAGCCCTTAAAAGTGAAACATCTTTTACAGGGCATTTGTGTTCCAAATTACGGCAAACAAAGTACATTTCAATTATGCAGAAATACATGGGGCTATAAAGGATGACACTGAATAACTTGTTGCATCTTGAATGGCGTTGGCAGGGAGACCCCAATGTGTCTGTTCCTGTTTAATGTTGTGGCCAGCATTTTAAGGAGAGCAAGCCTCTCAACCACTGCGTTATTGATTGCACACAAACAAAATTTTATTGAAAACATGCAAGAATATGTCAAGCCGAAATAATCGACCACTGCGTTATAGAAAAACAAAAGTAATCAAGATCAAACATCCGGTCTCGTGATATCTCCAAACACTGACACGAACAGTATAGGTGTTGTCCATCCTCAGTGATGACAGGACTTCCCCATGCATGTCATTGAATCCTCACTAGGTCTTGGTCAGCTTGCCAACCGTGAAGCCGCCATCGACGACAAGGTTAGGCCCGTTGACGTACTTGGCCTCGTCGGACGCCAGGTACACCGCCGCCCTGGCGATGTCCTCCACCTCCAGCACCGTCCCGCCGCCCATCTCGTTCATTCCTTTTTCCACCAGCCTCCTCAGCTCCTCCTCGATGGCCCCCGGGAGCAGCTCCGCCAGCCCGCCCAGCCCGAACGGCGTAGCGATGGCGTGCGGCGAGATGGCATTCACGCGCACGCCGTGGCGCCCGAGCGCCCCAGCCACGGACCGCACAGCGCCGATGACGGCCGCCTTGGAGATGCTGTAAGAGGGCGCGATGACGCGCGCCGCGTGCTTGATCCCGGCGACGGCGGACCGTGCGTTGAACGCCATGGTGCGGTCATAGTCGGCGAGGTCGAGGGACGCGATGGAGTCCACGGCCATGGGCCCCGTGACACCTGCATGGTTGTACATGATGTCCAGCCGGCCGTGGAGCACCACCGCGAGGTCGACGGCGGCCGCGATCTGCGCCTCGTCCGTGACGTCGCAGCGGGCGTACGTAACGTACGGCCCGAGCTCGGCGGCGACGGCGCGGCCGAGGTCGTCCTGGACGTCTGTGACAATGAGGATGACCTTGGCGCCATTCCTCACGAACTCTGCAGCGGTCGCCTTGCCCATGCCGCTGGCCGCGCCGGTGATCACGGCAACCTTCCCAGCCAGCCTGCATCGTCTCCCCCACAGCATACACATTTAGTTGCAGCCTCTCTCCACGAACGACGAAACCAAAAAAGAAAAACAAAGATCGTCATGACACGCACCTCTGGGAGCTTGAGGCCGCGGAGAAGCAAGCGAGTCCGGCGCGGGACGAGGCCTCCGCCGCAGCACCGCTCATCTTACCCCTGCATTCCCAACCACATTCATTGGGAGGCATGAAATCGAAATGCAATAGATTTACAAGTGCTATGACTATGAGCCATGAGGTGCTACCTGACAAGAAGATGGTGCATTGCTCTGAGCATCATCATGCAACTTCGTTGCCCTGTTTCTTGCGAAGAAGCTTCTTCTAGCTCTGGTTATTTGCTTGTGATGAGCTAGCCAGTGAGTGCTCAGTTCAGTTCGGTCTTTGAATTCTATCAGTGTTGGTGGCAGTAGTATGTTAAAGCTCAACGGCTCCTGTTGCTCTTCTTTTCTGAGGTGCGCTGCGTGCCAGCTGGGTAGCACTAGTCCACACGCTTTTTACTCCTATCAGTTACTCACTCCGATCGGAAATATTAGCATAGATTTGTCAAAATATGGATGTATCTACACACTAAAAAAATGTCTAGATACATCTATATTTAGACAAATCTGTGTCAAGCATTTCAAATCGGAAGGAGTACTGTATTAGTGAGCCACAGCTTTTCTTAAAAGAATTTTACTAGTCAGCGACCACAAAATGTAAGCCTATGAGTCGAAACAGATTTCCCGGCCGGACTTTGTTATTCAGGGACAGTAGTCACTCTGTTCACCAATCGCCTGTGCAAACTGGTTCGCACGGCAGCACGGGCATTGTGTATGATCAGAACAAAATACAGTTTTCTTTTGGAGAAACAAAGTAATACAGTAAATAAAACCTAGAAAATAGTGCAAACAAAGGCGGTAAAATGGGGTACAGAAGGACAGAAATTTCCCCTCTATCTCATTTATAACAATACAAATATTGAACAGGATGGTCCCTCATACTTATAACACGAGAGATGAACTGTTCCAACTGGAAGCTCCATAATAAGAGACCTTATGCAGTTACCCTTAATTTTTGTGTCTTCGTCTTCAGTCGGTCCATGAAGTGAGAATTAGCCTTAAGCCTCTCTTTAACATAAGCATTTCTAGCATCATCAGCCAAGACGTCAGCTTTCACCGCGTCTTCCACAAGAGCATACAGTGTCCTCAAGCAATCCTTTCTGTTCTCTTCTCGATGTTCAAACCTGCAGAAGCAATTGAGTTGTTATCTACAAGTAGCACCAGGTGATGTTTGTAAGAATACCATCCTCTAGTCTGCAAGTATAATAAGCAGAACCTTGATCTTAATAGGGTTGTTCACCATAACACATTTAAACAACAAATTACTGGAGTAGCATTCTTCAACGTTTTCTATCAAAAAGTTAGCTTATGTTCGCCAAACAAGAAACTGTAAACTTATCAAAAAAATCCGAAAAACATCATGCACGTACCTGACGATGTCACGCACGACCGTGTAAAATTTCGCACCGAAACGACATCGTATGCGCCCTGTGCAAAAATGACAAAATTCTGACCGAAAATTCATCTCATTTTCTGTCAGAATTTTGTCATTTTTGCACAGGGCGCATACGATGTCGTCTCGGTGCGAAATTTGACACGGTCGTGCGCGACATCGTCAGGTACGTGCATGATTTGTTTCGGATTTTTTTGATAAGTTTTCAATTTTTGAATTTTTTTTGGACATACCGGGAGCATGTGCTACCCGGAGCCAAATTGAATTCCTGCTGTAAGCATACCTAACAAGCACATTGAAAAAATGAGCAGACACCTATCAGCATAACTCACTGCCAAGTGCAGAGACAAAGGCACGATAGAGATCACACTTAAGTGACTTACATATTGAGGGTGTTTAACATGCCCACCCGAATATAGGATTTCACAACAGATATAATGTTCACTTAAGAAATTAAAGGAACATGTACTTGTTTAATCATGTTTTTTATGTGATAATTAACAGTTGAAACATTCATCTAACAAATGTTTTGTTTTACCACCTGGACACAGAATCTGACTAAGGCACAGGAACTAATGCATCTACAGAAAGTACAGTTCTGCAAACAGGAAAAAAAATCCTCGGCAAAATTAGTGCTACATGCCACTAAATTGAACAATGCTAGCAGGAACAGTTGGAATACCTTTCACTGGTTATTGTAAGCTCATCTTTTCCTGAATTATACCTCTTACCAACAACCTCACGTAATCGACGGAAAGCATGCCGTGAAAGTCCCAGTTCCTTGACGGTTACACTGAGTTTAACCTTCCTATTTTTGGGATGCCATGCATCACCACCAGGAGCAAAGACAATAGTTGACTCCCACCTAAGAACAGGTCCTGCACCAGGTGGATCATTCAACTTAACACTCTTATTATCTGGTTCGGAATGTTCATCAACAGTTGGCGGCTCCGCTTCCATTACTGCTGTGTATTCCGCGACCATCTTATCCTCAAATTCTTTGAATAGCTCATAAGCCTGCTCAGGTTCAAGCTCCCCCCTCTCGCACATGTCCTCCAACTCATTATATTTGGCCTCCGACTTTTCCTTTATCTCATCTTGATGTAATACAGGATACAGAAAAGGAGTCAAAAACATATCAACACAGAAAATAAAATTACAGAGAATGTCAAAAGGACACAGACACGGTCCATACAGATATAACAGTATGCTAAGACATGCACACACAAAAAATGAAAAAAGTAAAGATTTGGAGGATCTTCATATATACGTACTAACCTGCACAAGTGAATAGCTAGGGTGTTTACAAATACACAACCGATTGAAATCAAACCAGACAGCATGTAAAAAGAGCCCCATATCAGTCAAAGATGTACATTCAGTTGACAGGAAATGGTGATTGCCAGGATGCTAATCTGAATGAATACCAATTCTATCTCTGTAACAGTAAGTCCAACATTTCATTCATAATATCTGCAATTTGCAACTTATAAACTAATATTTAAGTGTTTTCTTTAGTAACAAATCTGTGAAAAAAAAAGTTCATTATTAAGAAGAATTTCTCTTAGTGGGTAGGCATATATCTGTGCTAATGGTTACTATTTTATTACGTCTAAAGACAAGCATACTGTGCATCCGCGTACTCTGCGCGCCCAGGAAACTCGCAAGGCTTTCTAAGTATAAAGCGGAAGCCAGGCAGGTACTAGTAGACTGAATACAGAGGCAAGGAGGACATGGTACTAGCTGAATTTCGTTCATGGTATTGCTTGCTAGGGTAAGGGCCAGGAATGCTGGCCAAACAGGAGGCTTTCATTAGGCAAGACAAGGTGCACCTAATAGATGGAAACAAAAAAATAATTGACTCAGAAGAAGCAAACTAATTATAGAAATCCATCTCTAATAGATGGAATCTAATTATCTTGTGTTGGAGTAATCCTGTGCATCAGTATGACATCACCCTTTGCATCATGTGCATGTCAGCACAGTTCTAGAAATATCTACCAAGAGAGAGCAAGAGAATATAGCACGAGTTGTGTGTGTGCTGAAAGCCTCTGTGAGCTTCTCTTGTGTCCGTGTGTGTGCGTAAGTCTTCTCCTACCTTGGGCCAAAGCCAACAATTGGTATCAGAGCCATGGCGCTGGTTCCGCAAGGCGCAGGCGTTGGGGGGAGCACGGTGTCGCTCTCCTGTCCGATGCTCACGCCGACAAACTACACCATCTGGGCTATCAAGGTGGAGGCAATCCTAGACGCCGCGGGTGTCTGGGAGGCGGTATCCCCTGCGGATGGCGAGGAGGTGGACGAGAAGAAGAACAAGACGGCGAGGGCACAACTCCTCGGCGCGCTGTCGGAGGACATCCTCATGCAGGTGTCGACGAAGAAGACGGCGAAGGAAGTGTGGGACAGCCTCAAGCTGAGGTTCGTCGGCGCCGATCGTGTCAAGACGGCGCGACTCTCCACTCTCCGAGGGGAGTTCGACAGGCTGTGCATGGAGGAGGAGGAGGAGCTGGACGTCTATGCCGGCAAGATCAGCGGCATGGCAGCGAGATACGCTAGCCTTGGCTCGACGCTCAGCGACGCCGACATGGTGAAGAAGCTCCTCGACACCGTGCCCGACCGGCTGTACTCCGCGGTGGCCGGGATCGAGCTGTTTTGCGACGTGCAGACGATCGCATTTGAGGAGGTGCTGGGCAGGCTCAAGGCGTTGGAGGAACGCTCACGGCGGCGGCGTGCACAGGCCGGCGGCGGTGAACGGAGCGACGGCCGGCTGCTCCTCACGGAGAAAGAGTGGCGTGCTCGCGACCGACATCAAGAAGGTTCGCTGCTACAACTGCCAAGACTTCGGCCATTTCTCCCGGGATTGCACGGAGCCGAGGAAGGAGAAGGAGCAGGCCCATCTTGCCGTTGAGGATTTCGACGAGCATCCGGCACTGCTGTGATGGTCGCCATGAAGCTCCAAATAAAAGATAACAAGGTTAAGGAGGTGATGGCCATGGTGTGGAGGCCATTGCCGCGTGAAGTTCATCGTCCATGTCTGAGTCGTCGACGAGGTGCGTCATCGACGGCAACATGGAAGTGTATCACCGGCGAGTTGCGGCACCGGTGATGAACATGTGTGAGTCGTCGACAAGGTGCGTCATCAGCGACAACATGGAGGCGAGTCACCGGCGAGTCGTGGCACCGGTGAAGATCAAGTTGCGTCTGTGGCGGTGGCGACCGGCGTATGTGAGCGCCAGGTTGTGCCTGTGGCGGTGGCGACCGGAGTGTGTGCGCCAGGTCGAGTCCGTGGCCGCTAGGCTTCACAAGTGAAGGCATCAGGATTAGGGGGAGATTGTTGAAGTAATCCTGTGCATCAGGATGACATCACCCTCTGCATCATGTGCATGTCAGCACAGTTCTAGAAATATCTACCAAGAGAGAGCAAGAGAATATAGCACGAGTTGTGTGTGTGCTGAAAGCCTCTGTGAGCTTCTCTTGTGTCCGTGTGTGTGCGTAAGTCTTCTCCTACCTTGGGCCAAAGCCAACATCTTGTATTGCTACTAGAGATGGAGAGATGCTGCTTCACTATTGGAGGGCCTTTTGCCATTAGAGATGAAACATAATATGATAGTGCTATAGACATCTAAATCTCAATTAAGAATAAATGCAGAAGTCTTCTATCTTGGAGGCTTCAGAAATACTAGCGACAGCCGCAAGTGGTACTAGTATAAGGACTGGCATGTATAACAAGTCATTCACGTAGGAGTACATGACAGCCTGAATACACTGACCAGGACTGATCAACTAAGTCAGAATGAGGAGAGACCAGCAATCTTCCTGCAGCCAAACTACTGCAGCGCACGTTGTAGAATTGCATTTGCATGCACGAACCAGTTTAACCAAAAGTCCGAACTGAACCAGTTTAACTAAAAGTTCGAACTGATCGAGAAAGGTGTGCAATGCACCTATACTTCAATACTCCCATTCACATGTGGCTCCCCCAGCGCAAAAAATTACACCAAAAGTGGGCTGTTTTTATTATAAAAAATGCGCCAGTTAGAGTTCAAGACCTCTTGGCTCCAATGCCATGTAGAGTTGCATTAACCAAAAGTCCGAACTGTGGAGAAAGGTTTGCAATGCAATTATACATTTCAACATACGTAAGGTGGAAAGATGACAGGCACGTCTACCAAGTTGACCATAACATATCTTCGAAGAGGTCGGAGCATGACTACATCCCTTGAAGATATGTAACTTAAACTGCTTATGCCATGAAGCTCTGAGTAATAACTGTCAATTTTTTCATGCCCTACATATGTGCATTGTTAATTTTGAAAACTTTTAGAATACTATGAAGCCAAATGAAGTTAACGTTATCGTGGTTCCTTTTGTCTCTATCGAGTGATGCAAATATCTGGACACATTTTGTGAACTGAAATGAATAGAACTGAAACCTCGGTATTTTTTCATTATAGAACAACATACACGCAATCTCATTAGATAATAATCGATTCACTAAGTCTTTTTGTAATTTTACCCCAACTGTCAAACCTGAAACGCTACGCCAAACAAATCCAGCCATCGTCGAACTAATTTGACAAATAAATCTTATTTCTTACAAGTTTGTTGAAAATATAAACTGCTTTAGCCCCAGTTCATCAAAGGAAACTATATTCTACCCAAGCAAATTAAAGATTGTATGTGCAGAAGATGTACTTCCTCCATATACAGCAATCAGAGCAAGAGGGAAACAGAGATTCCACTGACCAGGTAGTAGCTTATCCCAGCGTAGCATGCCCTCGAGGGTATCCTCACAGTCCTTCATGTTACTGAGGTCGCTCTGTGCATTCTTGATCATATCATCCCACACGGAGTTATCCAAGTCCCCCAAGTTCACCTCCAAGTTGTTCGCCTTCGCGTACTGCTTCACTTCCTCCTTCGCGAACCGCCTCAATTCCTCCTTCGAGTACTCCTTCATCTTCCTCAGTCTTTCCTTAGCTGATGGTCCCTTGGTCATAGCATCCCACTTGGTGTCATCCATGTTAAAGTACTTCTCTTCCTTCATCTTTTTCTCGACATACTGCCTCGCGTTGTACAGGTCGGTAATCTCCTCGTCCGTGTCATGTACCTCATCGTAGTCCTCCATAACATCCTTTTCACTGACCTCGATCTTGTGATACGGCCGGTCGTGCAGCTCCTCGATGAGCTCGTCATCGGTGTCATTGTGTGCATCTGTGAGCACCCGCTGGAGGACGGCCTCGGCGACAGACGGTAGCTCCTCCTCCTCGTCCACAGTGTAGTAAGCGTTCAACCTCCGCTTCAACTCTGCAATCAGAGGCGCATCAGTCAGAAGATCGTTTCAATATTGGTACACATGCCATGGCAATGGAAGAGCAGGCATTTTTTAAGATGGAGTAGGAAGTGCTTCTGGGCGTGGCAATTGGTTGAACAGGTGGCGAGCTAGCTAGCTACGGTGTGCTTTCACGCGTTGCAGTTCTGCTCGGAAGTGGGGAAATGCAGGCAGAAACAGCGTTACTATGGGTGGTGCATTTGGTCGAGCAGGAGGCGTGGTGCGAGTGGCGACAGGCAAAAAATGTACGTGTTTCCGCTCTGTGGCGGCGCATCTGGTCGAGCTACTAGTGTCCGTTGGGTCGAGAGGGCGAGGGTGTTTGAATACGATACCTGCGTTGGGACTTCGGCGAAGGAAGGAGGAGGGGGAGGCGGTTGCGCGGCGGCCGGAGGAGCGTCAGGCGATGGCGCTGCGTCCGGTGGCGAGGCGTCGTCGGAGAGGAGGCGACGGGAGTGAAGGAAAGGGAGGATGTTCTTGGCTGTGGGGATGCGAGACGGAGGTGGGGATGGGCGGAGGCAGTGGGAGTGGCGGTGGAGGTGGGTGAGGAAGCGCCTCATGGCGGCGGCGGCCGGGAGCGAGGGGGAAGAGGGGCGGCGGCCGATCGGAGAGCAGTGTCTGTTTTGGAGCCAACAACTGACGGACTGAAAGTTTGGCCCAAAGGCCCACTGGAAACCAAAATGATTTAAGCAGCCGCCGCCCCGCATCACCGGCGAGAATCAAGCGATCGCCTCATCCCCAAAATTTCGGAAATCAAAAGCGGCAAGAACTCAACACCATTTCCACGAATCACTCCGTAAGTCTCTGCGTCTTCCTCCATAGATCATCTCTCCATCTGCATCTTCCTCCATCGATTTTGCTGCATATACTTTGCCCTGGGTGGTTGTCCCTGACCTGAACCTGTATGCAGGTCATCTGCTCGACGGAATGCGCCGGACAACCGTCAAGCGCTGGGGGCCACGCAGCGCTGCGCTGGCCAGAAGTCCGACTCCGGCGGCGGAGGCACCGTCGCGGTAGACCGCCTCAGCGCCCTCCCAGACGCGCTCCTGCACCACATCATGTCGTCCCTCAAGGCGTGGGAGGTGGTGCGCACCTGCGTGCTCGCGCGGCGGTGGCGCCACCTCTGGGAATCCGCGCCCTGCGTCGACATCCGTCTACGCTACTCCGACCGCGACGAGGTTCCGCCGAGGGAGTTCCGCGACTTCGTGCACCGCCTCTTCCTCCTCCGCGACGTGTCGGCGCCGGTGGACACGCTCCGCCTGCGGTCCAGCGACGAGGACGTTGGATTCGATGAGGACGATGCCAACATCTGGATCAGGACTGCTATGAACCGCAGGGCACGGGTTATTCATCTTGCTGGGCATCACAAGGAAATCGCGTCGTTGGACCGTGTGTCCTTGGTCTCTCGCCACCTCAAGATCTTGAAGTTATCCTATGCCATGCTCGACGGTAGGATCCTCCAACAGCTTTCTTCTGGTTGCACTTCTTTGGAAGAAATGGACCTGAAGGATTGCTTGTTCAAGTGCCGTGAGATTGTGTCTGCCTCCTTGAAGACTTTAATCATGGTCAAATGCAAGTTCAATTTGGACTTCTCCATTGCTACTCCAAACCTCGTGCTGCTGCGCCTCATCACACCTTACGTCCGAGTTCCGTCATTTAAAAACTTCGGGTCGCTGGTCACAGGCACTATCGTACTTGATGACTCTTACTTGACTGATGATTTTGAAGACATCAGCGATAAAGATGATTGTGATGACACTACTGATGACGAAGGCGATGACAGCGATGATGAGGGCTTTGGTAACTCTGGATATGAACATGGGTTCCCCAAACAGAGATATGGGAATGGTGGTAACAAGGACAAATATGATTATGGCGCTGATATCGATAGCGATGACAATACCTATGAATACAGTGAGATTGCAAATGATGCAAAGTATGGCTACAAAGGTGATGGCCAGAATCCAAGCAAAGGTGGTAACTATGGTGAAAACAGTGGCAGCAATGATACTAATATTCTAGGTGGTCATCGTATTCTTGAAAGCCTTTCAAGTGCCACGAGTTTGGAGTTGTTAACTGATGCTGGAGAGGTATATCTATCACCACTTTTTCTGATCTATCTCTTCCACTCATTTTCTATATATATTTTCGTTGACGTAGCAGTAAATTACATGCCTTTTTCTGAATGTTCTTCAAAGAAATGATGTGTTCCCACTAGCAGAACACACGTGTTGAATAGGCACATTTCTGATCTTTTGCTCTTGAGTGGCAACACG
Source organism: Poa pratensis (assembly GCA_947311845.1). Classification (NCBI taxonomy): domain Eukaryota; kingdom Viridiplantae; phylum Streptophyta; class Magnoliopsida; order Poales; family Poaceae; genus Poa; species Poa pratensis. The sequence continues at coordinate 16,626,482 of CAMZMU010000092.1, read as the reverse complement.
TGGTTACAAAGTTAAAATAAATAAAGCAGCACTAGTTTGTTATTATTAAATGTAGCAAATTAATCGATTAGATGTGAAGGGCTGTAGCTTCGAGAGAGCATATTCATCATTTATGTTCTCGGATGATTGTTTGTCGTCTTCTTTGTTGCCATAGTGTATCTTTTCAACTTTTTAAATGTATAAGGTCTTTATAAGAGTTTCAAAGGAAACTGAGCATCGCTCAGTTGGTACAGGTGCGACAATGCCAACCTGCCCACTAGGGTTCTACTCCAACGCGAAGCGGAATGTAGTCCGCTCCACCAGGTGACCAGTGTCCAGTTATTTTTCTCTAAAACAATGCTGCTGGCTGCTAGTGCCGGGTTGGTTGAGTTTTATAAGAGTGTCTAAGGGCGCATTCATTTACTACAAAAGAATAATGAATCATATTGTACCAATTGGTGTTAATCCTCTAGCAGTACATCACTAAATGTTGTTCTTCGTTTGCTTTTTTAAGACGGGCACGTTTGTTTTATTCTTTCTTTGACTAAACCGCGTGTATGCAGTTTGTATAGTGTGAAGTTGATTCGAGTAATTACCCTTATTTGCTGAATCCTCTTTTGTCTTCAATATGAAGGTGGTTCTGAGTAGGGAATTGAAAAGGTGTCCAACTTTTAGCAACCTGAAGACCCTGTCCCTTGGTGAATGGTGTATGTCTGCTGATTTTGATGCATTAATTTTCTTGCTTCAGCATTCCCCTAATATAGAGAGGCTTTTCCTCCAACTTAAATTGGTACGTGCAATTACATATTTGGTGTGTGCTACTTGATTCTTGATTTTCTTTACATAGTTCTTAGTATGTTAGCACATGCTTAATAACTGTTTTGGTGATGTGCAAAAGAACTTCGGCAGCAGGAAGGCATTGGAAACTCGTATCAAACCACTGGGAAGATCGTTTACTTGCAAAGATCTTCGAATGGTGAAGATCAAATGCTCAAAGGATGATGCTAGAGTCCATTCTTTGGCACACATGTTCAGGGCAAATGGTGTGCCCCTTGAGAAGATTTATGTCCGCTGGAGTGGGAATGCTCGTAAGTCATACCTTCTCTTCTCATAGTATATCGTATGTACTTGCAAAATCATTATTTCATTACTGGTTTATATGGCCCTATGCAATTCACTGAGATGTAAAATGCATATTATTTAATGGGCATATAATCTGTTTAATCGGTATTTCATATTATTTTATTTGCTGGTTTCTATGCTTGTTCCTGAAAATCCAAATATGTTTAATTGGCATGTAAGCTGCTTGATAATATCTGCCACTATTCTGTAAATGAGAATTGTATTCTGTTTAACTTAATTTGTTTTTTCGTACATGGTCCTAATCTACACTTATCCATTTCCTGATATTTGTACCAGATCTTCGTGGCCAGAAGTTTATGAGGGAGCTCGCCAAGCAAGAACTGGATGAGTTTGGGGACGACTGGATGTAATATCCAATTAGCTTTCATTTTTCTTCTAGCAATCAAATCCTGCATGGTGATCAAAGCACCGGTTAGGTAGTTAACAAGAACCTTGTAAGAAACCTTTTTTTTTAAACGGACCTTGTAAGAAACCTTGATCTCCACGGAGTAGGATGGTGCTTTCAAAGCTTCGATGGATCTTATGATGGAACCTTGCATCAAATCGTTGGAATGTTCTTCCTAGAATCTTAGTGGGATGAGTTGAGACTCTTTGCATGAAACAATGTTGCTCCTCGTGTGGTCTGCAGTAACTTGTTTTGTTCCTGGAACATGTATGAATACTCCTCGCTTGAATGTTTTCAGAGTCCTTTTTGCATGAAACAATTTTGCTCCAAGCTAAAATATCACCTTTTGCGCCGTGCAGAATTAGATGTCATTCATATGGAACGAAATGAGCATCATTCTAATTTTGACGACAATGGTTTAATTGACTGTGAAGTCGCAACACTGGAATTTGTCTTTTTTATACAGCCACAATAAATATCATTTTTTCACGAAATTTTTTGTGCGAACAAAGAATACGTGTCCGAATTGTTTTTTGAAATATTTTGACATTTTGAAATGTCATTTTTTGGTAGTGGGTGCATTCACACCTGAGTCAAAGATGATTTCCACACACTTACTTTTTTTTAGCTCATTCCCCACACTTGGTATAAACTAACGGACACATATACAAATTCAATGTCGCATGAAATATTTACCACAAACATAATGGCACAATTCTTTAAATGCATTTGATAATACGACACTTACGTTCATATTCTAGGTTTTCGTTTTTGGAGTACTCTTTGTGTACTTTCAAAATACAAGCAATAGTGCATGTGTATTTTTCTCAACCGTCCGACACCGAATTAATTTGGATCTGTTCTTTCTAATTTGTCGAATCCCGATTGAATTCGGATGCTTTGTACTACGGAGTAGATAGTTTATGGATTCGGAATCGGATGATTCATCTCCAATCCTGATCCGTCATTGGATATGTTTTAACTATGCTATTTCGTAAAGTCAATTTTGGTTGACTTTAGTTTTGAAAGATATTTTTAAAGTATACAGTTAAAAATTGAATTATTTTAACTTTTATTTTGATAGATATTTTTAAAGTATATCTTTCCTCGAGCGCTCGGCAGGTGCTAATATATGCTAGGGACCTTTGCAAGCTAGTGTTTATGCCGCGCCGGGCATGGGGTCCAATCACAGGGCTTCTTCCAGCAAGAAGCCGTCATCGTCGTCGTGCAGGTCGCTTATCGATAGCTGCATCGGCGCGACCAGGGCGGCATCAGATAAGATCCCGGCGAGCGACGAGCCCGGGCAGCAGCCGCCATTCGTCACTGACGATGACCAGCTGTCGTCGGTGCCGTCGCTGGCGTCGTCCAACTCCAACCTGCACAAGTTCACCTTCGCGGAGCTGAGCGCGGCGACTAGAGGTTTCGCCTCGGGCAACATAATCGACCTGGGCTGGCTCCGGATGGTGTACAGGGGCTCCCTCGAGGACGGCGTCAGGTCGGGGCTCCCGGCGCAGGCCGTCGCCGTCAAGCGGGGTTTGGTCAACGACTACGTCGAGGAACTCCTGGTACTCGATATATGTGCTAGCTGCAACTTCATTTTCATGTATTCCATATTTTCATATGTATTGGTAGTCAGTTTAACAGGCCGGCGATCGGCTGATGATCAGAAGGAGGCAATGTTTCTGGCGCAACTGCAGGTGCAGCATCCAAGCCTGGTGAAGATGATCGGTTACTGCTACGAGGGGCAGCAGAGGCTCCTCGTTTACGAGTTCATGGGCCATGGCAGCTTGGACAACTACCTCTCCAAACGTACGTATGCACGAAAAGCTCCTGATTAATTAACGTGTTGACTCTGTCCCCGTAAGGAAGCACAAAATAAAAAGTCTGCAGTAGGAGACGACCTTTTGAAGGTATGCACTGTTCTGACACTACGGGAAACCGTCAAAACGCCGACGGCGGACCGCCGTCAGCGTAGCAACGATCGCCGTCGGCGTATCTGCGTCGGTGTAGGACGCTGTCGGCGTACGAAAACTGCCGTCGGCGTATCCGTCGCCGTCGGCGACGCAGCAGTGGGACCCACAAAACGGACGTCGAACGTCTCCGTCTGCTCCACCTATACGCCGACGGCAGTGCCGTCGGCCTAGGATGCCACGTGTGCTACTCTGGTGCATCTGGGAGGATTCGTACGCCGTAGGGATGACCATATGGGCATCCAGCGTCGACGTGGCGCCATCCTGTGCGTCCCCACAGCTCCTACGCCAACGGCATTGCCGTCGGCGTATCATAGACCATATTTTCAGTTTCTGAAACTTTTTGCTGCTGGTTTCTGGCGCAATTTAAATACAATTAAAATTTCACAAATTATAAAACATCACAGAAGCATCAAATAAAAGATCACATACATATCCAAATGACACAAACATGATTCAAATTCATCCAAAGTCAAAAATGACATAAACATAGTTCAAATTCACACACGCTACACCCGAACACATCCTACACCTCCCGAGAGCCCGAGGTATCCATTTCTGACAGCGTGAGAATAGGCGACCGACCGCGTGGGCCAGTTGAACCACACAAGGAATCCGGCGAGGCACGGGACGGTGTGGTCTCACGCGACGAACTAGGCGAGGCACCACCAGTGCCATGCTCCACGAGCGCGCGCGTCGAAGTCGGCGAGGCGGAAGCACGACCAAAGGGTGCAGTCCTCGAGTATTCCGATCCCTACATGTTTTGAGTCCAAGTTAGCAACTTGGAAAGCACAGCATGGCGGTAACAACTTGTTTGGCAAATAACTTACCGGAGTCGCTGGCTTGTATGTGTGAGCGACCGACTCCCTCGTTGGGCCGACGGGCATGATCCCCGTCCTAGGTGGACGCGTAGGCAGCTGCGACCGCTCTCCAGTGGCATGAAACTTCTCGTCAGGCTACAAGATAGTTTAGATGTCAGGAGTTGTAGAAAAAGAAGGTTCAAACTGAGGAAATGAGACTTGTCATATTTTGCAAATATAAAAGTTGAAACTTACAGCATCCCTCAACTCTGCCCACTCCTCATACTCCTGGCTCTTCTGTACCCACAACTGATACTCTCTCTCTCATAGCTCGCGTAAGTGGCATCGAAGGCCGTCTCGAAATCAGCCTACAGTTTTAAAAGGGAACGCATCTCGTCAACTTAGCCACTTAGGTAGGAACGAATGTCGGAAAGAGAATGAAATTGAGAAAAACTTACATCGGGACGAGCTCGGGAAGGCCGACGAGGCAGGACGGGAGGGTCGTCGGCGGTGAGGGTAGCCTTGACACGCGAGAGGCCCAACTCAGGAGTACGCGTGAGTACCGCACTAAGCATGAGAGGACGGCCATGCTCCCAACCGTTCCCGGCAAGGACCACCGCTCTCTCGTCGATGTCATGCTTAAGAGGGTTGTCCACCTCCGGATTTATACCCTTGAACGTCTCGACGTATGCCTTTAGCCCCTCCTTGGCAGTGCCGAAGTAATCGGGCTGCGAGGGCTGAGGCTCAGAAAAATTGGGCTTCTTCATCTTCATCCTCTCCCATACTTGCATGTCCGTAAGAGGCTCCCCGAAATCGGCCTCCTGCAATGCCAAAGAAGTGTCATGCGTATCAAGTAGGAACATGAGGGGAAATAAATGAAGATTGTTTCATGTATATATATATACCAGCTTTGCCTTGAAGCGATCATGGTTGCGGGCACCCGCACGATGTGTCCCCCCGCTCCCGCAGTTTAACTTGTTTCGCTCGCTCAAGGTCTTAAACGCGGGGTCCTCCCCAGCCCACCTAGACACCAACGCCCTCCACGCGTCATCCTTGCCATAGGCCCATGAGGCCTTGAACGCCGACGGCTTGTTGGTCGTATGCCCTACCTCATGCTGTACGCCAACGGCCCCGACATTTGGCCGTCGGCGTACAGGGAGGCCGTCGGCGTAGTGTGGCTTTCCCGTAGTGTGATGATGACATCGGAATAAATTAATTTCCTTGATATGTTTCAGCTATTCGTTCATTGCTGCCATGGTCAACCAGACTAAGCATTGCGCTAGCTGCCGCGAAAGGGCTGGCGTCCCTCCACGGCGCAGACAAGCCGTTGATGTGCGGCAAATTCAATGCCTCCGACATCCTACTGGACTCGGTGAACATTCTGCCTACTGCCTGTCTGTATTTTTTGACTAAGCAACTCGAGAGAAGACATATAGTGTCTGTGTCACTTCTGACCCACCCACCAGCTGATAGTTTTTGTTCCTTCTCCAGAATAACAATGCCAAGATCTCGCTCTCAGACCTAAGGCTCGACGCCGACACGAGAGCCAGCGACGGCACAATCATCAGCACACGTGTGGGAGGTAGCCTGCGTGGCTACGCGCCGGAGTACATAATGTTGGGCCGCCTCACTACGAAAAGCGATGTATACAGCTTCGGGGTGGTGCTGCTGGAGATCATGATCACCGGGCTAATGTCTGTGGACGAGACCAGACCCGCCAAGAAACGACACTTAGTAGAGTACGCGCGTCAACGTCTCAAGGACCCCCGTAGACTAGCGCGTATCATGGACTGTGCGCTGAAGGGCATCTACCCGGTAGTGGCAGCACGGAAGGTGGCCTTGCTGGCGTACAAGTGTCTCCGTGTCAATCCCAAGAGAAGGCCAGACATGTCAGATGTCGTGGAGGCGCTCGATCTGCTTACATCCTTCGCTGTTGTGGATGACATATGCGATGCTCGTACCAATGCGAGACCGTGATATTGAGTTTTATGGTGTGGATTTCATGTACAAATTGCCAATCAAACCTTTCCAGAATTATTTCCGTTTATAGCTGCATTTTTTTCTTGGAATGTACAAACGGCCAATCAACATTGCTTCTATATGCAATTTTTGTTTTTGGAAGCAACCATTGTTTAAGTCTCTATGAGTGGGGAAATTTCTGAGAATTCGGAGCATCTTAATCCATCATAATCCATAGCAACTTCTCCATGGAGGCCTTTTGGATAAGAATGGATGAGAACGTGAAAACTCCCAGGAATCATACTCCTTATAAGACGTTACTATCCCATATAAATTGTAGTAAGAGTCTTGTGGAATTTTCCTCTGTCTTGGATGCATTTTTCTCTATGTAAAATCCTGCAAAGTCATGGGAAGCATCAAAATACTTGCGTCTGCAAATTTAAATATTTTAGTTTCTTACAACTTTGGACAAGATGAGTTTGAGAATTGAGATCCATGCCTATAAAAGAGGCACTGAGATTTTATTTTCCTGTCCACTGTAGATATTTTCACAGGAAATTCACTACCGGATTCTGGGTAGTTGATGAGTGCCATTTGATTTGTCAAGTGCATTACCGTCGATTATTTTTTGGCACGACGCTAGGCAAATACTTAGACACGCTAACCGTAGATGATGGCCGGTAGCTAATGGAACTGATTTTGTCGATTGTTTTTTATAAACACATACGAAAAATGTAAACAAAATATTATAAACATGTATGTTTGGAGTTTGAAGAACAATTTTTCTTATCCTTAGTTTATTTTCTTCAAAAAACAATTTTTTACACTTTTCGAGCTCTTTAACAGTGAAAAAGAAATAATATCTAAACTTTATGAGAGGATATTTTGTGCTCCAAATCTCTAATGATCCTGGTGGTCTAAAAAAATCGAAAGACATATTTATGAATTTCAAAAATCTGAAAACATTCCCGGATATAGCCAAACGTGTATTCAACGAACGTAAAAAAATCACATTCAAATACTTTGTAATCTGGGCCACACAAAAATAACAGAAGTGTGGATCTGAATATGTATATTTTCAAATCTCCAAATTTATCAGATTTTGACATTTTTATGTCGTTCAGATTACACAGTATTTGAAGGTGAAATTTGGTACGTTCATCGAATACACTATTAGCTACCTGCAGGATATTTTTTAAATTATTTGAAACTTATAATTATTTTTTTAGATTCTGCCAAGATCACTGGATCTCGGGAGCCCAAAACACTTTCCGGAAATTCATTGGAAAATCTTATATTTTCTGGCATGGAACCATATTTTGGATATACAGACTTACGATATATAAGAAAATTACTTACTTCATGATAATGTTCCAATTTTGTTTTTGTAAAAAAAAATGTTCGTAGTAGACTGGACTAGCTCAGTGGGCCAGCACTTTGTAACAAACGCATCGGAATGCCCAAAGGCCCATATCCAAAATTATTTAAGCACCGCCGCCCCATCACCGTTAACTGGAAAGCGAGAATCAAGCGATCGCCTCCATCCCAGAAATTTCGGATTTCAAAATCGGCAAGAACTCAACACCATTTCCACGAATCACTCCGTAAGCCCTGCGTCTTCCTCCATAGATCCCCTCTCCATCTGCATCTTCCTCCATCGAATTTACTGCATAATCCTTACACGGGGTGTTCCTAAACTTGTCTGCAGATCAACTGCTCGACGAAATGCGCCGGACAACCGTCAAGCGCTGGGGGCCGCGCCGCGGCGCTGGCCAGAAGTCTGGCACCGGCGGTGGAGGCGCCGTCGTGGCCGACCGCCTCAGCGCCCTCCCAGACGCGCTCCTGCACCACATCATGTCGTCCCTGAAGGCGTGGGAGGTGGTGCGCACCTGCGTGCTCGCGCGGCGGTGGCGCCACCTCTGGGAGTCCGCGCCCTGCGTCGACATCCGCGTGCGCTACCTCGGCCGCGACGTCGATCCGCCGGAGGAGGGGTTCCGCGACTTCGTGCACCGCCTCTTCCTCCTCCGCGACGTGTCGGCGCCCGTGGACACGCTCCGCCTGACGTCCAGCAATGAGGACGCGGGATTCGATGAGAATGATGCCAACATCTGGATCAGGGCTGCTATCAACCGTAGGGCACGGGTTATTCATCTTGCTGGGCATCGTAGGGCACATAATAGTTATCTTGCTGGGAATTACAATGAAAACGCCTTGTTGGACACCGTGCCCTTCGTCTCTCGCCACCTCAAGATCTTGAAGTTATCGTATGTCAGGATCGATGGCAGGATCCTCCAACAGCTTTCTTCCGGTTGCACATCTTTGGAAGAACTGGACCTGAAGGACTGCACGGTCACGGGCCATGAGATTGTGTCTGCCTCCTTGAAGACTTTAATAATGGACAAATGCAAGTTCCATTTGGACTTCTCCATTGCTACTCCAAACCTCGTGCTGCTGCGTCTCATCACACCTTACATCCGAGTTCCTTCATTTAAGAACTTCGGATCTCTGGTCACAGCCACTATCATACTTGATGACTTTTACTTGAGTGATGAGTTTGAACACATCAGCGATAAAGATGATTGTGATGCCACTACTGATGACGACGGCGATGACAGCGATGATGGTGGCTTTGGTAAGAGGGGGAATTATAAGGTTCATGATGACTCTTCCTTGAGTGATGATGATTTTGGATACATTAATGATGATGATGATGATGATGACTTCGGCAAGTTTGGATATGGGCATGGGTTCCCCAAAGAAAGATATGGGCATGATCGTTACAAGGATAATTATGATTATGGCACTGATATCGATAGCGATGACAATACCTATGAATACAGTGAGATTGCAAATGATGCAAAGTATGGGTACAAAGGAAAACGCCCGATTCCAAGTGAAGGTGGTAACTATGCTGGAAACAGTGGTGACAATGATAAAAAGATTCTGGGTGGCCTTCATATTTTTGAAAGCCTTTCGAGTGCTAGGAGTTTGGAGTTCTTAACAGACGCTGGAGAGGTATACCATAATACCAATCACCATCTTTTGATGCTCTCTCTATGTACATTTTTCTTGACAGTTGACATATAGCCATAATTATGTATAGGGAATTTATTTTTGTGGATGTATCCCAAAGCAGTGTTATGATCCCTCCAGTTGAACTGTGAACACACATGTCCAGTGAGCACATTTCGTAGCTTTTGCTCTATAGTATCAACGCCTGGTTACAAAGTTCATATAAATAAAAGTACTAGTTTGTTTAATCATCAAATGTAGTAGTTGAATCAAGTAGATATGAAAGGTGTAGCTTGGGAAAGAATTATACCATTCCTATTCCCAGAGGATTGCTTGTCTTTTTTTGTTGCAAATAGTGTATCTTTTCAACTGATTAACTATATTCGGTCAAGAGTGTCTAGGGGAAATGTCCCTTCAATAGATACTTGCTACAGAAGATAAAGAATCGTACTGTACCAATAGGTGCTAATCCTCTAGTAATACATCGCTATATCCTGTTTATCATTTTCTTTTTTTGAGATGGGTATGCTTTTAATATTTTTTCTGTTGAATAAACTGCTCATATGCAGTTTATGTAGTGTGAAGTTTATTCGAGTTACTACCATTCTTTAATGAATACTCATTTGTCTGCAATATGAAGGTGGTTCTGAGTAGGGAACTGAAAAGGTGTCCAACTTTTAGCAACCTGAAGACCCTATCCCTTGGTGAATGGTGTATGACTGCTGATTTTGATGCATTAATTTTCTTGCTTCAGCATTCCCCTAATATAGAGAGGCTTTTCCTCCAACTTAAATTGGTACGTGCAATTACATATTTGGTGTATGCTACTTGATTTTCTTTACATAGTTCTTAGTATGTTAGCACATGCTTAATAACTATTTTGGGGATGTGCAAAAGAACTTCGGCAGCAGGAAGGCATTGCAAACAGGTATCAAACCAATCCGAAGATCGTTTACTTGCAAAGATCTTCGAATGGTGAAATCAAATGCTCAAAGGATGATCCGAGAGTCCATGAGTTGGCACATATGTTCAGAGCAAATGGTGTACCCCTTGAGAAGATTTATGTCCGCCGGAGTGGGAATGCTCGTAAGTCAGACCTTCTCTTACACATACTATTTCGTATTTACTTGCAAAATCAATATCTCATTACTGGTTTATACGGCCCTGTGTAATTCACTGAGATGCAAGATGCATATTGTTTAATGGACATACAATCTCTCTAGTCGGTATTTCATATTGTTTTATTTGCTGGTTTACATGCTTTTCCTGAAAATCTAAATATGATCAATTGTCATACAATCTGCTTGATAATATCTGCCATTATTCTGTTAAATGAGAAGTGTATTTTGTTTAACTTAAAATATTTTCGTACATGGTCCTAATCTACAGTCATCCATTTCCTGATATTTCTACCAGATCTCCGTGGCCAGAAGTTTATGAGGGAGCTCGCCAGGCAAGAACTCATTGACTGTGGGGACGACTGGATGTAACACTGCTTATGTTGTTAGCGACAATCTAGTGTGGAACCCTGATCTACGCGAAGTACTATAGTGCTTTTAAAGCATCAACGGATCTTTTGATGCTCTTTTCTTTTTGGTAACATGGATGCCACAGAACCTTTGCAATGCTATCAAATCGTTTTAGTGTTCTTCCTAGAATCTTCGTTGGATGAGTGGAGACTATATTAGCTAGCAGTATGTGGGGTCTGGAGTAACTTTTCTTTCTTCATGTAACATATATGAATATACTCCTTGCTTGAATGTTCTGAGATTGGTGCAGCTGAGAGTGGTTGTGTTTCAGAATTCAGAATGGTGTAGCTGAGATGCGTTGTGTTTCAGAATTCGGAATGGTGTAGCTGAGATGCGTTGTGTTACATAATTCAGAATGGTGTAGCTGAGAGCAATGTGTACGGGGCGTGTGACGGGAGCAGAGCACGGGGACGGTGAAGACTCGTTGGATGCGGTCGTTGGTGCTGTGGAGAAGAGACACAAGAACTGGACAGAGAAGGAAGAACTGGACAGAGAAGGAAGAAGGGGAATGAGGAGGATTTTCGTCCTGGGATTAGCGTTGATTGGGTGTCATCAGTAGCATTGGTGGGCAAGTTGCCTACTAGGGCCAACCGAAGGGAGAATATTTAGTTGTACCAAGCCTTTAGTTATTCTCGTGCTACCATTAAAACCCGGTTTTCATTGTTCATAAAATCTATGAAAAAGTGTGATTGTTCATATGATCTACAACCTTCAAAATTTTAAGGCCAAATATGAAAGGAGCATTAAGAAACATAAAAGAAGAATCTAGACCTTGAATAAAGGAAATCCACTTTGACTCTCGGGTGCATATGTACCTGGGTATTTAAAAAAACACATTTCAAAACTTGTTTGGCAAATAAAATTCCGCGCATATATCTTCACATTCTATATATCACAAAATTGTTTGGCAAAAAACCGACATTCTTGTGTTATGTGTAAAGAATACAAAAAAGTTGTCTGGTGATAAGGCTTATTTTAGAGTACCAAATTTTGTCTTTTTTACATGGGCGAAAATGTTGGTTTTCCAAGTCAAAAAAAAAATGTTGGTTTTCGTGAAATAATTTTGTAAACACATAGGATGTTAAATCTATACGGTCATTTTTTTGCAACTTTTTGACATTTTGAAATGTGTTCAAAATACATTTTAAATAAAGGGGCATATGCCCTAGGAGGCAAAACACCTCTCTGAGGCGAAGCACCTCTTTAGTGGGTCCAGTAAAATGAACTATGGCTGAGTGGAGTTGTCCCAAGCAATAGTATGTTCATCTTCACGGAGTGCGGAATTTGTACTTCACCGGGCGCCAATGAGCCTGCTTTTTAAATGAGACTCAAACTTCCGAAAAATATTTTCCAGTGGATATGTACAATATTTTTCTAAAAATATTTGTATATTTTGTTTACATAATCCATTACACTTTTGGTTAAGGAAAAAAGAAAAAATTGTGCCTCTAGAAAAATATCGATTTTGCTCCCATATTTGTTTTTTCTTGGTATATCACAAATTAAAATATATTTCAATAAAAATAGTAAATACATGCTAGATATGTAAAATGTATCTTTTCAGTTGGTTGTCTTTTTGAAAAAAAAATAACTTGGCTCGAGTGAGCATGGAATCTCGATTGATTTTCGCGCCATTTCGACCCTATGTTCTTCTAATATACTACTTCTTTGGTAATGGTCAATTTGATTTTTTCCCATCTACGGTCAGGCGCACAATCCTTCTCTGCCACTCTCTTCCCGCTCCATGTTCTTCCCTCTAAGCTTCAGGACTTTCTTCCTAGAGGATGGTGACTCCACCCTCAACTTACTCGGCACCCCGAGTCATGCTCTCGCTAGTAAGAAATATATATAAGAAAGAAATGAAATAATAAATGAGGTAGAACTAAGCTAACTAATAGCGGAGGTCTCCTCCAGATGCTATGCACGCTATAGAGTGCTATATTTGAAATAGCATTCTGAAAAAAAACAGATATAGTTCAAAAATAAAGATTTCTATAAGAATAAAGGATTTAGTCTAAAAATGGCAAAACAATATATGCAGAACCACATAGTATAAATTATGTATTTAGAAACTCCATGTTAGCGATATCAATTTTCGATTCAGAATTTGAAGCGACAAATTGTAGTTTATCACCAGTACAAAAAGGCAGCAACTTCTTCTTCCCAAGGTGGAAAATTCGGTCCTTTGGCCTAGAAAAAAATAGCATGCTATAAATCTGTGACGTTTTAGCGCGATATAGCGTGCTACTACATCAATAGCACCATAGCGAGCAAAAGTAGTAAAATTTAGCGTGCACTCTCTGAATATGTTATAACGCGCTATTAGCGCCGAAATAGCTTGCTATTTTTTCCCATGGGCAGAACAAATGAAGTCTGACTCAGTCCAGTTTCTTTAGAACATTTTTATAGGATTTCCTTTTCTTTAGAGGATAATTTCCTTCTTTTTGTTTAAAGATCAGGATAATTTTTCCTTGGCAAGCATAATACGCTGAAACTTGCAAATGGAAGTGGGCCATATGTTGGACGTACTAAACTGGCTTAACTATATGGGCCGACGCGTGGTAACAAACGCCTTGGAATGCCCAAAGGCCCATTAACAGAATCCCTATTACCGTTGCCTGCAAGGCGAGAATACAGCGCCTCCTCATCCATCCCCAAAATTTCGGATTTCAAAAGCGGCAAGAACTCCACGCCATTTCCGCGAATCACTCCGTAAGGTCCTGCTTCTCCATCCACAGATTTTCCCTTCACTCGATCCCCTCTTGATCTGCATCTTCCTCGATCGATTTTCCTGCATCTTCCTCGATTGATTTTCCTGCATAATCTTTACTAAACCTAACCTGTATGCAGGTCATCTGCTCGACGAAATGCGCCGCGCGACCACCCAGTGCTCGGGCCCGCGCCGCCGCGCTGGCTCTGGCGCCGTCGAGGTAGACCGCCTCAGCGCCCTCCCGGACGCGCTCCTGCACCACATCATGTCGTCCCTGAAGGCGTGAGAGGTGGTGCGCACGGCGCACCTGCGTGCTCACGCAGCGGTGGCGCCACCTCTGGGCGTCGGCGCCCTGCGTCGACATCCGTGTAGGCCGCGACGACGAAGAGAATGCCAAACAAAAATAAGAGAATCCATTCAACTGCATTCGACGCTCCAATAAGAGAATGCCAAACAAAAATACAGGCTCGGTGAAATGTACAGGAATATGCCAGAGGAAACTCCATCCATTCCAGCAAGAAGGATTCTGTAACTTGGTACGGTCTTCTCCATCTCGGCCATAGGTATCACCACCCAGAATATGTGTAGCATTCTGCAATGTTAGGTAGAAGCTAGCCCTTGCACTTATAAGGACACCAGGCCACTGAATAAGCAGGTTACAGCAGAGAACTTTTGTTGGCTGCAGTCCCATAGTCTTGACAGTAAAATGCATGATGAAACCTCCATTTCCTTCAAAGTTCGGATGAGCACAACATGGTTTCACAAGTAACCAGACAACGTACCATGGATTTTGCAATTCAAAAATCTCAAAGCAAGACGTGGTGCTCATGATTCCATTAGGATTTTGTACTGTACCGAAGAGACAATGCGAACTGAACTGAACATGGTCCACACTTGGTAGTGGATAACTCCCAGAGCTCATTTCTTTGTTAGTGCCGTGCTTCACGTCAACCAGAAGAAAGTATGCATCTGGAGGCTCACTAGTAGGAATGGTTGGATCAAGATATGACCAAGGTGGCTTCAGTCGAAAATTTGACACACACTTGCTAGACCTGTCAATAGCAAGCTGCAGACATCTCATGCACCACACCCAATAGCAAGCAGCTAATAAACTGTCAACAACTGAATTGGAATAGTGCAGCTCACATGTAATGGAAAGAGAAGAGAGTTCTTCCATTGGATTATGTCTTGGGCTGTTAGCAAACAACCGACAGTTGCAGCCATGGAGTTCCTTGTTTGATGTGAGATAATGGCAGCCATAATTACCAGTATGGTAAAGTTGAGACCAATTAACCTGTAGGGGAACCTGCACTGTCCTTGGATAGAATAGTGGCAAAACCGCGCTTCTGTTCTCAAAATAGTCTTCAGTACTCGCTCTTTTTGGAACAGAGCACTCCAAGACAAGTGACCATGCAATTTTCCAGTGAGCATGACAAACATCAAGGAGCATCTTACTGTCTTGTCCTACATCAATTTTTTGAAGAAAAGTTACCACCAGCCCAATCCTTTTGAAAGAAAACCAGGAGAGGTAGAAACATTAGGAACCACCAAATTCTTTGATGCCACACAATCAGACTCGTCACTAACTAGAGGTTCTCTAGAGTACAGGTATGTTACAGCGCCAGAATTTGCTGCGGCTGTGTTAAGAAGTATGAGATTGCCACTTGGAAAATGATGGTGTATAGTGTATGGCATGGCAGGAAATGTAGCAATTGCTAGCTGCTCTATTAATGACACCAACCACTTTTGTTCCAACCTAACCTGCAATTTGGTACACATGCCATACAACAAGGTTCCTGGATCCCAAGGCAGCAAAAGGATTGTGTCACGACTAGTAGACTGAAAAAGTGGCCAGAGCACTGCTTCCTTTCTCGTGCCAGCAAGAACCAATAAGTGCATCTCCAAAGACAAACCAGGCTTAATTTTTTCTAGCATCACCGAGTGTTGCATCTTCTCAGCTGAGCTTGGGCATACCTCCACAAATATCAGAGATGATGAACTCCTCATCAGGATACTGAACACATCACGCGTGTGTGGTGGCTGTGCCCTGACCTGCTTGAGTGTAGGGGCAACGCCATTGCTGCCGATGAACTGAACTACCTCACTCCTGAGTAAGTTTTGGCCGTCTTGTGATGTGTCATCGTTGACATCTGCTGAAGCTATCATAGAAATTCCACCTAACACACGAGGCACGGGGACAAAAGTATTATCTGAACACAGAGGATCAGACTCAGCAAGCAGATCATATGTGAAGTTGCCAAGCATGAGTGACATGGTGTTGGTGTTTTTGCTCTCCACCGAATCTGCTGCACCATCAGGACACCCAATAGAACAGATGTCGGTGGTCACCCAAGTGAGCTCTATAGTGGGAATGTCAACGTCGACCAGGAGGTGATGCTGGGGTGATGCTGACGGCGCAGGCACTGCTGCTTGGTACGATGGAGCCGTTGTCACGCTCGTGTTGCTTCCTGAGCATATTGTCGAGCAGTTAGAGGGCGTCACGGAGTGGAGGTCTCTCTCGGGTGTTGCGGTCGCAACCGCTGGCTCAGGGATTCCGCCGATGGGAGCGGCGCTGCTCAGGACACCCGGCAAGCAGATGGCAGCCGTCGGTGCAGTGTCACCCGTGACATCCATGTCGAGTGCCGTGGCGCTGACCGCAGGTGCAGCAAGCTCGGGAACGACGGCACAGATGGTCGTGGACGAGTTTGGTGTTGTAGACGGAGTGAATAGTAACCGCTGGCACAGATGCAGGGGCATCCTTGCTTGGGCATTCCGACGAACAGATGGTGGGCGTCGGAGCAGTGAGATCAGTGTTGTCTAGGTTGGTGGAGACATCGGTCGTAGCCGAGGCTGGTGCTGCGGAGCCACCAACTAGGTAGTCGTAGTGACGCCGGGCCCCCGGGCTGAGGCCATCGCGCGAAGCGAACTCATCGGAGTTGCCGACGATGTAGTCGTAGATAAGCCGGGCCTCCGGACTGCGGTCGTCCTTGGATGAGTCGCGCTTGGCGTTGAGGACGGCGTGACTCGTATCAGGCGGCGTCGGGTTGGAGATGGGGGCGGCGTTGCGTGGTACACGCGGATGCGCCGACGCGCTTGTGGCTGGTGAAGCCTTCGTTGCTGCTGCAGAGGCTAGAGACGAGGTCGAGTTCGTCGGAGAAGAATCCGACGCGGCCTCCTCCGGGTCAGCCTTGAGTGGAAGAGTCCTATCTGGCTCACTTTCACTGGGCCAGAAGTTGTCATCTTAATCTCTCTCTATCACCTCTGCTCTTAATTAAATTTCCTCCACTTTCAGAATGTTTCCTTGTACAAAACCATCTGAACCTAGAGCAAACAGAGCCACGGCTCTCTTGCATTTGTATCCATTTTGCCTAATGCTTGGTTTAATGCAGCAGCTTCATGCCATTCAGGTTCAGGCCAGCAGTAATGTCATTCCTCATGTGCAGGTTCAGAGTCACCTGCATCACAATGTTGTCGACGGGCTGGACAGGCAGCGCTGTACACAACCTCCTCCAGACCTCCCTGCAACGGGAGCAATTGGAAAGAGCGTAGGATGGGGGCGAGAGGGAAGGGAGCTCCGTTTTCCTCCGCGCTGTCGGCCCTGCTGCGGCTGGTCCTGTTCCGCGGCTCTGAGGCACGAGGCGGTACCAGCGCATCCTGCGGCGGAGCCTTGGGCGGCGCGCGTGTGCTTCAGCCTCAACGATGGCTCCTTGGGGGTGCAGGGAGGTGGGGCGGGAGGACCACGGCACCCTCTCTCGCCGGAGACCTCGCCGCCGGGTCGCTCGATGAATCTGTTGTCGTGGGCGTCAGGGGAGAGAGAAGGATAAGTAGAGACTGCGGGTTTATTTTCGGAAACATGAGGGACTTAAGTGTAAAGCTTGCAGAACGTACATAAGTAGGGATTGCGGGTTGATTTGGATTGCGGGTTGATTTGCAAGAACATTAGGGACTTAAATGCAAAACTTCCAAGACGTACGACAACCACGGTTACTCATATTATATAGTAGAGATATCTTGCTGCCTACATATTAACTTTATGTATGTGATCATATTTTAGCCGTTTCAAGCGGACGCTCGCGCTGTCCACGTCGATGTGCACTGTAGCTGCACCTGTCTTTCATGTACAAAGTTTTCGTGAAACAAATTATATACCTACAACCTCAGTTAATAACTCATTTTACAAAACTACGACGCATACCAATACAACGACTGCGGCGGCGTACCAATACAACGGGCGCGGCGGTGGTCGACATAGCCGTCGTGGCCATTGCTGATATCAGCACCTGGCGCCATCAGCGGCCCACTTGCCAGCCTTTTACTATTTTGTAAAAATGATTTCGCTAATTATTAAAACTCTGATAGTGGGTCCAGATTGTCAGAATTTCAAACTTTCCTAACAATTTCACAAATTTGTCCAATTTTGTATATTCAATAACTTCTGATCCGTGATTCATAAAAATGTGTTCAACATACCAAAAAAAATTAGAAAAAAATGGATTCTATCTACTTATGTCCAATTCATGCACTATTTTTCGGTTAGAAGAAACCGAACATTTTATCTATAATACTAATTATGTTATCATAGACCGTGAAATTTCTTCGAATTACGCAGCAAGATTAACACCACCCGCACGGCGTGCCGGCGCGGCAATTTTCCTAGTACCATTTGGATTTGCTCCTCTCCCATCATCAATGCTGAGCACCTAAAAAGGTTACACAGCTTGTCCAGTCCCATCGACCGGCGCAGAGACTGCACAGCATTTCACACCGATTTTCATCCCGGTTTTCTTGGATCTGCACAGCTTGTCCAAGACTTTCCTCCTCAATGTTCATCCCCATTTTCGCTCCCAAGAGCATCTGAGGTCTGAGCATGGCTCGTTGCTTTGCTTGTCTTCCTGTCCGCAGACGCCGGGAACGCCGTCGTGATGCCGCCCTCGCTCAACCGTGTTCCAGAGTAATCCTCTCTCCTTAAGCAGATAGATCGCCAGAGCAATTGATTCTTGCGCCCAATCTGCCACCCTTATCTGCTTTTTTTTTCTTTTCTTTTTCATGTATTGTAGTACTAATGTTTGCTTCTTCTTCTTTTTACCAGCCAGCAGTTAGCACGCCGGACAGCAGCGGCGCGACTGTCTTCGACGACCTGCCCGAGTGGCTCGTCGTCGACGAGATCCTCGTCCGGTTGCCGCCAAAGGACATACTCCGCTGCCTCGCCGTCCGCAAGTCATGGCGCAGCGGCACTTCCGCCGACAAGTTCATCCTCGACCACCACCGCCGCCAGCCCTCGCTCCCCATCATCGAACACCACGGAAAGGGCATCTGCCGCCTCCCGTCGTCGGTGGCGACGGTGATAAAAAGATAGAGCTCTGTGTCCGGTACGCCTCCCGTTCGAGAATCGCCGTTATACACAATGCCGCTTGTGATGGCCTCCTCATCCTGTCGCAGCAAGATGACGTCTACATCTGCAATCCGGCCACCCGCAGGTGTGCTTCCCTGCCACATCCTCCACTACGACCAGGTAACATCGGCGTCAGCGTAGTCGGCTTCTACCGGCACCACACATCTGAAGAATACCGGGTGCTCTGGGCAGTACACCCGTGGGTGCCTTATTACTTCCTCCTCACGGTGGGATCGGACCAGCCAAGACTCATCCAGTGGCCGATAATTCCAGAACTACCGTTTTCTCCCACTGATTCCTATAGTCGTCCACCAGTTCATCATCGTGGTAGCCTGCACTGGGGAACGGGCCCCAACATAGCGGTATTCGACACCGTGGCCGAGACATTCCGGCACATGCGCCGCCCGGCACAGTTGGGCGACTGTGTGTCATTGTTTGACAAGGGTGGCACCCTTGCTTTGAGCAGCACCACCCCTGACTGCGTCACTTTAGATGTTTGGGTGTTGCAGGACTATGATGCCGAGACCTGGGGTTTTCAGTACCATATCAACTTGCTAGCGATGGTGGCATCGCCACCGCTTGATTTTGAGGTGAAATATTTCCCAATGATGGTTGCGATCAATGAGCGTGAGCTGTTGATCGACATCGGTGAGCGTCTGCTGCATTGTGACATTGATGGCGTGTTTCTAGGAAATGTGGAAAGCGAAGAGCGTGACTGCTACTTGAGACTTACTAGGCATCGCCTCCAAGAGAGCATGATTTCACTTCCATTGTTTGAGAGGCAAGGAGAAGATGTTGTGAACAAGGAGCCTCCATTCCTCATAGTGCTATAAGATGCCGTGATCCATCTTCATGTCTTGGACTCCTTGTTTGATGTGCTGGAGCAGCCATTCATCCCACTTGAGCCATGTCTTTTCTTCTTACTTTCTAGTACTATACTGCTAGTAGAACTGCACAATTTGGATGACGGAAGTAGAACTTCTCATGTCATCATTTCGTGCTTGTTATCTATCCTTAGGATTATGCTATTGTTTCAAACGATGGATTATCTATGGTAGTAGAACTGTTCACTATTCTCCCCTGTTTACTTTCAGTTTGCATTGTCGAGAAACACGAAAGTCATGGTTGCAGATTGAAATGTTAATTCCTTCATGAGAAGTTATCGCATTTTAGCTGCTGAAATGGTTGGTTAAGAATCCCCTTATGTAGCTTGATGTTTTGATATGTTCAGTAACACACTTTGATCATATTGCTTCTGGCAACTTCTGCTCTTCGTGGTTAGAATGTTTTTTCTCACGCATATTTGGGAAGCTGGCTTTGATTTGGTGCTCAGCATAGTTTTATGCATGGCTATTACCACAGAGACAAGTAATTTTGGCACTATACCACTGGTTTGTGTCTGATTGGTGCTACTTCAATACAGCTATTGTTAACAAAAATTGGCAAGTAATTTGTTTCACTGTCTTTCACCACTTGGGAGAAAAGAAGTTGGCTGCTACTTTTGTGTCTCGGATATTTTTTAGCTAGAAATAGGCCACACGTGTGTGCTATCTTAGTAATCGTGTCGTACTCTACTGGAAGACTGGTGATAATCTGTTCAGGCTGGTGTTAGCTAGTGTTATTTTACTTCAGGGCTGGTGCTTCATATCTCTTTTACTTTTATTGTTCGTTGGTTTACTGATTTATTGTTGGCTTGTTCTACCAAATAGTACCACCCAATGCCAAGTTCATAGTATCGGATTGCCAGGATCAGAAGTTTTCAGGCGAACCTAGCAATTACTATGAAATACCTGGTTTGAGAAGACTTCAGTGAGAGCCATGAGTATTGTTTCTACAAATCATGTATTCATGTGGCCTTGAGCTTATTAAAAGTAGGTGAACAACTGTCATCGCGAAATGGCAGACTTTTTTTTGAGAAACACAGTACAGACGCTCACAAACACGCACGTACAGACACCCCTATGAACGCACGCACGCAAACCCTACCCCTATGAGCACCTCCGAGAGACTGGTCCGGCAGATCTTGAGTTTGACGAAGTCACCACGGGCGCCTCGCTGTTGACGGGCACGTCACCTACCACTGAAAGCATAGCGCCGGTTAAATCCTGGAAAATCCAGGAAAATGTGAGCACCCATGCCAAGTCTGGAACTTGAACCTGGGAGGGCCAGTTCCACCACAAGGAACCAAACCAGCTGAGCTAGGCTCAGTTCGCCGAAATGGCAGACTTGAGTTTTATAAACAACATAATTTGTTCACATTCTCCGTCCGACTTGTGTCCTATGCCTGTTTCAAACCATTGGATTACA
This sequence comes from Poa pratensis, assembly GCA_947311845.1. Classification (NCBI taxonomy): domain Eukaryota; kingdom Viridiplantae; phylum Streptophyta; class Magnoliopsida; order Poales; family Poaceae; genus Poa; species Poa pratensis. The sequence goes on along the minus strand of CAMZMU010000092.1, from coordinate 16,605,296 downwards.
CTGGTATCAAACAGCCAACGGTATAGAGTAATGCGTCGGATGCAAATGAACAACGTACATTTTGCAAGGTTAGCCTTGTATATTAATTATTATATCCAAATGACCCTCTGCATGTATTTTTAACTAGAGTTTAAGACATCTGTAATAAATTACAGTTTAACAAAAGATAGATTGCGACTTATTATGTAACCCCAACATCAATATAGCCTCGCGTACACAAAGAAAATATGAACTTTCTCAATTATATCATGCTACCAACTTTGATGTCCTTCTATGCATGCCAAAATTAGTAGTGCCAAACCACGTCGCATTCTTGTGTATTCAGGTACGACTCGAGAAAAGCAAGTCAAGTGTGTAAAGCAAATATGGGCATTCAAATTTGAACTGATCCAAGAATAGCCGATTTGCCAATGGTTATTGATACCTGTGCTGCTGTGCTGTGGTTGCTCTCTTTCTGAAAGGGAACCCTGGAAGCAGAAAACACAGCTTAGCCATTGCACTTTCAGTTCGCTGTTTGCTATTCGAGAGAAACCCTGAAGGCATAGTACATTCAGAAAAAATAAAGCTCCGACCATATGTGCATTTCATAACTTCCACTGGTTGAAAGTCCCACTGCACGCGCGTTGACTTTGGCTGCCCTTCCGATGTTCAACGCCTCTATCCGGATATCGGTTGGCTACGGTGAGACCGTGAGAGCACCTCCAACGGCACCCAAAGCCAAATATTGGTTCAAACGGGACAAAATCGTTCTAGCAGCGTCCTCCTTTGTCCGACACGGCCGAAAAAATGTCCATCCCAAGTTTGGAGACCATCCCAAGTTTGGAGGTCTGCTCGGGGTCAGGGGTGACACGGCCTCCGACAGGTGGGGTCCTCATGTCAAAGATAGATGTCGAGCGCCAAATTCTTCCTCTCTTTCCGCATTGTCACCCGACCGCCAAACTTAAAATTATTCCCTCCTTTTCATATTGCTGCGGCCGCCGCAAGCCTCTCCTTTCTCGACGACTCAAATGCCCCCCTCTCATGACCTCGCAAGCCGACCGAGGAGCTCCCGATGAATGTCGATCAAGCCAGAGCTAGAGGAGCTGCCAGAGCTAGAGCTGACACCAGAGCAGCTAAAGGCGAATCACACGGCGGACTCCACCAATCGAGCTACGTGACACAAACACGCAACAACAACCCATACACGTTGGCTTCTCCATCGCTGAAATGTCACTGATTTAAGCCAAGGGAGAACAACCCCTCCCTTCCGGAGTTCCTTGTCGTATTTCCTAAACTATTGCAATGGCCCCCTACTGACGGCGATGTCGACACGTATCTCCTCCTCACTCGAGGTGGGGAAGAACGACACCATCGACCTGAAAGCGATCTTCTCGCCCGGTTGCGTCTGTCAATTGAGGCATCGAACTCAACCAGGAGGCCGCCTACAATGAGTCAGAGACTCGTCGGCACTATCGGGTCTCGAGAACCGCGACTCGTCCATACCACCAGCTCATGATTGACCTAGAGTTGGAGGTATTTATGTTATACCATAAACAATTTTCTGATAACAACTTTAGTATCATATGACTAATCACCTAATATAAACACTTGGAAGGATCAATAATGCAGCCCCGACTATGCCTTTTTCTGATATAATATTTTTTATACAAGGAGAAGAGAGGTCACGCACTACGGGAATGGCCAACAGTGCCGACGGCCAGAACCTGTGCCGACGGCTATTTATCGGGGCCGTCGGCACAGGGTCGTACCAGGGCCAGCCGTCGACAAGTCCGTCGGCACAGAAACGGCCGTCGGCACAGACGTTCTATCCCGACGGCCACCGTCGGCACAAAAACCGCCGTCGGCACAGCTTATGAGGTGACGTCGACGGCACTCTGTGCCGACGGCAAAGCCGTCGGCACAGTGCTCTACCATTTTTATTCATTTTTACCCTATTCTTCATGTTTATGTATCTATTTATTACTCTCAATTAAATTTAATATGTTTTTATTCATTTCTATATGTATATAGCTACGCCAAATAGCGGTCTCCACCCACATAAAATAACGTGATCTGTGCGAAACAGATATGTCCCCTGATTATTGCGAAGCTGCGTGATCTTGTGCCGGAGTTGCTATGCAAGTTAGAGATGATCTTTCCGCCAGGCCTCTTTGTTCCGATGGCACATCTCGTTGTGCATCTCGCGAACGAGGCACTCTTGGGTGGACCGGTGCAGTTTCGTTGGCAGTTTTGTATTGAGAGAGAGTTTAAGTACATTCGAAACATAACTGGAAACAAAGCTAGGATTGAAGCATACATAGCTGAGGCAACAATACGTCAGGAGATGGCAGACACCGTGACAACGTACTTTCCCGATGAAGTTGCCACTATGCATAACCCGGTCACTCGGTACAATGTCGACGAGCCCAAGAATGACCCCAAGCTCCTCCTCTTCCAATGTCCCGGTGGCAAGGCCGGTGCCGGTGAAAATTGTAAATTGACCAAGGAAGAGAAGGATTGCATAATGCTCTATGTGCTTATAAACATGACGGAAGTACTCGATTTTATGAGGTAAATGGTGAACAAATTACTTTGCAACTAGTAACTCAGTTTCGGTCTAATACGTATTTTCTCCTTTTAGGCAATTCCAAGATGAATACTGGTTGGGAACGGTGGATCCCGATCCCGCGGAGCTGGACACTCTTCTGAAAGAGGGTGCTCACGGAGGAAAAAAATTTGTGTCTTGGTTCATGGGAAAAGTAATTTCTAACGTGTCCCTATTACCTTGCAATATGTGACTTGTCCCTCTTATTACACGTAACTAATGCACAAAACAATTTGAACCGTACTTGTAGGGAGCTGATCCCAACGTTGAGATGACAGATGAGCTGAGATGTGTTTCCAAGGATTTAACCGTACCGTCATGAAGTATGAGAAGTATGATGTGAATGGGTTCCGCTTCCATACAGAGTATCACCAGAATAATCGTCCTGGAGCAAAAACTGTAAATACTGGGGTCTTCACCAAAGGATCCAGAGGAGCCGATGGAGCCAATTACGTAGATTACTACGGAAGGTTACAGAACGTATACGAGCTGACGTTCAATCGTACAAACATAGAACTCAAGCTCGTTGTGTTCAAGTGCCACTGGTTCGACCCATGCACTGGACCACATGGTGGACAGAGAAGTGAGCCTTCCATTGGGTTAGTTGAAGTTAAGCCTTCAACCACCTATACCGGAGCCGATGTCTATATTGTGGCTCACCAAGCCAAGCAAGTTTATTATTTGCCCTACCCATGCCAGAAAGAGAACCTCAAGGGCTGGAAGTCGTGTTCCGGGTATCCCCACATGGTAAGCTACCCAGGCCCTCCGACGACGATTACAACAACATTGACCCTAAAACATACGAGGGAATTTTCTATCAAGAGCAAGAGGACTTCGGGCACTTTGACTTACAAATAGGTGGTCTCGAGGAACTCGAGAACAATGCACACACTCATGGTGAGTCAGTGGTCGATCTGAAGGACATAGATGTGCTCTCGAAGTTTCATGCGGAAAATGACGAGGATGACGAGCCTGGCGATGAGCTTCCGCCCTACTACTCACGTGATAGTGATAGTGATAGTGATAGTGATAGTGAGAATGAGAACCGACACCCTAATGAGGAGAGTGATGACGATAGGTATTTATTTTTGGTATCTACATGTTATTATGTCTTTTATTCTTTAGTATTTATTTTTTGACATGCTTCTTCATTGCATTATGTCTTTATGCTTAGTGTCTACATTTTATTATGTCTCGATGTTTACTTGTTTTCTCTTTCTCAATGCAGTTGATTGAACAATATGAGCCAGGGCAAGGAAAGCGCTTCTGGTGGTCCTTCTCCCGGTGCTACGCCGATCCGACGCTCACCTACTATCAGCCGGGGAGATATGGGGTTCACCATGTCGCCGTCTCCGCAATAGATGTAGGGTCTTGGGCGTCTAGACATCTAGCTATATATGTATGTATCTATTTGATGATGGTCATATGTGTGTATCACCTGATGATATAGCATTTTGTTTGATGATATATGGAGCCACTGTGTGATCTTGTTTGCTGTGAATTTATCGTGATTTTTGATTATTTTTTCTGCTATTTTTGCTGGAAAAAACGAGCTGCTGGATAAAAAAAATCTGGGACAAACCTGTGCCGACGGCATTGCCGTCGGCATACGTCTGTGCCGACGGCAATGCCGTCGGCACAGGACAATACCAGGAGCGCCCAGCTGCCTCCACGTGGCAGATCTGTGCCGACGGTTTTGCCGTCGGCACAGGATCCTACCCTGGCCCGGCCTGTGCGGGCCCACAGGCCGCTGTGCCGACAACCTAGGTGCCGACGGTGCGTTTCTGGCCGTCGGGAACAGCTGTGCCGACGGGTTATGTCTGTGCCGACGGCCAGGTGGCCTATGCCTACAGGGCCCTATGCCGACCACCCTGTGCGACGGTGACCGTCGGCATAGGTGTGTGCCGACGGTATCGGGACCTTTGCCGACGGGCTTCGGCCGTCGGCACAGCTGATCATTCCTGTAGTGACGGGTGGCGCTAGTATGTAAGGTGTGCAGTTCATCTTGCGGTAGTTAAAATTAATTTGAATTAGCACTCAGCTATCGATTTAGGTTAATTATACTACACGGTATTGTGTAGTACTAGCAAACTGCCCGTGTGTTGCAACGGGAGAAAAATCATGACCACTAAGGATGAGACTATCTATCGGTTGCTTCCTGTTGTGCCTGTCTGGAGAATTAAGTAATGAACAACAATTTATTAGATGATGGACGGTTTCTAGCCATATATTTCTCTAGAATGAAGTGCAGAAAATCATTTATTCTTCGTGGTTTCAAGAACTAAATCGTCATCTGCTCACGCAAGTCAATCAAACCTTCTGTTTCCCTGGCTGCTAATGTATCTTATACACACTCTTTCCTTAAGTACATCGCACTTATCATCTCTCAAGCTCGGGACTCTCCTGTTCTGGATTAATCTCTTTACCCTTTAATAGCAAATCTAGAAGGCCAGAAATGACAAAGATTTAGGCGGGGAAAACAGTGCTATATATCCACTCTATTCTCCATCTAATTGTACTGGTTATGACTCTAATTCTGCCAGATGTCTATCTTACAAATTAAATCCAGTGCACTCATCTATCTAAGAAGCAATGAAAATCAACAAAACCAACAACGTTGACAGGTGAAAAAACAACATAAACCAAACAAACACGCAGATCAGGAACAATATAGTGTATCTTTGCCTGCACAGACTATTTACATTTTTGACACGCTTGCTTGGACACCATTCAACCATGAATCTTGCTCTAAAAATAACCTACGAAATAGAACATTCAGCTTTGAACAAGTGAGACCATATTCAGTTCAGAGAGAAACAGAACAGAAGTGGGCTACAATTAGAGAAGCTAACTGACATTTCCTAGCATAGAGAAGCTAACTGACCATCGTACATGAAGGAACACAGGTGTGCAGTAAATGGTGCTCGCTGAGCAGGGTGCAGGTGGCCGTCGGCGGTGACTATGTACTGCCGCTGTGGGCACACGAAATCGGGGATTCAGGGGAAGCAGTTGTTGGCACGGACGAATAGGCGAGTAGGCGACACATCGTGCCCAGCCGCGGAGGCGCCGGGGATCCGGGGCGGAGGCATGCGTTGCCGGTGTGGGAGCTGGAGAGGCGCGCCGCGGTCGACGCCGAGGGACACCAGGGATCCTCTGGGAGCCGGCCACCATAAGCGAGCTGACGGCGGCGAGCTCCATCCGCACGCGGAGGAAGGTCCACGACGGACCCGACGCACAGAGGCATCACATAGGACCTTCTGCTCGGCGGCCGGGGACGCGGGGCACAGGGGTACGGCGGATGTCCTCCTGGTCAGCGGCACAGGGGTGGCCCGTAGGGCCTCCTTCTTGGTGGCCGGGCCCCGTGGAGTCTGCCTGGTCGGCGGTGGATCCAGATCGGTCGTAGAGGTCCTCCTCATCTCCTCTCTTTGCGTTGACAAAAACGAACCGGTAAGTAAAAGGACTGCGGGTTGTTTTCAATATAATGGAGGGACTAAAGTGCAAAATGACCACGACGTACCACCACGGTCGCTTATCAATATTATATAGTAGAGATATAGCGGTAGAAGAAAAAAGTGATAATAAACTTCTACTCCTGAACCGTGGGCTGAATCTTTTGCAGCCCAAAACTAGCCCAATCAACATAAATGGTTCGATGAAATATATGCTGCACGCGGATATTGGGTAGTATGATGCACCACAAAACATGCCTACTTTATTTGTACATAATTCATATGACATGAAATTAATTTCCTTCATAAGTATTTATATGCCATAAAGTGTATGGTTAATGTCATTACTTCTGGGAAATATATATGGGCTTGCCATAAATAGATTTCAGATTTCCTTGTTAAATCTCAAAGACGGTGTATGGCAAAGGGTGGATGTGCAATAGTTAGTCTCACATTACTACTTGTGGAGGAGTGAGACCGGAAATTCACTTTGGCACCCAAACTCATATGCTACGGCTGAATAAGCAAAATGAAAAAATAGTAAAACATTTCATATTTTTTTTGAAAAATTGGTGATAGAATATGCAAGTTTCGTACATACGTGTCAAATTTCGTGGTGAAATGAACTTTTTAGTGCTATGTGAAAAAAAAGAAAACAAATCATTGGTCAAAATAAGATTTAGAAAAGATGTTTTTTAAAAGCACTGATTTTGGTTTTTCGCACAGAGCACCATACATGTTATTTCATCACGAAAATTGACACGCATGTAACACATTTTTATAGGTTGGTCACCTTTTTTTTTAATGTTTTACTGTGTTTTTCAATTTGTGACAAAATGCCCCTCTAGGGGTGAGACCTCTTGTGTAGTGGAGTTTCGTTAGCTCACTAAGTAATTGAAATGTCGAGAAAAAGAGAACAACATGCCAGGCCAAGTAGCCAATTCGTTGCATCGAAAGGTCCAATGGACACTCGGGCTCCATGGAGCTCGATCTTTGAAAAAAGTATCAAAACCTATGTTTCAAAACAAAATCCCAAAACAAAATCGTGGATTATACAATGTCGAACTCCACCAGTGTGTAAAAACAATACGAAATAATTTATATTTTAGGCTACATAAAAATTATAAATCTAACAAATTTTAATTTTTTGAAAAAGCATATTGTCACCTCACCCAGATCCACACTTTTGTCACTTCTGCTCACCCAACATACAAAACATTTCGTATTGTTTTTTCTCATAACAGTAGAGTTTAATTATCTAAGTCAGGGAATATTTTCTGAATATTTTGAAACTTACATTTGACATTTTATTTTTTTTCCATAAAAAACCCTTCATGGAGCCGCGTTTCGCATACTATCTGATTTGGTTCATGCTGCTTCTCTCCCATCGTCAATACTGCAGCCTACGCTGAATACCTAAAAGGCTACACAGCTTGCCCAGTCCCATCGACCGGCGCAGAGAGTGCACAGCATTTCTCTCCGCCCATCCAAGACTTCTCCATTTGCATCCAAAACTTCGCGCACTCCCAGCCTCCCAGGAGCAGGAGGGCCTCGGTAGCAACGCACATTGCGGGAGAAGGAGCAGCGGAGACGTCGGCGGCGGTTCGCTGTCGGGAGGAGGCGCGCGCGGCGGCTACCGCGGTGAGGCGCTAGCTTCTGCCGTGGATCGCGGTCAGCCTAGGTGCTTCACCGCCATATCTACGGACTGCTCCGCCTCGGTCAAGGTATCCATCCTCCGTGATTTGTAGACTGTAGTGTACGCCCGAAGTCTGTTCGATCAAATGCCCCGCTAGCTATGCGAAGTCATCGCCGGAATGTATCTCTCGATTGAGTAACGAGACAATAATTGAACTGAATTTGTTAAAACCTGTAGAGAAAGGAAGTGTTCACACGTAGTTATCGCCGGAATTAGCTTGTGATTCACCTAATTATCTATCACTAGGATCATCACGTGGTTATGGTTGGGTTACTCTGGACTATGCGATCTTTCCTCAACTTGTTTTTGTGCATCCACTTCCGGTCAATGAAGATCAATATTACTTCTTTCAGCATTGGGAAATTGACTTTCTTTCTGGATATGTGAAACATGGCCTAGTAAACAACCTAGTAGTGGTGGCTCCTTTTGTAATTAATCTGGTAATTGTGCGAGTAAAATCTGGTTGTTGTTTTGGAGAAACCTGGTAGCTATTCTAAACAATGGATCGGAGAACCTGGTAGCTCTTTACTGTAAATAATCTGGTAGGTGCGTGGGGAAAATCCGGTAAATGGTTTGGAGAAACCTTTTAGCTATTCATAAACAAATCGGTATATGTATTATAGTGCACAGCTGCATTTCACAGCGCCCGTCCAAGACTTTCCTCCCTCCATTTGACCATTTGCATCCAAGAGCAAGGAATCACTGTAGCACAATTCGATAAGTATTTGAGTATCGAAATCACGAGGAGCTGAAGGTAAACTATCTATTCTCTAAAGCCATATAACCCTCTTATATGACTGTTTGTGCAAAGCAATAAGTTTAAATATGAAAGGAACTAACTAATGAAAATAAGTGATATGGAATGAGTTTATCTAGTAACAAGTTTCTCAATCAAGTTTCAAACGCAAGTTTCTTAGAGCAAGTTTCTCAAAGTGGCAAATAGCAAATATCTCAAGGGAGCAAATGTTTTAGCAATTGTTATTTCATTCGTGTGGTTGTCACAGTTAGTGAAGCACATGTTTCAATCTTAATTGTTTCTTCTAGGAATGAGCCATAAATAGGTGTAGCTAAGTAAATGAACTAAAACCTCTATGATGGATCTCATGGCCAATTAAATGAGCACACAAGAATTATTAATTAAGACATAAAAGTCCCACCATAGCCTTAAGTTCTAAGGTCCCCTATATATCCCCCAATAAAGTAACTTCATGACTCGGTCTCAGGTTTACATGTCCTCCCAAGTCTCCCTCACTCCATTACATTACCGGTGATCACCTTACATGCATTCCCCAACATATGTGTTCACTCATATATTGTAAATAAAGACAATCATAAAAGATAACAAAACTTGTATGCAACCAATCAACGAACTATTTCACTATTGCCATGAACAAATCACTTCTCAAACATAGATGGGGAGACACAATAGATCAAGGGAATAGTATATTGCATCATATATCATGTTTGCCAAGAGTTTACAGTGGAGAGATGGAGATGATCTTGCTGTAGATGTTGATGATGAACACACCGGAGGGGGGTGGAGCCCTCCGGAGGTGATTCCGACGGCGTTTCCCCCCTCCAATCTTCTCCGGCGGCAGCCTTCTGACTCTCTGTTTCGTGGTTTTGTGTTTCTCCGCCGCCTCCTCCCGAAACTCACCGGGGGACTATTTTTATAGCCGGTTTTAGGTCAAGACGAACCCACGGAGATGAAAACGGACGGCATCGGAGCCACGAGGGGGAAAAGAGGGGTCCTCACGCGGCCAGGGAATCTGACCGCTTGGGGCCCTCTAGATTCCAGCTGGTTGGGCTTCTGGTCTTCATTTTCAGCCCATTGCGTTCGTCTGGAAAATTCAGAACCGTGCTCTTTGGCCTTACCCTTTTTGGAGTCCCGAAGCTCCCGGAAAGTCCGAAACACTAAAAAAGACGTTTTCTGGAAAACAGAGTTAGAACCAAAAGAAGGAGAATTGTTTAGAAAATCACCGAAATCATTATAAAACATGAATATAACATCATATAAGTTACAAATATGTAGGAATATCTAGTAATAACATGCAAAGTTCATGTATGCATTTTACATGCATCAGACATCTGAAATAGTCACAGGAATCTCAGCAGGTGTATTATTAACAGGAGGTGCAATATTAGCAGATACCGGGAAAATGGATTCTTGAATTATTGGAGCTGGGACATATACCCGTTTTTCCTCCAAAATTATTTCCCGAGGTGTTATGCTCCCCCTCATCACATCATTTTCCAGGAACACAGCGTGTCTTGTTTCAACAAACTTAGTTGCCTGATTTGGACAATAAAATCGATATGCTTTAGATTTGTCAGGATAACCAATAAAATGGCAACTGACTGTCTTGGGGTCTAATTTTCCCATAACCGGATTGAAAATCCTTGCTTCAGCAGGACAGCCCCATACATGAAAATGATTCACGGTTGGCTTTTTTCTAGTCCATAATTCATACGGTGTTTTGGGCACCGATTTACTAGGAACCCTGTTAAGAATATGTGCTGCTGTTTTAAGGGCTTCCATCCATAAATTTACCGGCAGAGTGGAGTGGCTTAACATACTCCGCACCATATCCATAAGTGTGCGGTTTCGCCTTTCAGCCACCCCGTTTTGTTGGGGTTCGCCCGGTGCTGAGTACTGGGCTACAATGCCATTTTCCTGTAAGAATTTTACAAAACGGTCCAGCAATTTGGCCATAAGTAGTATGTCTGCCGTAGTATTCACCACCACGATTAGATCTTACAACTTTAATTCTTTATTACATTGATTTTCAACCTCAGCTTTGAAAATCTTGAACTTGTCTAATGCCTCTGACCTTTATTTAATTTGATAAATATATCCATAACGGGAGAAATCATCGATGCACGTTATGAAAGAATTAAAACCATCCATCAATCTCACATTAAACGGACCACATATATCTGTATGAATTAATTCCAAACTCCCGTGCTTCGATTTGCACCTTCTTAATTTTCTTGGCATATTTCCTTTGATGCAATCAATACAATGATCATCGGTGCGCCAGAAAAAGAGCTTAATGGCGTGAATCACACGCTCGTTGGGAGACCCCAAGAGGAAGGTATGACAGTTCAGCAGCAAGTTTTCCCTCAGAAAGAAACCAAGGTTATCGAACCAGTAGGAGCAGCAACTCTTCAGAAGGTTGTTGGCGGCGCCGTTACTCGATCACCAACGTGGAATCTGCACACAACACAATCAAACTACTTTGCCCCAACGAAACAGTGAGGTTGTCAATCTCACGGCTTGCTGAAAACAAAGGATTAAACGTATGGTGTGGAAAATGAGTATTAAATTGCAGAGAATGAAAAAGGAACAGTTTGCAGTTTGTGGTTGTTTAATCAGTGTAAAAGAATGGACCGGGGTCCACAGTTCACTAGTGGTGTCTCTCCATAAAAGATAACTAACATGTTGGGTGAACAAATTACAGCTGGGCAATTGACAAATAGTGAGCGCATGACAATGCATATACATGACATGTTGACTACTATGATATTTAATTGGGCATTACGACATAATACATAGACCGTTATCCAACAGCATCTATGACTAATAATCCACCGCCGGGTTGTCATCCGAGTCCCCCGTTGGTATTAAGTTGCAAGCAACGGATAATTGCATTAAGTAAAGTGCGTAATGTAAACAAACACATATGCCCGTGGACATAGCATCGTTAGGTTATCCCTAGTGGCAACAGCACATCCACAACCTTAGAACTTTCTGTCACTGTCCCAGGTTAAACGGAGCATGAACCCACTATCTAGCATAAATACTCTCTCTTGGAGTTACAAGCATCTACTTGGCCAAAGCATCTACGAGTAACGGAAAGCATGCAAGATCTTAAATAACATATAAGATAGATTGATAATCAACTTGACATATATTCAATATTCATCGGATCCCAGCAAACACAACATGTAGCATTACAATAATATGATCTTGATCATGTAGGGCAGCTCACAAGATCTAAACATGATGGCACAAAGTGGAGAGACAACCATCTAGCTACTGCTATGGACCCGTAGTCCAAGGATGAACTACTCACGCATCACTCCGGAGGCAGGCATGGCGATGTAGAAGCCTCCGGTGACGATTCCCCTCTCCGGCAGGGTGCCGGGAAGAGGTTCTGAACCCTCCCGAGCTAGGGTTGACGGCGGCGGCGTCTCTGGAACTTTTCGTGGATATTTGCTCAGGTACTTAGGGTTTTCGCGTCGGGGGGAATAAGTAGGCGAAAGGGCGGCGGCTGGGACCCCCGAGGGGCCCACACCACCCTAGGGCGCGGCAGAGGGGGGCCCGCGCCCTAGGTGCGTGTGGCCTCCTGGCCCTCCTCTGTTGCTCCTTCGCTCAGGCGTGTTCTGGAAAAATAGGGACCCCCGTGTAGTTTCGTCCAATTCCGAGAATATTTCCAGACTAGCTTTTCTGGAATACAAAAACAGCAGAAAACAGGAACTGGCACTTCGGCATCTTGTTAATAGGTTAGTCCCAAAAAATGTATAAAAGTGATATAAAGTAGATGCAAAACATGTAGCAATTGGTATAAAACAAGCATGGAACATCAAAAATTATAGATACGTTTGAGACGTATCAGCATCCCCAAGCTTAGTTCCTACTCGTCCTCGAGTAGGTAAACGATAAAAACAAAATAATTTTTGAGGTGACATGCTACATCATAATCTTGATCATATAATATTGCAAGGCACATGTAAATGAATGAAGTGATCCAAGTCAATGGTCTATAATTTGCTACCAAATAGATAATGAGTAAACAATGAATCACACAAGCTAAACGTTTTCATGAATAGTACTTTCGAGACAAGCATCAAACAGTTTTGCATAAGTGTTAACTCATAAAGCAATAGTTTCTAATAAAAGGTATTTAATCAACACAAAGGAAGAATTTAGTTTCAGCATTTGCTTCAACTTTCAACATATTTATCTCATGGATATTGTCAACACAAAGTAGTATAACAAGTCCAATACATTGCATATAACGCATGTTGTAACAAAGTTGACACTAGTGTTTGCTTGTGGAAGACAGAAAGAATAGGAAAACTGACTCAACATAAAAGTAAAAGAAAGGCCCTTCGCAGAGGGAAGCAGGGATTAATCATGTGCTAGAGCTTTTAGGTTTTTGAAAGCATATAGAGATTGCATAAAATATTTGATACTCCTCCCAACCTTGCTAACACAAGCCATGGCTAACCGAATCCTCGGGTGCCTTCCATCAATCACATACCATGGAGGAGTATCTATTTTTGAGAGGTGTTTGTTAATTGTCAACGAATGGTAGCGGGTGAGAACAGTATTCTACCTGTCGAACGGACTTTTAAGAGCGGCTCCCATGAAGGACGTTATTTCTACCAGCAAGGCAGATCATCCCTCTTTCTCTTTGGTTTACACACATTCAGGTATTTCACTGTTTGTCATTGCTTACTGATGAATCAGGGCAAAAGTGTGAAGAGAATTAATTGGTTAAAGTTGTAATTAATTGGGACTGGGCACCCCGTTGCCAGCTCTTTTTGCAAGTTATTGGATAAGCGGATGTATATGCCACTAGTCCAGGTGTAAAAGTCCATTCGACAAATAGAATAAAGAATAACCACACTAATTCCTCATGAGCTAGTAAACATTGACACAAAAAGGGAATAATAACATTTTGAATAATTTAAAGGTAGCACATGAAAAATTTACTTGGAGTGGCAAGGAAATACCACATATAGGTAGTTATGGTGGACACAAATGGCATGGATTTTGGCTCAAGGATTTGGATGCACGAGAAGCATTCCCTCTCAGTACAGAGTTTAGGCTAGCAAGGTTATGTAAGCAAACAAGAATATCAACCCGTACACCAAGTTTTATATGACAAACATATTGCAAACGTTATAAGACTTCATACCGTCTTCCTTGTTAACCAAACCCTGTTATTAGAAAATATCTAGACCTTAGAGATACCGATGCAAACCAAATTTTCAACAAGCTTTACGGTAGTTCTTCACTAATAGGCTTAACTCATGTGATGCACAATTTAATCATGATCTACTTGTTAACTCAAAACAATTGACAAGCATCAAGTTATCCATTAGTGATCTACAAGATTAAGCAAGTTTTTCCTTATACCAATTACCACATGCAACATTTTCTGAACCAACCAAACACCAATCAATTTATTTCATCAACTCTCCAAACAAATATAAGTGAAGCAAGAGAGTACTTTCTACAAAAGAAAGCTAATAGCTCTGACAAGAGATACATGAAAACAAGAGCTAAAAGCTGAACAGCGCTAGATATGAATACTCAACAAATATAAGTGAAGAATAGGAGTATTCTCATGAAAAAGCGGAGCGTGTCTCTCTCCCAATCAAGAATGCTAGGGTCCAGTCAAGCTTTATTGAAAATAAAAGTGCAATACTGAAAATAAAAGCACACAGACGCTCCAAGAAAAGCACATATGATGTGAAAGAATTAAAATATAGTTTCACTAGAGATGACCTGATAATTTTGACGATGAAGAAGGGGATGCCTTGGGCATCCCCAAGCTTAGACGCTTGAGTCTTCTTGAAATATGCTGGGGAGATCCATGGGAGCCTCCCCAAGCTTAAGCTCTTCACTCTTCTTGATCCTATTATATCATCCTTCTCTCTTGACCCTTGAAAACTTCCGTCACACCAAACTCAAAGTAGATCTCATTAGAGGGTTAGTGCATAATCAAAAATTCACATGTTCTATAAGACGCAATATGATTTGTTACTTTAAACATTAGCTACAGCCACTGATGTTATGTGAAGCTCTTCCACCCAAAAAAGAATTTCACTCAACACTAGTAAAAGAGAGAATGCAAAATAAAAAGGCATAATCTGTCTAAAACAGAACAGTCCGCAAAGACGAATTTTTTCGAGGCACTTACGACGCTCAGATCGAAAACTCTGAACTAATGAAAGTTTCAGACATTCATAAAGATTACGCAAAAAATTTCAGATTTAATTAACAATCTGGTGATTTTAGGAATTTCGTACAGTGAACAGCAAAAATCTGTTTCTGCGCAGCAATCAAAATTAAGCATCATCTTAACATTAGAGGCTACTCTTGGCACAACAATGCGAGAAAATAAAGATACAAAGGAGTTGCTACAGAAGTAAACACTCCTTGACTCAATAAAAGAAAAATTGCAGAAAAAAATAATGGGTTGCCTCCCATAAGCGCTTTTCTTTAACGCCTTTTAGCTAGGCACAAAGCATGCATCAAGTATTACCAAGTGAAGAAGCATCAACATTGTAATTTGTTCGAACAATAGAATCATAAGGTGGCTTAATCTTCTTCCTAGGAAAGTGTTCCATACCTTTCTTGAGAGGAAATTGATATTTTATATTCCCTTCTTTCATATCAATAATAGCACCTACAGTCTAAGAAAAGGTCTTCCCAGCACAATAGGGCATGATGGATTGCATTCAATATCCAAGACAATAAAATCAACGGGGACATAATTGTTGTTAACCATGATAAGAACATCATCAATTCTTCCCAAAGGTTTTTTAATAGTAGAATCACAAGGTGAACATCCAAGTAACAATTTTCCAAAGGTGCTAAATCAAGCATATCATATAATCTTTTAGGCATAACAGAAATACTAGCACCAAGGTCACACAAAGCATTGCAATCAAAGTCATTCAATTTCATTTAATGATGGGCTCCCAACCATCTTCTAACTTCCTAGGGATAGAAGCTTCATGTTTTAATTTTCTTCCCTAACTTGCATGAGAGCATTAGTAATATGTTTAGTAAAAGCCATGTTTATAGCACTAGCATTAGGACTTCTAGCTAGCTTTTGCAAGAACTTAATTACTTCAGAAATATTGCAACCATCAAAATCAAAGTCATTATTATCAAAAGTAATGGAGTTATTATCTTCCTTATTGCTAGAAATTTCAGCATCTTTATCAAGGACAGTTTCAGAGTTATCAGGCAATTTAGGACATTTTGCAATAGAAGTGGAAACATTACCAACACCAATTATCTTGCCATTAATGGTAGGAGGTTTGTTAACACTTGAGTTTGAAGCATTTTCAGAAGTAGTAATAGTATAAACTCTAGCAATATTATTCTTTCTAGCAATTTCATCCTCTCTTTCCCATCTAGCATGCAATTCAGCTAACATCCTCACATTGTTATCAATTTTAACTTGTATAGCATTGAGAGTTTTGCTCTCTTTAACATCATGAGGCATGTTCTTTAGTTTCAACAAGTCAACATCAAGAGCAAGACTATCAACTTTAGAGGAAAGCACATCAATTTTCCCAAATTTCTCCTCAACAGTTTTATTGAAAGCAGTTTGTGTACTAATAAATCCTTAAGCATAACTTCAAGATCGAGGGTACACTCTTATTATTGTTGTAGGAGTTACTATAGGAATTTCCATAACCATTGCCACTATTAGAAGGATAGGGCCTATAATTGCTATTACCAAAATTATTCCTATAAGCATTGTTGTTGAATTATTATTTTTAATGAAGTTCACATCAACATGCTCTTCTTGAGCAACCAAAGAAGCTAAAGGAACATTATTTGGATCAACATGTGTTTGACCATTTGCAAGCATAGACATAATAGTATCAATTTTGGCACTCAAGGAAGAGGTTTCCTCAACAGAATTTACCTTCTTACCTGTTGGAGCTCTCTCGGTGTGCCACTCAGAATAATTAATCATCATATCATCAAGAAGCTTTGTTGCAGCACCCAAAGTGATGGACATAAAGGTACCTCCAGCGGCCGAATCCAATAAATTCCTTGAAGAAAAATTTAATCCTGCATAGAAGGTTTGGATGATCATCCAAGTAGTCAGTCCATGAGTGGGACAATTTTTAACCAATGATTTCATTCTCTCCCATGCTTGAGCAACATGTTCATTATCAAATTGCTTAAAATTCATTATGCTACTTCTCAAAGAAATAATCTTAGCAGGAGGATAATATTTTCCAATAAAAGCATCTTTGCATTTAGTCCATGAATCAATACTATTTCTAGGCAAAGATAGCAACCATTCTTTAGCACGTCCTCTCAAGGAGAAAGGAAAAAGTTTCAGTTTAATAATATCACCATCTACTTCCTTGAGCTTTTGCATTTCACAAAGTTCAACAAAGTTATTAAGGTGAACAGCAGCATCATCAGTACTAACACCAGAAAATTGCTCTTTCATAACAAGATTTAAAAGTGCAGGTTTAATTTCATAAAATTCTGCTGAAGCAGCAGGTGGAGCAATAGGTGTGCATATGAAATCATTGTTGTTCGTGCTAGTGAAATCACACAACTTAGTGTTCTCAGGAGTACTCATTTTAGCAGAAATAAAAACAGTACAGAAAATAACTTGAAAGTAAACTAGATGCAAGTAACTAATTTTTTTGTGTTTTTGATAATTGAAAGCAAACAAGATAAAATAAAATAAACTAAGCAAGACAAAAACAAAGTAAAGAGATTGGAAGCGTGAAACTCCCCTTGCAGAAGACTGCTGTCTCCCCGGCAACGGCGCCAGAAAAATAGCTTGATGACGTGAATCACACGTTCGTTGGGAGACCCCAAGAGGAAGGTATGATGCAGTCAGCAGCAAGTTTTCCCTCAGAAAGAAACCAAGGTTATCGAACCAGTAGGAGCAGCAACTCTTCAGAAGGTTGTTGGGCGCCGTACTGATCACCAACGTGGAATCTGCACACAACACAATCAAACTACTTTGCCCCAACGAAACAGTGAGGTTGTCAATCTCACGGCTTGCTGAAAACAAAGGATTAAACGTATGGTGTGGAAAATGAGTATTAAATTGCAGAGAATGAAAAAGGAACAGTTTGCAGTTTGTGGTTGTTTAATCAGTGTAAAAGAATGGACCGGGGTCCACAGTTCACTAGTGGTGTCTCTCCATAAAAGATAACTAACATGTTGGGTGAACAAATTACAGCTGGGCAATTGACAAATAGTGAGCGCATGACAATGCATATACATGACATGTTGACTACTATGATATTTAATTGGGCATTACGACAAATACATAGACCGTTATCCAACAGCATCTATGACTAATAATCCACCGCCGGGTTGTCATCCGAGTCCCCCGTTGGTATTAAGTTGCAAGCAACGGATAATTGCATTAAGTAAAGTGCGTAATGTAAACAAACACATATGCCCGTGGACATAGCATCGTTAGGTTATCCCTAGTGGCAACAGCACATCCACAACCTTAGAACTTTCTGTCACTGTCCCAGTTAAACGGAGCATGAACCCACTATCTAGCATAAATACTCTCTCTTGGAGTTACAAGCATCTACTTGGCCAAAGCATCTACGAGTAACGGAAAGCATGCAAGATCTTAAATAACATATAAGATAGATTGATAATCAACTTGACATATATTCAATATTCATCGGATCCCAGCAAACACAACATGTAGCATTACAATAATATGATCTTGATCATGTAGGGCAGCTCACAAGATCTAAACATGATGGCACAAAGTGGAGAGACAACCATCTAGCTACTGCTATGGACCCGTAGTCCAAGGATGAACTACTCACGCATCACTCCGGAGGCAGGCATGGCGATGTAGAAGCCTCCGGTGACGATTCCCCTCTCCGGCAGGGTGCCGGGAAGAGGTTCTGAACCCTCCCGAGCTAGGGTTGACGGCGGCGGCGTCTCTGGAACTTTTCGTGGATATTTGCTCAGGCACTTAGGGTTTTCGCGTCGGGGGGAATAAGTAGGCGAAAGGGCGGCGGCTGGAGACCCCCGAGGGGCCCACACCACCCTAGGGCGCGGCAGAGGGGGGCCCGCGCCCTAGGTGCGTGTGGCCCTCCTGGCTCTCCTCTGTTGCTCCTTCGTCCGTCAGGCGTGTTCTGGAAAAATAGGGACCCCCGTGAAGTTTCGTCCAATTCCGAGAATATTTCCAGACTAGCTTTTCTGGAATACAAAAACAGCAGAAAACAGGAACTGGCACTTCGGCATCTTGTTAATAGGTTAGTCCCAAAAAATGTATAAAAGTGATATAAAGTAGATGCAAAACATGTAGCAATTGGTATAAAACAAGCATGGAACATCAAAAATTATAGATACGTTTGATACGTATCAATAACCATCATCATCTAAACATGAAACGGAAACTAAATTCCGTTTCATCGAGGGTACATAGAGAACATTATTTAGTTGAAGTCTAAAACTACTATGAAGTATGAGAGTGAAATCACCAAGCGCCTCGGCATAAGCTTCAACACCATTAGCAACTCTAATTATTCTTTCCCCTCTTTTTAGGGTCCTCGTCATATTGAATCCCTGCAACGAATTTGCAATATGAATTGTTGCACCTGAATCATTCCACCAAGTATTGGTGGCATAATTAACATAAAGGGATTCTTCAACAAAAACAATAACATCGGTACCTTTTTCTTTGAGCCATCTCTTGAAGCCAAAACAATCCTTTTGCCTATGCCCACCTTTTCCACAAAAGTGGCAAGCATTAGATTTATTTTCTTCCGCATTAGGTGCTCCTTCTGACTTCTTTTGCTGTGAACCTTTTGAAGATTGGCCTTTTTCCTTGAACTTATTAGGCTTGGGCTTCATATAATCATTCACAAATTTTTTATACCTCTTTACTACCTATATGAAAGACGGGCCATTTCTCGCGCCCTCCGCGCTCGTGCACTATTCATCACTGTTCTAATGAACAGTAAAGAACATTGCTTCGATCCCCTCCGTCGCCTGCCGATCGGACGGTCCGCGCGGCCTCCTCGTGACTAGTTCGCAAAAACACCCCTCGCAAGCCGAGAAATAGCTCCGCAGCCCTCACTTTACCGAAGCGAAGGACCAAAACGCAATGTTAAAAAAACACAGGGACCCCGTCGTAAAACTGCGCAGACTCCCCCCTCTCTCCCTTCTCGCTCAAACGCGACGGTGGAGTCGCCGCCGGCGCCGACGCGCCGTTCCGCCGCTCCGGTGCTCCCCGTCCAGATCGACGGACACGTCAGGCTCCGCCGTCCTCGCCTCCACCTCCTCGCCGAGTTTTGCGTCCCGAAACGCCGCGGCCCCGCCAGAATCGACGCCGACGCGCTCGCAGCCCGCCGCCGCGTCCACACGCCGCAGCCGCCCCTACGGCGATCTACAGGCGGCGGCGCTGCCACCCCCAGGTTGCCCGCGTCGAGGCGCGTCCAGTGCGACCGCCCGCGCGTCCTGGGTCGCCGTCATTCGACGTCGGCGTCCGTGTCGCCGCTGCGGCAGCTCGGCCCGCCGGTGACGTCAATGTGACATCTCGGCGGGCCTGGGCTGGGCCGTGGGCCGGTGGCTGGGCCGGCCTGCTTGCTGTGTGCCTGCGTCGGCTCCTTTTTTTTTTTCCTATTATTCAAAACTTTTGTAACTTTTAGAATACAGCTCCAAATCAATTCCGACCAATTTCTATCAAAATGTAAAAATCAATATAGTCATTTCAAATGCTTTGGGACCTTTTCCAAATTATTTCAAATCTTATTTTCCAAATAAATATAATTGAACCAAATAACAAAATTTTAAAAAACCATGCTTCAAATAATTCAAAACACTTTACACATACTGTTCTACTGTATTTAGACAATTTCAACATTCTGCAAAATCAGAAACTTATACAGGTGAATATTTAGAAATAATCCAAACTCAATTCCTCTAATTATTGATTGAATTTCACGAATGCTCATGTGATGTATTCCTTCCGGTTATGGATTTAAATTAAATTTTTCAGGCAAAATACCAACTTACTACATCACTTCAAATAGACTAATATTTAGAGACAATTCAAATACAGCTCCAAATCAATTCAACCCAATTTCTACCAAACTGTAAAAATCAAAATAGCCATTTCAGATGCTTTGGGACCTTTTCCAAATTATTTCAAAACTTATTTTCCAAACAAATATAATTGAACCAAATAACGAAATTTAAAAAAGATCATGCTTCAAATAATTTAAAACACTTTATAGATACTGTTCTACAGTATTTAGACAATTCCGGAAACCTACTAAATGCTGTGAAATCAGAAACTTATACAGGTTAATATTTCAAAATAATCCATAACAATAATATATTTCATCTAATTATGGTGCTAAATTAGAAAATTACGGAGACAATTCAAATACAGCTCCAAATCAATTCAGCCCAATTTCTACCAAACTGTAAAAATCTAAGTAGCCATTTCAAATGCTTTGGGACCTTTTCCAAATTATTTCAAACTTATTTTCCAAATAAATATAATTGAACCAATTCAAATACAGCTCCAAATCAATTCAGCCCAATTTCTACCAAACTGTAAAAATCTAAGTACCCATTTCAAATGCTTTGGGACCTTTTCCAAAATATTTCTAAACTTATTTTCCAAATAAATATAATTGAACCAAATAACGAAATTAAAAAAAGATTATGCTTCAAATAATTTAAAACACTTTATAGATACTGTTCTACAATATTTAGACAATTCTGAAAAACTACTAAATGCTGCAAAATCAGAAACTTATACAGGTTAATATTTCGAAATAATCCATAACGATAATATATTTCCTATAATTATGGTGCTAAATTAGAAAATTACGGCAAAATGGAACCATATTTGGTCAATTCAGTTCAGCTAACATATTTACAGGTAATATAACTTAAATCTCTCTAACTATGCAGCTAAATTTCAAAGATGTTTGATTAGATGAATATTTGAAGAAAATGCAAATTCATATCCTCTAATTATGGATTGAATTTAAACCAAATTTAATAAATGCTCACATAATGTATTTCCCCTAATTATGAAGTTAAATTAAATATTTAAGACAGAACACCAACATATTATATGTAAGAAAGTTATAGCAAAATGGAACCATATTTGATCACTCCAATTTAGCTAACATATTTCGAGGTGATATAACTTAAATCTCTCTGACTATGTAGTTAAATTTAAAAAAAATGCTTGATTAGATGAATATTTACATAAAATGCAAATTCATACTCTCTAATTATGGACTGAATTTAAATTAAATTTAATAAACGCTTATATAATATATTTCCTCCAGTTATTGAGTACGATTAAATATTCAATAAAAATACAAACATACTACATCAATTCAGATAAGTTAATATTTAGATAGAATATAACTGAACTCCCTCCAATGATGTAATTCAATTTAATAAACGCTTACATTGAACTTAACTCTCTCTAACTATGTAGTTAAATTTAAATAATGCTTGACTAGATGCATATATTGGAGAAAACACAAATTCGTTTTCTCTAAAAATGGATTGAATTTAATAGATGTTAATACAACATGTTCACCATTTCGATTCGCAAAATATATTGATTTCAATTCAATGAATGCTCAAATTGAACTTAGCTCTCTCTAATGTCACCATTTCTATTCACAAAAGATATTATGTAACAAAAAACAAAAAAAAGTTATATTCACAAAAATATCAACCAAGTGCGCGGCGTGACGCCGCGCCAAAATTCAACTAGTCTTCCGTGAATGAGCAAACTGATTAATATGCTCAATTCTGTCAGCCTTAAGCCTTTCTTCCTCTTGCACACATCGCGCCATCATTTCATCAATCTCCCATTTAATTTCATCAATTGCAAACCCTAGAGCCTTAATTTAATCCATCAGTATTCATTTCTTCAAGCTTTAGGGCTAAAAACTTAACAAAAACAAGGCCAAAGCATAACATGATCATAACCAGGAAGAACATCTTAATAAACAGCATAGCATGCTTGATCTAAACATGAACTTTAGCAAGGAAACTTAATAGATCAAGCAAGATTTCGAGCTAGGGCTCAAAACTTGAGAGCTAGAGGCTCTGATACCATTGTTGTAAATTTGCAGAATCATCAAGCACAAGTTTGAGCCACAAAATGAAGATGAATAGAAAGATTACCTTGATCTTGTGATGATGCCATGCCTTCTATTGATGCTCACACCACCTCCTGATGGAGCAGTCTGTGCTTAGGTTCTTCCTAGTGCTTTAGTGCTTGCCTGATCGGTGGCTTTGTTTGTGAGAGAGTTGGAGAGTGAGAGAGAGAGGCAAAGAGAGCTTCTGCCACCTTCTTTCCTCTTCTTGCTTTATCTCTTGCTTTTATTTTGTTTAGCACTATGCACTAGGGGAACCAGCACCGTTGGATCAAAATTCGATGTCTCCGATCAAGACAACACATTAGAACTACTGTAGCACCGCTTACTGTAGCATTTTACTGTAGTGCCGACCTGCTGTAGCAGCCGTAAATTTTGACTTAGGAGAGCAGCCTAGATCACAAAAAATATCCAACATTCTCCCCCTTGATCATAAGGCTGAACATTATAAGCTCACTTTTTAACCAAATAATGCACTAAGACGAAAAGATTATAATGGTCTATTAGGTACCATTTAATCCAGTGACTATAGTACATCACTTCATATCAAAATGAACCTCTTTAATTTATGAGCTCCATAAACTTTATTCACACTATACATTAACTTTATTTACATAATTCTTTACATAAACATTACAGACTCATCTTTTGATAAAATGGTACACCAAGACAATAGATTACAACAGTCAATTAAGTACTGCTAAACCAAGTGACTATGGTTCCCATTCGATCTCAAAATGAGCCTTTTTGGTGAGATGGTGCCATAACTGTAGCACCGCTTACTGTAGCATTTTACTGTAGTGCCGACCTACTGTAGCAGCCGTAAATTTTGACCTAGGAGAGCAGCCTAGATCACCAAAAATATCCAACATGCATTACTCACATGCCGGGTGCCCATGTGAGTACACGTACGGGTGATGTTTGCGAAGCTCCTTTGCGTTGGAGCAGGAGAATAGGAGATGCACCAAATCCTTGCCCAAAAGAGATTGCTGCAGTCCTGCAGGGTAGAGAATTGACTGATGCCTGTAGGGCTTGTTGATTTCCTTCACCCGATCGTTTGTGCAGTCTTGTCACGAGTAGACAAAATGGTAATAAATCTACTGCGGTAGTTAAAAAGGCCTTGATTTCTTTTTCGTGGTATACATATGGGAGGGTGCAATATTGGTGAATTTGAAACTCGTTTCTTTACGCTCGAACCGTTGTTATTAGAAATTCACTAATACCGAGCAAAATTATTTATTTTCAAATATGTTGCGCTATGGGTTTAGACAAAATCGGACGAAACCGAAGGTACCTTTCGGTCTCGGCAAAACCAAAAGGAGGCCCACGTAGCCAGCAACCTTTCGGTTTGTGCCAAATACCTTCCACTTTGGGCCAAAAACAAAGGTAATAATTGGCACAACTTTATGTCAATTTTATAACAGGGTTTTAATAAAATTATTTGTGCCTTAATAAAACCCAGAAAAATACCACCATTATTAATGTAGCATACAAACTACATTAAACTCATTTTCAAAATAAAATAATTTATTAAAAAATTATCTTTAAAGCTTGATAACTCATTTACATTTTTTTTTGAAATGGGATCAAAGACCTAGCCTCTGCATCATGATGATGCACACAATTTTTTTAGGAGTAGCCAAGTATCAAAACCCTATTAATAGAACTCATTTACATGTCAATACTTATTTTTAGAATCATTTATTAAAATCATTTTGTAATTATTTACCTGTTTAAAGCTTTATAAATAATTTACCTATGAAATACTCATTTTTAGAATCATTTATTTATCATTAACTTGTTTAAAGCTTGATAAAACATTTTTAGAATCAAATATTAATGATCATTTTACCTGTTAAACATAATATTTTCAAACCAATCTTCAAACTTTGAGGGTTTATATCAAAAATGAAAGTTTCAATTTTTAGTGATTTTTAAACACCTTTTGGTTTGGCCCAAACCAAAAGATTCCTCGCTCTAGGCTGCGCCATGGCTATGGCCTCCTATTCGGTCAAGCCCAAACCAAAAGGTATATTTGAGAAATTTATACAAAAAGTAATAATAATAATAATGCTTATCGATCAATGATAAACATTTTCTAGAATTTACGATATTAGATTTTGCACAACTTTTTTGAAAGATCACATGTCATTAAAAAAGGAGTTTTAGGGTATATCAAAAACACTTTTATGGTATGAGATACATTAGAGTTGCTCTTAACTCGTAAACGTATGACCATTTGTCCAAAGTTACTGAAGGCTTTACTGAAGGTCGGGGAAACTTATATGGCTGGCAGGAAAGTGTCCCCGAGATGTGGATATTTAGTGCGCTTTTTGGCTTGATAGCATTAACAGTAAACCTTCTTTGACTGAACAGTTTCCAACTCTTTTATCGTGTGCCAATTTCAGGACTAAATTGTGCAAGAGGCAGCAAATTATAGATTTGAGTTGCCATTTAGAAGAGTCATGCGTGTTGGGATGTTGTCACGGTGGAATGTCACT
The DNA here is from genome assembly GCA_947311845.1 of Poa pratensis. Lineage (NCBI taxonomy): Eukaryota > Viridiplantae > Streptophyta > Magnoliopsida > Poales > Poaceae > Poa > Poa pratensis. The sequence goes on along the minus strand of CAMZMU010000092.1, from coordinate 16,580,159 downwards.
CTGGGTGATGTGATGAATATTCAAATTATCTGGTAAGCCTAATGTTGTTTTTTGTTGGGCACTAAATGACAATATTGAATTCACAACCAAATATGTGTAGATGTTTCTGAAGAGATCGAGATATAACTGGTGCTAACAATAAGTGCATTTGGAGGCTAAGCTCCCTCCGAAAATTGAAATATTCATGTGGCAACTCTTTCCAAACATTGTATTAACTAAATATAATATGAGAATCGAGAAATGGCATGAGTCTCCCATCAGTTATTTCAGCAAACAAGTTGAGACTACTTAGAGTTAATTTCCACCTGCATTAATTGTTCCTAGATGCGCCTGGGGTATAATTGGTTATATGCTGCGCACGCAGGTGATACCTAAATCCTCGTGGCAATCTTTTGACTAGTTTTACACTTGTGTTTGACGGGGTGAAAGTTCTATGTGATTGGTTTTTTGTTGTTTCCTCCATTCATGAGTTATACTTGCATAATGATCATAAAAGTACATGCATGAGTTATAATTTTTAGTGCTACTCCCTCCATTCCAAAATAGGTGACATATTTTATTTTCTTGCAATAATTGTTTGATGAATAACTGTTTTCTCTGTATACAAGTTTTATATGACATAAAATTGATTTCCCTATTCAGTATTCAAATGTACCTGTGGTTTTACGTATTCACATGTGGGACAATTTTGTATCCATGAAGTCAATAAACCGCAGCCTAATAGCATAGTGGTTAATCAAAATGTTCTTCTTGAAGAAGCAACGCATGTATTTTGAAACGGAGGAAGCATATGGACGCTCGCAGTTTTTTTGTTTTTGTTTTGGCAATGGTGGACCGTGGACGATGGACAAGCTGGGCCTGAACGGATCCTCCAGTCATGCCCTCATCAATACACCTAAAACTAAAAGGCTACACAGCTTGTCCAGTCCCATCAACCGGCGCAGGGAGTGCACAGCAGCATTTCACACTGCCCATCCTCCATTTGCATCCGGATTTTCGCTCCCAAACGCACGGCTCATCGTTTTGCTTGTCTTCCTATCCAGAGACGCGGGAACGCCGTCGCGACGCCGCCCTCGCTCCAGAGTAATCCTCTTCGCTCAGTCTTTCTGTTCTCTCATTTAAGACAATAGATCACGGAAGCAGTTCTTTCTTGCGCTGAATCCTTCGCCTCATCAGCTTTTGTATGCTCGTACTGATGTTTTTTTCTTCTTGTTTTCCTTGCCACTACCAGCGAGCAGTTAGCATGCCGGACAGCAGCGGCGAGACCGTGTTCGACGACCTGCCCGAGTGGCTCGTCGTCGACGAGATCCTCCTCCGGTTGCCGCGAAAGGACATACTCCGCTGCCGCGCCGTCCGCAAGTCGTGGCGCAGCGGCACTTCCACCGACAAGTTCATCCTCGACCACCACCGCCGCCAGCCCTCGCTCCCCATCATTTTACGGATCCTCGGCCGCCACCGCCACAACGAGTTCCCCAGCGAGCCCTCCATCCCCATCATCGAGCACCAGAAATAGTGGCGGACCCGGAAAAAAGTCGGAGGGTGGGCACACTCCTAAACAAAATTCGCACGGCGGATTTTTTTTTTTGCCAAATGAATACTATAAATAGCAAACTGATTCATAATAATATAAGAAAATTGTACGGCGATTAGTTTGTACATATGTTTTAAATGTGTATTATTCCAATACAAATACTAGTTACAAACATGAGCAATGAGAGCACATCACCTAAAATCTAATGATAAAAAACCAACGGTGATGAAGAAGATGCAATCCTCTTTGCTTCATGATTCCGATAATGAGCCACACTATCACTATGTCTCGTCATAATCCATTTTCAATTGCAACACACACAAGAAAAAATTAGAAATTAACGGGAAAGAAGGCAGCAGCTGGAGCGAACTAGCGATCGAGCCAGTCGGGGAGGGGAATGGGGAGATCAAGGGAAGACGAGCTGGTCCCTCTCGTTCTCATACAAGAAAGTAGCATGATTTGGGTCTATTGGGCCATGTGTAGAGGTTCTAATCTTCTGATTCTGAGTAGGTAAAAAACATGTTTTCAGAATCCTGGGTGGGCCACGGCCCACCCTGCCCACCCTCTGGGTCCGCCAGTGACCAGAAAGGCATGTGCCGCCTCCCCGGCGCCTCCAGCGATACAAAGATACGGCCCGTCCTCAGGTTCCCAGTCCGCCCTTACGACGTTCCCTTTGGCGTTGCACTCCATGCCGCCTGTGATGGCCTCCTCATCGTGTCGCAGCGTCCCGATTTCTACATCTGCAACCCGGCCACCCGCAGGTGTGCTCCCCTGCCAGTGCCACATCCTTCAGTACGACCAGACATCGCCAACCTCAACGTAGCCGGCTTCTACCGGCACCGCACATCTGGAGAACACCGGGTGATCTGGGTGGTAGCATCGACTGGGTTGCCGAATTGCTTCGTCCTCACTGTGGGATCGGACCGGCCAAGAGGCATCCAATGTCAGCCAGTTCCAGAGCACGCGTTTCTCGGTCGCTATTTACCACAGCCTGTCCACCATCGTGGCAGTCTGCACTGGGCAATTAGGCTTAAGATAACGGTATTTGACACCGTAGCGGAGACATTCAGGTTGATGAGCAGCCCAACACAGTTGGGGTACAATGTGTCATTGTTGGATATGGGCGGTACCCTTGCTATGTGCCGCATCGCCGATGACTGCCTCACTTTAGATGTTTGGCTGTTGCAGGACTATGATGCAGAGACCTGGGCTTTTCAGTATCAGATTAACCTGTTAGCGATGGAGTCATCACAACCGCATAATTTTTGGTTGAATTTTGCCTTTAGGATGGCTGTGATCAACGAGCGTGAGCTGTTGATCCAGCAATGTGGTAACCTTCTACTGCTTTGTTACATGGATGGTGTGTTTCTAGGAAATGTGGAAAGCGAAGAACATGGAAGCTGCTTTAGACTTACTGGTCATCTCTTCCAAGAGAGCATGATTTCACTTCCCTTGTTTGAGGCGCAAGAAGAAGATGATGTGAACAAGGACCCTCCGTTCGTCATGGTGCTATAAGATGCTTTGGACTCCTTGTTTGCTGCTGCGCCGTTGGAGTATCTATCCCTTATGATTCATGTCTAGTATTACTAGTAGAACTGAACAATTTGGATGGCGGAAGTAGTACTTCTGCCGTCATCATTTGGTGCTTGTTATGTTATCCCGAGGATCATGTTATTCTTTTAAGCACTTGATTATCTATGCTAATAGTACTGCTCTACTGTTCTCCCCTGTTTATTTTCAGTTTGCATTGTTGAAAACACGAAAGGCATGGTCGCACTTTGAAATGTTAATTCCTTCATGAGAAGTTATGGCATTTTAGTTGCTGAAATGGTTGGTTGAGTATCCCCTTAAGTAGATATTGTCAACAAAAAATGGCAACTATGTTTCAAGGTCTTTCACCATTTCGGAGAAAAGAGGTCGGCTGCTGCTTTTGTGTCCTAGATTTTTTTTTTGCTAGAATAAGTTACACAATGTGCTTTTGTTGTTTTCTGCGGCCTTGGAGTATCTATCATACATGATCTATGGCTTTTGTTCTTTGTTTCTTAGTTTCTAGTATTACTTGTAGATCTGAACAATTCGGATGGCTGAGGTAGCACTTCTGCAGTCATCATTTGGTGCTTGTTATGCTATCTCGAGGATCATGTTATTGTTCTGAACAATGGAGTATCTATGCTATAGAACTGTTCTCCTGTTCTCCCCTGGTTTCTTTCAGTTTCATTGTTGAAAAGCACAAAATGCATGGTTGCAGTTTGAAATGCTAATTCCTTCGTGAGAAGTTATGGTGTTTTGGTTGTTTAAATGGTTGGTTGAGAATTTTTAATATGTATCTTCATATTTTGATCTTTCATGTTCAGTACACACACTGGTCTTATTGCTTCTGGCACATGGTTGCTCCTGCTCTTTGTGTGGAGACGATGTTTTCACTGTATGGATGTACGGTATGTGCTTCATGTCTCCTTTGCTTTTATTGTTTGTGCGTGTACTGACTACTATTGGCTTGTTCCGCCAAATAGTAGTACCACCCAAATACACAATGCTCAACTACGTAGTATTGCCAGGTTGCCTAATAAATACCTGTTTTGAGAAGAAGATTTCAGTGAGAGCTATCAATGTTATTTTTCACAGATCCTGTGGCCTTGAGCGGTTGAGCCTACTCAAAGTAGGTGAATGACGGTCATCACGAAATGACAGACTTGAGCTTTATGAACCATGGACGTTTTGCAAGGTTAGTCTTGTATGTTGTATAAAAATGACCGCCTGCCTGTTTTACACGCCACATTATCAATAGACTATTCATGATGTCTCAAAGCAGTATGTTTAACATGAGTTGCCCAGTTTGACAAAAACAAGATCCCGACTTGATGCATAACCCCCACATTACTTTTTTTAAAGCTATCAGGTATGTTTCCCTACTGAGTATTTCTTTATTATTTTTCAAAAAAGTATTTACAAGATCTAACAAGATGTTAAGCCTAATTGAAGTTATAAGTCCCCAGGTCACTAGGTTAAAAGAAAGAATTCACCCAATCTGCCATGACAGAGTAAAACCTTCCTGTTAGCTTTATGCAGAAAAACAGTCATTTCATCCTTAAACCTCTTCCTGTACTCATATAGGCTAGGGGGCATCGCCTTGAATATGTGAGAATTCCTTGTGTTCCAAATGGCCCAAGACACAAGCATGATAACTTCCATAGAGAACGGCTTAGAAATCATCGTCTTTAGCTAGAGATGGCATCCTGAGCTTCGAAAACAATTGATGATGGGGCATGCCAAACAAGGCAAAGGTGTTGCAAGCACATAACTGCAAATGGGCACTGAAAGGAAATATGATTTCTGCATTCCAAAACTGCATCAACACACATAACACATGCATAAGATGGCATGCAGACATTCTTCCGTTGTAGTATTTCCCTGGTATTCAATCTACTATGAAGAAGCAACCAAAAGAAAACTTTATGTTCAACAAAGATTTCCAATCCATTTTAAAGGTGGACAAACCTTAGCATTGCCCATTTGAAATTTATAGGCCCTAGAAACACTAAATATAGTGACTCTGGAAAAAGCCATCCAAGTATCATTCTGCCCCCTAATGTGCTATGCCAGCAAAGTAATGCATTAAGCTGCTAAACATGTATACAAGAGAGAGTATTACACAAGCTCAACGATTCTACAATGTAGGTCAGTCACGTGAATCTTTTGGAGACGAAATTAGGATTTGCTTCTCCTCATCAAACTCAGTTCCATCACTGTCACGTACCGTCTCACGAAGCGCTGGAGCGTTTCCTTTAGCTGTGACAGATTGCTGATAGAGTATTCCACCCGCAAGAGTGAAAAACAAGCAAACCAGACCAGATGCATTCGCATGCTTATCCCAGATCATAACATTGATTGCAACTGTAAGGAACTTGTTGACAACCCCCGTCACTGTAAACGCCGTGGCAGACACCGCTTTCCTTGCCGCAAAACCAAAAAAGCTAATGAGCAACCCAAACACACAGGACAGTGACACCGCGACAAACGCATCGATTTTAAACCAGCTTGGGCCACTTGATTCAAAGGCTCTAAAGACCAACAAGTGCTCCCCTGTCAAAATCCCAAACACAGGGGCCATTACCAATGAAAGAAGATTGTTGTAGAGCACAAAGCCCCATGTGCTGAGCCCCAAGTTAGTCACCATGTGCTTTATGTACACCATTTCAGTGGTTATGGTGACTAGGTAAGCAACTGCCCATGAGTACGCCGTGACGGTAAACCCTGAATCTGTCATCACATAGCCTACTGCACCTCCCAAGATAATCACAAGAGACAAGAATGTGAGCTTTGAAGGACATGGCTGCTTCCGGAAAGTGGTGTCAGCGATAGCAACCAGAAGAGGAGTCAGGGATCTGAACACTATGAATGTGTCGACATTGGCATGCTTCAGAAGGTGGGTGTTGGTGAATATGGCAAGGTAGAACACAAGAGCAGCAGGCGCAAACTTCTTGGCAGTCTGGAGGTTGAAGGGATCATGGTATAAGAAACCAAGCTTCCCAAGGCTCCAAACTCCAACCACGGATGTCAAGTATTGTAGGGCGGTGAGGAGCCCAGGGTAGCTGAACTTGGTGATGGCGTACTTGTTAATGATTGCAAGCAAGCTCGAGCATAAAGCATATCCTAATACGAGGCTGCTGGTCGCATAGGGTTGCTTTGCCATGAGGCAAGATCTGTCTGCCTGAACATGTAGCTGCAATGTTAGAGAAGGAAGTCTACAACTAACAAGTGTGATGCATAATGTAAACACGATGCTGGATGAGGGACTGCAATAAACAAACTGCTTTTGGAAGCAAGTGTCAAGACCATCTGGATTCATTTACTCCCATGAGACCATTGATGATTCATGGAGACTAATCTAATAAATTTATTCGCTTAAACGCATCCATGATAAATTTCTATGTGGGGAGACATAGACCAAATGTTCTAATCATTAAATAAATAGCATAATTACAGGGGAAAAATAGCAAATCAAATAATACATGAACCGTAGTGCAATCAGGCTAATAAGACTATATGAAACTAAACGGAAACCTCCTACAATGTACGGAGTATGTGGAAGCATCTCAATGAAGGTACCTCACAAATGAAGCCATCAAGGTTACGGAATAAACTTAGACATAACTATTACTAACAAGTATTCCCTCCATCCCATAATATAAAATGTCATTACAACAATATATGAGTATATTGGTTGTAAACTTGTAATAACAAATTGAACAAAAAAAATTGACATCAATTTTCTTCGCCCAGGCAGATGACGCATGGTTATTATGTTCCCCAAATAAGTTGATCGGATCGTCAAACTAATATGCTACTCACAAAGATACTGAATGCAACTAAAATAAGCATAATTTCAGAGTATATTATTAAGGCAGCAACACGTCAAAATCACACAGCACAAGGGAGAATTTCACGAATCCCCGGAAACAAAATTACTAGTCAAGAATGTCAGGAGCACAAAAGAGACCGGGATCGGCTAATTCTACAAAAAAAAAACAAGCAGGGAGCGAACCTGGACCTGCGGCGGCAACGGATTCGGAGGTAGCCGAGTCGCCGCGTCGCGCGCCCTCGAAGCCGATGGACTCCACAGGGTGACCAAGGGAAGGGCTTATCCCGTTGGATCCCCGGCTGCGGTGGGACGGTAGATTCACCGCCTGAGCCGCCGTGCTTTAACTGGTAGGGTGCCGGACGGGAGGGGGAGAACTCAGGTGAGAGAGAACCTGAGTTCAGCACTTTTTATTTCTTCTGAGATGCAGCGTCAGCGTTAGGTGAGAGAGAGTGTGTGGTGCTGCACTATTGCGCCCTGCGTGTCTGTATTGGCCGATGAGTGGAAATGTTGTGTGATTTTGGCATGGGCTACGACTAAGGCCCAACTACAGGTTTTATATGTAACTAAGCTCAGATTAAGCTCCGACTTTGGAAATTATTATTGTATGAGAATGAGACACTATTAAAATTGGATAGGTGGTGTTAGCCCCCGTTCTTTGCAGGTTGCCGGCTCAATGATCAGGACCCGCAACTACAGGTTTTATATGTAACTAAGCTCAGATTAAGCTCCGACTTTGGAAATTATTATTGTATGAGAATGAGACACTATTAAAATTGGATAGGTGGTGTTAGCCCCCGTTCTTTGCAGGTTGCCGGCTCAATGATCAGGACCCGCCCCAGTAAGGATTGATGACCCGGAAAAGACGATGTGAAGGCTCAGATGGTGACCCGGAAGCTTCCCGGGAAGGCGGCTAGAGGACCCGGGAAAATGTCCCGGCAAGGTGGAAAATGGCAACCCGGGAACGGATCGACGACCCGGCAAAGTGCGGTTTCCCGGGAACCCAACATCATCATAACCCGAAAGCATGGTGGCGGTGAAGACTAGGAACAAGGCAAAAAGCCGGCTTCAGGACACGAAAGACACTTGGGGACCCAAAAAGGCGAGTTGATTCCAGCGCGAAGAGAAGGCAAGTTCAAGGTCAACACCAGGGACGGAGCCAGGGGCGCGCTGGGGATAAGCAGGCCCCCCCCCCCCCCCCCCCCCCCCCACCCACACACATGGTGGAAAATTTTGCAAAAGACCCCTTGTAAATTTATATATTTGACCCCTAATTTAGTCAAATTTACACAAATGGCCCCCTCCAAAGTATTTTACATGCAGTTGGCCCCCCTTGTGTTACAATCCTAGCTCCATACCTGGTCAACACGGATGGACAAAAGTCGACTTTCCAAAAGAAGACGAACACTGGACATTTGGGTCCGGATTCAGTACGAAGCCGATCAAAATTTGCCTTATTTAGAGATTGAATTCGACTTAAGCCATGAACCATAATCCTTGTAAAAGTTCAAAACTTGTATGGTAAGTCCAGTCGCCTCATATATATATGAGAGGTGATGGACAATTGAAATTAAGCAAACAATCGACACATACCAATACAAACCCTACTTTTTATCCTCAAACTCTTGTTCATACTTCCGTTATTCGGCGACTTCGCGTCAGTTTATCGAATATCGACAACCGAGTTAAGAGCGGCCATCGTTGCCGAAACCTCCAACGGCGTCCCTCCCGAGGAACTGGGGTGTCGGCTTACCGTCTTGCGTATCACGCTTTAAGTCGGCCTCTTACGGTACGAGTTGCGGAGTATCTCCCTCGACGTCGCAGGTACACGAGGACATGTTTGTGTGCTAACAAGTGGTGATAATGGTGATGTTAGGTCACAATACCTCCACCATTGGATGCTGAATTTCACCGTTGCATGTTTTTGTTTTAATAATAATGGTCCGTCCAACCACGAGACAAGAAAAAAACATAGTTGAATCAAACTACAACCCAGAGCACGTCCAGTGCGTACTACAAATTTTACCCAACTAGCTACTTGTTTACTAAACCAGTCTCACAATTGATGTCGTGAAAATAGATACTAATGACCATGTAACGGAGAGCCCGACATAGTACGGAGAACCCAAGTTTGGCATTCACGTTCGAAAATCTTTATCTAGATGAATAACAAGAAAAAATAATTGTAATCTTTGTAATTTATTTTCCTTTTGTAGTATTTCCCTTTTATAATTTTGAGCAAGTTGTACCTTTTTTTTCTTACCATGATTCCTCACTATGGCAAGTTTGACCTGAAATGTTTTAATAAGGCAGCTACTAATAAAACTCAATATTTATCTTGGGGGCTAATTTTTAACTAGCTGAATTTATGGGAGATGAATAAAAACTTAGTAGATGCTGCTACAATGGTACGGTGTCTGCCATATATCTCTACTATATAATATAGCTAGAGATGGTGGTTGGTGGTACGTCAAACTATCTATACCCCTTAAGTTGCAGGAAATTACCAACCACTGCCCTAGACAAGTGAAAAAAATGGTTCGATTTCTTTTCCCGTCCCGTCCGTCGTCGACAAGAACCCGCCACCCGTAGTGGAACTCGGCGAGGCTCGCCGCCCGCACGACCGCTATGCCGGGAACATTGCACTCGAGTCACAGGAGCGCGCGACTCCGGCGGCGCGTCCACGACCATCACCGTCGTCGGCGGCACGAAGCCGCAGAAGCGCATGGAGAGGAACTCGAGGGCGACTCAGTGTCGGACGAGGTCGGTGAAGGCGTCGGCGTCGCGGAACCTGAGGTTCTCCAGGGACGAGCCTGCTGAGCGCCCAGAACGGGCAGCCGCGGACGAGCTGTGTGAACCGCGCGCCGTAGCCGAGCATGAGCTCCGCCGTCGCGTCCCACGTGTCGCAGAAGTCGTGCCTCTCCGTGAGGAGCTAGAGCTCGATGGGCGCCAGCCTTGAGCCTGCCGCTGCGGGCCGCCTCGCCGACGAGCCTCCCGACGCGCCACAGCAGGTCGTACCTGGTGAGGATCATCTTGAGCTTGAGCGTCTCTATGACCCGCGCGCTGGGCGGCGCCTGGAGGTAGTGCCACAGCGCCTGGACGAGGCCCTCGCAGGCGTTGTGCTGGTAGGGCAGGTACCACTCCTTGCGACGGCAGACCCATATTCTGTCCCCGAGAAGCGATCGCTGACCCGCATCTGCTGCTCTCCTATTCTGGATGAGTCTGGTGCTTTAGCCGGCTCAAGATGCAGAACCGTGAAACAAGAAAAGGAGAGAAAGAGAGCATATACGCTGGTGAGCTGATGGGTACTAAACATGTGGATGAGAAATCAGTACACGTGCAGTGTTTTGGTAGTGCACACGTTCAGTAGGTGCACATGTTCGACACAGGCAGCATATGCACCTCAGGTTAGAAGAAGATATGTTCTTCAGAATTTCACTTAGAGTAGCAAGTAGGAGTAAAAGTAAAAATTTCGAAGAAGAAAATGAAATTGTGCACTAAGAAGTACAAAAATGTGTGATACATAAATTTGCCTCGGGAAGTGCAGGAAAAAATGTAAAAACAAATATCATATGAGTATAGTACATAAATGATTGTCGATGCATCGGGGGTACAGTCTGTTCCCCTCTCCCTGCTACTGTTTGAGAGAGGCGAAAAAGAGGCGACCCACAGTTCCTGGTCCTCCCCGGCGACTCCGCCGCTCCCCTTCACCTCTGGTCGCCGTTTCGGCGCCGTGAGGTGGAGGGGAGCTCCGAGATCTCGTCGTGTGTATAGATAGCTAGGTTTAGGGTTTCGGTTCCCGGGCGACGTCTTCGAAGACGGTGGCGTTGGCGTCGTTGTTAGGGCGTTTGTCCTCCCCCTCCTTTCCCCGTTCCGGCGTCCGCGCCGGGGAGGCCGTGGAGGTGGTTTGGTGCCTGGGCTTGACCGGCGAGGCGGCGGCGGCGGTCAAGCTGGGGCTTTTTGTCCTGGGTCTTCTTCTCCGCTTCGCTCGCGCGGGCTCCGGCGCGGGCGGTGAGGACTCCAGGGGCTTGTACAGGAGCGTCTTCAGCTCGGGCTCGGGTCCAGCGCAGGGAAGATGGGTCGATGGTGTCAGATCCGGTGCGGTTTCGTTGTTCTCTCGGCGACCGGTGCTGGATCTTGGGGAGGGAGCGCCATGGCCGATGTCTGTTCAGCGGGTCAAGCTCCGACATGCTACGGCGGACGACCTTTGCGGTCTTCTACATGTGTGGCGGTACTCCCTTTTCCAGGTATGGCGGCGACCTTGTTTCCTCTTCTCGGCGGTGGGAAGCGGCGGCAGGGTATGTGGTGGTTCAGCTTTGTTGTTGTTGTGATGGTGCTTTGGTTCAGCTTTTCTGGGGTCTCGGAGGTGTTCGCCGGCTTTCGGCGCGGTGTTCAGGCTTCTTCTGCTGGCCTTGGTGGCGTAGGGAGGAGTGCTTCTGACAGCGTGCTCCGCTTCGACATGGTTTGGTTTCTTCCTTCTCCGGCCGGCCGTGGTGGCGAGGGAAGAAGGTGTGGTCAAGGCGTGCTATTGGCGTTGGGGTTTCTTCCTTCTCCGGCCGGCCGTGGTGGCGAGGGGCGAAGGTGTGGTCAAGGCGTGCTATTGGCGTTGGCTCCGGCAAGCCGAGTTCGTGTTCAGTGCAGGTATGTTTGGAAGAGGGGTGGTTGCGGGGAGGAAGCGCCATGGCCTTGCGTGTTCAGCGTGTTCGGTTCCGTCGCTTGCGGCGGGCGGCTTCTGCGGTCTTCTACAAGAGTGGGGGTGCTTCCTTTCTCGGGCGTAGCGGCGGCCTGGTGTCTGCTCGGTGGTGGATTTCGACACCAGGCGTTGCGGCGGTTCAGCGGTCTCCCAGGCTCTTCAGGCGCTGCTGTTGTGCTGGGCTTCGTCGGCTTTGTTCTTCAGCGTATTTCTGTTCTTTGGTTGTAATCTTTGTTGAATACGCAGAGTGGATCCTTTCAAAAAAAAATTGATTGTCGATGCAAGGCGCAACGTGGATGTCCAATGCAGTTTCTTAACGTTCATATATATTACACTAGGAAAATTAGCGCGGCGACACGCCGCGCCCGTGTGGTGATAAAATATAAATAACCTGAAGCTAAAAGTACGAAACGACTGTACAAAATATCTAGTTTTCCGATTTATCGCGATCGGAAAAAAGATATCGTGATCCATTGGACATGAGTGCAAACACATGTTGGATATTAATGGAAATAAGCTGGGTGTCAAAAAAAGCGATATATATTGTGGAAAATACCTTGGATTTGATGCTTCATTTGGGCGCCAATGTGTAGACTAATTGTGAGGACCCCGGCTTAGCTATCCGAGATACTCGTTATGTTTCCTGCAACAATCACATTATCAGTCTGTTGTTGCACATAACTCGAATTGGCATCACAGGACATCCATAAATACCGAATAAATATACTTACGTGATTGAATTCATAAGCTTCAACAGGTACTTGCAGCGGAATCACCAAACAACGTGGAGCCCAAGTCATTCGACTTAACCCTATAGGCAGCTCACTGGGGAGCGCCCTAGTTCGCAAAGACGCCAGTGAACTCCTCTTCTTCGAACTGCTCCTCTTTAAAAATCTGGCTAAGACAATAGCCAGGGACGAAACCAATATGAGTACATTTGATTGTACTCGCAAACTACCCCAACTCGAGCATGCACTAGTTTTGATAATCTTAAAAACCTTTAGTTTTAGAAAAACATCTCTATATCTTTATTGAAAAAGAGAAGAGTAGATCTTACATCCTTGTTGAAGGCAAAATATTTGAAAAGTAGTTTCTCGATATCTTGGTTGGAAACAAACCCTTTGGAAAAATAGTTTTCTCACCATGTTTGTTGAAAAAGGGTAAGAAGTCTTTTTAAACCTTTTTCTCGAAAATATACCTTTGGTTGAAAAGGTAAGAAATCTCTTTTAAAATTTTTTCCTCGAAAATCACCATCTTGTCCGTTTCTCCAAAACTCCTCCTTTTCCGAACATAGCCCCTTCATGGTCACTCATTTTCCAGCAACCTCATACTACCCCTTCGGTACAGTTGCATAAAACAATCTCCACTTCATTTTCCTTTCAAACTCAAAACTTTGTAAAACTTGCACATGGTCTTAGGACAGCCTCCCAACTGTCCATATCCGAGGACTCGGCTATTCGAATAGTTTTACCCTCTGCAGAGGTAGCACGCTTTTCCCACACCCATCCGGTCACTCATCGTGTCAGCCACGTCCCGCCATACCAGGGGTATGCGAAGTTGAGTTCCCGGCCATAGCCTGTCCTTTGCTCATGCTAGTATAGGACCCTACCGCTACAAAACATTCCATCGACACTTAAATCCTCAGAAACTAAGTGTGAGGACTCGTAGTTCTGCCCGGCGAATTTTAATGGCCCTACCAATCCTCTATCTCCATTTCATATCATAACAGCCCTTAGGCGTTCTTCTCTCTAGAGGACCCGGGTTAGGGGGTAGGTCCTCAGACCATCCCCTCATGGAACGAGGTTATCCTCGTTATTGAGGCATCCAGTACTAACACGAGCAAATTATATGACTACGCCCTTTCCCATATGTGGGTAAATGTGGTCGCACAGGTTATCGGCTGGTAGTCATAGTACAAAGACACAATGTGCATTTTTCATAAACATCACCATACTCCATTTCTCCACTTCCATACCGACATCCCGGTATACCATATTTTATCCACGGATTTGAAAAAGGAGTTTTGAATAATCAATGTTTTTCCCATCCTATAGTTTTATATAAACAAACTGATACTTCTACATAGGGTGGCAAAATAGTTTTTCATATACTTTTGAAAAGGCTTTCAAAATCATTTCCGATTTTCATAGCAAAATACTTTTAACCAAAACTTGGGTGGATCGTAATCTCACCAAAAGATTTTTATAAAAGGCTTTTGAGTAAAAACAATTACATTTAGGAATTACTGCACACTACTAACACCTCTATATCGGGTGTCTCAATAATGTACCTGTATTTTGTAAAAGGGTTTTCAAAATCATAACTTTAGTGGCAAACACCACGTAAATCACTTATGCTTCTTACACGTAAAACATGTGAAACAAAATAGAGGTACATAGATGCAAGCTCAGTGAAGTAGCTTGCCTGGTTTCAGCATAATGTCCCTGGATTTCTCCTTGTTGATCAATATAATAAAGATCCCATCCTTCCTCGATCAATTCTCTCCAAATACCACCCCGGTTGCGTTATTATCTAGCGTCGCAAACAGGGAAATAAACAACAATCAATACACCAAACAAATCCACAAGTGGTGCACAGACAGATAACAACCACAAGCATCAAACTAATTATTCAAGCAACAAACTAGGATCTACACTTACAAGGGCCTCATACTAATTAGTGGTCTAACACTTATACACAAGCTAGGGCCAAATAATAGGTAGCAAGGGATGACATGCTACAATATCAGTAGCTATGGAATGCTACTGATGTTTAAGCAATATTTTCAAAAATCAAACCACTCAAGGAAATTCATCCACAAACAATTCCTAAACTCTAGGAATATTCTAGGAATTAACTACACTAATAGTATTACTCTTAAATAAACGTATGTAATACCAACTTTTCTAACATGCTAAAGATATGAGCTAACACACACATATCAGAGAGTACAGCACCTATGCATGCTAGAAATCACAAATAAGACATTAACACATTCTACAAAATTAAATAAACTATAAACAAGAATTAACAAAAAGCACTAAAACTAGTTATGCACACCAAAAATAATATATAGCTCTGAAAATCACACCAAGCTAGATTTAGGTATTTCTAAACATAAACAAGGCCATACAATTGGATTCACATCAAAATTCATCACCAATAAATTTACACAAATCCTAGAAAAGGCTCTCTGGTCATTTACCAAAGTGGATGCCAATTTAATTAGAAAGCTCATTTGCATAAGGGGTAAATTGATACTGCTAGGTATCACTTAGATCTTTCCAAATCAGTTGAGTTTGCAACAATAGCTATCTTAGAGAAATAGTTATTGATATTTTGGTGGGGAGCAGCAGTTCTGGCTCACATTTATTTTCTCCAAAAATATTTACCCAAAAGTAGATCTGCAAGTTGGGTGTGGTCAAGAACTTGCAGAGGTACTACCCTGAATTTTGGTTTGGTCAAAAGTGCATTTTTCATATTTTATAACGATTTAAACCAGCAGTCAAGTTCCTGCCCAATTTTCCAATTAATAAACACAGGGAATAAAAACCAGCGCGCGGGCCAGATCTTGCTGGGCCGAGCCCAACAGTAG
This sequence comes from Poa pratensis, assembly GCA_947311845.1. NCBI lineage: Eukaryota > Viridiplantae > Streptophyta > Magnoliopsida > Poales > Poaceae > Poa > Poa pratensis. Next base: position 16,564,981 of record CAMZMU010000092.1, on the reverse strand, counting down.
CCAAAATGGCCCACGGCGGTCACGCGCGCGGAACGCGGCGCAGGAAAGGTGGTTTCAAGGAGAGCCGTTGATCGGGAGATGGACGGCTGAGGACTGTCTCCTTCCTCACCTACACATGCAATCACGCAGAGCGGCGGCGAGCTAGGTCATTAAGCACGGCGGCTCACCGTGGGGCTTCTGGGGACGGCGATGATGGTGGAGGCGAGTGTGGAGGGCGTGGGGAAGACAATGGCGTGGACGGCGAGGCTCGGGGATGCTCGGCTGGACCACGGCGAGTTCCTCTGCTTCCTCGGCCTCGGCGGAACTCCGGCGAGCTCCTGGCTTCCCTCCTCGGCCGTGGACGGCACGGTGTGCGCAGCACGGCCGCGAGCAGCAGCAGCACTTGTAGCACGACGCTACTCTCCAGGCGATGCAAAAAGAGATGGGGAGTGGAGGAGAAGCAGAGGGAGTGAGCGGAGAGAGGCAGGTGCAGCCTCGGGTGGAGTTTAAATGGAGGCGGAGGTGAGCACGGCATGGTGAGAGAGAGGGGTAGGAGTGGTGCGGGGTCCAGATGGAGGTGTCTGGGAGGTTGTGGTGAGCTAGGGGGGGGCTGCAGAGGTGGTCGGCTGGTCGGGGGGAACAGAGATGGCGTGGTGTGCTGCGGTGCCGTGTACTGCCCGCCATGGCGAGCGGCGTGTACGGACATGGACGGCGTGCACGCTAGGGAGCTTCTGCGGCGGTGTGGTCTCGTCGAGCAGGAGCAGAGGGTGTAGTGTGGTGCGGTGGACACGGCGCGGCGTCGCCTCGAGGTCGCATCGTCCCTCTCCACGGAGGTGACCCGTGCGGCAGCGCGCCATGGACGGCAGTGGCGTGGCGCCTCGTGCACTCCTCCTCTGGGGTTAACAAGCACGTGTAACTTGCTTCCTTCGAGTGAGGGAGAGGTGTGGAGTGAGTGGGGGCTAGGGGAGGCAGAGGCGTGCAGGAGGGAGCACGACAGCGAGGAGCACGGTGGCGTGCAGGAAGAAAACATGTCCTCTCCTTCTTTTCCTTGCTTCACTGCCTCCTCTTCTCTCTTCCTTCTCTCTCTCTCAGGTCAACTCTAGGGCAAGACAAAGGCTGGGTCAGGGAGGTGGCACATCAGTGAACAGAAAGGACAAGGTTTCCTCTCCTAATTCAACGCAAACCCACCATTTGAATGAGTTAAAAACGGTGACAGAAAACAGATTCAGAAAATTCAGTTTCAGATTTTGGGGAAATTTTCTGTGTTGAAAACTGTTAAAACTATCAAAAAGTTCATGCATGTTTGAAGGATCAAATGGACTCCAAATCTTTTGATTCAACTTGGGTTTTTAAGAACATGATAAGTATTTTCATAGACACATTTGTAATAATTTTAATAAAATAATTAAGACACTGAAAACATGTGATGAAAAGGGTACCAGACGGTTTTTTCAGAAAAACCTAGTTTTAGAAACTGCTAAGTCCAGGGACTATTAAAATCAGTGAAAAGTTCAATCAAGGTTAACATAGCAAACAATCTCCAAATGTGGAAATTCCAACTGGGAATTGTTGACCATGTTACAATGATTCAGAAACACATTTTCAATAATTTTCATAGAATGTGCAAGGCTAGGAAAACATGCTAAACATCTGGTATCATTCTGCTTTTCTCTGGTTTTCAAAACTCTCTGTTTTTCTGTTTTAATAACTCATCACCAAAACATGCATGCATAAAAAGGTTCCCAAACTCCAAAATTTAAAACAAGTGCATGGAGTTGTAGTCCACACACCAGAGAACATTTTTGATCACAAGAGTCACACGATTGGATAGTTTGGCTAAAAGAAAACATAGGGTGAAAACAGCTAGTTGGAGAGGGTTTTACGGAGAAAACCTAATTGGAAAAACCCACACAAATCACAATGCATTTTTGTTTTCTTTGATGATACCTTGCTAAATGATGTTGTCAAGGATGGGTTGGTTGAGCTCAAAGAGGACTAGAATGGATGTAAGAAAGGCTGGCAAAAGATTTCACAAGATGGAAGGATATAGCCACTGATTCTGGGGATGATGTCCTAAGGGCTTGAGAACAATATGTTGAAAAGCTCAAATATCCAATTTCACAACTTGGATAAGAATAGAAGATATAGAGAAGATGAGACTTGAAGAAGGTGCGTTGATGAAAGTATCAAGATTCCCATTTATGGCATGAGGCCAAAATAGATGAGGGTGAGATAGAATTAAACCTGATACTGAGGCCTGGTCTGGTTATTTATAAAACCATTTTATTTTGGTTTACCTAACACAAACAATCCACCACACAAAGTCAAACAGAGCAATGGGAAGTGAAACACAAGCAAAAGTCAGGCATTTCAAAAAGTTTTTGTTGGTTCTGAATTTTGGAGTCTTAGTTTTAAAATTTGGGATGTTACACTAATTGTCGCCACAAACGAGTTTTCTTCTAACATCATTTGCATCATAGGATTAGATATTGTATAAAAGGTGAAAACAAAACAGGCACTACTTAAGCAGAGAATTAAATAGAGTGAAATAAAAGAAAATCATTAGGAACAGAAACAAAAATTTGAGAAGGTAAAAAATATTTAGTGTTTTTTGTACGGAGTAAGTGTTGGAAGGTTATTTTATTTGGTGAATTTAGGCATCCAAATGGAATTAATGTAGACCGGTGAAAAGTAGTTAAAATAAAAAGTATTGGTAATTTGAGTATAGAGAAGTGGGGAATTAAGATAACATGATCTAGAAATAAATGAGTAATAAATTATAAGTCTGCAAAAATAAATTTATGAGGGAAATAAAATAAGAAATTAAAAAAATAGAGTAGGAGAAAATGGGAAAATAGGAAGTAAGCGAGCAGTCTTAGAGTAAAAAAAATAAATATGTAAGGGAGGTAAAAGTAGGGAAAAATGATAGAGTAGGGGATAATTAGGGAGTAAAAATAAATAAGTAATTTTGAAGTCGCTATTTGTGCGCAATGTTCGTAAGTAGAAATGTGAAAAAATAAATAATAGGAGAAAAATAAAACAGAGATAAATCTATTAGAAGCCAAAAAAAAATGTTCGTAAGGGACAGTGACTGTTCACGCATGATCGGAAAAATAGATAATGTTCGTGAAAAGAAGTGTGGGAAAAAAATAGGTTTAAACTATAAGGGGACAAATATATTAGGAGGGGGAAAATTGTTCAACTGTACCGGAGCACCGATTTGCAATTTCGGGAAAACGCGGGGACTTTACTGGGAAAATATTTTATTCCGGGAGCCCGGCTCACATTTTTTTGGAAAGCGCAAGGACTTTTCTGCAAAAAAAGGGACGCGGGGACTTTTATACAAAAATGTTTTATCCCGTAGGGACGATTAATATTTTTTGGAAAACTGGAGGACTTTACTAAAAAAAGCGATACATCTATATGTCCGTAGAAATAAAAAGGTTAGAACATGGAAATTGTTTGGTAGGGCGATATACATCTACCCGTGAGAGGAAAATTCGAACGGACGACTGAGTGCGACGAATTTGACAAAATGCGTCAAATGTTTTTGTGAACCTGGATCCAAAATTGAGGAGTTAGAGTCGATAAAACTCGAAACCGATCACGGGAATGGAACCTACTTGTGGGCGCGCATATATTTCGTGTATATGTTTTCGTCAAAATGATTTTTGGGAAAGGAATTTTCTGGGAAGAAAAAAAAATGCTACAGTGTGTAATGTAGAAGTGCTTACTGTAGCACTGCTACAGCACCATCGACGTGGACATGCCCACCGGAGGCCTTAATGGGTTAGCTTTGATATAGTAGAAATAAAAAGGTTAGAACATGGAAATTGTTTGGTACGGCGATATACATCTACCCGTGAGAGGAAAATTCGAACGGACGACTGAGTGCGACGAATTTGACAAAATGCGTCAAATGTTTTTGTGAACCTGGATCCAAAATTGAGGAGTTAGAATCGACAAAACTCGAAACCGATAACAGGAATGGAACCTACTTGTGTGCGCGCATATATTTCGTGTATATGTTTTCGTCAAAATGATTTTTGGAAAATGATTTTCTGCTACAGTACCTTCAACGTGGACATGCCCAGCGGAATGCTTAATAGGTTAGCTTTGATATAGGTATGTATTATCCATAGAATGGGCCTTTCTTGAAGTGAACACAACATCAACAAATAGCATCACTTCTTAACTGTGAGACCACAACTGCCAATATAGACCTGCAATTTTTTAGGTAGCACGAAACAAAGAAAGTGACTCTAATTTCTCGCTGGATCATAAAAGAAAGGTCCATTTTAAATCAACTGATCATCAATCCACTTTCAATTAATCGACGATTGCTCTTCTTCTATTCTGAATGTCAAAGTGTAGATTCAGAAAAGGTCAGGCCACTTGCATTGCTGGTTTCTCTTTACCGATCTGTATAGCTGATTTGTTATCTTACACTTCTTTGAGATGTATAAATCGTTATTTCATCAGCCCCGTAGCAACGCACGGGCATTTTGCTAGTCTCCTGACAATATGCCCAACATGCTAATTAGTTGTCAATCGAGACAACTATATTTTTGTATTCATGCAGGTCATTACAAGTGAAGATTTCTCGGTCCCGAGTTTCTGTGCTCCCTCTGTTTGAAAAAATCAAAACATATACTTAAAAGTTTTAGAAAAATCTGAAAAAAACATGCACGTTCTCAAGATATATCCTACATGCATGCAAATCACAATGCAAAATATTATGCATTCTAAGCTGCACAAACATGACAAATGTACAGATCTGACTATAATTAACAATGCATAGTTTCAAAATTCCAAATTTTGCTATGTTTTGTGTAGCACATAATACAAAGAATTTCGTATTGTGATTTTGCACGCTTGTAGTATGCATCGTTGAGAATAGGCCGATTTTTTCCTGATCTTTTAAAACTTCTAAATATATATTTTTAAATTTTTTTCAAACGGAGGGAGCCTGGGGCAACATTACTATCCTCGATGACCCAAAGTTAGGCTGGGCAAAGTCAGAGAATCTCGTTCGATTAGGAACACGAGCGCGTCTGGTCTGTATTTCTGAAAGTGGCCAAACTGATCTGAAAACAAGCCACTCCACCCGGAGAAGGTGAGAAGCGATCGTCTCCTTCCTCAAAATTTCTTGGATTTCTGATAAGCAGCAACAACTCTGCATCTCATATGTGACTTTGATCGACCCCCCCACCCCTCAGATTTTCTGCCACCACCTGTCCCGCGGAAGTTCCGGCACCCCACCTGTTCGACGAAATGTGCCCGAACCCGACAGCCGCCGAGCTCTCGGAACCGCGCGGCGCCGCGGACGAGACGGCGTCCCAGCCCGGCGCCGAGGCCGCCGACTACCTCAGCGCCCTCCCGGACGACCTCCTGCACCGCATCATGTTATCCCTCAAGGCATGGGAGGTGGTGCGCACCTGCGTGCTCGCGCGGCGGTGGCGCCACCTCTGGGCGTCCGCGCCCTGCCTCGACATCCGCACGCGCTTCCTCATCCCCGAAGGCGGACCAGACGATTACTGCGGCTTCGTCAACCGCCTCTTCCTCTCCCGCGACCCCTCGGCACCCGTGGACACGCTCCGCCTGCGGTTGGGCGGTGACGACGGTGAATTCGTCGACGACGACGACGCCAACACATGGATCAGGGCCGCCATCGAGCGCAACGCGCGGGTCATTCATGGTGCTGGACATCGAAGATCTCCTGCCCACTTCGGTCATGTGCCCGCCGGCTCTTGCCACCTCAAGATCCTGAAGTTGTCTTATGCCTCGCTCGACCTCGGGCAGCTCTCTTCTAGCTGCGCATCATTGGAAGAACTGGATCTCAAGGACTGCTTGCTGACGGGTGATGAGGCCGTCTGTGCCTCTCTCAAGACTTTAGCCATGCTCAACTGCAAGATGAACTCGGAACTCTCGATTGCTGCCCCGAGCCTACTGCTTCTACGCCTCACTACACCTTATCTACGGGTTCCATCGTTCAAGAGCCTCGGGTCACTTGTCACTGGAACTATCACTATCGATGACTATCTCTTGAGTGATGACATCAGTGTGGATGATTATTACGAGGACACCACTGATGATGATGTTGATAATACCAATTCTGCTTGGAAAAACATCACTGATGAAGAGGATTGTGGTGAAACTACTGATGATAATGATAATGGTCCTTGTGATGAAAGCACTGATGATCATGGTAGTAGTAGCAATTACGGTTCTGAGCACATCTTTGATCAAGAGGATTGTGATGGAACCACTAGCGGTGATGATAATAGCAATTGTGGTTCTGGGCACATCATTGATCAAGAGGTTTGTGATGATAATGATATTGATAATAGCAGTCATGGTTCTGAAGACATCATTAATCAAGATTATTGTGATCAAACCAGTGATGTTGATGATATCAATTGTGGTTCTGAACACATCATTGATCAAGAAGATTGTGATGATGGTCCTGAACACATCATTGATCAAGAAGATTGTGATGAAACCATTGAGACTGATGATAATGATAATTGCAATTGTGTTTTTGAACATATCTTTGATCAAGAGGATTGTGATGAAACCACTTGTGATGAGGGCGATGATAGCGAAGACAGTGATAAGAGAGAGAACTATAAGGTTGATGGTGATTTTGGATGCATCTGGGAAGATGATGATTTTGAAGAAAACATTGACGAGGAAGATGATTCTGATAACAGTAAGAATTCTAAGCTTGGATACAGACGTGGGGGTCAGAAGGAAAATTATGGTCATGATAGTGATATCGACAGCGATGAAAATACCTATGAATACAGTGAGATTGCAAAAGAGGCAAAGTACGGTTACCATGCTGACAGCCAGAATTGTACTAAGGCTTGCAACTATCATAGCTTAAACATTGAAATCGATGATAGTGAATTCTTGGGTGGCCAAAACATTCTTCGGAGTCTTTCAAATGTTACAAGTTTGGGGTTGTTAACTCATGCCAGAGAGGTATAGCTGCCACCATCTTTTCCTGATCCCTCTCTTTCAGTCTGCTTATTTTGGTTTCCTTGAAATTAGTCATTTGCTTTTACAAGATCATTTCTCTGATGTTTGACAAAAAATCAAATTGTTCCTTCCACCAGAACACACAGTTTTCCATCGGCACATTTCTTACCTCTTGCTCTCCAGTAGCATCAAAGCATGTTTACAGAGACACAGCTTCCTTAAAAAAAGAGTATTCGAATGGAATAAGTTAGTTATACTTTATTTCATCATAAAATGGATGGAGGGAATCTAATAGATGCAAGGCGAATAGCTTTTGGAGAGCAACTTTCATTTGTGGAGATGATTAGTTGTCATTGATTATTGTTGTTACAATAGTATACTGATTCATAAGTTTACTGTTTTTATGTTATTGTATGCCATTATGTATCCTAAGGTTTGTACTAGTCTATGAGAATTTCCATTTATGTAATTTTGTATCAGAAGAAAAGCTGAATCATACGGTAACAGCAGGTTCTAATCCTCTAATAAATAACTATGTTTTTTTCTTTGTGTTTCTTCTCTGAATATTAAATAAATCGTTTGTATGTTGTGTGTATAATACAAGTTGAATCAAATTACTATGTTCTTTGTGGAATACTCATTCTTTTTGCAATATGAAGGTGGTTCTGGTTAGGGAATTGAAAGGGTGTCCAACTTTTAGCAACCTGAAGACCCTGTCCCTTGGTGAATGGTGTATGGCTACTGATTTCGATGAAGTCATTTTCCTGCTGCAGCATTCACCTAATATTGAGAGGCTTTTTCTCGAACTTAAATTGGTATGTGTATATTCATCCGTGGTGCCGTGTATTTATACTTGAACACGTGCTTAATAACAGTTTTGTGTATCTGCAAAAGAACTTCGACACCAGGAGCAGAAGGGCATTGGAAACAGGTATCAAACTACATGAACGATCATTTACTTGCAAGGACCTTCAGATGGTGAAGATCAAATGCTCAAAGGATGATCCGAGGGTCCATAAGTTGGCAAATTTGTTCATTGCAAATGGTATATCCATTGAGAAGATTTTTGTCCGCCGGACTGGGAGTGCTTGTAAGTCATACTTTCTCTTGGTAGTAATACCATTAGTATTTACTTGCAATCAGTATTACATCTCGTGTTTATACATTCTTATGCTATTTGCTGACAAATGTAAGATGCATACTGTGTCGTGCCTGAAAAGCTAAATATGTAATGGTGCTTCATGTTGTTGTCAATATTACTGTTATGAGAAGCCGTTTGTTCCAACTTAAATTTGTTGTTTGTCCTAACCTACGCTACACGCTCATCCCCTCACTGACATTTGTTCCAGACCTCCGTGCTCAGGAGTCCGCATATCAAGCCATGTACGAACTGATGATGTTCGGCCCAGACTGGACTCACACGAAGGTTGTGAAATTTTTGGAAAGATCTTCACTAGACTTAGCACCAAGCATCGCAAGAGCATCCGCAGCTTTACCACGTGCCCATCGGTGAACCAAACTCTTGAGCATCCGCAACTTTATCACATGCCCGTTGGTGAACCAAACTCTTGATAAGATTGAGCTTAATTGGTGTATTGTCACGACTTTGTTCCGCACGTCCCACCACACCAATTCAGTACAATGCAGAGCAATTGCTCCTTGTCTTCTTTTTGTGCATACTCGAACACCGAGTCAGTATATTGCCATGACTTTGTCCCCAACTCTGCCGTTGTGGCTCTGCTGCCTAAGAAAGATAACCCTGCCAATATTTCAGATTATAGGCCTATTAGTTTAATTCATCCCCCCTGCGCCTTTCTCGCCAGATGAGCGCTCTCATCTCACCCCTCAAAACCAGGTGCATACATGATAATTATCTTTCATGTGAGAAACACGATTCGTTGTCTACACCGCAAAAAAAATGCCTTCCCTAATGCTGAAGATCGACTTTGCCCGTGCTTTAGACTCCATCTCCTATAGGAGTACATCTTCGAGCCGCTGTAACAGATGGGTTTTAGCACACGGTGGTGTGACTGGATGACAATCCTGTTTTCGACCGCCTCCTCGGCCTTCTTGCTCAATGGTATGAATAGGCCATCAACCGATCACCGTCGAGGGCCTTCGACAGGCGACCCGCTCTCGCCGTTCCTGTTTATTTTAGCTATAGACCCCTACACCGTCTTCTCCAGGCAGCAACAGCGTCGGGCATCCTTGCTCCTTTTGCCAGTTAGGGAAGTGAAGCTCCGCAGAAGCCTCTACGCCGATGACGCGATTTTTTTCGCCAACGCCGTTCGTCAGGTGATCGACGCTATTCTTCAGATTCTGCACTGCTTGACATTCATGATCAAGTGGTCAATTGTCTGTTCGCCCGTCGAGCATGGCGGGCTTGACATTCATGATCTCGACAAGTTCACTAGGCCATCAACCTCCGTCGCTTGTGGCTCGAGTGGCACGACGCTGATTGCCCTTGGGTGGGGATGGGGACGCCTTGCGACCGCTCTGATCGCGCTCTCTTCGCCGCCGCCGCTACGACGGTCGCCATTGGGGACGGTGCGTGTGCCTCCTTCTGGTGAGTCTTCATGGCTGCTCCCCTAGGGGCTGCCCGTCGCCTCCCTGCCCTCTTCAAGCACTCTGGAAGGAAATCTCGCTCGGTTTGTTCAGCTCTTGAAGGCAACGCTTGGCTGAGAGACATTAGCTAAAATCTCACTTATGATATGCTCCCTTCGTTTTTAAATATAAGATGTTTTAGCTATTTCACGTGTTGAGTAGATTTAGACTGAAATGAGTGAACAAATACACTAAGACGTGTCTGATACATGTGTAAGGGAGTGCTTCATGGCTTCCTCTCTCTATGGCGCCTGGGGCATGGCGCTGGTCCATCCTGATCGGTTCCAGCACATAATCTTTGGTCCATCCTGATCGGTTCCAGCACATAATCTTTGGACCAGCATTACATTGCAAGTGCCCCGTCTTAATCAACTCCGACACACATCGGGCTTATCGGATCTGTGTCCATAACTCCCTGTAAGAATCTACATCTACGCGGTGGACTGTTTTGGTCCAGACACCACACACAGTGCTTAATCTTTGCCAGGCATCCAGCATTCCAAAATATCATACCAACGAAACATTTGCTTTCAGAACTGAGGTTTGACTATCATCTCCATGTCAAGGAAGCATCACGGGATGTCAGGAACGCATGGACTGTACGTAGATTAGTCAGATGCTAACGCCCGTTACTGAAATCTCTGAGAAATAGTGCTGGTAATGGCGAGTAAAGAACAACAAATCCACAAGCACTTCACAGATACAGATTCAGTTACGCATCAGAACCAAATGGAAGTGATGAATTGTTCAGTGGCACATATGAAATGAGGCAAATGATGAACACATATCCGCTATCACCGATCAGGTGCTTATTTAAAATAGCTAATGCAAGTCTGTATTCTCAAAGTGCCCAGATCTGTACGACGTTGGCCGGTGAAGACAGCCTCTAGCCCTGGAGCCCGATGATCCCTGGAAACGAGGAAACGAAGCTCATAAGAACATTTGAGAAAATGAACAGAATTTCTATGAATCAACTAGTAGATGCTAAAAAATGGCGAATAGAAGTTGGGCAAGAGGGAACCAGATAGTCAACTAGACAAGATTGGAGCAAGCCAAAAATATTGTAACACAGAAAAATATAGCATACCGCAAGCAACACGCGCACCAGCGTTTCCAGTGCTCTTGCTAAGCTCATGTCCACCTGAAATACAACAGGATCGGTATGGTTAGATTCTAGATGCAAGTATAGACATTTCAGCATACATTCAATAGCAAGCAAATAAATTTACAGATTTATAAGGAGGCACCGGAAGATTGGCTAGCTGATATCACATTATCATAAACCAGCATGCATAAGTCAAATAGTCAATGCTCTAAATATAGCAGACTGAACAGAACACAATTACACAGATGGAAAAAAGTCACTCCAACTGTTAACACAAGAGTTCCGTTTGTGAAGTAATATGATGTATGTTTTATGAGTTCAACTTTAGCAAGAAAATGTTTTCAGACAGCTGTAGCATGGGATGATGGACTGGACCAGTTTAAAACTAATCAGGAATAACATATGGCTGAACTAAGGGCACCATGCTGCAAAATACAATCTAGACACGACCAATCAAACAAATCTGGACATTCAGGTGGAAGTTCTCACTTAACTTGGATTGTCCAAAAGCAACCCAAGCATCATAAAACTGAGCATATATTCAGTTGCTAATGAGCATAAAAAACCATAGCATCTACCCTGTATGCCAAATGCCTGAAATACTGCTGCGCTGCTCCCCAGAGACATGTGATGGAATACAATTTATGTATCATATCAGACAACAAAGACGGAATTAACTATTACCTAACTACCATATTTTAAGATACAGAAATAGGAAACAGAAAAGCCAGAAAGACCAAATATTCCATAAAGAAGAACGACACTAAGTCACAAAGTCCTCCTTGATTTTAATCTCTAGCTATCAAAGGAAAAGATCTATTCAAGAGTAGATAAAAGTTCCCTGACTGTTCACTCTAACTCATAGATCATGAATTCATGATTATGGCCCATTCTATGCAGATAACATAACACGAGTACAACTCGTTTAGAGTCCCACAAAAGCGACATCATACAAATCTGAGAAAGAATCATGCCCTGGTAGATAGCAAAATGTACGATTCAAGTATTTCGATTGCATTACCCTTGCCAAGATCATCAGCATCACCGTGAACAACAACAGCACGGCCAATGATTGAATGTGCTCCAGTAAGGGGGATCTGCCGTTCAAATGATCTGTGTTAACACCCAAACAAGAAAAAAGACAACGTAATATGTTTGCCGGGATAGAATAAATATTACTTACATGTTTGTCAGTAACATTGATGTTAGCAATACCTGGGAGGCAATAAGTAAATTGTCAGTGACGCTACGCACTATACACTTGATGCATTATTACTGTTTATGAAACAAAGCTACCTAATTTTGAGGCAAAAGATTAAACGAATCTCCAACATAAAGGAATCAAAGTGAGGCAAGAAGAGAGTAAGCGAAAGTACCATCAACTCCAGCTGTCACATTCCCAAGATCACCGGCGTGGCGGATTTCATCTTCTGGTGCCCCATGCACGTGACCAGCGGGGTTGAAGTGCGGGCCTACAAAAGGAAACAACATCACCAGTAAGCATAGCACATCACAATTCATTTGTGCTGAAAGGGGGGAAGAAATGTAGGTACCAGTTGACATGCAGCCATTGGTGGTGTCACCAAGAGCGTGCACATGGAACCCGTGGAGCCCTTCCTTGAGTCCAGTGACGCTTCCTGTCACGGTGGTCGGGCCTAAACAACAACCAAACGATTACATCCAATGATCAGGTGAGGATGGAATACAGAGGCTAGCACAGCATGTTGCATACTTACCATCTCCCTCTTGGGTGAAGAAGATGGTGCCCTTGACACCCTCACTGCCGGAAAGCACAGCTACAGCCTTCACCATTGTCTATGTGTTCTGCAATCAAGACAGTAGACATGGTAACCCAGTCAGTAGTGTTGCAATAAAAACAGGTCATCAAACTTTGTAATTAGTGCAGTGCAGTTATAGATTTAAGCTACATACAACAAGACATAAATTCACACCCACAAACCCAGATGACATACCACAGACGGCAAATCACCAATTTTTACTCAATCCTGGCCTGCCTAGTTAAGCAGCCATGTAATTTTTCCAGTTCAGACACAGAACATCACTGAACATGGTAGGATTCAACCAAACTAACATGACACAGTGAAGGAACGAAAAAAACCAGTTTTATAAGTTCTAATTGACCCCAAACCATCTAGACCCCGAATCCGGAGCACTTCCCACACCCAAATCACCCGCATCATGCAACTCCAACGCCACAAACACCTGGCAGCAACAAGTTCAGTACCAACACACGACCGCAACAACACACGAGCATAACTGCGCAAGCACAGGCGCAGATCAGGGCCGGGTCAGGACCGCGGCCGAATCTAACCCCAGCGAGACGCACCGTCGCACCAACGGCTACAGATCCAAAGCAAAAAACTACACCGGCGGAACCGGAGACTGGGCGACCACAGATCGATCGATCCGCTCAAACGGAAGCAAATTTAGAACCCTAGATTTCTTCTGGAGAGGGGGATTCGGGCGGTACCTACCTCGGGTGACCCCTGCGTGATGCGAGAGTGGTTGAGGAGGAAGGCGATTCCGACTTGGGTTTATGACTTTGAACGATGGATGCTGGGGAGAAGACTCGAGAACCGAGGGCCGGCTAGCTTAAATAGCGAAGAGCCTGTGGCGAATGGGACTATGGGAGTGACGCGCTGCAGGCTGCAGCTACACCTACCCCTCTACATTTTGTTTTTCATTTTCCAAACAAATTACTGTACCATTAATTTTGTTGACTCTTTTGAGTTCAAGTGAAACTTTTTTTGACAGAAAGTTCAAGCGAAATAACCCCCGATTTTTCTTAGAGCATTTCAAGGCAGTACAAATTGATTCCGTAATGTTTTTGGAACTGTTGCGCGTGCAACGGAGGCATCTTTGGAGCTGGTGCGCGTGCACTCCACGCGGTGCTAGCTTTTCGCAAAATGATTCTACGGTGACATGTTAAATTTTTTTTAACAGGATCCGCCACGTATATTAAGGAGCTCGGGCAAATTACAACCAGGTCCAGAGAGAATCAAGAATTACAACCAGACCCAGAAAACTTGCACAAAACACCACAGAAAAGAGGAAAGAACATAAGCGGATCCACCCCACACCCCAAACATCTAGCCACCGCCGGAGAACGCCGTACCACCATGCCCAGGGAAGCAAGCACCTCCAACATTGAAGAAGGCTGCAGAATCGGCCGCCGCGCCGCGACGGACACCCAGAGCGCTGAACGAGCTCAGCCGAGCACCTGCATCCACAGACCACCGATCTTCCTGCCGTCCCCGCAGCAGCCAGACCAGCCGACCAGCACGCCCGCTCCCCAGACGACCGCTCCCCTCGCCGTCACGGCCGGCCGGAGCAAAGACATCGCAGAGAGCCACCACCACCACCGCCTCGCCTTCCCCTTCCTGCACCTGGCCCTGCCCAGGCCCCCCCGCACCCCAGCTCGCCACCTAGCTCCTCCACCATGCGCCGCCAAGAGCAAGACGCCGCACCGCCCCGTACAGTCCACCTCCAAGTGCTAGCCGACGCACCGACGGCACTGTACCCCCTCGTGCTCCCCTGTGCGTCCAGCGCGGCGGGCTTATCCCCTCTCCCCCTGGTTCCTCTTCTGTGGCCGCGGAAGCGTCGACGTCGACACTCCGTTGGTGACCACGGGCACGGCCACGACCTCCACTGCCCCTCCGCCCCCGCCTATTTAAGGAGCTCCCCGAGGCCCTAAGGAACCACACCACACCCTCTCCCCTCCCCTGGGCCTCCCACGTTTTTTTCGGCAGGAGAAACCGAGCTCGAGCTCGGCCATGGTCGCCGTGACCATGTCGAGGATGGACTCGAGCCTCCAGCCTCTCCCCGTGCCCTAGCCCTCTTCCCCTGGCCGCGGAGCGCTGCCTCCAGCCAGTCCCCACCGCCGGCCGACCCTCCGGGCGTGCCCTCCGGCCGTCCCCTGCCGTTCCCGTGCGTGGAACAGAGGTGGAAGACGACCTCTGGTCGATCCCCTCTGCGTTTTCTTTTTTTTTTCCTTCCTGGATCGTTCTCTGGCCTGAGCCCAACCCAGCTAGCCACTGCCCAACAGGCCAGCAGCAGCGCTGCAGCCCAGCTCGGCCCAGCTAGGCGCTGGCGCCAGCACAGTGCGGCCGTGGCCCATTTACGGCCCGTGCTGTTTTTTCCACGAAACTGTTTTTCTTTTTCCCGCTGGACAGATTTTCAAACGGCCACAACTTTTGAACCATAGCTCCGTTTTCGGTGATTCAAATTTGTAAATCTTCGTCTCGACGAGCTCTTTCCAGAGGTATAGACTCCACCTTGTTCCAAGATAGTCCTTAGGGTGCCCCCCTTGTGGGGGTGCATTCTGGAGTTCCCGGAGAGCGGCTTCCGACCCCCGACGCCGCGAAATCACCCCGACCATTCCAAACCGGAGGATCCCCGTCTTTGTTATTTTCTTGTTACCATGCCGAGTGTTTATATCTGTCTGCGTTCGGTATATATTATGTCGATCTGCTGTTGTTATGTTCAATATGTTACTTCGAATATTGCCCCTGCCATGTTTTATTCATCATCATGTATGCATTAGAATGACGTGTGAATTAACTGTGCGCCTCGCACTCGCGTGGCTTTGTCGAACCCTCTAAATAAACAACTATAAAACATGCGTTCCTATGATTGTTTGCTTCTTCTTCTTCGCCGAGGTGAGGAGCGGACGAATGTCGTCTTATGATCCTCGGAGTTGGGGGCATTTGCCAAAAGAGTTATTTGCTTCTTGTCCCTCCGTCAAACGTGGTTGGCGTAAGCCACCTAGACTGCGACGCTTGGGAGCTAACTTTCCATTTGGTTCTTTTGCCGAGATTGCTGACACCACGTCGAGGTAATCCTCGAGTGGAATGGATGCTTTCTTTCTTATGATTGCTTTTCGGTTCATTTTGGAGACTATATGCTCAAATCCCCACTTCCTGGTCAACGGTCGGACGGTAACGCCGCCAAAGACTTGCGCGTGGAGGAACGGATGCGTAGAAGACTCCGCTAACCAACTAGTTGATCTGTGATGGCGCTTGTCGGCGGAATCGCCGCGATAGTCACCCGGTCGACGCAAACCAACTAAAGTATTGCTTGAAATATATTGTTGCTAATGTTTTGTTGTTTGATGATATATGATATTGATATCATGATTATTATGCTGGACTAACCCTCTGTTTTGGAACTTGTGATTGATGAAACTTGATTAAAGGAAACATCCCTCCAAACAACGATAGGGTCAGTCCACGGTGCCACTAATCTGAACATCGAACGCACTACCACTGTTGCTCACATGGGCGGGCCTTGACCTACGTAATCCTATCGAGCCTCCTTTGATGCCACCCTTTTGGCAAGTCTAGTCGGTACCATAGTTGGCCGGGGCTAGTCTTGCGAAGGTTCCGGAGCTAGGCGTTGCCCATAGTTGGGAGCGTGCCGGATTCACTTCTGCATAAGGCATAGAGTTATGTCGGTGGCTATACAGGGAGTGTCTTGGTAGCGTGAACGGTCAGGTGAGTGTATCTTGCTGAGTTCGCCTTAAGGATGATATCCTAAAGTACCGGCTGAGTGTGGTGCACTTAGGTGGGTGGTAATTGCAACCTCTCGAGAGTGTCAAATCTGGATGTCTAGCCTCGTTCCAAGGTTATGGAACAACAGTTCAGTGTCAGTCACATTGTGTGTCCGTGTCGTGTCAGGAGGTTAAACCTAAGGCATGTTTGAAAGAAAGATGAACAACCTGATTTCACTAAATGAACAATAAGATGATGCAGGGAATGTTACTTGTGAGGTGAATGGGATGGCGGTGTGATGCGTTGGAAGCCTATAGTTAGGCCAGAGCCAACATCAACCGTGCATGCCCGGGAGATTGCCAGAGTTGGCTGGAGTGATAGCCAGAGTTGGCTAGAGGCTTGGAAGCCTGATTGTGTTGACATGAGTAATTATAAGATTTGGTACCAACTGGTACACTCTTCTACTCGTCACAGGTAATCTCTTTGTTTAATTGCCGGTGTACGATACAACCCCACCTGGTTTGGACTCTGCACTGGTGATACCCCATTGTTTGCTTATGCCATGTTTTGCTTGTCAATGCCATGCTACTTTTATATCATGTATCTAGATTACGCCTTGCCATGTTGTAGGATTTTATATCCAATATATATCTTGCTGCATGATTGTTGGAATGTTTGTAGTAAGTGGCGATTCTTGCTGAGTGCATACAAATGTACTCACGGGCCTTGTGATTGTGGCCAGGTTTTGTCGAGGATTCATCTTCCACCTTAGTAAGGATTTGAAGCAGGAGCGTGCTAGGATCAGTAGCCCAGCCAGAACCTGTGGAGTGGAGCCGCTCCAAGCCGTAGCCTCTCATATGTCTTCCGCTGCCAGTTAAAACTCTGTATCGTGCCATGCTGGGATTGATATTTTGTCATTCCTTGATGGCCTTGTAAACCATTTGTAGCACTGATGTGCCTGATTGTGTAATGATTTCCATTATGTTACACTGTTGTAACGTGCGGCCAGTTATCTTGGGATGGCGCATGGGACGACTGCCTCTCTGGTGATATGTGCCAGGGAGGGGTGTCACAGTCACATCGGATGAGAAAGCAACGAGGATGCAGATATGTTAGCCAACCTCGGTTCTACCAAGGCACCAGTACCACCTGGCGTATTCCTCGAGCGCATCGAGCACAGATCTATCAAGGTCAAGCAAGCTGCAGCACCTTCGGCTCCGGCCACCGTGGACAAGGACACTCCTCCACCTAGTACGGAGGACCCGCCAGTCGAAGTTCTCCTCATCGAACCAACCTGGACGCACCTGTTCCTTCCATACATGCTACGCAATGAGCTACCAGAAGACGCAGCAGAAGCGTGGCACGTTACTCGACGTGCCAAGACATACACAATCATCAAAGGTGAACTATACAAGAGAAGCATATCAGGGATCCTCCAAAGATGCATCGCACTAGAGGACGGCAAGGCCATCCTTCGAGATATCCACGCAGGAACCTGTGGACACCATGCGAGCAGTCAAGCACTCGTCGCCAAGGCCTTCCGAGCAGGGTTCTACTGGCCAACTGCACTCAGGGACGCGGAGGACATAGTGAAGAGGTGCGTCGGCTGCCAGAAGTTCGCCACCAAGCCGCAAACACCTGCATCAGAGTTGAAAACCATACCTCTCGCTTGGCCCTTCGCCTAGTGGGGGCTCGACATGGTGGGACCACTCAAGAAATCCTCGCGTGGAGGACATACCCACCTCCTGGTGGCAGTCGACAAATTCATCAAGTGGATCGAAGCGGTCCCTATCTTGAATTCGACTGCCACAACAGCGGTGAACTTCATCAGATCAATCATATACCGTTTCGGACTCCCTCATAGCATCATAACTGATAATGGTACAAACTTCACGGTGGAGGAATTCCGTGACTTCTGCAAGGACCAAGGCGTGAAGCTCGACTACGCATCAGTGGCGCACCCGCAGTCGAACGGACAGGTAGAAAAGGCCAATGGACTCATGTGCAGTGGGATCAAGAAGCGGCTGTTGGTGCCACTCAAACAAGCTGCGGGTGCCTGGGTGGAAGAGCTTCCGGCCGTACTTTGGAGTCTGCGAACTACTCCAAATAGGTCGACACAATACACACCGTTCTTCATGGTGTACGGCGCAGAAACAATCCTACCCTTTGATGTACAGTTTGACGCACCCAGAGTCATCGCATACGACGAAAAGGAAGCAGAGGCAGCACTCGAAGATAGCGTCGACACGCTGGACGAAGCACACGACATCGCACTCGCTCGCATAGCCGTCTACCAGCAAAACCTCCGCAACTATCATGGCCATCGACTGCGCACCAGGTCCTTCATGGTTGGCGACCTGGTGCTCCGCCTGAAGCAGAAGAAGGTGCACAAGCTCGCCTCCCCATGGGAGGGACCCTTCATCATCACGGAAGTCATCGACGGCGGCGCATATCGACTGAAGCACACAAAGACAGGAGAATTTTCGCACAACCCTTGGAACGTTGCGCACTTGCGCCGTTTCTATGCTTAGACTACTCAGTCACCAAATGTAATAGGCGACATGTCGGATAGCTGCAGGTTGCAGACGCACTCTTTTCCTTACCAGGGTACCTTAGGAGACTAGAAGATTTTTAATGAGGCGGCCTGCAGCTTAACTTACAAAAAGTGGAATACAATCAATGTTCCTCTGTTTCTTTATTCTTTGCATAACACAAACAAAAAACCTCGGCCGCACCTGAACGCTCGGGGGCTGCGCCAAACAGGTCACACTAAAACAAAAAACCTTGGCCACACCCGAACGCTCGGGGCTACGCCAAACAGGTCACTCCAAAACAAAAAACCTCGGCCACACCCGAACACTCGAGGGATGCGCTAAACAGGTCAGACCAAAACAACAAACTCCGGCCGCACCCGAACGCCCGGGGGCTGCGCCGTAAAGGCCAAACGTAAGCAAGCATTTTTGCCTCACCCGACTGATCAGGAGGGGGGGGGGGAGGGGTGCGTTGCACAACTCCAAGCAAAATCACAAGTACTCCAGCAACACCCGAACGCTCGGGGGCCGCGCGAGTGCACAGTCCAAAACTTTGCCACATCGCTCGACGCCCTGAACACTCGAGGGCTGTCTGGTAGCACACTGACCCACATCTCGCAACAGCAAAAAGTTATAACTCCGCACTCGCGGGCTAAACCCCGCATAAACATAAAACTATTCATGACCAGTTTTTTCATAGACATACAGACTCGAGAAGGTAATTTTACATACAAATTATACAATAGTTTCTAACCTACCCCGCAGATTCTTCCTTTGGCTCGGCCCATTTCTTTTCCTCTTTTAATACCTGATGAATAAGGACCAGCGCATCAACTCGAGTTGCTTCGTAGTGCTCCTGCATGGGCACATGACAACCACTAGGCACTGGTGGTGGACCTAGCTAAATTTTATTCAGGTCAAGGTTGGGCAGGTGAGCCCGAACGAAGGCGAGCGCAACATTAGCCCCGCTAATGAGTTGCTCTCGAACAAACTTTTTTATGGCTTTGCCTTTGGGAAATTTGTTCAGCAGCGCCGCTAGACCTTGTGGTTGATCATTCAATGGAAACAAGGACAGGTGCACTCGAGTTAAAGATGACCTGCAGACTTCCAGAAGAACAACCGCACGCCAGGCACGGTCGTGAAGTTTTGCTAGCACAAGACCCCTCGCCCTATCACACCAAAAGCGGTGAGTGGAAAACTCTGGGCTGCCGGCATAACCATTCAGGCGGTCGTCCAAGCGCGTCGTCTCGGCTTGGCTATCTATGCAAGCACCTGCAAAAATTGCGCTACATCATAAAACAGCCGAACGCAAACAACTCGACACTTGTTCGGGTGTACTTACATTCCAGATGTAGATTCACATTGTCGAGCTCCTCAAACAAATAAATTTCCCGGGCCATCGCCGGTGATGGTCTCGACTGCAATTCAGCCAGCTCACTCTTCGTTTCCTTCAGCTCTTGCTCTGTCCTCGTGAGTTTCTGCTGAAGGAAGTCAATGATCTTCCGGTCACTCTTGCTCCGAGTGTTTGGCTTGGGAGCGGCACTTCCAGAGGCAGGGCCTATCAACGCACCGGCTGCTCCAGGCTACACAAGAATAATTCAAGCATAAGCATGATGCATGCTTAACGCACACACCCGATCCGCAAGGCTCGGGTACCGTTCGTCCCATAAGTATAATCATGACACAAGAAAGGTAACAAAAGCATAGTTCATAATCGTCAAAGCCTCATATGGCATCAGTTTTCATTACAAGAGACAAAAGGGAAACAGTCCTGTCATCTACGACATAGAATCATACCTAGACCTAGCGGTGCGGGCAGAATGCTCGGAAAGGATGACGGCACATTCCTCCATCATAGCCACCATTTTCCTCAACAGCGTCCCCGCCTGCTCCTTCATCGCACCCGTCACGGCAGTTTTCCCGTCAGGTTTCTTCGGGAAGCCAGCTACGGCTTTCTCGAAATCGCCTGCAATACCATGGCCAAGTAGAAGAAGGAAGGTGGTCTCGGAGCCACCTACCATTTGGGTGCGGGCGTAGTTGGTCAACATAGACGTCCTAGGCCCGAACACATCAGCTAGACCCTCTACAGTCGCGGGTGGCGTGCCTTTCAGGAAGACAAGCTGGTGAACAGCTCTCAGGGCACCCACAAACTTGTTGAGAGCCTCCCTGGCCTGGGCGCATATCTCGTCAAAGGCACCCGCCACATCCTCGAAGGACCCTTCGTCCGTAGCAGGTGCAGCTCCAACAGCCCCTGTCAAGTCAAGGAAATTTAGAACCAAATCACAATACATTCACATGGTAGAGTCATTACCTCCCATCACATGAGACAGCGAGCGCAGCCGCTCCATCTGCAGCATCTCACGAGCGTCCATCTCTTTGAGCTTCTCACGCTCAGCTGCAAGTTCCTTGTCGAGCTCCTACACCCGAGTCAGAGCTGCCGCTCGCTCACCTGCAGGCAGTGCGATGTGAATTTTAGCATCTACTTTTTCGCATAAACCAACAGATATGAGGAGAAGGTACTTATTGTTCGACTGCTCCAGCTTGGCTCGCATCTGGTCGCGATCCTCCTCCATCTGCACAAATGTCTCACCCGACTCCAGCATCATGCGGTAGAACGGTTGCGGAATAAAACACAAAACATAAGCATTTGAGCCTATGCCCAACTATACCTAGTTGCACATAACTTCGGGGGCTACTCCCATCGGGAGCGCTATCGCGCACCCGATAAAATCTGAAGCATAACATAGTACTTATGTGGTTGAAGCGCTTCGGCTATGCAGCGCCCGAAGAAGAAGGCGCGTCTCCCTTCGGTCCAGAAGGCATGCTCGCCGGGGCAGTCCTCTCCACCCAAACTGCATCTTCCGAAGATGAAGCAGGGGTCACCTCGGGAGAGATGGGTGCTGCATCCTTCTTTGGCAGGGTGTCCTCGGCCGGGCTGAATAGCAATAATCAGACAAACGACAAAGGCAGAAACAAACATAAGACCTGAACAAAATAAGCAAGTGATCACCTGGCATCTTCATCGTCAGAAATCAGAAGGCTTGTGTAATCCAAGTGCGCGACGAACTCTGGTGCACCCTCAGGTGGGACCGCGCGCAATGGAGTCACAACCCTAGCTTCTTTCGAGTCAGGCGACGAGGAACCCGAGTCCTCGCCGTGTTCGGCGTGAGGAGGAGAGCTGGCCGCAGTCGACATTGTTTCGTCTACGCGGCGTCGTTTTTGCGGCTGCTCTTCCTCCTCTTGCCCGGATTCCTCCACCTCTTCGACTGGTGTGTGTGCGGAGGCGAGGGAGACCTCGTCGCTTTCCGGGTCAACAAGCAAAATCTCCACCTCCGCAGTCTTTCCATCCTCGGGAAGTGGAGGCAAGCGACGAGAAGAAATGTGGCCCTGCACATACGAAACCAAGGAGATTCAGTCGAAAGACATACAAACTTCGCGGCAGTAAACGCATAAAAACAGGGCGTACCTCGGGCAGTGGGTGATCGCTGTCAAATGCGTCAACTGGGCAGTCGAGAGGACAAGGGTCATTCGACGTCAACTTGGTAATCGAACGCACCCGAGCCTCCACCTCCCTCTTAGATGGCAGAGCCTCCTCTTCTGCCAGGCGCGTAGGGTCCTGCACGCCCTGGAACTCCCACATCGGGTGCGCCCGCACTCGCAGTGGCTGCACACCCCTTTTGATGAAAAGCGAGATCAGATGAAGGCCGCTCACTTCGCAGCCGACAGTCTTCAGGAGCTCAGCAATCTTTGCCAGCAAAGGCTTCGCCTCCGCTTCTTCAGTCGCGATGGTGTGGTGCAG
Source organism: Poa pratensis (assembly GCA_947311845.1). Lineage (NCBI taxonomy): Eukaryota > Viridiplantae > Streptophyta > Magnoliopsida > Poales > Poaceae > Poa > Poa pratensis. The sequence continues at coordinate 16,542,469 of CAMZMU010000092.1, read as the reverse complement.
CCACGCTCGGGTCTTAACCAGAGTCACATGGGCATCGAACTCTGGCAACCCTCCTTGCCGGGTCCTGACGTAGAACCACTTCTTCCTCCAGTTCTACGTGGACTCGACTTGTTGGAGATCGAAATACTCGACCTCTTTGCACACCTGGATGTTGAAGCCTCCAACAGCATATACACCATCCGGACCGACGTTTCTCATCACATTGAAGATCCTCTTCCAAAGACCCCAATGCGGGTGCACCCCCAAAAAACACTCGCAAAGCACGACAAAAATAGCGATGTGCCGAATGGAGTTGGGGGGTGAAATCATGCAGTTGCACCTTGTACGCATACATCAGTGCTCGCACAAAATCGTGAATAGGGAAGGAGAATCCCCTATTCACGAAGTCGTGGAAACATACGCGCTCGCCCTCTCTGGGTTGAGGGCTTACCTCATTCCCGGGCACACGCGTCGGCAGTTCCTCGGCGGAGGGGATCCATCTGTCCCGCCGGTAGGCCTCAATTTGCGCAGTCTTCACGGCGGACCTCGTCCAGTCGCCAGCTTTCTTCTTCAACGTGGCGACGGCGCTGGCGGCGATCTTAGCCTTCTTTCCTGCCTTCTTCATGGTGTTGGTGGCTATGGGGAAAAGGCGAGCAGAGGAAGATGAAGCAGAAACAGCGGCGGCGGGGGAGACAATGACAAGTAACAGTGATTTACCCCGTCGTCCCCCTATTTATTCACATAGGCCATGATCTTCACCGTTGATGGCAGATCGTGCGCCGCAACGCGTATCCAACCATACACGTGGCGGTCATGGAGAGCAACCGTCACCGGCCACTCAGCCCACTACGCACGAAAAATGAGGAGGTCATCATCACGTTGCAGTGAAAACCGTACCAGAGCGGTCAAATTCAGTCCAAACAACATCGTCCCTGGTCAACACTGTCATCTGGGACCCACACGTCACGTCCCATCTATCACAAGGCAAGCATGCAACCGCTTGTCTGATGGTGCAGTCGCCAAACGCGTCATCCGTGACGTCATCACAAGCGTAACGCTCAAAAACCCACTCGAGTCCCTTCAAGGGTCGACTCTGAGGGAAACAAACGAACTAGGCAAAACTGGTCACTCGACCGTTCCATAGACTGTGTCATATAACTCCCATCGGGAGCGATTCAAAATTTTATTGACTGATGCAAAAGTTTCAAAAGCTTTGAGATTATCCTCAACTGCAAGCAATTAAGCACAATCTCGGGGGCTACTCCCATCGGGAGCACTGTCGCGCACTCGATAAAATAGAACTCAGAAACATTCAGTTGTCCAAAACCGTCAGTCGAAGCTTACTCGACTCAGATCGAAACTTACTCGACTTGGCTGCTTAGCCTTATGCAAATATCAATCACAAATCCTCGAGATTGCGTCCGCCGCATATATACCTCGGATGCTGCACGCATAGTGTGAAGATAAGACCCGCCGATCCGTCGAGCTGGGCCGGGGCCCGCTACCATAGTGTAAGCCCTGCAACTTTCCATGTCAACAGACAAGAAGAAAATCCTAGCGGACGCATTAGGTAGCAAAGTTATGCTACAGGCCGGCTCTGTAAGACCTCCGCGGACTGAGTCGGATCTGACCAGCTTGTTCCGGGTTCGAGTCCGGGGACTCGAGCTTGAAGTAGGCTAGTAAGGTTTTGCCCAGAGGTGCAGTTAACTGGTCCCGATCCGTTGAGTGTACCAGGCCTACTATGTTATAATTCCTAGGCAAAATAGCAAAGCATCAGTCGACGCATATTTCGACTCAGCATGCACCTTCGAGGCAAGCTCGATTTCAGAACAAACAAACCCTTAGTCGCCGTATTTTCCGACTCAATAGGCTCACTCGAGGCATTCTTGACTTGCATATACCTATCAGGCAAAGAGCTAACAAAAACATTGCAAAATCAACTTATAAGGTACGTATCAAAGCAAGTAAATTACGGCGTGCACTTACGGAGGAGTCCCTGCCCGATTCTTCAATTCGTCCAAGCACCCGGGGGCTACTGACGTGGGTGTACCCTTCGGGTGCTCCACCATGAGGATACCTGGTGCACGTACAAGCTAAGGCCCACGGAGAAGCCCGTCAGGAGTCCACGATCAAGCCAACGAAGGGGGCCCGAGAAGATGGCGTACACTCCAAGATTAGTAAAACATAAGTCGGTAGAAACATACCTTACCTGTAAACCTAGTCGGTTGCGAATCCCCGAGACCCAGCCTCCTATATAAAGGCTGGGAGGGCCGCCGATCTAGGACACGCAATACTCATACCACCAAACCCTAGCGAGATTGCCATCTCGCCGGGACACCATTGTACACCTCATATATCAATAATCAGACAAGCAGGAAGTAGGGTGTTACCCTCCGGTGGCCTGAACCTGGGTAAACCTTGCTTGTCAGCCGACGATACTACCAACGCTACCACGTCTCCCCCCTTAATCTCAACCCTAGGTACCGAACCATGGGATTTGATGTGTTAACACCACGTCAGCCACGAACCCCCACCCCCCTAACTTTAAACTGTAGCATATAACCCCTAACTATCTAAAACCGGGAAAATAACCCCCTATCTGTCGAAGCAGCAATGCGTCATCGGCTCTTCTTCCTCCTCTCCTCTGAACCCGCCGTGTGCAGCCACAGCCGCCGGCCTGGGCCAAGATGTAGCTCCCGACGTCGCATGCCACCTCAGTGCGGCCGAGTTGGTGCGGATGCTGGAGAGGGCCACGGTGACGGACAGGGCGGAGGCGATGCCGTCGGCGCCGTGTATACCTAGCCATGCCTTGGGCCGGGCCGGGCTTCGGGCCAGGCCGAGAAATGCCCGACGCAGAAAACCCAGGCCCGAGCCCGGCTCGGCCTAGCCAAAAAGCCCGAAAGCCCGTCGGGCCGCGGGCTGGGCTTCTTCCTAAATCAGCGAAAACACAAAGCCCAGGCCCGGCCCATCGCAGCTGTCGGGCCTAGATTTGAGGCCCAAGTCCGAGATTTTCGGGATGGGCCTCGGGCCGGGTTTCGGGCCAGGCTTCCCATGGCCATGACTAGCGCCGTGGTACTACCCGCAATGGGATTGATCTAGGACGGCATGCATGTCCTGCCACCGGTGCCACGGACAGCAGGATTCATCTTCGGGATCCCACCCAACTGCACGCCCCGCAATGGGATCGCTCAGCGATGGCGCGCGCGTCCCGCCGCCGACGCCTGCGGCGCGTGACCTGGTGATGACCCAGGTGAGCCTCGGCGGACTCCCTTCGATCATGTGTGCCTGCACGCCCTTGTCCACTTTGCGCGCTCAGAGGTCGAGCATCGTGCCATCGACACCTTCATTGCCGCCTGGCGTGGACCGGACTAGGGGCTCGAGTTCATGGTGGACCCCTTCGACGCCTGCTACTGCCTGCTCTTCATGGTGGGGACGAGGAAGCCCGATGCGGTGAGGTGGGGAGCGGCGGCGCGACGATAAACGAGGAGGAGGGGAACTGCGACACGACGGGAAGGAGGAGAAGGAGACTGTGGTCAACGAAATATGGGGGTAACCTACATGACTTATACCGTCGTCCAACGTGGCTAAAACCACTATCAAAACCGCTCGGGGGGTAATTTGACCGGTTTTGGATAGTTAGTAGGTTATATGCTCCAGTTTAAAGTTAGGGGGGGGGTTAGCGGCCGAAACGTGAAAGATAGGGTGGTGATGTAGACTTCTTTCAATTGATCCTAACTATTTCCCCGGTGACATGTTAAATTGTTAATCCAACTGCTATACATTGTCTTGACCCCGAGAAAACATGAAAACTATAAGAGAGTTGAGATACTTTTCAAAACTCAGGAATCATCACATGGATATGTCACACCTAGCACCTCCGCTAGACAGCACCAGGTTAGCGGGGCCATGTTAGAGCATCTCTATCAGATTCCGGAGAAACGGAAATCGCGAGTTTCTAGATTCCTGAAAACAGTTTGTGTTGCAAATTTTTACTTTACTCACCCACGCACCCCGCGCCTCCATCCCGTGGTCGCTCGCCTCCTGCGCCCTGGTCGACCTGCTCGTGCCCAGCCTGCCGAGCTCCTCTTTCTCGTCCAATGGCTGCTACCCTTTTAAGTCACGATTTCCCCTACGATTTTGTTAAAAATCAACTCTATCGAGGAGACGTGGTGAAATATGGTTTGGATTTAGCCGGAATCGAAACCGCGCCATGGAAGTTGGCCGGATTCCGACGAGTTCGGCAATAGGTAATAGTTGGGCTGAAAGTTCCTTCCCGCCAACCGTTGTGTGACTTTTCATTTCACTTGGAAAATCGATTACTCGGAGTCTCATATCGGGAGCACACTAATTTTTGTTTTCGGTTTTGTCGAATATAAGGGATCTGTTCAGGTCCATTTATTTTGGACAAAAACATAAAACCGGCGGTTATTTTTAGGGTTGAGTCATTTTACAATCTCTAGAAGAGATGCTCTTACCAAGACGACGGCGTAAACATACCGTACTGAATAATGACCTGTATTGCGGGGTTCAAGCTAAGTTATTGTAACATCCTAGGATTTAGAGTCCCAAATTAGAGTGGACACACAAGTGTGCATTGCATTCATGCATCAGAAAATCCGAAGAATTTTCGCGCAAATAGTTTTAAAACACTAAGTGATTGAAGTTTCACTTGAGTTGGTGGAATTGAAGTAGATCATCGACTTGAGCGTTACAAACTTTGAGATGATCTTGGCTTAAAACCTATTTTTGGGTAGAGAGGTACTCGATAAAATTGTTAAACCCAGTGGAAATATATCTTGTTACATCAAAACATTACCTCAGGAGTGTAACATAAATCTAGTTATTCTTAGGTATCATCTTGTCTAACCTTATATGTTAGACATATCTCTAGTAGATGGAAATCATTCTAGTCTTAAAGACAAATTGAATTACCTAAAATCTTAACAAAGATCTTTTCACCTTATCTAGTGAATCTTAACTTCTTATCTCCTAATCTTCTTGAAGTTATTCAACCAGGGAAGCATCTCAAGAAAAGAGGTAAAGCAACAAGAAGACTATGAAGAAGGATTGATTAGATATGCATAGTAGTGCTATGCCAATCTATCACAGAGACAATGGGAACTCTTGCATCTGTTATGTTCTTATTAATTTCTCAAGAAATAGTGTGATATTCCAATGTTTGTGTTATATAGAAGTAGTTGGGTGACAAGCTTTGCAACCTTGTTAACAAATCACTTTTGTATACTCAAACAATTGAGTGTCATATACAAATAAACAAAAGGACAGATAATACATGGTATTTCTCCAAGAGTATGATTATCAGGGAGAAAGTAAAGCCAAAGCATAAAACCATATGATCATCATCCATATGTAATCATCACATGAGTTAACTCTCAAATTCCTGTGAGTGTGGACATGTCTCATAAGAGAGGGGTTCACAAGTTCATCATGACCATTTGGTTTATTCAAGATTCATTCTCAAGAGGAGATAAATCTGGACTTGTGGTAAATGGAACCACATGGACTACTTAGTCAGCAATTGTTTTAGCAACTTGCTTCCACAGAAACAAGATCATCTATTTTATTCAAAGGAGTATATCATCCTTTTGATCATCAGAATGAGCTATGGAATTAAGCAAGATTCTGTTCTCATCATTTTACCCATTTATCCTACCATAAGACCTGACTTCAGGCAGGATATCTTCTCTTGTGCATCCACAGACATTTGATCATGTTTTCACATGATTTAATTGTCAGGTATCACAAGCCAAAGCCACTAGGGCCATATTTTGTGCTTGGCATGAATTTGAATTGAAATACTGTGTATACTCTTTGTAGTCACCACAGTAAGCAAATCATGTTGTATTGCTGGACCACAATTTGATGTTGTCCAGAAATCAATAAGGCACTCAGAACAAGTTTGAATATTTATCTGGAGCTGAAGACAAGGAAGAAACTATCCTTAGTATTTGAAAATAATATAAAATCACAAATAAAAAGCATAACAAAATAAATCAATTGTTATATAAGTACACAATAAGAAAAGAGGTTATAAACTATAAATTTTATTAAAAAGAGATAATTCCAAATATGTTCAAATTTACTTTAAGTGGTTAATGAATTTAAAACACACAAAATATTTATAATCCAAGTTTAAAAGAAACTTGTTTTTGAAATTCTACACATTTTGTAAAAGGAAATAAATTTAAATATACACAAATTCATTCCAAATATGGAATGAATTCAAAATACATCAAATATTAAAAGTTATAAGTTGAAATCATAAATATAATGTAACCCTACACAACCAGGGGCTTTTCTGTAATTAAAATCATCACAAACAAGTCCTCAAATCATTTAAAACAGGAGCCAGGGGCCTGTTTGCACTGATTCTGCAATTCCATGAAAGTCCAGGGGGTTTTTCAGAAAATGGCCTTTTCTTTTCTTTCTTCTTCTTCCTCCCGCCAGAAGGCAGAGGACGACGCCGCCGTGCCACCTCCTCCCTGCCTGCTAGCTCGCGAGGATAAGACCACGGAGACGTCCGCATCGTTCTCTTCCTCCCCGTACTCATCTCTTTCTCTCCCGTGCTCTCTATTTCTGTCGGGTCGAAACCCTAGTTCGTCGGGCCGCCGCCGATTGCCGTCGATTCCGACCTCGCCGAGGTGTTCCAAGTAGCCAGGAAGCTCCGCCGTGGCTGCCTCGTCCTCCTCATCTACTCGCGCGTGCTGGGAAGCTCGGGAGCGGAAGAAATTCGCAGTCTTCTTCAACTCCGGCCGCCGGCTGTCGACCACGGATGCGTCGCCGTCCGTCCACGTCGTTCTTCGCCGAGCAATTCCCCGTGCTCGTGGTGAGCATACGCTCCTCCTCATGTACTTTGATTTGTCCAATTTCCGTTGGGTGGGAAGTTCGCCGTACACCGTCTCCGGCCGCCGCGGGAGCTCGCCGCCGTGCTTGCTCCGGTGACCATTTTGGAGCGGCGCCGCCACCAATAGGTTCGCGTCGATCTCCTCTATCCCCTGCCATCGAGCAAACAAGAAAACAAAGCCAGAATCGCAGCGGATTCATCGAATCCGTGCTCAGCAGAGGAAGTTCTTCTGCTGACGTCAGCGTGACGTCAGCAGACCAATCAGAATTTTCCTGATTTTCTTTAAATAAAAAAATAAATAAATAAATTTATGACATGTGGACCCACATGTCAGATGTTTAATAATTTAGTAAAATAGGTTGGTATTTATTAAAATTATGACAAGTGGGACCAACTCATTTTAATAAATTCCAGAAATTGTTTATAATTGAATTTAAACTTTGGAAATTCATAACTAAATCATTTTAAATTAGAAAAATACAAACAACATACCAAAATGTTAAGAAAAATGAAATTTATCTGTTTGTATAAATAAAATGCTTGTTTGATTAAATTTGAATAATCCTAAAATTGAAACAAGATCTTATTTATTATTTTAAATATGGAATTTATTTTAAATGCTATTTTGAATGCATTTGAATTCCATTTCAATTGCTTCACATGCTTAACTACAAATATGGAAATATATTTCCATCACAACATTATGATCATTTTTAGAATTCCATTTGTAAACATGTCTCACTAATATTCTTAAGTGGTTTTTAAAATGATATTTTCCATAAGGAAAATAATCATTCAAGAATCCTTTAACAATACAAAAGATAAATCTATCAACATATAAATTTATCATTTTATTACTTTATAATATATCATGTAGTTCTTAATTCATAAAAGTGAAATTCTTTATTTAATAAAACTTGATCACTACTATTAATACTTTTAATAATTGGATTAATTTTATGATACAATTATTTAAATCATTAATCCAAATTAATAACTACTTCATAATATGAGATTACTTGTGGTGTTTCTTCTAAGTGTTAAAATTCAAATCATATTATCTTTTGCATAAAGAAAAGTTAAATACATAAGTAACTACTCCTTATATTTGATACTATACCATTACTTAACTAAAATAACTACCCTATGATATCAACAAATGTATACATTATTTATTTCTTCAAAAGTTATTCTTTTTGCCTTCTTGAATAATAATACTACACCATTTGTTTAATTAATTCAAGTTGACACCTGATCTGTATAAACATAAAGATGATAGTAAACCCTAAAATAACCATTTAGTATTATGATGTTGTTTTATTTTATCCTTATGCTTAATATGGTATTTATAGTTAAAGATAAAAATTCATCGTTCTTGTGAAGTAAACTTGAAGATAAAACAAATCTAAAAATAATCACCAAACTCAAACAACCCTCAACCATCGAGAGTTAGACACGGGGTTTAGGACGATGCATCTCATACTTATGCATAATAGCATATTGCTTCTTCAAACATTAGTCCTTACCGGACCAATGATGCTCTTTCCAGATTTTGGAGTCTTTATTGTATCGAAGACCTTGGCTGCATAATCTTGCAGTCAAAAAGGCAAGTTCACTCTTGCTCATGTCCTACTTGATTATGTTTATCAAAGTAAATGAAAAATACTATGGTTTATCATTGCATGAAAAAGAAAAACCTATCTTCGAATGATGTGAATTGCTATATATATATTGTTGGCTGGCAGATGGAACCATGGAATGATGTGGTTGGTGGAGGTTCCATATGCACGGGAAAGTATTACCTAGGACTTAAGAACCAATGCCGTCAGCGTTCTTGCGCCGAAAATGAAGCGTTAACCATGAGACTTGGAATGGGACGGGAAAGTCATCTGTGATCTTTTCCCTTTCGCATGTCAACGGGCAGCCAGAGCCGTACGCTGTAGATCTAGTGCGACTACATGCACATGGGTGGGACCCCTTAATGCCCACGGACTCTGGTGTCTATGATGGTCTGCAAGAGGATGCCTAGGTATCTACCGTAAGGGGTAGAGCCAGGGGTGATTCTGCTATGCATGAATTGGGTGGGCATGCGGGGTTGTTGGAAAAGCACGGCGAATGGCTTGGATCAACGACTGGGCCCCACACCAAAGGAAGTGTGGACGGGAAAGACTCGCCCGGTTGTGCAACAAGGCGTTGGTCTCTTATGGGTAAAGTAACGCACCTCTGCAGAGTGTAAAAATGTGACATGTTACTCCACGTTCCAGGAAGGAACGGCGAACGCTGCAGGAAAGGAGGCTCCTCAAGGCCCTAGCACCTGTGAATCGATGACGGGCATAGTTTTCTGAAGATAAAATAAATCTTTTCCTAAAAATGTTTTACAAAGTTATGCATGTTCATCCATGACCTTTTGGTATGGATGGTAGCTAGTGCATAAAACACCTTATTCCTGTTATATGAACTTGCTGAGTAACGCTCGTGTTGCTCACCTTTCCTCCGTTGACCCCTGCTTAGATTATTGGAGACAGCTGAGGAAGGACAGGAATCCATCACGATGTTGGTGAGGTCTTCGACAAGGAGTCAAATCAACCTGGTGGAGTCTGCCGACGGATGAGTGGCGACAACAGTGCAATGGTGGACACGTCGACAACAATACTGATGGACAAGACGATTATAATAGGATGGAGAAGCACAACTCTAGACATGGAAATTCCAGATGGATAGATTAGGGCCGTGACAACAGCAGTAGTGGATCAGAAATTAGAGTAGAGCTGATATCCAGCTTAGCACTTCGACTTGGATCTTTTTGCGAGTTTCATTTGCACGAGACCTACTTCTGTATGGAAAGGAGGTTCTCGAGATTTTGTATTGATTAGTGTTGTAATCCTATAGTGTTACCATGGACCGATTATGTTTCTGTTGTACTACTCTGAAGGATGTAATATTTACGGATTGGTCCTTCCGTGAGTATTATGTCAACGACTTGTACACTACAACATGCAGTGGTGTGCTGGGTCATTACAGGTGGTATCAGAGCAAACGACCTTAGGATTAAAACCCTTTTAGGAGACTTGTAGGTTGGTAAGACTATAGGGGGTTATTATATTTAGCGAAACTCTATATTTCTACAACTATGATGGTTATTCACCTGAGAATAATACTGTCATATTTGTATACACATTTCCTTACCCAACTGGAGTAGATATTCTTATTTACTATTCTGTAGGTATAATATCCATATATATTATTTCTTTTCAACTTGGTATGACCAGTTAAGACTGTTTCGTACGAGTTGATACACCAAATAGATTACAACTACGTCAGTGTTACCTACATGGTATCATTGATAGCCCTATCCTATGAAGTAGAACCCTATCATAAGTTCGTGATGGAGGAAGTCAGAAGATGTTTGATGATAGTGAAGAATCATCGTCAGTCAACTATGGAGAGTATGTTAATACCCTAATGATAGAGATCAAAGGGGATTCACGTGAGTATGGTATAAGTTGATAAGTAATTAGGAGATGGCATAAACAATGACGGAAGCTACACTACTATTTCTGATGTACCCTGAGTAGCACATGAAGGATCTAGATATGTTCGCAAGTAGATGTTATAGTTTGACGGAAGATTCAAGCTACATGGAGTTTAGTTCCATAAAAAACCAAGTCAAACCACAACCACTCTTTGAGTACTTTGTCTTTGTATTACTCCATTGCAAATGGTCAACTGGGGTAATTACCGAGTCAAAGAGTTGTTAGAATAAGATTATAAGGTGATATAAACCTATCTTGTAGTGTATAGCATCTAAGCCTGGGTACTTGAGATGTTTTTACTCAAGGTACTACTTATTTTACGGGCTTATGTTGCATGATTGATATATAATTGCATTTGCGATTTATTGGATCTTATTGGATTTTTGATTGGCTAGGTTGGTACATAAAGTTAGAATTTGATGTACAATGGCATGATTGTCACATTGAGTTCTTTTCTTCATGTTACTAATCTAGAGGTAGATAGGACTCGTGTAAGGGAGAGACGTGTTCACAGAAGTTTCAAACAACAATGAAAGCTTTTGAAGAGATGGAAGTCAAGATGACCGAGGTAAACGAAGCTACATGTGGTGATGGACCACAATCCACATCATATTTGGATTGGAGATCAGCATCATCAGAACATGGAAGGATGGAGGAACTACGATAGATCAAGGAAGAATATCATCACCATTTGGAAGAGGACTTACCGAAGATGATGAAAGGAAAGCTACATGAGAAACTCCACTGAGGTAGGAGAATTATGAGGATGGAAGATCTAAATAACAAGTCTTGTCGTGACAAATCTTTGATTTGGACAGTAAAATTTCCAGTTTTGCACAAGAATGACGATGATATCATGAAGGATATCAAGCGAGAACTGAAAAACGATGGAAGAAGCCGCAGTATGTAGTCATATATAGTTGGAAGTTGTCGTAACTTGACGGAAGAAATGGGTGTTGGAAGTCATAAGGCACAATTAAACTCTGGAAAAAAGATCAAGAAGAAGTAGTACATGACTCATATGTCTAAAAGAGTCATGAAGTTGGTGGTAGAGGAGTATGAAACAACAAATTCAATACTTAGAGGACAACAACAAAGTATGATATTTAAGCAAGGCAAGATAGTTGTATCATCGAGATCAAGGGGTATGACTCCAACGTTCAATGTTACAACGGACACATATCAGAATCATGGGAAATAAGTTCGTGGATTGCCGAGAGTCCATGGAGATAGTTAGTTGGAAGGTGACCAACAGAGACGGGTGATGTGGGGAAATAGTGAAGTAAGTGCCTAATCAATGTCAATATATAGTGGGATCGATGGACATATGATTGACATCCTCAGTTTAAGGACTCTGATGGAGGTTGAACTAACCAGATTGAAGAAACATATCGTCTGATCAACCAAAATGAAGGAATCAGAAACCGCGCCATGGAAGTTGGCCGGATTCCGACGAGTTCGGCAATAGGTAATAGTTGGGCTGAAAGTTCCTTCCCGCCAACCGTTGTGTGACTTTTCATTTCACTTGGAAAATCGATTACTCGGAGTCTCATATCGGGAGCACACTAATTTTTGTTTTCGGTTTTGTCGAATATAAGGGATCTGTTCAGGTCCATTTATTTTGGACAAAAACATAAAACCGGCGGTTATTTTTAGGGTTGAGTCATTTTACAATCTCTAGAAGAGATGCTCTTACCAAGACGACGGCGTAAACATACCGTACTGAATAATGACCTGTATTGCGGGGTTCAAGCTAAGTTATTGTAACATCCTAGGATTTAGAGTCCCAAATTAGAGTGGACACACAAGTGTGCATTGCATTCATGCATCAGAAAATCCGAAGAATTTTCGCGCAAATAGTTTTAAAACACTAAGTGATTGAAGTTTCACTTGAGTTGGTGGAATTGAAGTAGATCATCGACTTGAGCGTTACAAACTTTGAGATGATCTTGGCTTAAAACCTATTTTTGGGTAGAGAGGTACTCGATAAAATTGTTAAACCCAGTGGAAATATATCTTGTTACATCAAAACATTACCTCAGGAGTGTAACATAAATCTAGTTATTCTTAGGTATCATCTTGTCTAACCTTATATGTTAGACATATCTCTAGTAGATGGAAATCATTCTAGTCTTAAAGACAAATTGAATTACCTAAAATCTTAACAAAGATCTTTTCACCTTATCTAGTGAATCTTAACTTCTTATCTCCTAATCTTCTTGAAGTTATTCAACCAGGGAAGCATCTCAAGAAAAGAGGTAAAGCAACAAGAAGACTATGAAGAAGGATTGATTAGATATGCATAGTAGTGCTATGCCAATCTATCACAGAGACAATGGGAACTCTTGCATCTGTTATGTTCTTATTAATTTCTCAAGAAATAGTGTGATATTCCAATGTTTGTGTTATATAGAAGTAGTTGGGTGACAAGCTTTGCAACCTTGTTAACAAATCACTTTTGTATACTCAAACAATTGAGTGTCATATACAAATAAACAAAAGGACAGATAATACATGGTATTTCTCCAAGAGTATGATTATCAGGGAGAAAGTAAAGCCAAAGCATAAAACCATATGATCATCATCCATATGTAATCATCACATGAGTTAACTCTCAAATTCCTGTGAGTGTGGACATGTCTCATAAGAGAGGGGTTCACAAGTTCATCATGACCATTTGGTTTATTCAAGATTCATTCTCAAGAGGAGATAAATCTGGACTTGTGGTAAATGGAACCACATGGACTACTTAGTCAGCAATTGTTTTAGCAACTTGCTTCCACAGAAACAAGATCATCTATTTTATTCAAAGGAGTATATCATCCTTTTGATCATCAGAATGAGCTATGGAATTAAGCAAGATTCTGTTCTCATCATTTTACCCATTTATCCTACCATAAGACCTGACTTCAGGCAGGATATCTTCTCTTGTGCATCCACAGACATTTGATCATGTTTTCACATGATTTAATTGTCAGGTATCACAAGCCAAAGCCACTAGGGCCATATTTTGTGCTTGGCATGAATTTGAATTGAAATACTGTGTATACTCTTTGTAGTCACCACAGTAAGCAAATCATGTTGTATTGCTGGACCACAATTTGATGTTGTCCAGAAATCAATAAGGCACTCAGAACAAGTTTGAATATTTATCTGGAGCTGAAGACAAGGAAGAAACTATCCTTAGTATTTGAAAATAATATAAAATCACAAATAAAAAGCATAACAAAATAAATCAATTGTTATATAAGTACACAATAAGAAAAGAGGTTATAAACTATAAATTTTATTAAAAAGAGATAATTCCAAATATGTTCAAATTTACTTTAAGTGGTTAATGAATTTAAAACACACAAAATATTTATAATCCAAGTTTAAAAGAAACTTGTTTTTGAAATTCTACACATTTTGTAAAAGGAAATAAATTTAAATATACACAAATTCATTCCAAATATGGAATGAATTCAAAATACATCAAATATTAAAAGTTATAAGTTGAAATCATAAATATAATGTAACCCTACACAACCAGGGGCTTTTCTGTAATTAAAATCATCACAAACAAGTCCTCAAATCATTTAAAACAGGAGCCAGGGGCCTGTTTGCACTGATTCTGCAATTCCATGAAAGTCCAGGGGGTTTTTCAGAAAATGGCCTTTTCTTTTCTTTCTTCTTCTTCCTCCCGCCAGAAGGCAGAGGACGACGCCGCCGTGCCACCTCCTCCCTGCCTGCTAGCTCGCGAGGATAAGACCACGGAGACGTCCGCATCGTTCTCTTCCTCCCCGTACTCATCTCTTTCTCTCCCGTGCTCTCTATTTCTGTCGGGTCGAAACCCTAGTTCGTCGGGCCGCCGCCGATTGCCGTCGATTCCGACCTCGCCGAGGTGTTCCAAGTAGCCAGGAAGCTCCGCCGTGGCTGCCTCGTCCTCCTCATCTACTCGCGCGTGCTGGGAAGCTCGGGAGCGGAAGAAATTCGCAGTCTTCTTCAACTCCGGCCGCCGGCTGTCGACCACGGATGCGTCGCCGTCCGTCCACGTCGTTCTTCGCCGAGCAATTCCCCGTGCTCGTGGTGAGCATACGCTCCTCCTCATGTACTTTGATTTGTCCAATTTCCGTTGGGTGGGAAGTTCGCCGTACACCGTCTCCGGCCGCCGCGGGAGCTCGCCGCCGTGCTTGCTCCGGTGACCATTTTGGAGCGGCGCCGCCACCAATAGGTTCGCGTCGATCTCCTCTATCCCCTGCCATCGAGCAAACAAGAAAACAAAGCCAGAATCGCAGCGGATTCATCGAATCCGTGCTCAGCAGAGGAAGTTCTTCTGCTGACGTCAGCGTGACGTCAGCAGACCAATCAGAATTTTCCTGATTTTCTTTAAATAAAAAAATAAATAAATAAATTTATGACATGTGGACCCACATGTCAGATGTTTAATAATTTAGTAAAATAGGTTGGTATTTATTAAAATTATGACAAGTGGGACCAACTCATTTTAATAAATTCCAGAAATTGTTTATAATTGAATTTAAACTTTGGAAATTCATAACTAAATCATTTTAAATTAGAAAAATACAAACAACATACCAAAATGTTAAGAAAAATGAAATTTATCTGTTTGTATAAATAAAATGCTTGTTTGATTAAATTTGAATAATCCTAAAATTGAAACAAGATCTTATTTATTATTTTAAATATGGAATTTATTTTAAATGCTATTTTGAATGCATTTGAATTCCATTTCAATTGCTTCACATGCTTAACTACAAATATGGAAATATATTTCCATCACAACATTATGATCATTTTTAGAATTCCATTTGTAAACATGTCTCACTAATATTCTTAAGTGGTTTTTAAAATGATATTTTCCATAAGGAAAATAATCATTCAAGAATCCTTTAACAATACAAAAGATAAATCTATCAACATATAAATTTATCATTTTATTACTTTATAATATATCATGTAGTTCTTAATTCATAAAAGTGAAATTCTTTATTTAATAAAACTTGATCACTACTATTAATACTTTTAATAATTGGATTAATTTTATGATACAATTATTTAAATCATTAATCCAAATTAATAACTACTTCATAATATGAGATTACTTGTGGTGTTTCTTCTAAGTGTTAAAATTCAAATCATATTATCTTTTGCATAAAGAAAAGTTAAATACATAAGTAACTACTCCTTATATTTGATACTATACCATTACTTAACTAAAATAACTACCCTATGATATCAACAAATGTATACATTATTTATTTCTTCAAAAGTTATTCTTTTTGCCTTCTTGAATAATAATACTACACCATTTGTTTAATTAATTCAAGTTGACACCTGATCTGTATAAACATAAAGATGATAGTAAACCCTAAAATAACCATTTAGTATTATGATGTTGTTTTATTTTATCCTTATGCTTAATATGGTATTTATAGTTAAAGATAAAAATTCATCGTTCTTGTGAAGTAAACTTGAAGATAAAACAAATCTAAAAATAATCACCAAACTCAAACAACCCTCAACCATCGAGAGTTAGACACGGGGTTTAGGACGATGCATCTCATACTTATGCATAATAGCATATTGCTTCTTCAAACATTAGTCCTTACCGGACCAATGATGCTCTTTCCAGATTTTGGAGTCTTTATTGTATCGAAGACCTTGGCTGCATAATCTTGCAGTCAAAAAGGCAAGTTCACTCTTGCTCATGTCCTACTTGATTATGTTTATCAAAGTAAATGAAAAATACTATGGTTTATCATTGCATGAAAAAGAAAAACCTATCTTCGAATGATGTGAATTGCTATATATATATTGTTGGCTGGCAGATGGAACCATGGAATGATGTGGTTGGTGGAGGTTCCATATGCACGGGAAAGTATTACCTAGGACTTAAGAACCAATGCCGTCAGCGTTCTTGCGCCGAAAATGAAGCGTTAACCATGAGACTTGGAATGGGACGGGAAAGTCATCTGTGATCTTTTCCCTTTCGCATGTCAACGGGCAGCCAGAGCCGTACGCTGTAGATCTAGTGCGACTACATGCACATGGGTGGGACCCCTTAATGCCCACGGACTCTGGTGTCTATGATGGTCTGCAAGAGGATGCCTAGGTATCTACCGTAAGGGGTAGAGCCAGGGGTGATTCTGCTATGCATGAATTGGGTGGGCATGCGGGGTTGTTGGAAAAGCACGGCGAATGGCTTGGATCAACGACTGGGCCCCACACCAAAGGAAGTGTGGACGGGAAAGACTCGCCCGGTTGTGCAACAAGGCGTTGGTCTCTTATGGGTAAAGTAACGCACCTCTGCAGAGTGTAAAAATGTGACATGTTACTCCACGTTCCAGGAAGGAACGGCGAACGCTGCAGGAAAGGAGGCTCCTCAAGGCCCTAGCACCTGTGAATCGATGACGGGCATAGTTTTCTGAAGATAAAATGAATCTTTTCCTAAAAATGTTTTACAAAGATATGCATGTTCATCCATGACCTTTTGGTATGGATGGTAGCTAGTGCATAAAACACCTTATTCCTGTTATATGAACTTGCTGAGTAACGCTCGTGTTGCTCACCTTTCCTCCGTTGACCCCTTCTTAGATTATTGGAGACAGCTGAGGAAGGACAGGAATCCATCACGATGTTGGTGAGGTCTTCGACAAGGAGTCAAATCAACCTGGTGGAGTCTGCCGACGGATGAGTGGCGACAACAGTGCAATGGTGGACACGTCGACAACAATACTGATGGACAAGACGATTATAATAGGATGGAGAAGCACAACTCTAGACATGGAATTTCCAGATGGATAGATTAGGGCCGTGACAACAGCAGTAGTGGATCAGAAATTAGAGGTAGAGCTGATATCCAGCTTAGCACTTCGACTTGGATCTTTTTGCGAGTTTCATTTGCACGAGACCTACTTCTGTATGTAAAGGAGGTTCTCGAGATTTTGTATTGATTAGTGTTGTAATCCTATAGTGTTACCATGGACCGATTATATTTCTGTTGTACTACTCTGAAGGATGTAATATTTACGGATTGGTCCTTCCGTGAGTATTATGTCAACGACTTGTACACTACAACATGCAGTGGTGTGCTGGGTCATTACAATTATCGTCTATGTGTTGATATGTACTAGACAACTTAGCGCGGCAATGCCGCGCACGTTTGGGTGTTTGGTAAATTTCTAATCTGGAGATGTCTATATTCAAAAGTTCTACAATTTGGAATTTTTTTGGAAATCGCGGAAGTTTCGCGTTTAAAAATGCTGTGAATTTAAAAATTGCTCGTTTTGGAATGCATTCAGATTTCCATCCTTTTAATGTTTCCATATTGTTCGGAGTTGGGGGGCATTTTAAACTGTAAGATATGTGAATCTGGGATTTGGGTTGGAATGCTCAAATGGATTTTTAATATTGCGCAAATTGGAATTTATTTAAATTTAAATTCTCTTGGTGGACACAAAATGCTCAGGTTTGGAAGTCATTCCAATTTTTTTTGAATTATGCGAAATTGGAATTTAAATTCTAATGCTCAATTATAGTTGTATTTTTTTTTACAAAATTCTCCGAACATTGGCCAAATTGAATTATTCGAACATGTTTGTTTTTCTGCCAAAGATAGGTATTTTTTTTGGTATACTTGTATATTTTCTCGGTGGTTATTTACGGAAAGCTTTCCATCTCCTGGTTTTTTCGTAAAAAACTGCCAAGTGGGATCCGCCTTCATGTTGCTTACGTTTCTTAAATGATCTGATTTGAAGAACATTCGAAGTTCTAGAATATTGAAATATGGAATTTGATCAAACGGTATAGACAACCAACGTCGTGAGAAATTGTAGTTTTGATTAAGTTTGAGATGGAAATAACATTTTATAGTTGCGACATAAAATATTTTCGAAAGACTCGAATAATACAGTTGCGAAAAGCCGAAAGAATATATTTACACTGAATTGGAATTCGTTGTTTTAAGTATATGCGAATGTTCAGCAATTTGGAATATTTTTCCCGAAGTTGCATAACTGTAACTAATATGAAAAGTTGTATTAATATGAAAAGTTGTATTAATTCTTGTAATACGAACTCTATAAAGTTGTTCAAACATGCAAAAAATGGGTTAGCTAATTTTTTATTGGATTAAATTGCTATTAGGAAAAAATACCGTTGCATCCTTCGGAGAAATCGTTGCTTCGGTTAAGTTTTAAATCGAAATAATATTTTGCAGGTTCACCGTAAAATATATTTGGGAAAGACTCGAGTACTACATTCGGAAAAGACTGCAGGAATATACATGTACTAAATTACTATTCATTATTTGGAATGTGCCCGAATATTCATCAATTTTACTTTTTTTCCCATAAGATGCACAATTAGTATTTGGAAGTGTATTAGTTCTTGTAATTATTTTTTGTTAAAGTTGTGTAAGCATGTAAGGAGATGTGTTAGGTGTAAAGATCCTATTTTTTTTACAAATTTTGGTATTTTTTTTGAATTTTTTTGGATTACGGTTTGAAAGTAATGAATTTTCCATTTTTTTTGTTATTTTTCTGTTTTAAAAACGTTTGTCCAGTGGCTGACAGGTGGGCCGCGCTCACGCCATCAGCTGACGTCAGCCGGCGGCGGAGACACCGGTGACGCGGAGCTCGCGCCCGCGCAGCAAAGCACGCGCGGGGGGCCGGCGCCGCGCGGATCTGCTGGCCGGTGTCACGGGGAAGCGAAAGGGCGGCGCGGCAGCCCATATGGTCGTCGGAGACGCCGCCGGCGACCATTCCCGCATCGGAGGACGGCGAGCGCAGCGGTGGAGATTCCGGCGCCCGCGCGGCGGCCCGGCGGCCTATTTCCGGCGAGGAGGGAGGGGACGCGGTGGCGGAGCTCCCCATGGGCGTGGATTTGTCCGGGGAGCAGCGATGCGGAGGCGGCGCGCGGCGGCGCCCGCCGGCGATCCCCGGCCTCGCGGGAGAGGAAGGGAGAGGATAGAGTGTGTGCACGCTTTTGCAGAAAGGACCCCTGGTATTGTAAATTTTGCAATCCGGTCCTTCCGGAGGGGTTTTCTGTAATTGGTCTGCGTCAAAAACCGTGCGGGTGGTGAACGGGACGCGTGGCGCCGCGCGATTGGTAGAAACTCGGCTGCTACAGTAATACTGTAGCACGCGAGCGCGTCTGGGCCGCCCATGGACGCGATCGGACGGCTGACGTTTTACAGGTGACGTGGACGCGGGACGGAGCAGGGATTCCACGTACTTTTATATATAGGGGAATGTAAGACTCAAGTGGGCCAGCGCCGTCAGGCTGTCTGCGTGTGAATGGACTCTGAACTTTCTCCCTGTTGTGCCGTTATCTTCTTCAGACAAAATCTACTTTGCCGTTATCTTCTTCAGACAAAGTCTACTTTACCCCCTCTGACCCAGATCAAAGTCTCGTTACATCCGACGCAATCATACATGCATCGACTCGTAACATCTTGGTAACACAACCGCAGTGGAGCACACCCGAACAGTGAACTGTAAACTCCAGTTTCTCATCTCATTTTCATCAACCTAGCAGCCTGAATCTTGATGAAAAAACTTCCGCAAGAGCCAAGTATTCCAATGCAGGGACCATCAGACTGGACGGCTGAAACTTGACAAAAAATAGTATATATTTCACTAAAATTAAGCCATCATACAGACATTCATAAGTCTATCCTACTACTACTGTAAGTACAGACGAATCACTGACACCTATAGCTATAAACCAATAGTACTTAACAGCAACATAGTTAAAATGAGCCGCTCTCTTTACTAGCTTAGCTAAACCTGAACAAGGATGGACGCAGGCAGGGACAAGAGAAACCCATCCTGTATGCACATGAGCTACAAGAAATTCTTTCTCATGGAGCTAGATGTCAAGAGGGAGAGAGTGCATGCTGATTCTTCTCTCCTCACCATGGTGTTTGACTCTGTCGCACAAAAACTCACAGAGCGACCAGGGGTCCTGAAGGCCTGCAGTGCGCCGTGAACAGCTTGGCGGAGAACAAATCCTTGGTCAGCTTCTTGAGATCGAAAGCGCGGGACGAGGGCGCCGCGGGGTGCTCCCTCTTAGAGCTCTTGATGCACTCGCGCAAGGTGTAATTCTCCTGCTTCACCATGTCGATCGACGACGCGAGCTGCCTGATGACCTCCCTCTTCTCCTCGTCCTTGGTGGCGAGCTCCGCCTTGAGAGCCGCCTTATTCTCTTCGATCACCTTCTGCAGCTCTGAGTTCTGCTCATTGAGCCTCTTGATCTCTGCACGCATGAGCTCTGCTTCTTGGTCTGCTTGGTCCTTTTCTGCCTCTGTTTCAGCCTCAGATACCTCAGTTGCCTTCTCATCATGTTGTTCTTCAGGGTCATCAACTTCAGACTCTGAGTCATACGAGTCTGAGCAAAGCGAGTTGGCGGAAGAACTTCCTGTTGCCTTGCCATCCATGGATGCAGGAGACCAGCTCTTGGTGCTGGAAGACGGAGTGAGCATCGAGCGGCGCGTACCGCTGCCATGCTTCAGCGTGTCATACTGCTCGGCCAGTGAGCGGTGTGCTCGATACAGGTCGCCGAGCATGTCCACCAGAACAGGGCGCTTCTTGTAGTACATTTCAGCGCGTTGTGCGAACGAGTCTGCATCTTGGTCAATCAGCTTTAGCATCTGCTTGGTCTTGTCATCTAGTTCTGCAATCAAATGAAAGGAAGAGCAGAACTCGTAAGGGGGCAATTGAATAAAGTAGGGAAAGGATCCTTGATGTACTGCAAGATCTTAAGTATAGAATGACCATGCCATTATGGATCTATGCAAATCACAACAAGGTACAGGCTGTTGTAAACTTGGAATGACAGTGGGTGAAATCTCTAGTTAAACTTCATACTGAACATAACAATTTCATTACAAAGCTCAGAAATTCCATGATGGAACAAATTTTACATCACAACCACACTATATCATGGCCATGAAACATACTGAAAAGAATTAGTACGCCAGAAAAGAAGCGGACAGTTTGGTAAAGAAATTGTTTAGCGCCAGAACAGAGGATTACAGTTTGGTATTCAGTCAATGGTAATCACAACAACAACCTCAATTGGAGAGCACCAAGGGCGAGAGGGAGGCGAACCTGAAATAGTGTGGCCGAGCCACGGCGATGGCTTTGCGAGATTGTGGCTGTCGAACCACCATGCCTGCTGCAGCTCCTTCTGCACCATCTCTTCTCCTTACCTGCAGCAACGACACATATATGCACAATCAGACAAAGGGGACACTTGGATGCAAAATGAACAAAACAAATTGATACGACAACAAGCCTACAGCACAAGATTTGGAACCATGAAAAAGCGCAATCCCAACATGTTGTTGGCAGAAGAGAATATATATTTTTATTTTCGTTTCTGAAGCATACTTTTCAAGTTTGAACACCCCCAACCAAAAGGAAGACGGTACCGCAAGCCGCAAGGACGAGAGAACTAAACTGGTGTGGAGCAAAGAAACGCAACGCAACCATGACTAGCATAACAGATTCAATCTGGAGTAACCGCGCTCCCAACCAAAAGGACGACGGTACTGCAAAAAAACTGAATTAGAGCAAAGAATCGCAACGCAACCTTGAGTGTGACCGATTCAGTTTGGGATAACCCCGCTCTTCCAACTCATTAAATCTGGGATAAATCCCTTGCCGTCGCCAGATCCGAACAGATCTTCGTGAATAAAATCCAAACTAGTTCAATCTCGAACAAAATAAATCCGAACTAGCCTAAGACGAACAGAGCCTTTACAAATGCAGCGCCTGCGACTTGGAAGTATCGCGGTTGCGAACAATCTCGCCAGGAACAGCGGTTGCCTCCTCGACGCAACAACAGCCGCAGTTTCATCAGCAGAAACAAAGAACAATGAACAGCCCCTCTCGCCGGGACGACAGATCAACCCAACATCCGCGCCGCCCCAAAACCCAAACAAATCTAGCAGCAAAGATTACCCGAGCAGAACGCAGCGGAAGGGGAAGAACAAACTCGGAAGTAACCGCACCTGCGTCGTGTGGCCGGCGGCCGCTCTCGCTCTCTCTATCCCGTGGCGGAGTTTCCCGTTGGCTCCGGACTGCTGGTTTGTCTTGGGCTCGGCCGCAGCTTTGTGGATTGCGACGAGGGAGGAAGGAGACAAAGGACTGCGCCGGCGCACGCACGCTCTCCCCTCGATCGCTAGAAAATATTTCAAATACTACCGCTCTACAACTTGCGGGGAACCCCTCAAGATTGGATCCTATTTATGTTTCTCTGCGGTGGAAACCTGATTAACTCGTTTTCTATTTCGCTCCGTCCCGCGGATTGGGCATCGCGGTTGTTGCCGTGATCTCCTCGGCTTGGTTGGTTTCTATAGTTTTTCTACACGTATCCGGTCCTTGTACACGGTAAGAGAAGATGGGTACTCCCTCCATTCTAAAATAGATGACTTCCATTTGTCTACATGCGGATGAATCTAGATGTGTAACAAGTCTAGATACATCCGTATCTAGATAAATAGAAGTCATCTATTTTGGAACGGAGCGAGTACAAAATTATTTTCTCCCAAATAATTCTGAGAAATCAGAAAGATTTTCTGCTAAAAATATGGGAACGAAATAAATTTCTCCCCAAATTAACGTGCAAGTAACCGTTGGAAAAAATAGTGAAGAAAAGATATGCTCATGTAGATGGCATGACTATCTATTCATCGCCAAGGAAAACTGAGGTCGTGTTACCTATATTGCTAAAGTGATGCAAGCTATTAAGGTATACACATGAAGAAATCGATGGCCAGACGTGTTTAGCAAAATCTGTTAAGAGTACAAGTCTATGAATGTCAAAAGTTGAGTACAAGTCCATGCAAGTAAGAAAGACGTGCTTCTAAAAACACATATATATATATAGCTGCAGCAGTAATACAAGAAGTAGACGCGATATATACATGTGACAGACAATGTGTACCAACACGTCACACCTGTGACCTGGCTACAAATCGAACATTGTTAGTCCTAATACGGAGTAGTACAAATCTTGTGCTAAACTTTTACTGATCCATCCACCATTCACCTTAGACCTCTCAAAAGAATCATTCGCCTTAGACAAAACTTTCAAGGGGGTTTTGTGCAAACAGCACACAGCCTGCCCTGCCAGAGAACAGCTTGACCTGTGGCCTGATTCTCGGGAGAGTTGCCGTTCTTTCTTATTGGAGGGTTGCCTCTGCATCAGACAAGAAACATTAATCAAGCTAATTAACCGTGCTACATTCTTGTCTATTTCCTCCCTTTCAAACTAGTCGGTGATGCTGTAAAAAGATAAACACCAGCAGATACGGCCGTTACGAATTAGTAGCTGCACAAACAGCTTCAGAAAATTCCATTGCACACTAGCCAAATGCCAAAACAAAATAAATTAGTATACTCGGTAAGGAATCCGGGATTCTGGCCAACCTGCCAGTTCGGCGAAAAAGTGGACGGCCGGAGGGATTCGCACTGGAACAGAAGGCAACAACATGGCTTTCCACAGTTTGTTTATTCGAGGTTGGGTCGTCTGGAACTAGCCGTTGCGAAACCCAATGCATGAACTGATGCTATGATAAGATTATTTTAGTTTCTTGCCCAAGCAATGGCAGATACTCCAGGTCAGATTAGGGAAGAACCCTGTTATTTTAAGCATTGAACTCTAGATCAGTCAACAATCAAATGCAAGGGTGTAGAAAAGGGAGGTCCAGGTCAGATGGCGCGCTTGGGTGGCCCATCGAGAACGCAAAAAGCAGAGCGCCCTAGCCGACCGTTGCGGTGCGGGCTAGCTCCAGACTCCCACGACGTTTTGTTGTGATATTATTTCTCTTCGTTTTCCTGGCGACGTCCCTCGCGAGACAATTTCGAGGGCGGCGGCGACGGTGCGAGGTGCGGTGGACTGATTGATTCCAGGGGGGAGGGATTGGCGGTTCATTTCCTGCGCAGACTTTTGCAGGGGAAGCTCCATTCCACGCACGTTGGAGACTGGAGGAGGAAGAAATCCATTTTAAACGGGAAACTGTTTTCTCATCCTGGGCACAAGTGCTCTCTCCTATTAATTTTTTTTCAAAATCACATTTGTGAGGTTCAGAAAAATCTGAAAAAATATCCGGATGTAGTCAATGGTGTATCCTACAAACGTGCACATTTTTAATTTGAGATACTTTATGTTATGGCCTACACAAAAATAACAAATCTTATAAAACTTAGAGATTTGAAAATATACATACTCAAATCTACACATTTGTCACACATTTGTTATTTTTGTGTAGCAAAGAATATAAAGTTTTTGAAGTTCATATTTTGCACGTTCGTGGGATATATCATTGGCTACACGCTGATTTGTTTTCAGTTTTTTTTTAAACTTATAAATATGATTTTTTTTTTAAAATTAAACAGGAGGGAGCACCGGTGCTCGGGAGCAAAAAAATCTCCACTCATTTTAAACGTTGAACTCATAGAGGTAAGGCGAATGAAACCCTGAAGTCGAAATTCCCGTCGTTTATACTGTAAACTATTGAATGGCGCATCGGGAAACAACACATCCCGGCCAAGAATATCCACGGGGCTCACTGGACGGACCCGCATGTCATATTCATCTTCTTGAGTTCAACGCGGAATAGTTCAACGCAGCTCTTTTGTATACAGCGGTGCCAATTTTCTCTCCAAAATCGACCGGATGCATATTGACATTTCATTTTATTATTTGAGCTTCAATTCATAAATAATTGTGTCACATAAGGTCAATGCATAAATAAACATTTAAATACAATTAACAATATGGCGCGTTGGTGTATCAACATGGTATCCTGTTAATAAGACATCGGCTGCACCGGTCGTATAAATCTCGTGCTACCGTTCAGTGGTGGACCCAGGAATGGACAAAGGAGGGGTATGTCGACTTATGACATGCCTAAACTTTTTGCTAGATAATGATAAAAAACTGTATGATATCATACTACATAACAAGTTGCACAAACAATAGCAGTGTTCGGACATATTATCAGTGGGAGTGTCTTCTGGTTTTTGAAGAAGTTAACTCCAAGGTGATAAGTTTGACGGTTGATGTAGGAATGAACACAAGCATAAAGAAGAATGAATATATCGATAGGAAAAACATGAAATGAAGTTCTCCATCAAACAGAAGAACTCACATCCTCACACGATCCTTTTTATCCGTACAAACATCATGTATGTGGCAGTCAAATACATTAATCAAAGTGGTTCACTGGAAATCCAACGACTGAACATACCAAAGCATCTCTCTGGTTGGTACTCCGGCGCAGTGTGACCACCACTCTGTATTTGAATTGAGCCATTTGCGTTAGAAGTACTACAGAATCTGATTGACTAATATAGTCGATATACAACTCCTATGACTAAATTGTTCAGTGTGAAGTGTCTAGCCGAATGGTCTGATAATTGTGAATCTCATCAGGAGACAAGTTTTGGATTTCAAAATTCAGCGGAACTCAGAAATGAAGGCAGAGATAGATATCATGTTACCTTTACGGTAGCGAACGTCAGGTTGTTTGTGTATGTTACAGTGAATCTGTATATACATTATATTTCGAAAGATAAGTGCAATTATACAAAACATTTTAAATACTCCAATAATAGATAATGCACACACCAAGAATGAAACTAGTTAATCAACGTGTCTAAAAAAATCTCACCCAGCGGACTGTCCATCAAGATGCCACGCTCTCCATTCATCCACGGTGGAGAAGTTGAGTGATCGCACCCAAGATTGTGTACTCAGAAATGGTACAAGAGCATCATGGTCTCCACTGTTTAAGGAAGATACATGAGAGGCTGGAAAACGAAGTTATGGCAGCTTGATATTTTGAGATGTACATCAGAGCATCTCCTATTGTATTGCAGTATGTATGCTAATACAACTTTGCAGAACTATAGTTTGCACCGGTAATATAGCAACTTTCCAACCATAAAGTAAATATAGACATATAGTTTTAATCCTACTAGTATTTACCTGTATACCAAGGCACGATAACCTTTTGTTGTCATATTATGGTGGTACTTTATGCTGCTCTTGATGTCCTCAGAATAAGGTAGCAGATCTACATCTCCGTCGTGGCACCTCACCCATTCGTCCTTGCTCCCCTAAGTTAACGGCGTATAGAGATATATAAGAGCTGGGTTAACTTTGATATAAATAAAACGATTAAATTTTCTCATTGGAGAGAAAATTAGAAATTTACCTTCTTGATCCCAAGAGTTTCACTGGTGGTGTTGTTGTTAGCCCAGAAATATGACAGGTAGTTAACGTAGGTCTATTGATAACAAAATGAATATGAATCAGGAACAACTTTTGATAACGAAGAAACATTAATGAGCTTATTGTTTTTATTTGGGATTTCTCAAAGTACAAGGGTTTCTATATTTTGAATAATTGCAAGAGAAACATGGTAGAAAAAGGGAGAAAGGCTAAAAAATTCTCAGAAAAACATAACTCTCGGACATTAGGCGGGTATATCTATTAGTGAACGACACTTGATAGGTCTTCATAACTAAACCAAACAGATTAGATAGAATATATATTCACAACTATAACATAAGAGATCGTGAATGCGCAATAAAACATCATTTTTGGCCACCGATTGAGCGAGCCTAAGTTCATAGTGTGTAATCTATTATGTGAACAAAATGGCCATTTTTCATCTTTAATACCGAGACAGCCGTATTTAGATAGGATATTCATCAATCTTGGAATTTATAGTTAGCTCCATGTATATAGAAGGTTTTGGCTACATCAAGGATTTTGTTTGCCATGGTAAGCACATTTGGAAGTTAGAACCATTTGATGTTAAACATTTTCTTGAGGAACCATTCGAGAGGTGTTGTTTTAACGAAAGACAACTTAGCAAAAGGATTGGAACCATATCAAGCTACGTGTTATCTGCAATATGAGGATACTATGAAATATCTTTGTGTTGATTATCACTTTCCACGCTTGACTTGACTTATGGTTCGATCTATTTTTCATTTAACCTTTTTTTTGTTTCTCCCACATATGCACGCCCCGAGGCCAATGTCATTTTGTGAACACCACAATATAACAAATATTTTAATGTCTTATTTTTTGCAGAACTTAAACAAAAAAAAATGACACGAGGTCTACACTATCCCAGTGTCACATTTTTTAACTTCTGGTCTATAATTCTTACGTTCTTCTTCCTTTCCTATCTTAAGCAAAAAAAATTGCATGACATAATTGTCGGTGTGGCTGCATAATAACAGGGGTGTAAAATAACTATTCTTTTCCCAGGGTGTTTAGCAAAAGAATTTCTATATTTTTTTCGTTCAAGGAAATACAGTCGGGGCGCTAGTTATAAACCCTCCGATTATGTTGAGTCGTAGGGATACCATATTATCAAGAGGGTTGCTCTTTGGAAACTTTGGGAAATCATATTTCTATAAACACTTTTGAACCCATATAATCCAACATAGAACGATGGTGAAGAGTTTCTCCAAGTTATTCTAGTGACTGTTGGAAACAGCCCGGAGACTCCGGTGCTGTCAGGCCAGAGATTCCGGTGTGCAAACACTGGAGTCTGTGACTCAGGGCAGTCGGAGACTCCGGCCTCATTTATTCTGGGTTGAGCCAAAGTTGCGAGCGCTTGGCATTCGCTTTGGATGCCCACCCCGGAGCATGGCCGGAGTCTAGCCGGAGACTTTGGAAGACTTCGGGTTTAAGTTTCTTGCAACGGCTAGAGTTTTGGGGACACTATGGAAAGCCTTCTTCTACCTTGAGGATGGCACTACAACCAGAATATCCTCACCCACCATTGTTGCAAGCTTCAAATCACTAGATCACTCTCCCTACCCACTCAAACACCTTGTCCTTCTTGGACTTGGGGGAGTTGACCTAGATCTACACTTTCACCAAAGGGATTTGATTTCCCTATCCATTCCATTGACAAACTGTTACTCTTGGGTTCGTTGGAACCCTAGACAGTTGTGGTCGTCTTTGTGGCTTTGGAAGCTGCAGGGACAAGCCGGGAGCCTCCAGTTAAGTTGTGGATGCGTACTTCGGCTTTGTGAGTCTTGTGGCTTTGGGAGCTGCGAGATTTCGGTGGGAGCCTCCAATTCGGTTGTGGAGTGTGCCTCATCCTTATAAAGGTTTGGTTGCCGACCTCAAGAGCATCATATAGTGACTCGTGCCACTACTCATTGGAGGAAGCATAAAGGAGATACGGTGTGCCATATCACGGCTACACAGGGATCACTGTGTGACTCCGCACCGCTCCAACGGAGACTACCTTCTTTGTGAAGGGAATTTCGGGATAAAATCTCTAAGTCATTGTGTGGTTATCTCTTAACCTTATTTTACTTGTATTGCTAGCTTATCTTACTAGCTTGTATCTTGCTCATTATATAGGTTGTTCACGTAGATGCATATCTAGAGAATTTATATTTCAGGAAAGGTTTAATTTGTTTAAAACAAAAAGGAAATTTGTAGTTGCCTATTCACCCCCCCCCCCCCCCCCCACCCGATCCTTTCACAATCCAACCATGAAATTTTCATGACTTTTTATTATAGTTCCTATGGTTATTTTTTTCATTGCTTGATTCAAAATTCGGATATGAAAATCATGCCATGCAAGAGGAATCATAAAATAATTATAGGAATACATGTTTTGGATGAAATTATTTCCTAAAAGTTTTATTTTCAAAACCCTAAAACCCTTGGCATGTGTGGCAAGTAAATGTTTCTACCAAAATATAAAATTTGAATTTGACAACCAACTGAGCATCCCCCTTGACATACTTCCTTATATATTGACAACGCAATGGTCTTGATTAACTGATCACATATCACTTACAAACCACCAAAAATCCGAACATTAATCCCACACATTTATAATATGTACAGAGGTATTGCCAACTCCACATAGAAACTATCGACCTGTTTTCTTGCTATGTTTTATTCTCAGTGGTCATAACATGTAGATGACGCATCTGGTTCCTACAGCTAGTTATTTCTTTTATTGTCAATGTTTTTTCATCAACGAAGTAAATTAAGATGGACTTACTGGACAATCCATTGCAGGACGGGGTGGTAGACGTTTCAGTACTCCGGTTTCCTCCTTCAAAATCTTTCTTTCCACGGTCCGATCGTTTGATCGGAGAGAATCATATGCACACTTCTTATACAAAATGTGTACCTCCCAGACTTCAGCATACAACTGCAGGGAAGCATCAATTAGTTGATTCAGTAGTTATTTGACATACTAATGCGTGAACAAGAACCGCATAATAAGTTCATCATACAACTGAAATACTGATGAATGGCATGGTCGGGATAGGAAATTAGTATCCTTCATTTTTCCCTGAAATTATGTATATAAATGGAGAGGGGGAACTCCAGGTAGTTATATCTTTACCCGGTCGAAGTTGTCCATAGCTTGAGCGCAAAGCAGGTTCTTGGGGTTGTCAAAATCTCCCGCTTGGCAATGCTCATTTATCGTCTTAAGATAGATCACATGCAAGCACATGGACATGGAATTAAGTAACCTCATAGGGCCATTCGCAAAAAACAAAGTATCCTCATAGGGGACTCGAATAATGTACTAGTACTCTAGTAGTTAGCTGCAGGTCAATAGCTGACATTTTCTCGAAAAGGGGAAAGGTCAATGGGTGATTGAGAAAGAATAGGAAGTGTATCTAATTAATCACCTCGTGGAGCTGATCTGAGATGATTCCCATTCCATGAAGAAATGGCACTCTCGATTCATGATCAAAGCTTTCGCCTGTTATCGGGTTGCCTACCAGATAGCCCTGACCATTTTTTGATCGTAGCACAAACTGTTGTCAGATTTAGATTATGGAGTTGACGTTGCTGCCTATAGGAAAGCTGAACAATGATGTGTGCTTATTAGAGTACCTTAAGGTTAATTTCGGGCCTCGATCCAGCTTCAATATCTGAAATTAAACAGCATAGTGTAGTAGTAGTAGCATGAAAATAAACAGCAAATCTGAAATTTAAGGTACCTTTCTGAAGTAACTTAAACGAATCACCGTAGTACTCCTACCTTCTGAGATCTTCTGTGCGAGGAAGGGAACGATTTTTCCAGCGTACGAGTCTCCTCCAAGGTAGAAAGGATTTGCGAGGTAATCTGGATGGTCAGTGAACCACTGATCCAGAAGACCAACACACAAAAGAGTAACTAACCAACCACTCAAAACTGTATATGTTTCTTTCTTGTATGTATGCTTCGGACAAGTAGAAACAGATCAAAAGTCCAATTTCAGAAAATTGCAGCAGCGACTCCGGGGTAGGGGAAGAAACTAGCTAGGAGCATTCGGCTGGGGGAGAAAAGTGGAACTTTTTTTCTTCACGTACCTTGGTGAGAAACTCTTTGAGCTGCAGTGAAGAAGAGACATCTCCAACCCCATAGCCGTTGGGGTTCCCGGAGAAGGAATACCCGGCGCCGACCGGCGAGTCGACGAAGAGGACGCTCGCAACCTTGGTCCACGAGTATGGATGGTGCCGCAGGCGCGGCGCGGCGCCATTGTCACTGTAGGGCTCTATGATGAATCTCAACGGGCCTACAGAAGCATTTGTGTTTCTCTCAACCCAACAGCGGGAAACAGAGGTTCTCTCATTCAGGGACGTGGAATTGCTTACCTATCTCGAAGAGCAGCCCGCTGAGGACGCTGCAGCGGTCGCCGCCGGTGAGCCAGAGGACGACCGGGTCGCGCCGCGGGTCGCCCTCCGACTCGATGAAGTAGTAGAACAGCTCGGCGCCATTCTCCTCGTCCACGGTCACGTACCTGCCGACGGCGAGGAGCAAGCTGGTAATATAAGCGAATGCACTAGAGATCAAGAACGTGCGTGCGTATGTATGATATATACCCGGTCTCAAGGCGGAATGGGAGGTCGCCGTCGAAGCCTGGAAGGCTGGCGACCTGCGTTGGAGCCGCCTCGGCGGATGCGAAACGGAGGATAGCAGGGAAGAAGGGGAAGCAGAGGAGGAAGACGAGACGCTGAGACGCTCGCCACTCCATGTTTCCGCGCTGAGAATCCCCCTCCCCTGTTTGGTTGGACTTGACTTCATCCGTTCCTCCGAGGAACTTCCTCGACCTGATCGTTAGTCTCGGGCAATTTTTAATTTGTCTCGTGAAGCGCGTGCATTCATCTCAGACGAACTAAAAAATATCTCGCCCGCCTGGGCCTTTTCCAGTGTTTTCCGTTCCCACGTGGAGACAGGACGGGACGATAGATTTTTTTGTGAGGATACAGCTGGTGATTACAACAAGTAGGCAGAAAAGACTACCATAAAGATAGAAATTACAAATAAGTCCTTTTGCATCGAAGCCGCCGGCGAAGAGGATGTGCCGATGACGCGCCGCCACCGCATCTTCCCTGAAACATTGGAACGGAAGAAGCCCCCTAGCGGACGGGAAGTCGTCGGTCCTTGAACCCGAAGAGCCTCCACCCTACTCCAACAGCCGCAACGCTTGCATCACCACCATCTGCATCGAAGTCGTCAAATGGATCCGCCGCCGCCAGATCCAGAGGGGGAAGAACCGCACACGGCGATCCCAGAGGACCGCGAGCACGGGGAAGTCGCCTGCTTGATGGCGAAGCTCCAGAGAGCGCCGACACCGGAGAGGAAGAAGACGACCCCAAAACGCCAACCACCGACGCCTCCGCCTCCAAGACGCCGCCGGTGAGCACCCTACTCAAGCATACACTATATACACGACGAGATCCGGGGTTCCCCCACCCTCCCACCGCCGGAGCGGCCGACGGAGGGAAGGGGAACCAGCGAATCGCCGCCGGCGAGGTGGTTTGACTAGGAGGTTTCAAGAAATCGCCCTCAGGCACTGTAGCGGTAGCGGGAGAGGGGACGAGTCCAAGGTCTCGGAATAGTTTGCATGGGACGATAGAATTGAAGGCGTTGAGCTCGCGACGGCGAGATCGACATTCGGAATGCTCCGGATCGCAGCAGTGGTGGATCGCGACGGCGAGATCGAGATCAGAGTGCCCGCACACTCGGTGGACCGTATAATGACCGATGGGCGATTCCACGTGGCGTGGATCGGATCATGTAAAACCACAATGGAACAAGACCACTACATCTACGTACCAACCAAAAAAACAAGGACATGGCCAAGATGCTGTCAAGTTTTGCTTATTTGGTTTGTAGCCACAAGACCTGCGTTTTTTCCCTGGCAAGCGTCCGTTTCTTTTGAAACCAAATGGCTGCCATGGCAGCGTAGATTTGTCAGAGTTTGGTTTAAACTAGTTAAATTTGGCGTGCCGTCACGGCACGCCCTTGATGTTTTTTTGTGCAGTATATATATTTCTTGTTAGCCAAAAATGTTAGCTAAATTGGTATGTTGGAACATGTTTTTATTTTGTCATGAATAGGTAGCATTTTTTGTGTGCATTTCGGTCAGTGGATCGAAATGGTCAAACATATTTGAATTTCGACGTTAATATTTAAGTGTAACCAGGAAAATCCATTTGAATTTGATTCTACATTTGCAGAAAGTTCGTTCGAACGGTGTCGAAGTATTGGCCAAAATGAAATGCTGTAATATTTTTTGTAATTTGCTATGAGTATATGTTTTTTTTCTTTTTCTTGAGCATTTGTGTTGTATTATGTGGATCATCGGAATATCAAGCATTTGGAAATGTCTGGAAATGTTGGTATGTTGAGTTAAATAGTTTACATTTTTTTTTTGATCATGCTGGTACATCTAAAATCGAAATGGATGGAAAATGTTTCTATTTTTTTAATCAGTAGTTAGTTGAATTCCATATGTGGGAAACACACATTTATTTAATTGAATTTCATATAATTAGAGGGAGTGCATATTACTTCCAAATATTTACCAAATTGAAATGTTTAATTTGAGATCACAGCTAGAGGAAGTGCATTATGTGAGCATTTATTATATGTAACTCCACGTAATTAGAGGAAGGGAGTTTGTTGTGTTAGTGTTCATATATTTGCCATATTTGTGAATATTTGGGGAAGAAACTTTGTTTTTGGAAATGTACGTGTTCAAAAGTTGTTTATATTTAAACGTTTTGATTTTTGAAAGAAGAATTTTACCTCCACAATTTTTTGTTTCTAATCTGCTTAAATAGGGTAGGCCTACATGTCGGAAGTTTAACATTTCCTTAAATTGCTTATGAAAAGAAAAAAACTGATATATCTTAGAGTATGTTCAATCTTTAAGCACGCCCTTGGGTTTTTTTTTTGTGTGCAGTATATATATATATTTTTAACCAAAATGTTAACTAAATTGGTATGTTGGAACATGTTTTTGTTTTGTCATGAATAGGTAGCATTTTTTGTGAGCATTATTGTTATATTTTGTGAGTTTTAGGTAGCATTTTTTGTGAGCATTATTGTTATATTTTGTGAGTTTTTTCTGTGATTTTTTTTTGTATGATGTCAGAAATGTTGGCGAAATTGAAATGTTGAAATATATTTGTAATCTGCTATAAGTATGTTGCGTTTCTTTTTTTGGGAGCATTCTTTTCATATTTTGTGGAATATTAGGAAAATTCGCTCAAATGTTGGCGAAATTACAATTTGTAAACATGGTTTTAATTTTGCTATGAGTAGATAGTAATCCGTTAGAGTAAATTGTTTTTTTAATATTTTGTAAAATATTCAATTATTTAGTAGTTTAAATGTTCGAACATGTTTGTATGTGGGTGTTAATATTTCATTGAAATTAGGAAAATAGTGCATATGAATTACTTCCAAATGGTGACAAAATTTGAATGTTTTTAAAAAAAGATTTTAGCATAAGTAGTTTGCATGTATTATTGTGGGTTATTTTAATTTATTAGTGAGATCTTATATACTATTTGAATTTTGTAAGATTTATTTATTTATCTATTTTTTATTTTTTATTTTTTTTGCAGAAGTATTTGGAAACAGAAAATGAAAAAGGAGAGAGAGTGCAATATGCGAGATAATTTGAGAAGTATATGTGATTTTAGAGATATTTGAATTTGGTGTTAGGTGTTTTGAGAAGTATATGTGTTTTTTAGAGATCTTTGAATTTGGTGTTAGGTGTTTTGAATTTGTGTCTGGAAATTACAAAGTATTTGGAAATAGAAATAGAAAAATGATGGAGAGTGCAATATGCGAGACAATTTGTGAAGTATATGTGTTTTTAGAGATCTATAAATTTGTTTTAGCAAGTTGAATTTTATCATGCGTTGCATGTATTTTTGTTGAGGTTTGTGATATATTTTGTCGTAATATTTAGGAATTTGTAACTGCGAGCATGTTCCTATATTTTAGAGCTTTCTGATTTTTTTTCTTTGCAATTTCAAATGTTCAAATGTTTTCTTTTTTATCTGCTTTCCGTGAAATTTGATGTAGTTCAATTCGTTGGAAGTAAGTAGTATTCCAATTTATCTGCAAATAAGTAGTACAAATAAGTAATACATTTAATCTCGTGGGCAATTTTAAATGTTCAAATGTATTTCATTTTTTTCACGAATTTGGATGTATTCCAATTTTTTTGGAAGTAAGTAGCATCCCATTTTTTTTTCTTGGAACTAAGTACTCCAAATCAGTATTTTTTTTTGTTTTATTGAAATGAGTTTGAAGACAGAAATACAGGAAATATCTGCCATTTTTTTTTGTATTTGAACAGGTATAATAGTTTTTTTTCCCTTGGTGGGAAAAGGAAATTAGGGGAAAAAAGGAGGGGAAAAATAAAATAAAAGATGTTCGAATGTTTTTTTTTATCTGCTTTTCGTGAATTTTGATGTAGTTAAATTCGTTTGCAAATAAGAAGCATTCCATTTTTTTTTGCAAATAAGTAGTGCATTTTATCTCGTGGTCAATTTCAAATGTTCAAATGTATTTTTTTTTCCGCGAATTTTGATGTATTCCAAATTATTTGGAAGTAAGTAGCATTTCATTTTTTTTCTTGGAACTAAGTACTACAAATAAGCAGTAAATTTTTTTGTTTTTGAAATGAGTTTGAAGATGGAAATATGGGAAATATCTGTATTTCTTTTTTGTATTTGAACAGGGGTAATAGTTTTTTTCTTTGTGGGAAAAGGGAAGTAGAAAAAAAAAGGAGGGGGAAAAAAATGGGCCGAGCGAGCCGCACATCAGCCGGCCCGGCCTAGCAACGGCCTAGCTAGCCACCCCAGGCCCACGGGAACGTCAGCATGATGTCACCCGTGGCCGGGATGTGGCAGCACTGGCGTGGCGGCGACCGCGTCGCCGGCGACGCGTCATTGCGCCCTGGGACGCGAGCGTGCGCGCATCGGCTGCGCGCCGTCGCGGGGAGTCTGTAGACGGCGGCGCCGCCCAGTTTGGGTCGCCGGAGCGGCCGCGGCGGCGGGCGGAGGCGGCGGAGGACGGCGGGAGCGTCCGCAGCGATTACGGCGCCCAGGCGGCGTCCCGGGACGCGAGATGCGGCGAGGAGGTGCGGGAGCCGACGGCGGACCTTGCAGTGGTCGTTGATCTGGACGGCGAGCGGCGAGGACGTGCGGCGGCGGCGCCGGCCACCTCCGGCTTGCGCGTGAGAGAGGAGGAGGAGGAGGGGGGTTTCGTGGCATTTGTACAGAAAAGATCCCGGGTTTTCACGTAATTACAACCAAGTCCCTCGCGGCGGTTTTTCTGTGAAGGACATGGAATTTTCGGGCCCCCCATGCTGTTTTGCAAAAAAGCCAGCGCGCTGTGAGTATGACATGCGGGGCCCACCGCGCACTGTAGAACACTGTAGATTTTCTACCGTGCGACTGTAGATGCTACAGTGAAGCGGGACGCGGAGAGGCTGCCGTTTTGCTCAGCTTTTATACACTCGCTATGTAAAATTGATGTTTCAAGTGACGCGGTTCACCTCGAGAATCCGCTCATCCGTTCGCTCCAAGGATCGTACCTCTCTGAGCTACAACAGGCACGGCCTAGATGTGTATAACTGTAGGCAACATTATGTTGCCTACTGTAGACAACATTCTGTTATCTACTGTAACATATCCATGTATTAAATACAATGCTCCATGCTTCTTCTTTTTATTATTCCTTGATTTAGAGATTGTTCTTTTATTCATTGTCTCCTTCAAGGCTTTGGCTGCTCGGCCTATGTGCCTGACCTACACAATTCATGGCTAAATCAGTAGCATTGACTCCATTTAAATTATTTATGATAGTTCCTACTGATTATTTAGATGTTAATATTGTTCAATCTATCAAGTTTGACCATGAGCGATTCATGTCTGTAAAGGCCTGATGCCTCCTGACCAGCGTTGTGTGCCTGTGTGTACTCCCAGTCTTGATTACATTTGTTTTTCTTTCCTATGTTTTGGTCTCTGTTCCTCAGTTTTGAAGTGTTGTAAATACTTACCATGCATAAAGTTACAGCAGAGCTTCTGCTATTATAGTTCTTTTATTCCGTGCTCTCTTGATTATGATTTCAGAAATTCTAGGGACTGTGCAGTATATTGTTGTATTGTAGTGGGCTAGCTCAAGCAAAAGTTTTGGAATGCAGCAGCAGCCTGATGGTGATATTGAGAAGTTCTGGGAGCAAGATTTCGACATTCCTAGTTGCACTGAATGTGGTGGAGCGCTAAAACCTGTTGTGAAATCAAAGCCTGTGACACACCAAACAGAGTAAATCCCGTGACACACCATACTAGAAACCAATCATTTCAACAAAACAAAATAGTCAACCCTGCGCTTGACCATCCGCAGCTGCTTCTTGCCGGAGATGGTGGAGGTGGTCTTGATGATTTGCAGGGCCATCAAGTGGATGAAATGCTGCCTGCGTCCATCATCATCGGCGTTGTCCACCAAGACGGTCCAGGCAATGCAGAACCTGCCGTCCCCAAGGTAGACGAGGCTGCCCTCTGGCATGAGGCCGCACCGGTGGCCGTTCTCACGGGCCCAACGGGGGAAGGTGTCCTCTCATCTGTATCGGACTACCGGTGGGGATTGCTTGACATCGACGGCCAAGAGGTAGCGGCCCTTGGAGCAGAGGTTGTCAAGCTCGGGGACGAAGACGGCGCGGTGGTAGAAGGGCAACTCCCAGTCGCCCTCCTTGCGCCACGCGCGGCGGACGGTGTGAAAAGAGTAGGCGTCCCTCTCCTCCGCCGAGACCCAGACGCGCGCGGCGGTGAAGTAGGCCGTGAGCTGGCACTTGAGCTGGGAACTGAAGAAATAGGCCGTAGCTCCCGCTATATAAATATAGCAACAACCCGATACAACCAACAGTCTCGAAATGCTGGGGCGGCAGCAAACATACACCCAAAGCAAGGGGAAGAGAAGAAAGGAAGAAAAACAAAAAAAAAAGACATAGGCGGATCGACTAAGCGACGGTGACCCGCAACCGCTGCGCGCTCTGAAGAAGTACCACCACGCTCCTCGCACCGGATCGTCACGTACCGAGCAACACCTTCAAGAAGGAAAGCCACTGCTGCTGCCTGGACCGGCGCACCGGTCCTAGTGTTATATTTTTGGGCGGCGGCAATTCTCACGGGCTGAGAGCTAGGGTTATATTTTTGGGGCTCTGCCGTCCGTTGGACGAGCTGGTGATACGTCTCCAACGTATCCATAATTTCTGCCGTTCCATGCTTATATTATACCATTTGCTACATGTTTTATATACACTTCATATCACTTTTATGCATTTTCTGGGACTAACCTATTAACAAGATGCCACAGTGCCAGTTCCCTGTTTTCTGCTGTTTTTGGTTTCAGAAAGTTACTTCTGGAAATATTCTCGGAATTGCACGAAACAAAAGGCCAGGTCCCTATTTTTCCAGCACGTACACGGAGTCCGAAGGAGAGACGAAGAAGAGACACGGGGTGGCCAAACCACCTGGCGGCGCGGCCCCTCCAGCCGCGCCTGCCTATGGTTTGGGCCCCTCGGGGGTCCGCCGACATCTCCCCTTCGCCTATTTATTCCCCGAGACGTGAAAACCCTAAAACACCGAGCCTTTCATTCAGAACATATTCGCTGCCGCCGCCGTCGTCAACCCTAACTCGGGGGGTTTCTGAAGCTCTTTCCGGCACCCTGCCGGAGAGGGGGATCATCACCGGAGGGCTCTACATCGCCATGCCCGCCTCCGGAGTGATGCGTGAGTAGTTCATCCTTGGACTATGGGTCCATAGCAGTAGCTAGATGGTTGTCTTCTCCATTTGTGCCATCATGTTTACATCTTGTGAGCTGCCTATCATGATTAAGATCATCTTATTGTAATACTACATGTTGTGTTTGCTGGGATCTGAATTATATTGATACCTATGTAGAGCTGAATATTATATTATCATGTCTATGTCATTTGTGATCTTGCATGCTCTCCGTTATTTGTTGAAGCCTTGGCCAAGTGAATACTTGTGACTCCAAGAGGGGGTATTTATGCATGATAGTTGGGTTCAACCTCTATTTAACCTGGGATAGTGACAGCAAGTTCTAAGGTTGTAGATGTGTTGTTGCCACTAGGGGTAAAACAGCAATGCTTTATTCAAGGATGAATATATTGTTTACATTACGCACATTACTTAATGCAATTGTCTGTTGCTTGCAACTTAATACTGTAAGGGGTACGGATGTTAACCGGAAAGTGGACTATTTAGGCATAGATGCATGCTGGATAGCGGTCTATGTACTTTGTCGTAATGCCCAAATGAATATCATAGTAGACACCACAGCTCACACATGCATGTTATATGCACTTATTAATTGTCAATTGCCCAGCTGTAATTTGTTTACCCAGCATGTTAGTTATCTTATTGGAGAGACACCACTAGTGAACTGTGGACCCCGGTCCATTCTTTTACA
Organism: Poa pratensis; assembly: GCA_947311845.1. NCBI lineage: Eukaryota > Viridiplantae > Streptophyta > Magnoliopsida > Poales > Poaceae > Poa > Poa pratensis. The sequence goes on along the minus strand of CAMZMU010000092.1, from coordinate 16,503,281 downwards.
TCTGAAATACAATCTAATGCAATCATTGTTCTCTACTGTTTTATGCAAACAAATATCATTTTCCATTCGATACGTTTAACCCTTTGTTTTCAGCAAGCCGGCGAGATTGACAACCTCACTGTTAAGTTGAGGCAAAGTAATTTGGTTGTGTTGTGCAGGTTCCACGTTGGCACCGGAATCCCTGGTGTTGCGCCGCACTACACTCCTTCACCAACACCTTCGAAGCAACCTCGTTTTCCTACTGGTTTGATTAAACCTTGGTTTCATACTGAGGAAAAACTTACTGCTGCACTCATCATACCTTCCTCTTGGGGTTCCCAACTGACGTGTGACGTACAAGCATTGTTTCTGGCACTATTGCCGGGGAGATATTCCCTCGTCAACCTAGAGCCACCAACACGTTTTCTGGCGCCGTTGCCGGGGAGATATTCCCTCGTCAATCTAGAGCCACCAACACGTTTTCTGGCGCCGTTGCCGGGGAAAACAGAATTGCTTCTGCAAGAGGAGTCTCTCACACCCAATCTCTTTACTTTGTTATTTGTCTTGCTTAGTTTATTTTTATTTAGTCTTGTTTGATTTCTTTATATCAAAAACACAAAAAAATTAGTTACTTGTTTAATTCAGTTTAATTTTGTTTTTCAAAATGAATGCTCCTGAAGTTGCAGTTCGTTCTTTTAGGCAATTAGGAGGTGAAAATTTGAAAGATGCTTGGTATAGAATTAGTGATGCTCATTATAGATGTACTAAGAAACACTCTACCACTATCCTCCTTAGGAACTTTTATGTTGGTATCTCTAGTTGGTATAGTTATGTTCTAGACACTCTTACAGGTGGAAATTTCTTGGGTACTCCTGCTTTAGAAGCCTGTAATATTATTGAAAGTTTGGTAGGAACACCACCCACTAAAGATATTAAAATTGAGATTACCTTGGAGGATGTTATAAATAAGTTAGACTCTATGGAGAATTTTTTTCCAAATTTTCTTGATTATATTGGTAAGACTAATGAATCAATAGCCACCATCAATGAAAGAATCACTGTTCTTGAGGATAATAATATCCATGACACCCAAAATCATAGAATTGATGAGTTAGAGAAAGCTATTGAAATCTTAAGTTCAACCTTTACTTCTCTTAAGTCTAAAAAGGAGAAAGTTTATGTGGGTAGAGAGCAAAAGTTTATGTATGTTCCTAATGTGCCAAAACCAAAGACTCATTATGAGCTTAAAATTGATAAAACTTTTGGTACGGTTAAAGGTAATGAAACACCTCCAGGAACATCTAAGATACCCATTGTTACAAACTGTGTGTTGGAAGAAGCTTTTGATGATTTGAATGATTTGCCACTTGACAACACTTGATTTTTACTTTATGCGCCTAGCTGAAAGACGTTAAAGAAAAGCGCTTATGGGAGACAACCCATCATTTTTATTTGCTGTTATTTTTGTTTTTTTTAGTCAAGGAGTTTTGTTACTTCTGTAGCAACTCCTTTGTATCTTTATTTTATCGCAATGTTGTGCCAAGTAAAGTTCTATATTGAAAGTTGATGCAAGATTTGGATTTCTGCGCAGTGACAGATTTTTAGCTGTCACGGATTTGAGCTTATCTCCCTGTAGAAAATTCAAAAAATTCTGAGAAACATCACGCATATTCCTGAGATATGTACGCAACTTTCATTATTTTAGGCCAGATCCATCTGAGCAACTTAAGTGCCTCGAAAAAATTCGTCATTCCAGACTGTTCTGTTTTTGACAGATTCTGCCTTTTGTTTTGCATTCGCTTTTTTACTGTGTTTGTGTGGATTTCTTTGCTCCACAAAGCATTGGTGGATGTAGCTAATGTCCAGAAGCTTTGGGATTGATTGTATCATTACAGAATATGAGAATTTTTGATTATGCACTAGCCCTCTAATGAGAACTGTCTTGAGTTTGGTGTGAAGGAAGTTTTCAAGGATCAAGCGAGAAGGGTGATATTATGTGATCAAGAAGAGTGAAAAGCCTAAGCTTGGGGATGCCCCCGTGGTTCATCCCAACCATATTCAGAGAGACTCAAGCGTCTAAGCTTGGGGATGCACAAGGCATCCCCTTCTTCATCAACAAACTTATCAGGTCATCTCTAGTGAAACTATATTTTAATTCTTTCACATCTCATGTGAATACTCATGTTCTTCACTTATATTTGTTGAGTATTCTTAACTAGCTACTGCAGTGCTTTTAGCTCCTGTTTTTCATGCATCTCTTCGAGCTGTTAGCACTTGTTTATAAATACTCTCTTGCTGCATTATATTATCATTTGGAGAGTTTATGTTTAAATAAATTATTGGTGTTTGTTTGGAAGAAAGAAAATGCTACATGTAGTAGTTGGTATTGGAAAAGACATATGCATTCTTGTAGATCATTGTCTTGTTTTGATTTGATGCTTTGCAATTGTTTTGAGCTCTCAAGTAGATCATGTTTAAGCTCTTGCATCATGTAGTTAAAGCCTAGTAGTGGAGAACTACCGTAGAGCTTGTTGAGACTTGGGATGCATATTTGTTCTCTCTAAGGTCTAGATATTTTCTGGTAAAATGTTTGAGCAACAAGGAAGACAGTGTAGAGTCTTATAATACTTGCAATATGTTTTTATGTGATTCTTGCTGTACCGGTTTATACTTGTGTTTGCTTCAAACAACCTTGCTAGCCTAAACTCTGTACTGAGAGGGAATGCTTCTCGTGCATCCAAAACTTGAGCCAAAACCCATGCCATTTGTGTCCACCATACCTACCTACTATGTGGTATTTCCTGCCATTCCAAGTAAATATTTCATGTGCTACCTTTAAACTATTCAAAACTTTATTACTCCTTATTTGTGTCAATGTTTTATAGCTCATGAGGAAGTATGTGGTGTTTTATCTTTCAATCTTGTCATTTACTTCTGACAGACTTTCACCAATGGACTAGTGGCATATACATCCGCTTATCCAATAATTTGCAAAAAGAGCTGGCAACGGGGTGCCCAGCCCCAATTAATTACAACTTTCATTAATAATTCTCTTCACATGTTTTGCCCTGATTTATCAGTAAGCAACTTAATTTTGCAATAGACACTCCTCCATGGTATGTGAATGTTGGAAGGCACCCGAGGATTCGGTTAGCCATGGCTTGTGTAAGCAAAAGGTTGGGAGGAGTGTCATCTATAAAGAAACTAAAATACATGTGTAAACAAAAGAGAAGAGGGATGATCTACCTTGCTGGTAGAGATAACGTCCTTCATGGGAGCCGCTCTTTGAAAGTCTGGTTGACAAGGGGGTTAGAGTGCCCACTACCATTCGTTGACAACAACAAACACCTCTCAAATACTTATTTTGTGCTCTCTATATGCTTTCGAAAACTTAAAAAGCTCTAGCACATGATTTAATCCCTGCTTCCCTCTGCGAAGGGCCTATCTTTTACTTTATGTTGAGTCAGTTTACCTACTCCTTTCTATCTTAGAAGCAAACACTTGTGTCAACTTTGTGTGCATTGATTCTTACATATTTACTTATTGCACTTGTTATATTGCTTTATGTTGACAACTATCCATGAGATATACATGTTACAAGTTGAAAGCAAATGCTGAAACTTAATCATCCTTTGTGTTGCTTCAATGCCTTTTACTTTGAATCTATTGCTTTATGAGTTACCTCTTATGCAAAACTTTTTGATGCTTGTCTTGAAAGTACTATTCATGAAAAGTTTTTGCTTATATGATTCATTGTTTACTCTTTATCTATTTGTTAGCAAACTATAGATCATTGCTTTGAGTCACTTCATTCATGACATGAGCCTTGCAATATATTGATCAAGATTGTGTGAAAGCATGTCTCCTCAGAAATTATTTGTTGTTATCGTTTTACCTACTCGAGGACGAGTAGAACTAAGCTTGGGGATGCTTGATACGTCTCCAACGTATCCATAATTTCTGCTGTTCCATGCTTATATTATACCATTTGCTACATGTTTTATATACACTTCATATCACTTTTATGCATTTTCTGGGACTAACCTATTAACAAGATGCCACAGTGCCAGTTCCCTGTTTTCTGCTGTTTTTGGTTTCAGAAAGTTACTTCTGGAAATATTCTCGGAATTGCACGAAACAAAAGGCCAGTCCCTATTTTTCCAGCACGTACACGGAGTCCGAAGGAGAGACGAAGAGAGCCACGAGGTGGCCAAACCACCTGGCGGCGGCCCCCAGCCGGCCTGTGGTTTGGGCCCCTCGGGGGTCCGCCGACATCGCCCCTTCGCCTATTTATTCCCCGAGACGTGAAAACCCTAAAACACCGAGCCTTTCATCCAGAACATATTCGCTGCCGCCGCCGTCGTCAACCCTAACTCGGGGGGTTCTGAAGCTCTTCCCGGCACCCTGCCGGAGAGGGGAATCATCACCGGAGGGCTCTACATCGCCATGCCCGCCTCCGGAGTGATGCGTGAGTAGTTCATCCTTGGACTATGGGTCCATAGCAGTAGCTAGATGGTTGTCTTCTCCACTTGTGCCATCATGTTTAGATCTTGTGAGCTGCCTATCATGATCAAGATCATCTTATTGTAATGCTACATGTTGTGTTTGCTGGGATCTGACTTATATTGATACCTATGTGGAGCTGAATATTATATTATCATGTCTATGTCATTTGTGATCTTGCATGCTCTCCGTTACTTGTTGAAGCCTTGGCCAAGTGAATACTTGTAACTCCAAGAGGGGGTATTTATGCATGATAGTTGGGTTCAACCTCTATTTAACCTGGGATAGTGACAGCAAGTTCTAAGGTTGTAGATGTGTTGTTGCCACTAGGGGTAAAACAGCAATGCTTTATTCAAGGATGAATGTATTGTTTACATTACGCACATTACTTAATGCAATTGTCTGTTGCTTGCAACTTAATACTGGAAGGGGTACGGATGTTAACCGGAAAGTGGACTATTTAGGCATAGATGCATGCTGGATAGCGGTCTATGTACTTTGTCGTAATGCCCAAATGAATCTCATAGTAGACACCACAGCTCACACATGCATGTTATATGCACTTATCAATTGTCAATTGCCCAGCTGTAATTTGTTTACCCAGCATGTTAGTTATCTTATTGGAGAGACACCACTAGTGAACTGTGGACCCCGGTCCATTCTTTTACATCTGAAATACAATCTACTGCAATCATTGTTCTCTACTGTTTTATGCAAACAAACATCATTTCCATTCGATACGTTTAACCCTTTGTTTTCAGCAAGCCGGTGAGATTGACAACCTCACTGTTAAGTTGGGGCAAAGTAATTTGATTGTGTTGTGCAGGTTCCACGTTGGCACCGGAATCCCTGGTGTTGCGCCGCACTACACTCCTTCACCAACACCTTCGAAGCAAACCTCGTTTTCCTACTGGTTCGATTAAACCTTGGTTTCATACTGAGGGAAAACTTACTGCTGCACTCATCATACCTTCCTCTTGGGGTTCCCAACTGACGTGTGACGTACAAGCATTGTTTCTGGCACTATTGCCGGGGAGATATTCTCGTCAACCTAGAGCCACCAACACGTTTTCTGGCGCCGTTGCCGGGGAGATATTCCCTCGTCAACCTAGAGCCACCAGCTAGCTACAGCGGGGCTGCAGCTCCCCTATTTCGATTGGATTCGTTGCTCGTCCCTGCTCCTCGTAATTGTCCGCCATTTTTGTTTTGGATGCACATGATGGATTTTTGATGGATTTCTGCGGCTAATTGTTCCTGATGGCTGAAGTAGACGAGGCGACGACCTCGGTCCCGTCGAGCCTGTCGCAGCAGTACCGCGAAGGTGAAGAAATTACTTTGCCCATTGTAGTGTATATGCTTTAATTGTTAAAACTAACCCAAAGTTTCCAAACTTTGCTCACTGTGAGTAGGGATCCATGTGTGTATACAGTAACTGTTAGGGTAGCAACTTATGTGTATACAGTAATGTTAGGGTAGCATCTTATGGACAGGAAAAGGAAGAAAAGAGCGAGGCGATATCCAAGTGATGATGAAGACATTCCCAATTCTTCAATTGTTCAAAGCACTCCCAAAAGGCAAATGATCACCATTCCTACAAGTCTTCAAGGCAGCCCAAGCCCCATCACACGAAGTAGATTGGCTCTTGCCTTGCCCGAGGAGGCGTCCCACCTAGCTGCATCAAACATGGAGAACGTGACACCGATTACTGTTCCTGCATGTCTTCAAGGCAGCCCCAGTCCTATCACAAGGAGGAGGTTGGCTCTTGCCTTGGCCAACGAGGAGTCGTCTCAGCTAGCTGCGTCAGCCGTGGAGGACATGTTGAAAGGACAAGGATGTAGCCTAGAGGGGGGGTGAATAGGCGATTTAAACCTTTTCTGGTTTAGGCTTGATAATTGCGGAATAAAACTAGGTGTTTAAATTAACAAGCCAACAACCTAAATACTAGGCTCACCTATGTGCACCAATAACTTATGCCAAGCAAGACAACAACAAAGTGATAGCAAGATATAATACTTCAAGCACGAAGGCTATCACAATGTAAAGTGCATAAGTAAAGAGCTCGGGTATAGAAATAACGAGGCACGCGGAGACGAGGATGTATTCCCGAGTTCCTCCTTTTTAGGGGAGTATGTCTCGTTGGAGGGGTGTGAGTTTCAAACTCAAACGCCACAAATGGCCTCACCCTATTCTCCGATGAACCTTGCCCAAAAGCTCGGTTCACCTTCCACTATTGATTTCCCTTTTGGGCGAAAATCGAGTCCCTTACAACAATCTTGAGGCACAACCCACAAAAGTATTGGAGCTCCCAAGTGGCCACGAAAGGCCTCAACCGCCACAAAAGGCGTCTAGGGTCCAAAGACCCAAGAGTAACAAGCTCACGAACTTTCACTTCCACGAATCCTCGTGGAGAGAGCAAAACGATTGCAACAAAATGCAATGGCAAGAACACAATAAGTGCTCAAGTCCTTTACTCTCAAATTCCAACAAAGCAACAAATGCTTATGGGGGAATAAGAGAGGAAGAACAAAGGAGGAGAAACACCAAGAACTTCAAGATCAAGATCTACTAGGTTCCCCACACTTAGAGGAGAGATGGATTGGTGGAAATATAGATCTAGATCTCCTCTCTCTTTTCCCTCAAAGATATGCAAATCATGGGAGGAATTGAGAGGGGGCAAGCTTTCCAAGGTCAACAATGGAGGTGAGAGAGGGGAAATTTTGTGCTTAGAAGAGCTACTCACTTTGGGGAAGAAGGGTTCTTTATAGGTCCCACGAAAAAGAGTCGTTGTAGCCAGAGAAAATAGGATTATCCGATTCAAGTTGGATAGGATATTCCGACTAATGGGATTATCCGATCCAAGTTGGATAGAATATTCCGAATGATTGCATTATCCGATCCAAGTTGGATAGGATATTCCAATTGACACCCGAGAGAAACAAAATGAGTCCTTAGCCGTTTTCGCGTCGAGCGGCTCGTTGGAATCGCAACGTAGAGCTCTTCAAGATCATGCAGAGAAACATCATAGTCCATCATGTGAAGAGGAAGCCACAAGGAGAGAGTTTGACCTCTCTTAAAAAAGACAAACCGGTAAAACCTCCAACATATAAAAACGCAACAAGATATACAAATGAAATCCATTTTTGATGAACTAGAGCTTGGTATGGAGATGAACACAAGCTCTAAATTCTCACATGGATAAAAGCGAAATAAGAATCAAGAAAGAGAAATGCCAAGTATGCAAAGGTTTGAGCTCTCCACAAAGATGCAATCAAGTTACTCACTTGAGAGCCCCTCTTGATAGTACGCCATCTGTCCTATAACCCGGTCTCACACAACACCACGAGACCGTAAAATAGAAACTCTATCAAGATCATACCTTTGCCTTGCGCATTCCACTTGAGTTAGATGATGACGATCTTGATCTCTTCAAGTGGACCACATTTCTTGATTGCGCTTCGCTTGGTGAAGACTCACATATCGCTCCCCATATACCAATATGGGAGAGCCTCTATAAGGCACATCTTCACTTGACCAATATCTCCAAAAAGGGTAACAACCTTCAAGCATAGGATTTCTTCGATATGATTCTCTTGAACTTGCACGTCATCTTCTTCTCTTAATATATATGATGGCTTGGAGATAAACATGAATCTTTACTCAATCTTCTTTTCCAAGCCACACTTGCAATATGCTCAACTCTAGATGACCATTTGTGCGGATCACACCTTAAATATTACTTTGGTCATCACTTTATCTTATTCTTTCAATCTTGATACCAACACATTGGTGTTCAAGCATTGCCAGTGGACAAGCCCTACAAGGATAGCTCAATGCAATCATTAGTCCATAGAGATTGTCATTAATTACCAAACCACACATGAGGACTCATGCACTTTCAATCTCCCCCATTTTGGTAATTGATGACAATCTCTTTTGAGAGGGTTTATAATATGGAATTTAACGAAACAAGGAGCGGTTGCACTAACATTAAATACTACGAAGTATGTGATGTTAGTCCAACCACATATATAGTGCAAACTCCCCCACAGTCTATGCACGTGTGTATGAACATGAATTCATTGCATATATTGTCAACCATTACCGGGGTGGAGTTTCCACTATATACAAAACCAAGCAACGAATGCAAAGGCAAGAAAGGCAATACTTAAGAACCAATCAAAGTACACAGCCGAATTCCATAAACCCTCCAAAACTTCTCCCCCATTGGCAACAATTGCCGAAATGGGCAAAAATTAAGTTTCGGAAGGCCAACATAGTTTGAGTTCCTCCACAAGTTTAACTTTTCTCATAAAATGAGTAGAATCAAATGGAGATTTCCATTGATCATTAATAGGAGAAATCAAGCTATATTGAGAATCAAAAGATGGCAACTAAATAGCAAAGAGAAATATACCTCAACAAAAGAGGCAAGCAATCAAAGGATTCGAAAAACCAATTGGACACAAGAAGATTTTATGATAAGATCAACCAAATGTTCAAAGAAAATCAAGAGGGAACTCCCCAAGTACGTGCACAAAGTTAGAATTACATTTTTAATATGGTGTGCACAACATGGAATCCTCACTCTCTCCTAGATAATTTTGAACACAAACAAGTGCACGAAAGCATAAAGATAGAGAAGAAGCAAAACAACTTGCTCAACCGAAATAAAGATGGATGTGTCATGGAAAGACATTTTTAGGAGACTAATGCAAGGATGAGCGTAAGCATCAACATAGTCTTTCAATATATGGGGCACATAGTGCATATCATGTCTTTCCCATAAACACAAATAAGAGTAAGCTTTACTACCTTTAGGGAGAGCACCAATAACATCTCACTCTTCTCCTTTAAGAGTCAATATCATTCTCTTTTAATCCATAATAATCCTCATCCTCATCGTCACAAGATGTAGAGGGTTCCAAAGGTGAAGATTCCTTTGAATCCCTAGCCATAAGGCAAAGTGACTAATGGACGACGATGATGAAGAATTGCTTGAAGCACCATTGAGATCCATGTCTTGTTCCACTTAGCCGGCACTCGGCGCGGTACTACCGTGCGCCTCGCCATCGTGTGAAGAAACAGCGCGGTACTACCGGTCGAGGTACCACAGGCAGTGCAGCTATAGCGCGTGATACGTCTCCAACGTATCCATATTTATGTTGTTCCATGCTTATATTATACCATTTGCTACATGTTTTATATACACTTCATATCACTTTTATGCATTTTCTGGGACTAACCTATTAACAAGATGCCACAGTGCCAGTTCCCTGTTTTCTGTTGTTTTTGGTTTCAGAAAGTTACTTCTGGAAATATTCTCGGAATTGCACGAAACAAAAGGCCAAGTCCCTATTTTTCCAACACGTACACGGAGTCCGAGGGAGAGACGAAGACTCGCCACGAGGTGGCCAAACCACCTGGCGGCGCGGCAGGGGGGCCCACCGCGCCAGCCTGTGGTTTGGGCCCCTCGGGGGTCCGCCGACATCGCCCCTTCGCCTATTTATTCCCCGAGACGTGAAACCCTAAAACACCGAGCCTTTCATCCAGAACATATTCGCTACCGCCGCCGTCGTCAACCCTAACTCGGGGGGTTCTGAAGCTCTTCCCGGCACCCTGCCGGAGAGGGGAATCATCACCGGAGGGCTCTACATCGCCATGCCCGCCTCCGGAGTGATGCGTGAGTAGTTCATCCTTGGACTATGGGTCCATAGCAGTAGCTAGATGGTTGTCTTCTCCACTTGTGCCATCATGTTTACATCTTGTGAGCTGCCTATCATGATCAAAATCATCTTATTGTAATGCTACATGTTGTGTTTGTTGGATCTGACTTATATTGATACCTATGTGGAGCTGAATATTATATTATCATGTCTATGTCATTTGTGATCTTGCATGCTCTCCGTTACTTGTTGAAGACTTGGCCAAGTGAATACTTGTGACTCCAAGAGGGGTATTTATGCATGATAGTTGGGTTCAACCTCTATTTAACCTGGGATAGTGACAGCAAGTTCTAAGGTTGTAGATGTGTTGTTGCCACTAGGGGTAAAACAGCAATGCTTTATTCAAGGATGAATGTATTGTTTACATTACGCACATTACTTAATGCAATTGTCTGTTGCTTGCAACTTAATACTGGAAGGGGTACGGATGTTAACCGGAAGGTGGACTATTTAGGCATAGATGCATGCTGGATAGCGGTCTATGTACCTTGTCGTAATGCCCAAATGAATCTCATAGTAGATACCACAGCTCACACATGCATGTTATATGCACTTATCAATTGTCAATTGCCCAGTTGTAATTTTTTTACCCAGCATGTTAGTTATCTTATTGGAGAGACACCACTAGTGAACTGTGGACCCCGGTCCATTCTTTTACATCTGAAATACAATCTACTGCAATCATTGTTCTCTACTGTTTTATGCAAACAAACATCATCTTCCATACGATACGTTTAACCCTTTGTTTTTAGCAAGCCGGTGAGATTGACAACCTCACTGTTAAGTTGGGGCAAAGTAATTTGATTGTGTTGTGCAGGTTCCACGTTGGCACCGGAATCCCTGGTGTTGCGCCGCACTACACTCCTTCACCAACACCTTCGAAGCAACCTCGTTTTCCTACTGGTTCGATAAACCTTGGTTTCATACTGAGGGAAAACTTGCTGCTGCACTCATCAACCTTCCTCTTGGGTTCCCAACTGACGTGTGACGTACAAGCATAGTTTCTGGTGCTGTTGCCGGGAGATATTCCCTCGTCAACTTAGCGCTAGCAGCGCGACCGAGGGCTTGTTAGCCGAAACTGGGCGCGGTTACTGCCGCCCGCCTTTTGGCCGCTGGTAGGCAGCGGTACTACCACCTGGAAGGTTGGTACTACCGCTCCATACCAGAAAAGGCTCCTTCTCCTTCTTTTCTTATTGCGATTTCATCAGCAACAATATTTAGAACCTGGTCATACTTAAACAACATGTTAGGTGCACATGTTGTATTGTCAACATCATCAAAACAAGATGTAGAGCAAAAATGCTCTTTCAATCTCCCCCTTTTTGGTGGATGATGACAATACAACAATTGCCACAAACAATTTGTAAGAAATAGATGGAGCTCCCCTAGGTGTGTGTATATTCAAATATAGCGTTTGAATGCTCAAATACACATCAACTAGGATCAACACTCTCCCTAGATTTTACAAACCGTGCAAGATATAATAATATAGAGAAGAGAGACAAGCTTGCACAAATAACAACATAAGCATGGAAACATAAGCAAAGAGTTCAACATGTCTTACACCATGCATAACAAACGAGGTTCACAAACTAAAAAAACAAATAAAGTTCACAAGTGCCATAAAAATCAACGGAGAAGCAAATGCTTGTGACTTCCCATGCAAACCCTTCGAAAACCTAATAGATATTTCTCCCCCTTTGGCATCAAGACACCAAAAAGGAGAGAAACCGATGCTAGCGTCCCAAGGTTCACACGTTGCCCGGGGAGTGAGGAGGACGAGAGGACACTTCTTCTTCATCATCTTCATAATCCGACCACGTGATGACGTTGCCCTTGGAGTCCTTGGCTTTCCACTCTTCATACGTTGGAATGTTCTTCTCCGAACCGGAAGCAACTTGTTCACCTTGGGCATGGCGATGTTAAATGTCGCGTTGACGTGCAAGCGGCTCCTTGAACTCGAGTTCCCAAGTGCGCTTCTCAAGGGCCTTGGTCACACAGAAATGTTTCTTCATTTGATGAGCCATCCAAGAGGTGAAACCACCCTCCGTGGGAGCCCGTGAGGGGCCACCGTCACCAACATGATCCTTAGCGTTGCCTTTAGCAGCCTTGGTGCCCTTTGCTTTCTCGCTATGATCCTTGATACGCAGTTGCTTAGGCTTGTGGTTAGTCCAAGTGGTGGGATCACTAAGTCCCATAGATGGGCATTCCTTTTCCCACTTCCATAAGATGATCGTCATGATGAGGGGAGCAAAGCAAGCTTTCTTCTTGTAAACAGTGACATTCCAAAGCTCATTCCAAACAAAGTCCATCACATCCAATTTCTTCCCTTTGGTCTTCAACTGATGAATCTTCAACAACAAGGTGGCTAGGTAGCTGTGAACTTGGTCCTTGTTGCCAACCTTGGGGTTGATGGATTCCCGGAAGATGCGGTTCATGATTTCATATGGAGGATAGAGGCCATCCGTGAAGCAGGCTTGAACTTCTTCCAAAAATAGAGGGGAATAAGATCATCCTTGGCTACCGGTCTTGGATCAACATGAACCCGGAAAGAGTGTTCTTCATGAGCATTAGTCCAATGAGTGCCAAAGTCTTCATATCCAATCAACGCAGAAACTTCACCCCAAGTGGCAGTGAGAATACGGTCTCTAGTCATCCAGGTGATAGATCTTGGGCCCCTGGTATCAAAGTGAACAGTGGCAAGGAACTGGCACACAAGAGTTTCATCATAGTTTTGGCGGTGAGTGATGATTGGAAGGAGGCCAAACTCACGGCACTTGTCAAGAGCCTTTCCAAAGTACTCGGGGTGACGCTCCATGTGACCCACGTCAATGTAGTGCGTTTAGGTCACGTTCCCGGAGGGCTTGCGGAAGAGGATCTCGTTGTAGCACTCTTCTTGGAAGCGGGTATGGAAGTGTGGAGTCTTGCCACGAAACGCAGGGCCAAGTTCAGCTTCTCAACTGCATAGGGATTCTTTTTTCCTTTTCGTTGTGTAATCTTTATCTGACATATCACCAGCTGAGAAAATCTTGCTCTTGTTGGCTGCAACTTTCTTCTTCGGAACAACCTTCTTGCTCTTGGTGACCGGGGGATCATACTCCTCTTCCATCGCGTCAACCCTTGGTTTCTTTCCCCGAGACTTAGAACCACTCGAACCACCTGTGAATAGCACGGGTTAGGAAAGTATGGAGATGAGTAATGCACAAATATTTCATGAATAGGAAACCAAGAACACGAGTGAACACAACTTGGAGGAAACAATTGCTAGGTGGGAGTACAACATCTAGGAAGGTTGGATTTGACACAAGATGGTGATACATTCAAGGAGGAACATGAAGAACATCCATAATCATATCCAACAAATATAGATGGAGAACTACAAAACTATCCAATGATTCTTCACAAGATTTGTACACAGGGTTCTAGGCATCCTAGATTGCATCTCTACCACACAAATATGTCAAGAACACCTAGAGGGAAGCAATCTAGTCATCTCCATCCATCAACTAGATGAGAGAGAGGGAGTGAGCTTACCGGTGCTCATGGCAAAGGATTGAAGGAAGGGAGAGGTGCCCAAGCCGACCCGGAGCAAGGACCACGAGATCCACGGCCGGGGAGCTCAGTCCCGGCGGTGATGGTGGCCGCGGCGGCGGATCGGGAGAGGAGAGGGAGAGGCGGGTGGGGAAAGGGTGGTCAACCGTTTCCCGATCCTAGCCCGACCCCTTATCCACTCGGGTCCGCTCGAGCGGTACCACCGCTCGATCCGTCGGTAGTACCGCCCCCGCACTAGTACAGAAAAGGCTATCAGTGGCGCACCCTTTTTTGATTCTGTGGCGCATCCCCAGATTTGCTAGGTGCGCCACAGAATTCTCGCCACTAAATTTTTTTCTGTGGCGCACCTGGCTTGGTGCGCCACAGAATTCTCACATTTCTGTGGCACACCGGGCGTGATGCGCCACAGAATTCTCAAAAAATTGAAAAAATTCAAAAAATGCAAAAAAAAAAATATATAAAGTTTCAAAAAAAAATCAGAAAAATCAAATATATGAAATAATATGAAAAATCCTAATTATTGGAATTATTTTCAGATTTTTTGAATTTTTTGAACTGATACCTTCCCGCTAGGTCACCCATCCTCAAATTGCTCCAACCCTAGCACGCATAACTTCGAAGTTCCACCCAATTCACCTACCCTTGTGCTACTCAAGTTCTTATTGATATATATATATCATATGAACCCTCTTAAGTCTTGTATGTGTATATGTGTGGTATGTGTTATAAATGTGTGTTTTTAAATTTCAGATTTTTCAAAAACTTCTAAAGTTTCAAAAGGAGATTCAAAAGTTTCAAAACATCCAAAAAAATCAAAAAACTTAAAAAAAATAAAAAAATCCAAAAAATTTTCAAAAAAGTCAAAACACTTCAAAAAATTCAACAATCTTCTTTGTTATACATTTTCGTATCTTTTTTGGACTTTTTGAATTTTTAATTTTTTTTAATTTTTTCTTTTTTTGATTTTGCTGCGAAAAATCGTCTGTTTGAAATAACTTTTTTCTTCTTTTGGAATTAGAGGAATCTGTGAATTGCGGACCGGGTAAACCCGGGTGGATTCGTACTCGGATTTTTCTCTAGTTTTTTTTGACATATTTTTTGCATTATTTCGACGTCGTATGCAAAAGTTATGGCCGTTACAAGTTTTTTTTCCTGTTTGTTGCAGAAAATGTCAAAATTCATATTTCAAAATTTCTATACCTACTAGACACTCAAACCTAACTACATGTCAAAGGATTCTATTTATTGAATTTTTTATCATTTTCTTTTACTTCCTGCAAGACTAAAAAGGCGATCCAGGGGGGGGGGATTTGAAAACAGGTGCGCCACAGAATGTCTGCGCACCTGCCAGGTGCGCCACAGATTTTTTTTTTCAAATTTTAACCCGCCCCCAGATAACTTTCTGTGGCGCACCTGGCCATGTGCGCCGCAGAAATGTGACTTTCTGTGGCGCACCAGGCTTGGTGCGCCACAGAATGTCTAATTTCTGTGGCGCATGTGGTTTAGTGCGCCATAGAAATGTGACTTTCTGTGGCGCACCGGGCTTGGTGCGCCACAAAAAATAATTCCGTGGCGCACCAATTAAGGGTGCGCCACAGAATGCCAACCTACCTATATAGGGTTTCCCTACTAGTGCCGATTCCTGCGAGGCCTGGGAAGGGACCCCACGCGCTAACTCAGGGGACAGGGCCACCTGAGCCGGCGGTAGTACCGCTTCCGGGCCGGTAGTACCGGTGCCTGGGGGCAAAAGGTTGTTATGGCTCAAAAGAGAGTCGTAACAACGTTTTGTCACCGGTTCCGACCTTCAACACCACCGAGAGCAAGAAATAAAAGGCATTATTGAAGGAAAGGGCTTTTGGGATAAGATTTTGGTTTAGGTTAGAAAAAGTAACCAGAGAAAGAGAGTAAGCTCAAATTTGCAAGAGTCGACATGAAAGGACAAATTTGAGCACTCTCCCAAAGCAAAAGGTCTAGAAACCCAAATAAGAACCAAATAAGATCAACTCCTCATAAGGAGGAGGACGGTGGCCTAGGCCACCATGTAGGAGTGTATGTGGCGTGACACCACGAAGATATATCTTGGGTTCACTACCACTACTCGTCATTGAAGCCCACAATTCATAGCACGAATATAGAGAGACAAATGATTTCTTGATGTCGGCATAATGGGGGGAGGGATAGTCCAATGTTAGGACCGCACTCCCCCTATGTCCATGCCTACACCTAAACACAATAGATAGTCAAGACATAGGTGTGTATGCAAATAGTCAAGCCAAGCTCCTTGAATCCACGATATTTAGCTCATTCCTCAAATAGGTGAATCTTGCTTCATCAAGAGGCTTCGTGAATATATCGGCAAGTTGATCTCTTGTGGGAACATGGCTTAGCTCAATATCACCTCGGGCAACATGATCTCGAATGAAATGATGACGAATCTCAATATGCTTGGTTCTTGAATGTTGCACCGGGTTGTGGGCATCTCGATAGCACTTGTATTGTCACATAAAAGAGGCACTTTGTCACAATTGACACCGTATTCCTTTAAAGTTTGCCTCATCCATAACAATTGGGTGCATGCACTTGCGGCCGCCACATACTCGGCTTCGGCGGTGGAGAGAGATATACAATTTTGCTTCTTGGAAGACCAACTCACCAAGGAACCACCAAGAAATTGGCAAGCCCCGGAAGTTGACTTCCTATCATCATGATCACCGGCCCAATCCGAGTCCGTGTACCCACAAAGAGAGAAAACCTTGTCCTTAGGGTACCACAAACCAAACTTTGGGGTATGAACAAATATCGAGGATTCTTTTGACCGCCACCATGTGGCTTTCTTTAGGAGCGGCTTGGTACCTTGCACACACCCCTACACTCAACACAATATCGGGTCTAGATGCACAAAGATAGAGCAAAGAACCAATCATGGAACGGTATACCTTTTGATCGACATCTAACCATTTGGGTTAAGTTGT
Source organism: Poa pratensis (assembly GCA_947311845.1). Classification (NCBI taxonomy): domain Eukaryota; kingdom Viridiplantae; phylum Streptophyta; class Magnoliopsida; order Poales; family Poaceae; genus Poa; species Poa pratensis. The sequence goes on along the minus strand of CAMZMU010000092.1, from coordinate 16,486,552 downwards.
AGATGAACCTTTGTGTCCATTGGTGTGCGCTTCTCCTTAACACCAACCATATCAAACTTCTTGAGCATGTCTTGGATATATTTAGTTTGAGAGATGAAAGTCCCTCCCTCAATTGCTTGATCTCAAAACCAAGGAAGAACTTCAACTCTCCCATCATGGACATCTCAAACCTATCGGTCATAAGCTTTGAAAATTCATCATTGAAAGCTTTGTTAGTTGAGCCAAAGATAATATCGTCCACATAGACTTGGCATATGAAAAGCTCCCCTTTTACTCTCTTGGTAAAGAGAGTGGGATCGATTTGCCCAACCTCAAATCCACGGTCTACTAGAAGCTCTCTAAGGTGCTCATACCACGCACGTGGAGCTTGTTTAAGTCCATAGAGCCTTATCGAGCTTGTAGACATGGTTAGGGAGTTTGGGATCCTCAAACCCGGTGGTTGCTTAACATATACTAATTCTTTAAGTGGACCATTTAGAAAAGCACTTTTCACATCCATTTGTTGCAAGATAAAATTATGATGAGATGCATATGCAAGGAGGATACGGATGGACTCAAGGCGAGCCACGGGAGCATAGGTCTCTCCAAAATCAATGCCTTCAACTTGAGAGTACCCTTGAGCCACCAATCTTGCCTTGTTCCTCACCACCATGCCATGTTCATCTTGCTTGTTCTTGAATATCCATTTAGTGCCTATAACATTGCGGCACTCCTTTGGCTTCTCAACTAGCTTCCACACCTTGTTGCGCTTGAAGTTATTGAGCTCTTCATGCATTGCATTCAACCAATCCGGATCTTCAATAGCTTCAAAGACTTTCTTTGGTTCCACCATGGATATGTGAGCTTGATGTCACTAAAGTTTGCACATTGTCTTCTAGTCACAACCTTGCCCTTCAAATCACCAATAATATTTTCCAAAAGTGTTGTCTTCTTCATGGTCTTGACATTTCTTGCATGACGACGGGTGTCGATGTCCTCACGAGAGCTTGGAGGAATCTCTTGATCATCTTGATCATTTGTGTCCCCGTCTTGACCGGAATGATGACCTTGGTCTTCAATGTGCACACCTTCATCACTAGAAGGGAGATGGACCTTGGTCTTGATCATGGCTAGCATCAATAATTGGAGAACTTGGTTCTTGCGTAGCAACTTGATCAACTTGAGGAGGGTCTTGAACTTGTTGTTGGCTTGGTGCATCATTTGCTCCATCGGATGGTGCGGTTTCCACTTGTGATGATGAATGCTCCACATGGGTGGAGCTTGGTCCTTCTTGAGGCCCTCATGGAAATCTCGATTGGGCGAAAGAATCCCACGCCCATTCGCCTTATTGCATCTTGAGGTTCCTCATCATCTACATCACGAACATGAAATTGCGCCACTTGGGAGCCGTCATTCTCATCGAACTCCACACTACAAGATTCTACAACGTCCCGAAGGTCTTGTCGTAGATTCTATAAGTGTGGGATTCGGCACCGTAACCAACAAAAGTACCCTCTAAAGCCTTAGACTCAAATTTAGATAAGCGATAACCTTTGATCTTATAGAAACACTTACAACCGAACACCCGGTAGTAGGAAATATTGGGCTTGTTGCCGGTAAGCATTTCATATGGAGTGAACTTCTTGCCCGTGCGGAAGTAGAGGCGGTTAGATGAGTGACATGCCGTGGAGATGGCCTCGGCCCACAAGAAAGTGGGGTCTTGAACTCCGCCAACATAGACCTTGCCATATCCATAAGGGTCCGGTTCTTCCTCTCGGCTACACCATTTTGTTGAGGGGTATACGCAGCGGAATATTGATGACGAATTCCCTCTTCACTAAGAAACTCATTTAGGGTGTAGTTCTTGAACTCGGAGCCATTGTCACTTCTAATGGCCAATATAGGAACATTGTGTTGACGTTCACTTCATTGGAGAAGTCAATGACGGCTTGTTGGGTCTCACTCTTCGACTTGAAGAAATAAACCCATGTAAATCAACAATCACCAAGCAATACTTCTTCCCACCAAGACTTGGTTGAGGCACGGCACCAAAGAGATCAACATGAAGAAGTTCCAATATCCTCGTTGATGAAATGATGGTCTTGTGGGGTGGGGAGAATCATGCATCTTTCCTTCAACACAAGCCCTACAAAGACGATCTCTAGAAAAAGAAACATTCTCTTTTAGTCCAAGATGTGGCCACCCTTGTGAAGACTTTGCAAAGTTCTCATATTGACATGGGATAAGCGGCGATGCCACAACCACCCCACGTCGGCCTTTCCGAATAAGCACATCGCTTGAGAGTTGGTTGACTCCGAAAAGTCTACCACAAACAACTCATTTTCGACATACCCAACGTAAGCGACCTTTAGAGTCTTGCTCCACATGAGTACCACAATATCAAGATCAAAGTGAACGGCAAAACCCATCTTATTAACGGCACGAACGGAAAGTAAATTGTAACCAAGGGACTCAACAAGCATGACATTTACAAGGGTGATATCCCTTGCAACTACCACCTTGCCGAGACCCGATACCTTTTTAGAGTTATCTCCATAAGTGACGGTTGCTTGATTGTATTTGGTCTCAACTCCGTCATCTCCTTGCTTCCGGTCATATGACTTGTGCATCCACTATCAATCACCCATTTCGACCCACCGGAAGCATAGTCCTACAAGAAATCATTGCTTGGTTTTAGGTACCCATCTTGCAATGGGTCCTCTTTTGTTAGCAACAAGGGTCTTAGGAACCCAAATAGAGTAAGCAATGAAACCATCATAAGGACCAACATATTTAGCATACATCCCCATAATAATCAACATAAAGAATATAGTTGGGGTTAGCATGTCCCGCAAAGTCACTACGAGGAGTGTTGCCCCTTGTGGCATCACTACTCGCAATGGTAGTCTTCTTTGCTTGTGTGGGCTTGGCCTTCTTCTTGTTCTTCTTCTTCTTCTTCTTGGCAACATAACCAAGACCCTCTTTCCCAATGTGTGGCTTTTGCATTGCAAAAGATCATCAATAGGCTTACTTTGGGAACTAGAGGCCTTGGCAAGTTCGCACTTCAACCTAGCATTTTCCTCAATGACATTTGCATGATCACAAGAAGTAGTAGAGGAACTAGAACATTTGTTTTAGATGATTGAATTTGAAGTTGTTCAAAAGACTTGGTGAGAATAGAGTGTTCACTCTCCAAGGCCTTGTGAGCCTTGGTGACTTCTCTAGCTCCTCGGTTAGTCTATCATGACCAACACCAAATTCAACCTTTTCTTTCTTGGAAAGCTTATATTTTGCAATTGCATGGTCACGTTCTTTAATGATTTGAGAAAAGATTGCATTTTGTGACTCATCAAGATTTTTAAGTTTCTCTTCAAGAGAAACACAAGCTCATGCTCTTCCTCAAGAGCCACGGTGAGAGAAGCAATATCATTAGCATACTCTTTCAAGTCTTTCCTTCTCATCAAGCTCCTCTTGAATCCGCCCATAATCGCTCAAGAGAGCTTCAAAGCGTGTCTTGGCTTCACCTTGCAAGTTAGTCATGAAACGATCCAAAGCAACATTTTCTTCCTTTACTCTAAGACTCATAAGATCATCCATTTCATTTGTAGTCTTGGAGAGGGAAGGAGATGATACCTCGGTGGCCTTGGCCATGAGACACTTGGCGGATTGGATTGGGACATTCTCATTGGGAGATTCGAAGAGGGATGATGGTGTTGATGAAGTAATGGCAATAGCGGCCACTTCACTTGTGGTTTCTTCTTCATCACTCTCACCCCGGACATGTACTCCTCTCTAGTCACCAATACCATTCTTGAAGGAGGCTTCTTGTTGGGAAGGTTCTTCTTGAAGAAAGGTTTCTTGCTAGGGGACGTTGAGGCTTCTTGAGAACAAGCCTTCCTCCATGATCTTCACGGTTCTCATAGGGGCACATGGCAACATAGTGATATCTATCTTGGCAATTGAAGCAAGTCTTCATCTTTGGGTTGCCCTCCTTGAAGCCACTAGATTTGAACTTTTTTCCACTTGGCTTTAGCTTTGGATGGATTCTTCCAAAAGGTCCTTGCCGCAAGAGCCACATAGTCCCTATGAGCAATCTTGAGTTCTTCGGGGTCCATGGAGGACACATCTTCACAATCTTGATCTTCATTGTGTTCAACCACCTTGGCCTTCAAAGCAAGTGAGGCTCCTTGTTGCATTCCAATAGCTCGGGCACGAGAGTCTTGTGCAATTTTGGCTTGACTTTGAAGATTGCATCTCTTGCATGACTTCATTGGAGGTCATTTGTGGATAGTTGTGCCTTCCTTGAGACTCTTCAAGTCGGCCGATTCAAAGGGCAAGAGAGCATTCACATACTTCCTCTTGATCCAAGCATCATCCACATGAGTCCCACCAAGAGCTTTATAGGCATTGGCAAGAGACTTGAGTCTTCGGTACATTTGCTCATGGTCTTCTCCATCTTCCATGAAGAACCCTTCGGCCTTGTTGCTCATTTCCTCAAACCGGTTTCTCTTCATGCTTTCATTTCCAACAAACACCTCAACAAGGCAAGCCCATGCTTCTTTGGTGGTGGTGCAATGCTCGATGTGAGACATTCATCTTCTCCCACGGCATCTCGGATCAAGTCAAGAGCGGTGGCATTTAGTTGACAATCAACTATTCTCTTCTTGTCTTGTTGGATTCATCGACGGCTTGATATCCTTGCTCAATGATCCTCCAAAGCTCGATAGATGCACTGTTCACATAAGATCTCATAGAAGATTCCCATTTAGTAAACAAAGATGCATTTAGCTTAGGTGGGTTTCCCCTTAGGTGAATAGGAGGATGAGGGATAGGTGGGTCGGGAGAGTATGGAAATGGAACGACACCATATACTCCCGAACCATTAGGTGCTTTAATTGGGTTGTCAATTTTATCTTGGTCAACCCCCTTCTTCTTCCCATCATCTCTTCCTCCTCGGGTTTCTAAGGAGGTCCCGAAGGAAGAAGGATGGGTGGAGGTGAGATATCCTTAGCTTCCATGAGTTTCAAGATCATCTCTTGCAACTTGTCCATTTTAGTTTCCATAGAGGACTTCAAGGTATTGAAGTCCTCCACGGAAACCGAAGTGGACTCGGAGGGAAGATCTGGAATCTCAACTTCATGCTCATCGATGGTGTGGCGCCCCGACCGACTGTTATACAGTGATGCTGTGTGTCACCGGTTAAGCGATACAACCGGAGGTTACGGGTTTACCAATCCCCAGCCAAAACCTTTGGCAGGCGTTGCTCGGAATGGATCATCGGCAACGCAACTCCCCGATTGATGCCTTAACACAGGCACAACCCTCAATGTATAATAGAGAGATCAAGACTTGTGGAACAACTGGCACATCACAGACTCTACGACACAAAGCATTATAGTTCAACTCTTATAATAGAGAAAGATAGCAAATGACAACCAGAGGTCACAGACCCAACATTACAACAAGCGGAAGCAAATTAAGTTGTTCTAACAACAAGATCCAAAATATGGCCTAAGAGGCCTACAGATAAACATCACAGCGCCAGCTGATCCGGGATGTCCCAAGCTGCCACCTGGGAACCCCAGACTACTCGTCGACGTCCACAAAGAACCCACCTTCGAGGTCGGTGAAGTCCTCCTCTGAAACAAAATAAACGACGTTGAGTTCGACGAACTCGCAAGATTATATATAGAGCTTTAGCTCGATGAGGCCTTCAAAGTTATATGGCTGTTTTGCATAAAGCTGATTTTATTTATGAAAACATAACTCAAAGGCATCGACTAATCAGAATATTTTCAAAAGAGGTAAGGAGTAACTCTTTCTTTCATCACCTTACTCATCATAACCATTGTACCTGTTCATCAAAGGCACCTCCCCGAATCACCCTCGAGGAAGCTCACCTTGCAATCGTGAAGTGGTACCTCTAGTACCCAGTTTTTAATCATTCCATTAAAGTTATTCTATGATCTTATCGTCCTTTCCCAAGTTGTCCGTAACTGTGGACACGACTTTTCGAAAAGATTTAACCCTGCAGGGGTGCACTGTGTTTACCTTCGGTACCACCCGGCTCATTGCCTACACGTAGCTCTCTTCCGGGGAAAGCCGGCTGAGTGGGAACGGTTACAACCTTTACCTCGCTTGAGACTAACCCAGGATCATCAGTGGCGGTAGGGCAAGAGGTACCTTCTCGCACCCTGTCACCCGGCCACTTATTTTCCTGACACAACCATCCTCATCTCAGTCTTGGCCACCATCCTCAACGCACGCGCAAATGGAAAGCCAAACTAGAGGACCCTCGGCTAGTCCGCCACAAGTTAGTCGGTCGACGAGGGCTCCATATACCCCACCGAAAGGAAGCGCGCTCATTCTTGGTTCAAGAGGTAAAGAACTCGCACCTAGGCGGCGAGAGTGAGACAAAACACCACCATACCAAAGTGGCCTCTCATCCCCACCTTTAAGCATTTTATTACCTTTCTCCACAATTTCTCCACCATCATCTGAACACCTCAACAACCTGTTTCCAACTTGAAGTATCCATCGGACGGCTAAGCATTTAACTAAGCATGGCTAAGCATCAACATTGCATAGTTAGGTATTTCAGGCCAACAATACAATCCTGGTTGAACGGAGTAATCAAACTGCTCGTCGGAGTAAGGATGCTCAACTCCGGACTCGTGATCTACCGGAGAGCAAACAACACCGGAAAGCAGAAACAACAATCAACACATGGCAATTGTGCAATGCAAACAGAGATGATAAGTTGACATTTTAATGCACCGACTTATTCTTAATAGCTCTCTAGCAAATTAAATGGGGTGCGGGAATAATTCTTTAACAAGAGAGGAAGTAGCTACGCATTGTTTTTAATGTTTTTCTGTGCTTGAATTGAGGTAAACATGCCTGAAATGATGCTACTGATTAACGTACATTTTTCTGAGCATTTTGATATAAAGAACCCATTTTTCGGAGGTCCCGGTAAAAAGTTATTACTTTTATAATTTTCCCTTTTAAATTTATGAATATAATATTAATGAAAGCACCGTAATTCAATTGTGACCAAATATGCATAATATTTAATTTAACGGTTTAATCACAATTTTCTAGGCATTTTAGTATATTACACGCATTTTTGGGATACACCGATAAAAAGTGATTATTTTTATTACTTTCCTTTTTGGAATAACCTCTTGATGATTTCATTAGCAACACATAATATTTATTCAGTTAGGGATAGAGGTGAAAGGAAAAACAGAAATTTGAATCAGTATTTGCAAATCCGGATTCCAGCCCGGAATTTTCTAGGTTTTATACCGGCTGGAGTAATTCCCGGAATTATTTCCGGTTTATTTCTGGGTATGGACCGGATAAAAACCATCGGTGTCCAGTAGCATATTTGCTAACCCGGAATAGCATCCGGAATATTCTGGGTTCGAGAGCGAGTTCTCCCAACGCGATGGAGAGGCTACGGCGTGGAGCGCGGCGCGACTCCGGCGAGGCTACGGCGTGAGAGGGGAAATGGGGAGAGGTGCTTCCGCACGGGATGCTCACCACAAACTCGTGCACGGCGACGGCGTGGCCGGAGGTGAACGGAGATGGCGGGGATCAAGCTCGGGGTGCGGCGGTGGTGCTCGTACGGCTGCGAGGAAGAAGATGACCGCGGCGTCGATCCTCGGTCTCCCGCATCGATTCCTATGGCAGAGGTGGAGCTGGCGACGCTGCGGTCCTAATGATGGCGCTCGATTCGCTCGGGGGAGCTTCAGGCGACGACGACGAGCTCGGCGGCCTCGGCGGCCATGGCGGCCATGGAGAGGGGACAAGAGTGAGAGGAAGCACGGGAGCAGGTGGGGGATGGGGAACAGCGCGCGGTGGGGGCCTACTTCTCCCCTCGTCGCGGCATGAGGGCGCGGGGGCCCGGCGACGCGCTGGTGCAGCGAGGCGGTCCGGCGGGAGCGCGACGACCTCGGTCGCTACAGAGGGAGATGACATTTTTACAAAAAGCCCCTTGGAAGTTCTGAGTTCATCACCGTTTGGTCCTTTCTCCTTTTAAATTTAAAACCAGCACATACCCTGATTTTATTTAGGCACCAAAACATTTTATAAAAATCTGCAAAAATTTGGGTAGCCTCCCAACTGCATGTAGAGGCACCACAAAAATTGGCGTTGCAAAATAAATTAGTTTGGACAACATTTGTTCATAGTGTTTTGTTTAGGCAATTTTGCTAATTTTCCAAATGTTGCTATTTAACAATTTGGTGCAAGTGCAAAAAATAATATTGTGAACTCTTGGAACTTCCTTGACAAATATGGATGTCCAAGTATTTTTGTTTTGCAACTTTGAGTGTCTTCTTTGTTTGGAGATTTTGTTGAAACAGGTTCAACTTTGTGTTCCTCCATGATGCCCAACCCATTTCGTATGTGTTGTTTAGCCATTTAACAAGGATGCTATGATGCAATGTATGAAGCAAAAAGTGAAAATTTTACACGGGTTTCTTTTTTTTAGGTTCACAACTTGGGCTGTTACAATTCTACCCCCTTACAGGAATCTCGTCCCGAGATTCTAAGGTGGCGGAAAGAAGTCGGGATACTCCTCACGAAGACTAGACTCTCGTTCCCAAGTTGCTTCTTCCTCAGAATGGTGAGACCAATGGATTTTTAGAAACTTGGTAGTCTTGTTCCGGGTCTTCCTTTCGGCTTCATCCAAGACACGGATAGGATGCTCACGATAAGTAAGGTCTTCTTGTAGATCTAGCTCTTCATGATTGACCCCATGGATAGGATCCTTGAAACACCGGCGAAGTTGGGAGACATGAAACACATCATGCACATTTGGAATTTGACCGGTAACTCCAACTTATAAGAAAGATCTCCTCGCTTTTCAGAACGGTGAAAGGGACCAACATAGCGAGGTGCCAATTTCCCTTTGATACCGAAGCGGCGAACGCCACGAAGGGGAGAGACGCGGAGATAAGCTTTATCACCAATTTCATAGTGAATTTCCTGATGGTGCTTATCATAGTAGCTCTTCTGCCTAGACTGAGCAATCTTCAGATTCTCTCTTATGATTCGAACCTTCTCCTCAGCTTCATTGATCACATCCGGACCAAAGAGTGCTCTCTCTCCGGTCTCGGACCAATTCAGAGGAGTGCGGCATTTTCTTCCATATAAAGCCTCGAATGGAGCCATGCCCAGACTAGCTTGATAGCTATTGTTGTAGGAGAACTCCGCGAAAGGGAGATACTTTTCCCAACCTTGCCAAAAGAGATCACACATGCCCTAAGCATGTCTTCCAACACTTGGTTCACTCTTTCGGTCTGACCATCAGTTTGGGATGGTAGGCGGTACTGAAGTTGAGACGGGACCCCATAGCAGTTTGGAAACTCTGCCAGAATTTGGATACAAAGATACTTCCACGGTCCGATATGATCCTCAGAGGGACCCCATGCAATGGAACAATACGAGCCAAATATAAGTCAGCAAGTTGACTTGCCCGTATATCATCACGGACTGGTAGGAAGTGAGCAACCTTGGAAAGACGATCAATGATTACCCATATTGCATTGTTGCCCTTTTGAGATCGGGGAAACCCGGTGATGAAGTCCATACCAATTTCATCCCATTTCCACTCGGGACTGCAATAGGGCGGAGAGTGCCGGCAGGTCTTTGATGTTCAGCCTTTACCCGTCGACATGTGTCGCATTCAGCAACATACTTGGCAATTTCTCGTTTCATACGAGTCCACCAGAATTGTGGTCGAAGGTCTTGGTACATCTTGGTACTACCGGGATGAATAGAGAGAGGGATTCATGAGCTTCTTGGAGGATCAGCTCCCTCAAATTCCGGTTCTTTGGCACCACTAGACGGTCACCAAAATAAACAACCCGGATTCATCTCCGTGAAACATTTGGCCTTCCGCTAGCAATGTTCTTCTTGATTTCAGAATACCCTCATCCAGCTTCTGAGCATCCTTAATCTGGTCTACAAGAGTAGCTTTGATCTCCAGATTTGCAAGGTAGCCGGAGGGAACAATTTCCAGGTTCAAACGGGCGAACTCTTCATGAAGAGCAGGTTGGGCCTTCTCAATCATCAGATTGTTGCAATAGGACTTCCGACTTAGCGCGTCAGCCACGACGTTTGCTTTGCCGGGTTGATAGTTCAGACTCACATCATAGTCCTTGATTAACTCCAACCAACGCCTTTGCCTGAGATTTAAATCCGGCTGGGTGAAGAGGTACTTCAGACTCTTGTGATCCGAGAAGATCTCGCAACGGTTACCAAACAGGTATGGTCTCCATTGCTTCAAAGCATAGACCACAGCGGCAAGTTCTAGATCATGAGTTGGGTAGTTGTGCTCATGCGGCTTCAATTGGCGAGAAGCATACGCCACCACATGGCCATCTTGCATCAATACACAACCCAAGCCTTGTAGAGAGGCGTCACAGAAGACGACGAAATCCTTGCTGTGTCCGGCAGGACAAGCACAGGAGCGGAGGTGAGTTTGGCTTTCAGTGTTTTGAAGCTCTCTTCAGCTTCGGCCGTCCATAAACTTTTTATCCTTCTTGAGAAGGTCAGTCAGGCCTTGGCTATCTTGGAGAAACCTTCGATGAATCGGCGGTAGTAACCCGCCAATCCGAGAAAGCTACGATGTCCTTGACTGACATTGGAGTTTTCCAATCCAGAATGGACTGAATCTTGTCAGGAATGACAGCCACACCACCAGCGGATATCACATGACCAAGGAAGACAAGATTATCCAACCAAAACTCACACTTGGAGAACTTGGCATAGAGGCGGTGTTCTCGAAGTCGTGTCAGAACCAAACGAAGATGTTCCTCATGCTCTTCATTGGTTTTGGAATAGATGAGAATGTCATCAATGTAAATGACGACAAACTTGTCAAGATAATCCATGAAGATGGAGTTCATGAGCCTCATGAAAGTAGCGGGCATTTGTGAGACCAAAGGACATGACGGTATACTCATATGAGCCATACGAGTAACAAATGCCGTCTTTGGAATATCCTCCTTTCTGATTTTTATCTGATGGTAGCCTGACCTCAGATCCATCTTGGAGAATACCGTTGCACCAGCTAACTGATCCAACAGATCATTGATGCGAGGAATAGGATACTTGTTCTTGATTGTCACCGCATTCAACGGTCGATAGTCAGAGACTAGACGAGGCACGGTAGAATCCCTCTTCTTGACAAAGAGTACCGGACAACCCCAAGGTGAACTGCTAGGCTGGATGAACTCCTTAGCTAACAGCTGATCAATTTGCTCTTTCAACAGAGCCAACTCTTCCACCGGCATACGGTAGGGCTTCTTGGAAATTGGAGCGGTACCGGGAAGTAGATCTATGACAAACTCCACACTTCGGTCAGGAGGCATGCCAGGCAATTCTTCCGGGAACACATCCGGGAAGTCACACACCACGTGTATGTCCTGGATTTCAGGAGGGGATTCGCCTTCCATAAAGCAAAGGAGAATCTCAGGTGAGTTGGGTATGACGGAGATGGAGGTTGATGTGCAGACCAATACTTCACATGTCACCGGAAGAAGGTCACAGTAATGGTCTTGGCAGCACAGTCGAGATTAGCCGGTATTTGGCTAGCCAGTTCATGCCCAGTATGACATCAATGCCTTTGGACTTCAGAGCTACCAAGGCATAAGGAAAAGACAAGGAACCTATATAATCTGACCTCAGGAGTAACCCATCGGTTTGCCATTTGGAGCCAGGAGTGGAGATCTCCAAGGACGGCTCATTTTCTCGAACGGTATTTTGTGGTCTTTTGCAAAGCTATGGATATGAATGAATGCGATGCTCCAGAGTCAAACAAAACTGTAGCTGATTGCCTTGATTCGTAACTCACCCATAAGAACGCCGGGGTCATCTTCAGCTTCTTCAACAGAGACGTGGTTCAGGCGACCACGCACAATAGGTCCAGCCTTGCCAGTTGGAGTGGCAGGGGCTCGTGCAGGAGTTATCGCGAGAGGTGCCTTCTGGGGGCACTCCCTGGAGTAGTGGCCAGCCTGGCCACAGGTGTAGCAAGTGACTCCAGGTGGAGCAGGTAGCATAGGACGGTACCCACTCCGCCTACCCCAAGTGTCGAAGTAGTGGGGCGCGGAGGAGGTGGCCTGTATCCGAGGCTCTCGGCATGAATGGAGCACGCGGCACGCTGTAGGGACAAACACCCTGCGCTTCTTGCTCTCAGAACCCGAGGAACTCTGGTGGTCCCCATGTGCGGGCCTCTTGGAAGCTTCAAGTTCCTTTCTTCCTTGCTCAAGGTGAAAGCCTGGTTGAACAGCTCCTGATAGGTCTGGAACCTGAAGGGAAGCAACTCATAGCGAGCTGCGGAGTCAGACCCTTGCGGAACAGCTCTTGCTTGTCAGCATCATTGGTCACGTCCCTTGGGGCGTAACGAGAGAGATGGTTGAACTCACGACCATAAGTGCGGAGGTCCATCCGTCCCTGTTGCAAATCCAGGAACTCCCTCCTCTTCAAGTCCATGATCGGCTGGGGAATGTACTCCGCACGGAAGGCAGTGCGAAATCAGCCCAGGTGAAGACATGGTTGGCTGGAAACAAAGCCACATGGCTTTCCCACCAACAGCCAGCAGCACCAACCAAGAGGTAGGTGGCAAAGTTGACTTGCTCGCCACTGGGACATGCAGCGCGGAGAACTTGCGCTCCAAAGCACGAAGCCAATCATCAGCTTCCAGTGGCTCCTTAGCATCAGCAAAGGTGGGTGGCTGGAACGCAGGAACTCAGTGAGAGTGTTGCACTCGTTCCTCCGTGCATTCTGCTGCACCAACTGTTCCAGCAAGCGCTCATTGCGCCCACGGTTCTCCTCAATGGCCATCAAGACCTCAGCCATCGAGGGTGGTGGCGGCAGATCATCCTCATCATTGTGGTTACCGCGACCACCACGGCCTCCACGGCCTCCTCGAGCCATTCTGGAGATTTGACAATGACACAGTTAGTATCTTTCTCCGAATGGTCGAACAATAGCATTAGCGTCTACACAAGTACACAGACTAGGGACGATAATACTTTGCGAGAAGGAAACAACAAGATAGAACTTGGGTCAAAGATCAGCATCATGTGCTACTAGTGAGAGTTAAGAAATCACAACTTAACACACTCTAGTTGACACAATCCGGGACCTTATGTTCAAGTCCTTGGGTTAAAACCCAAAGAAAGGATCAAATGATTGATTCGGTAGAAACATCTGAGTTGATTTGGGATTGCAACGCAGCGGGAGCAACGGACACATAACACTAAAGGTCGAACCCACCCCGTTTCTAATCATTTTGAAGTAACAGACGAGGAGTAAAACCTTTAAACTCAAATCGAGGTAAGATTGCTCCGAGATTAGAGGGTAACCAGATAAGGAGTAAAAAGAATCCTAAGATGGTTTTCACAACTCATTTTTAGGTTAAAAATATTTTCACAAACACTAGACTCAACATCGACCAGTAGAAGGGTTTCCTACAGGCAGTACTGCTCTGATACCAACTTGTGGCGCCCCGACCCGACTGTTATACAGTGATGCTGTGTGTCACCGGTTAAGCGATACAACCGGAGGTTACGGGTTTACCAATCCCCGGCCAAAACCTTTGGCAGGCGTTGCTCGGAATGGATCATCGGCAACGCAACACCCCGATTGATGCCTTAACACAGGCACAACCCTCAATGTATAATAGAGAGATCAAGACTTGTGGAACAACTGGCACATCACAGACTCTACGACACAAATCATATAGTTCAACTCTTATAATAGAGAAAGATAGCAAATGACAACCAGAGGTCACAGACCCAACATTACAACAAGCGGAAGCAAATTAGGTTGTTCTAAACAACAAGATCCAAATATGGCCTAAGAGGCCTACAGATAAACATCACAGCGCCAGCTGTTCCGGGATGTCCCAAGCTGCCACCTGGGAACCCCAGACTACTCGTCGACGTCCACAAAGAACCCACCTTCGAGGTCGGTGAAGTCCTCCTCTGAAACAAAACAAACGACGTTGAGTTCGACGAACTCGCAAGATTATATATAGAGCTTTAGCTCGATGAGGCTTTCAAAGTTATATGGCTGTTTTGCATAAAGCTGATTTTATTTATGAAAACATAACTCAAAGGCATCGACTAATCAGAATATTTTCAAAAGGGTAAGAAGTAACTCTTTCTTTCATCACCTTACTCATCATCAACCATTGTACCTGTTCATCAAAGGCACCTCCCCGAATCACCCTCGAGGAAGCTCACCTTGCAATCTTGAGTGGTACCTCTAGTACCCAGTTTTTAATCATTCCGTTAAAGTTATTCTATGATCTTATCGTCCTTTCCCAAGTTGTCCGTAACCGTGGACACGGCTTTTCGAAAAGATTTAACCCTGCAGGGGTGCACTGTGTTTACCTTCGGTACCGCCCGGCTCATTGCCTACACGTAGCTCTCTTCCGGGGAAAGCCGGCTGAGTGGGAACGGTTACAACCTTTACCTCGCTTGAGACTAACCCAGGATCATCAGTGGCGGTAGGCAAGAGGTACCTTCTCGCACCCTGTCCCCGGCCACTTATTTTCCTGACACACCATCCTCATCTCAGTCTTGGCCACCATCCTCAACGCACGCGCAAATGGAAAGCCAAACTAGAGGACCCTCGGCTAGTCCGCCACAAGTTAGTCGGTCGACGAGGGCTCCATATACCCCACCGAAAGGAAGCGCGCTCATTCTTGGTTCAAGAGGTAAAGAACTCGCACCTAGGCGGCGAGAGTGAGACAAAACACCACCATACCAAAGTGGCCTCTCATCCCCACCTTTAAGCATTTTATTACCTTTCTCCACAATTTCTCCACCATCATCTGAACACTCAACAACCTGTTTCCAACTTGAAGTATCCATCGGACGGCTAAGCATTTAACTAAGCATGGCTAAGCATCAACATTGCATAATTAGGTATTTCAGGCCAACAATACAATCCTATGGATAGTAGGATTGGAAACAGGTAATTGGCATCGGAATCTTAATGCAACTATAGGATACTCTAATCCAAGCAAATTGACATTTGGAACCGCATGCAATATTATAGTGGAGAAAATAGTTGCGGAAAATAGGATAAGACATGCTCAGAGGGGGGATTACGCTTGCCTGGTTGAACGGAGTAATCAAACTGCTCGTCGGAGTAAGGATGCTCAACTCTAGACTCGTGATCTACCGGAGAGCAAACAACACCGGAAAGCAGAAACAACAATCAACACATGGCAATTGTGCAATGCAAACAGAGATGATGAGATGACATTTTAATGCACCGACTTATTCGTAATAGCTCTCTAGCAAATTAAATGGGGTGCGGGAATAATTCTTTAACAAGAGAGGAAGTAGCTACGCATTGTTTTTAATGTTTTTCTGTGCTTGAATTGAGGTAAACATGCCTGAAATGATGCTACTGATTAACGTACATTTTTCTGAGCATTTTGATATAAAGAACCCATTTTTCGGAGGTCCCGGTAAAAAGTTATTACTTTTATAATTTTCCCTTTTAAATTTATGAATATAATATTAATGAAAGCACCGTAATTCAATTGTGACCAAATATGCATAATATTTAATTTAACGGTTTAATCACAATTTTCTGGGCATTTTAGTATATTACACGCATTTTTGGGATACACCGATAAAAAGTGATTATTTTTATTACTTTCCTTTTTGGAATAACCTCTTGATGATTTCATTAGCAACACATAATATTTATTCAGTTAGGGATAGAGGTGAAAAGAAAAACAGAAATTTGAATCAGTATTTGCTAATCCGGATTCCAGCCCGGAATTTTCTAGGTTTTTATACCGGCTGGAGTAATTCCCGGAATTATTTCCGGTTTATTTCCGGGTATGGACCAGATAAAAACCATCGGTGTCCAGTAGCATATTTGCTAACCGGAATAGCATCCGGAATATTCCGGGTTCGAGAGCGAGTTCTCCCAACGCGATGGAGAGGCTACGGCGTGGAGCGCGGCGCGACTCCGGCGAGGCTACGGCGTGAGAGGGGAAATAGGGAGAGGTGCTTCCGCACGGGATGCTCACCACAAACTCGTGCACGGCGACGGCATGGCCGGAGGTGAATGGAGATGGCGGGGATCAAGCTCGGGGTGCGGCGGTGGTGCTCGTACGACTGCGAGGAAGAAGATGACCGCGGCGTCGATCCTCGGTCTCCCGCGTCGATTCCTATGGCAGAGGTGGAGCTGGCGACGCTGCGGTCCTAATGATGGCGCTCGATTCGCTCGGGGGAGCTTCAGGCGACGGCGACGAGCTCGGCGGCCTCGGCGGCCATGGCGGCCATGGAGAGGGGACGAGAGCGAGAGGAAGCACGGGAGCAGGTGGGGGATGGGGAACAGCGCGCGGTGGGGGCCTACTTCTCCCTCGTCGCGGCATGAGGGCGCGGGGGCCCGGCGAGGCGGTCCGGCGGGAGCGCGACGACCTCGGTCGCTACAGAGGGAGATGACATTTTTACAAAAAGCCCCTTGGAAGTTCTGAGTTCATCACCGTTTGGTCCTTTCTCCTTTTAAATTTAAAACCAGCACATACCCTGATTTTATTTAGGCACCAAAACATTTTATAAAAATCTGCAAAAATTTGGGTAGCCTCCCAACTGCATGTAGAGGCACCACAAAAATTGGCGTTGCAAAATAAATTAGTTTGGATAACATTTGTTCATAGTGTTTTGTTTAGGCAATTTTGCTAATTTTCCAAATATTGCTATTTAACAATTTGGTGCAAGTGCAAAAAATAATATTGTGAACTCTTGGAACTTCCTTGACAAATATGGATGTCCAAGTATTTTTGTTTTGCAACTTTGAGTGTCTTCTTTGTTTGGAGATTTTGTTGAAACAGGTTCAACTTTGTGTTCCTCCATGATGCCCAACCCATTTCGTATGTGTTGTTTAGCCATTTAACAAGGATGCTATGATGCAATGAGGCAATGTATGAAGCAAAAAGTGAAAATTTTACACGGGTTTCTTTTTTTAGGTTCACAACTTGGGCTGTTACAGATGGTCATACTTCTCTTAGGCGGTTAAGCCCGAATAAAGAGCCGAGGCTCTGATACCAATTGAAAGGATCGGTATGGCCACCTAGAGGGGGGGGGGGGGGTGAATAGGTGCTACTCAATTTTTAGCTCTTTTTCGAATTTAGGGTTGACACAAAGGTAAATTCTCTAGATATGCAACTATGGTGAATTTACCTATATGACAAATTAATACTAGACTAGGCACGATACAAGTAAGAGCTAGCGAGTAAGGAGTAACCGAACGGGAAGCACGCGGAGACAATGATGTATTCCCGAGTTTCTTCTTTTTAGGGGAGTACGTCTCGTTGGAGGGGTGCGAGTTTCAAAGTCAAACGCCACAAATGGCCTCACCCTATTCTCCGATGAACCTTGCCCAAAAACTCGGTTCACCTTCCACTATCGGAATCCTTCAAGGCGGAATCCGGAGCCCTTACAACAAACTTGAGGCTCAACCCACAAAAGGATTGGGGGCTCCCAAGCACCACAACACCTGCTACACAAAAGTAACAAGCAAGTGAGAACAACAAGATGCCTAGGTTTTCCAAGTGAAAATCCTAGGCTCGAATCCCTCAAGTGAATGAGGGGGAAATGAAGAACGCTTTGGTGAAGTAGTAGATCCGGGCCTTCTCCTTCAATCCTCCAAGTATGAGCAAGTTTGGTTGGAGAGATTTAGGAGATCTATGAGCTTGGAGCTTGCAATAATGGTGGTATTTAATTTTGGGGCAAGCAACTTGTCCAAAGGTAGGTGAAGGGGTATAAATACCCCTCCCCAAAATTCTGCCCGTTGCACTCTCCAGCCCGAGCCAGCGGTAGTACCTCTGATCCGGGCTGTACTACCGCTGGCGCCTTCTGCTCCTCGGTCAACGGAGACCACCGACAGTCAACAGTGACGCAACCATCCCGCACGCGCGGTACTTCCGCTGGCAGTGCCGCCCCCTCGCGTCCACGCTCCAGTTAAGCAAGGGCGCTGACCGCCTCGCACCCGAGCCCGCAGGTAGTGCCGCAGGCAGTGCCGCTATAGCGCAACCGAGGGCCACTTAGCCGGCACTCGGCGCGGTACTACCGTGCGCCTCGCCTTCGCGTGAAGAAACGGCACGGTACTACCGGTCGAGGTACCGCGGGCAGTGCCGCTATAGCGCGACCGAGGGCTTGTTAGCCGGAACTGGGCGCGGTACTGCCGCCCGCCTTCTGGGCCGCTGGTAGGCAGCGGTACTACCGCCTGGAAGGGCGGTACTACCGCTCCAGACAAGAAAAGGCTCCTTCTCCTTCTTTTCTTATTGCGATTTCATCGGTAACAATATTTAGAACCTGTTCATACTTAAACAACATGTTAGGTGCACATGTTGTATTGTCAACATCATCAAAACAAGATGTAGAGCAAAAATTCTCTTTTAGCGCGGCTCCTCGTCCTCACCGACGATGTCATCGCCACCCGTGCGCCCCTCCCACATCTCGTCGTCGTCATATGCAGGATCGTCGTGCAGCTCCAGCGGGAGGAGGAGCCGGCGGCTCTGAAGCAGCTCTACTCTTTCTGGCGGCATAGGCACCAACGCGCGGTTGAGGTGCAGCCACCGGGGAGGCGAAACTTTAACCATGGTACTGGCCTCCTATATTGCCAGTGCTGCTCCGCGACGGCCAGCCCGACGATGACGCGGTTCCATTCAGGCGGCCGAGGACGAGCGGCTCTCCGCCGCGGCGAGCGGCTGCGGTCACGGGCGCCCGAGGATTCCGTGTCGTCTTCCGGCGGCATAGGAACCCTCCTGTGGTTGAGGCGCCAGCCACCGGGGAGGCTAACATTTGAACACGGAACTGGCCTCCTATATTGCCAGTGCCGCTGCGCGACGGCCTCCGGCACGACGACGCGGTTCCAATCAAGCGAAAGGAGAGAGGCTCTCCGTGGCTGCGGCGAACGGCTGCGGTGGCGGGCGCCCGAGGAGTTGCTAGGAGTATCCATGGCTGCGGCGAAGTGGCGTATTGAGATAGCATGGAATTCCAGGAAGATGGAACGTGTCCACATTGCACACGGAGACCAAAAGTTTCCGTTGCCATAAAGGCATATATCAGAAACGGAGCCAAAATTATGATCGTTGCCAATACTATGGGTAACGGAGATTGAAATGTACCCGTAACCAATGTTGACGGGCCACTACTATCTTATGATCACATGATGCAGCAGAACATTGATAGTGCTTAAATTTGCTGGACCGTCACATTAAGAAAGAACAGGGATCACATTTTGTTCTAGTGTGGAATAAGGAATTCTCTCCATTGTTTGCTTCTTGTGTAAACATTTGTATCCTATATCTCCATATCTTCTCTATGCCTAGCCTTTAGTATACAAATATATTACCTTGACAAAAGCATTCATAGGACCTTTTTGGTGAAAGAAAATGTGAACTTGATTTTCCAGGTAGTTACAAAATTGTCGCATGAGAAAGCAATAGCAAGTTAAAAAGGGTCCCTGGATATATCGCGTATAGCGGCTAAGGGGCTGGTTGCCAATAGTGCTCATACATGGGCCGAATTTGGACCGGCTCACTAACAGGGTTTTTATTTAATCTCGTGCAAAATTTATACAACAAATTTTATATAATCAATTTAATAGATGAGAAACTATTTATTTCACAAAAATAAAATTGTTTGTACATGACAAAAAATGTTTGTCAAGTACCTAAAATGTACACGTGTTTAGAAAACATTCACACGTCACAACATCAAAAAATGCTCACAGATTCTAAAACAATGTGCACGATTTTGAAAAGGTATCAAATAAATTCTCACAAGTTGAAAGATATTCATGTATTTTAAGAAAAAAAATGGATAAAGCGAAAAAGGGGCAGAATGGGTCGTCCCATGCGAGTTGACTCCCACGAGTGAGTCAGTGCTCGTTTACAGTTATAGCTCAAGCCGTTTGTTTTCAAGTAAGGTACTCAAGCAAGTTTTCCTCCTAAACACAAAGTCTCACGAAAGCTAGTAAATAAAGTCGGTATTCAAATGGAAATTTGGGTCAAAATTACCATTTCTTAAGGTTTAGTAAGGTATATTTTATGGGGAGACTCTCCACTATCTTGCATGAGATAGAAGTGATAGACAGGTTCTCCTTCCCATCCCGAAGCGGAGTAACGTGCCATGGCACACTACTAGATAGATTTCGTGGCTCCATTGGTGACTTTCTAATCGTGGATTTCATTTGCAGAGGTAAACAAGTAGTTCTTTCCGTAACTTAGTTAACGTCAGGCCAAACTCCAAGAATGACGTTTAAGATTCTCTAATTGCCTACGGCATACCCCTCCAGCGTTAGATCTACTAAGCGGGCCGACCCAGTAGAGGTTTTGGGTATTCTTGGTTTACTGTTTTTTATTGTCGGTTTTTTTTGGGTTCTTTTTCTTTATTCCTTTTAAATTCATGAACATTCTCATATTTTTGAAAACTCTTCAAATTCCTGAACCGTTTCGAATCCATGAACATTTTTTTTCAAATCCATGAATAATTTCATGAACATTTATTTTTCAAAAATCATGAAAAAAGTTCAAATCCACAAATATTTTTAAAATTCATGAACATTTTTTGGAATTCATGAACCATTAAAAAATCTTGAACATGTTCATGAACATTTGTTTCAAACATAATGAACATTTTTTTCAAATGCACAAATATTTTAGAACATCTTATTTTAAATTCATGAACATTTTTTCAAACTATCTTGAACAATTTTTTAAAAAAAAATTGTGAACATTTAAAAATTTATTCCCAATTTTGACAATCTGGGAACTTTTTTAATTCATAAAATTTATCAAAATGAAAAAAAAGCCAGACCTTTTTTCTTCTACCAGCCAGAAAAGCGCGACGAAATAAAATAACGCTAAAAAGCAAAGCAAAGATGCACGTGCGCACGTCATGGGCTGCGGCCCACTAGATTTCACGTGAGCGTCGCTGCATAGAGGATGACACGATCTACGACTACGAGCGCTGAATAGGAGCTCTCATTGCCTATGGGCCTGGAGTTTCATTTATAAACTCGTAGGTTTAAAGAAAAACTTCGATGTTTTTTAGGAGCAATAAGTAGTGAACTTTGTCGCGTGGTTCTATCGCTCACATTGAGGGATGTATAGTGTTTGTGGTTGTGGTTAATAATCTCTTGCCCCTCCAAAAGAACGTAGTTATTCTACTGGATCAAATAATATTTAGGCCCAACGAGGCGACACGAAACCACGAAGACATCTAGGTGCGTGGACCTTCAGAGAGTAAGACGAGGCCAGAAAAACCACCCAAGACCAAGACGATGTGCTGCTAAAAATACCGGAATTTCACCCCCCCCCCCCCCCCTTCTTTTTTATAGCATATTCCGGAATTTCACCTGGTGTCTCACCACGGTGCCGGCGCGTGTCTCTCCTACGCTTTACACCGCTTCACGAAGACACCACTACTATATAGCTCGATCGCCATGGAGACGAGAAAAGGAAAAGTAAAGCTCGAAGTCGGCAGATCCATCCACCTCACGTTGCTACCGGTATCTTCTTCTTCCTCCATTATTGCACCCACTCCACTCCGGACCATCATTGTGTCACCCGGTGCCGGAGCTCCGCGGCCGGTAGCTTCGGCCACTCACTCGAGTTGTCGCCTCTGGCTAAAGGCAAGAGAGACCTTGGCCTTTGGCCGAGTATGTTGCCTGCTTCGAAGGTCAGGAGCTGCCGACTTGCCATGATGCCATCGGGCGCCGGAGCGAGCTTGATGTTGATGAGATGACGGCACGAGTCAAAAGCTTCTGCTTTTGCTGCCTTTCATGGGAGCGAATCAGATCAGGGACAAGCTTTTTGCATGGCTGCTGCCGCGTGAGTGAGGCCAGTGAAGGGACACGAGGCACCTAGCTCTCGTTTCGTCCACTAATTTCTCAACGAGAACGACCTCCAGTTCCACCGTATCTATCTCGCCATGTACCACATCTAGCTACTTTGCGGAAATATCTCTATGTTCTTTTGACTGGTTGACATGAAACCGCCAAACTGTGCGAGTCAACTTAATTAGCTATCGAATTCTGTTTTCCGCGGGGGAGAAAAACTGATCCTGCTCCACTCGATTCCTTGAGTTGTAGTTTTGATATAATGGATAAACGGAACTAACTGGCATGTGTTAATTCTCACATCTCTCATCCAAATGCACCACTACTCCTATAAGTTTGCTTGTTGTGACATACGGCTCTGGAGATTGGCAGGCTTAGGTGGGAGAACGCGAGAGGTCGACTAACTTTCCTCGTGCCGAGTTGTGTGGGTTCGAGCCATGCCGCCTGTGGCAGGGGCTCATCTCTGTAATTGCTCTTGCTCTCTATCTTAATAACAAAGACACGTGATTCTCGCGCGTGTTCTCCAAAAATATTATACGACTAAACTTATCGGTTTTTGCACCAGTATTTGCCCATGGGATCCCAAGGAAAGCACACAAGAGGACTGCGAATGGGATGATGGGCTGCTGCAGTACCCTTTCGGGTAAAAACATGCGAGGCGAGGCTTTAGGTTCATATTTTCCTTTCACCATAGCATGTACTCAGTCTCGGATATCAAGATCGTCTTGTCAACATATGGGTATACTTTCCGTACACATGACATTTTTTCAGCTCAGATATATGGAAGCAATTTTCCAGCGACAACCTTTGACATGGCCATCACAAACCAAACAAGTCGTGAAAGTTCAAAACTGGAGTTTTTTTTTGAATTGAGGGGCTCACGCCCCCCCCCCCCCCTAATCTATATCTATACTACTATTAAAAGAACAAACTTGTGTTGATACATTGAATCTGAGCCCTTCAATATTTAACCAACGGTTCAGATCGCTCCAATGTTTGACAACTCAACACAAATCCACTTTTGTCCGTTTTACCCTCCCACCAAATCACATAATACTGCTAATGCCATCGTACCGGTTCGTTTTATTTCAACTTTGTGATAATTACAGGAGTTGACATTGTTAATAGATCCAACTCATACGTGCAGGCCTATATATGGCGTGATAGATTGCTCCAACAACGCGGCCGAAAACAATTCCCAGCAATTCGTATATGAAACAATTCGTATCGGCCACGATCCGCAGGCCACGATCCCGTCCGGCCCGCATTACCACGCCCAGCCGCCCAGGTCGCCAACGCCCAGCCCTAGACCTAGCGGACTGCCATCGCTCAAGTTCGTCGACCCGCATAGCCTCCGGCCTCCTGTTCGTATACATACTTATGAGGACATCGTCGTTGATGGAGAATCGGGCCAAGGGCCATCAGCGTCCCCGTGGAGAAGGTGTCCGTGGACGAGTCTGACCGGCTGCTCAAGATGGAGGAGACGCTGCATCGGCGCGTCATCGGCCAGGACGAGGCTGTCATAGCCATAAGCCGCGCCATCCGCCGCGTGCGCGTCGGGCTCCGTGACCCCAACCGCCCTGTGGAGAGCCTCATATTCGCCGGCCCGATGGGCGTTGGCAAGTCGGAACTCGACATGGCACTGTCCGCCTACTACTACGGGTCTGAGGAGGCCATGGTCCGGCTGGACATGAGCTCATCGGCTCCCTGCCCAGGTACGTCGGGTACACAGAGGGCGGGCAGCTGACAGAGGCCGTCCGGCGGCGGCCCTACACGGTGGTGCTGCTGGACGAGATCGAGAAGGCTCACCCGGACGTGTTCAACCTGATGCTGCAGATCATGGAGCACGGGCGGCTGACGGATAGCAAGGGCAGGACGTGGACGGTGGACTTCAAGAACAGGCTCAACATCATGACCTCCAACGTCGGCAGCAGCGTCATCGAGAAGGGCGGGAAGCAGCTGGGCTTCCGCGAGGGCGGAAACGAGGCCGGTGGCAGCATCTACGGCCGGCATGATCAAGAGCCTGGTGGACGAGGAGATGAAGCAGTACTTCCGGCCCGAGTTCCTCAACCGGCTCGACGAGATGATCGTGTTCCGGCAGCTCACCAAGCTGGAGGTCAAGGAGATCGCCGTCATCATGCTCGCGGAGGTCGCGGGACAGATGAGGGAGATGGGGATCAAGCTGATTGTCACGGATAGCTTCAAGGAGCTCGTCGTCGAGGAAGGGTACGATCCCAGCTATGGTGTCAGGCCGCTGAGGAGGGCCATCATGAGGCTGCTCGAGGACACGCTTGCAGACAAGATGCTCGCGGAGGAGCTCAAGAGGGAGACTCGGTGATCATCGACGCCGACTCAGTCGGGAAGGTTGTCGTCCTCACCCGGTCTGGCGACTCGCCGGAGCCTCAGTGGGGGTCAGAGGGTGTAGCAGTAATCAAGCAATGTTTTGTTTCGTTCAGGTGTAGGTAAGCCCTACAGAAGCTGAGCTGAGTTGCTGATCAACCCCATGCCTTTCAGGTGTAGGCAAGCTGTACATAAGCTGAGCTGGGCTGCTGATCAACCGCATGCCGTAATCACTGATCGGTTTGTAGCTGTAATCAAGCAATGTTTTGTTTCTTTCAGGTGTATAGGGCGTCAGCCAAGCCCTACAGAAGATGAGCTGAGCTGCTGATCAACCGCATGTCGTACACACTGATCGGTGTTTCCAGCAAGGTCAAGGAGGAAGACATTCATCTCATGCGACTTTCTTGCTCTTGCCTTTGTTGATTTCGTGTATTTTTGTGTTCAGGCAACTTAGACTTGGCTGTAGCAAGCTTGATATTCTTCAGGACCATGCTTGATTTGGAGGCATATATAGAATTAGAAAAGACTATAGCTTGGTTTGGAGTTTCATTTCCTGACATGTTTTTTGGTGCTTAAACTGTACTTTCTCAATGAGCAGTCCACAGCCATACACTCCTACGCTCCTGCGCGAGCGTGATGCCGCTCCAACTAACGACATTTGCTCATCCTTCCATGACTGCGGGTGTAACTTCAGCGAGCGCCACATAAATCCCACAGTGATGAGGGCATATTGTGGGGCAGGAGGTATGAGGATGGCAATAACCTTCATCTCTACTGTCTGCGCTCTTTCTCTTACCCTATACATTTATTCTTACCCTCTACATGTACGCGAAAAGAGTAATCCATGTAGACACTTGTATAGTATTTTCTAATTCTATTTTGTCTCCTTAATTGTAAAGACGTGCGTTGCACGTACATTCCAACTAGTATTATTAAAAGAGCAAACTTATGTTGATACATTAAATCTAAACTCTTCAATATTTGGCCAACGGTATAGATCGCTCCAATGTTTGACAACTCAACACACCTTTTCAGTTTGGTGATAATTACGGGCATTGCCACCACTAACAAAATAAACGGTTTGCTTTCTCGCTCCCAGTTGTCCTTGGCCGTGCTGCTGCTTGCTCTTCGGCGAGTCAGCCGCTCCGTGCACGGCCACGTACAGGACGGTCAGCGCATGCGCTTGGCCACAACAGAGCACACAGATTTAACTGGCAGAAATTTTGCTCGAGGCAGGGCAGCCTGCAGCGGCGACCACGGTAGGCCGTCTGTACCGACGGCTGTCGGCAGGACTCCGTGCGGGGATGATGAGGTTTGGACAGGCAGGGGGCGGCCAGCCGATTGCACGGGTGGCCGGGCCGGCGGCACAAGGGATTAGGGCGGCAGGGATCCCTGCGCGTGGGAAAGCTGGCCGACGGCGGGGCGGAGCAAGAAAGACCTAGCCCGCGCGCCTGGTGGAAGGGAGACCAGGGTGGTGCACTCAGGCAGAGGGGAGGCCGCGGTGCCGTTTTGATTTACGACGAGCTTGGACCAGAGCATCCGATGGTCAGCTCTTGGAGGCGCTGGGATAAATTAGGATATCGATCCCCTTTCCTGCCTTCCGTGAGTTGCTAAGAAGGCCAATGCCTAATTCTTTTCTCTATACCAGACGGGAGTGGCCCATAGATAGCACCACGTCTCTTTTTCATTTTCCCTCACACATTTCTAAGAAATTCAATGACACGTGGGACCTACTTCTTGTGCTTTACACGATTCAATACAATAGAGCAATCCCAAAAGGATGTACACTTTGTGCTTCTTAATTCCCCTCTCAAGTATTTCTAGATTAAAAAAGTACTTATATTTTTTCAATAAATAGGAAAACTAGAAATTTTGTTTTTTCTATGTTTTCATACATTTATCCTTATTTGTACCCAGAAAACAGATTGTCATAGCTCATTTGATAATTTCGGTGTGTGATGTAGACATCGGTGCATCTTTTAATAAGATGGGTAAATACTTTTTTCTAAATTGGTGGGAAGATCAATATTACATGATTATATATGTCAAAACATGTAGTGATTTGGATTGATTAAGCATAGGAAGAGGAAAATGCTAATACGTACCAAGTCAATATCAGGAAGGTGATAGGTTAGGAATTGATAGACAAGAGCTCATGTAAGAATCATTTGTTCATCTTTCACAGGCCATATATATTTGAATACAGTTTAGTTTACCTAAGGGAATTTGAATGAAACAAATACCCGGATGGAATACATAAGTTTGAAGGGTTTTTCATATATTTATCTATATCGGAAAACAATATATACTCTACTTTATACTCACGTGCATTCAAATAATTTCTCATAAATTGACTGCGACGTGCATTGCACGTGCCCACTAACTAGTTTCATTAAAGAATGAAACCACAAATTCGTAGCCGTAGGAGGTTTTTTTTTTTGTCTAGACAAGCCACAGCCTCTTGAAAACAACTAGTCCCCTACCTTGCACCAAACTACTCAGCAACAAGCAAAACGACGCGGATAGTATTTGTACCAGCCTAGTAGTTTTTATGCGACATTTAAATCGGACCAGGTAGTATTAAATTTTAATCTAGGTTCAGACAGAATTCCGATGAACCAACTTGAGAAAATGCGGGGTTGGCTGCTTCCGCGTCCAAATCATACACGACAATGACAGATGCGCGCATGGCACGGTAGCCGGTGCGTGTCATTGTCTATGCAAGGGCGGCCGCATCAAAAGTTTTCTTCCGTTAGTATTTTCGTAATCACCGAAGACCCCTCTCTCCAATTGCTGAAAACCATACCATGACCAGAACCAACACGGCTTCAACCTCGATGGAAGCTAAATAGGTTTTCCAAAACGGGTTAATTTAGGATTTTCCTGCTATTAAAATCATTACTGTGATCAAAACCAACACAACATTGACCTAGGTGGACAGGTGAAAATGTGGTTTTAGAATGGGGGATTTTACTTTAGGATTTTCACAATTCATAAAATTCCAAACACCACACAATTTATCAAATTCCCAGCAGTCGTAAGGCATTTTGGCCTATTGTTTGCAATTTTTTAGACGGAAGGCTCTAGCAGAGCCCAACTTTGAATTAACAAAGTCAACAACCGGCTAAAGGTTACACCAAGAGTTACAACACACACAAGAGCGCAAAACGTCCAACGAACCAACAACAAAAGACAACACAAAAGAAGAAATTGAGAGAGCTTTGTCGAGAGCGCGTCCAAGAAGGTGCATGGCGCGAGAGCGCGTCAACGTCGTCGGCAGAGACGAGGTCCTGCCAAGCTTTCACCAAGACCCCTAACCAACCACCCCTATGGCTCAGGAGAGAGCACACAGGGTGATCTACAAACTACAAGAGAAGTGCGCTCGACACTTGGCCACCAGCAGGGCAGCTTGAGGCGAGGGGACGGAGTCCATCAATTCAGACCAGAGAATCACCATCAGGACTCCTTCAACAAGGAAACGACACCGGAGGTGACGTCGTCCCTGACTCTGGCCATAGCCAGGCACAACTTTCGCCGGGATCCATCCAGATCAGAAAATCCGGTCGCCGTCGCGAGGACAAAGAGTAGACAAGGCAAAGATCACCACCGCACCCCCAACCTAGAACGCACTAAGATCTAGTCGCTACTAGATACACCCATAGGCTGAACGCAAGAGCTGGTGGGCAAGGCCCGGCCAGACCCGGAACTAGACGTCCGAGACGCTAAGCCGGCGACACCACGACGGCCTTACCAAAACCAGCGCGTCAACAACTGCTCGAGCGCGACCATGGAGGTCAGAGGGAGAGCTGCCGCCGCAAAAGCAGCTGCAGCGCGGAACATGCTGCCAAACCTAGCGAGCACGGCCGGCTCCGGGACCAATACCCAGCGAGCCAGCGAGGACGTCGCCCACCGCGACGCCAAACTGCCGGAAGACCCGAGAAAGCCGGACTCCGACAGCTCTGGCCGGCCAGGAACCCAGATAGGGCCCAGACCCGACCGACACCCAACCCAGCGCACCGGTGGAGGCGAGGAGAAGGCCGGAGCCCCTACCCCGCCGGCCATCCAGCTTCCGGTGGGTGGAGCCCCACCACGGTGTCCGCTACCGATGGCGAGGCCTGGGCTGCTGCCCGAATCGCTGGGCCCGCATGGCCCAGGTCGCGCCGACACACGTGTCGGCAGCATGCCACAGGAGCACGTTCTGGCTTGGCCTGCCTCCGCACCGGCGGGATTTGCCGAAGCACGGCCCGGCCCGCGCGACTCAGATTGAGGCCCGCTCGGCCCAGATCTGAGCCCGCACGACCAAATCTGATCTGACCAGAGACCCGCCGCCGTTGCCTCGCAACGCCATCAGGGTGCATCTTTCCGTCGCGTCGCTGCGTAGCCACGAACATCGGAGGGGCACCGGAGCTCCACGGCCAGGGCGGTGGAGAAGCTCATGAGCGCCGACGCCTTCATGGCGAGCTCCCCCTCTTGCACCTTTGTGGTGGCGAGGGCGCCCGCCGCCTCCGGGGCGACGGCCCGCGGCAGCGGCGACGATGGGGGCCGGAGGCGGGAGGGGCTGGGCGGCGAGGTTGGGGCGCCCCGGTGCTGCCATGGGGCAGCACGGGAGGGAGGAGGGAAAGAACAGGAGCTCGTGCAACTCGTTTTTTCCTAATGTTTGCAATCACATATGGGAATTGCTTGCATGCGAATAGTAGTGTAGTGACTTGATCAATGTCGAAACTGTGTTGTTTTGTTGTATATATGCAACCAAACGACACTCAAACCTAAACCAAATTGATCTCATTAACATAGCACACAACTATTAAACCAACCACCAAACAAGCAAGGTGACTCGTGTCATGCCATTTCCGGTGTTGTGCATTGCGGCAATCATCCGGTTTCTGCATCTCTCTTTCGCTCAGTGGCGGAGCTTCGACCGCGCAGATGTGGGGGGGGGGGGGGGTGCAAATACCACTGGTCTTTGAGGTAAACGGGCCAAAAACACTGGGTTTTAGTCAAAAATTTCTTGGGATGGGGAGGGGGGCAACGGCCCCCTGACCTATGCATAGCTCCTCCACTCACTACAAGAGATGTGATATTTGTTGACGAAAACCCTGGTGACGAAGTTCTATACCGTCATGGATATGTCTTAATAGGTGACGAATTCATCTAGCGTCAAGCACTTAAGTTAATGCTTGACGGTTTGCTTTTTCATCAACGAAAAATCGTCACCCATTACCAAACCCGGAAGGGCTGCCATCGTCTCTGTTAATAGGTGACGAAATCAAGATCGTGGTGTATGTAAACCATCATTGAATATAATACGGACCCACATGTCAGGTTAAATATAATTTGTTATAATGTTTATTTGATTATTTCTTGTGGGACCCACTAGTCCAGAAAATATTAAAAGTTATAATTTTTCAATATCATGCGTGACCCACTTGCCAGGAATAGAATTAATTCAATAAAAATTGTGGTTACAAAGATTTGAACCCAGGGCTTTGGATTGAACGACGCGGACCATTACCGCTGAGATGGAACTCAACTGATGATTTATCGTCGTAACTAGGCTGTTTTGTTGTATGAATTAGGGCAACATATTGTTTTTAATGGTCTGATCTTGATGTTAGGACATCAAAAATTCGTTAATAACTCTTTCCGCTTGCGTCGCTACCAGAGAGGGCCTATATAAGCGATCTTACTCACCGTCTAGTCAACTAGGGTTCTCGTCGAGGCGAGAAGAAATCCGTCAAGGCTGCATTGTGAGGCGGCGAGGCGCATCAGCGATGAGTTCTCCTGTTAATTGGTTAGGTCTAGATTTATTTTGATGTTGTCAAGATCTATTGTGATGAACGTTGGCATGTTCTTAACTAAATTGTAGGCAATGGATCGAAATTGGATAACTGATGGCACTAATAAGTTCACACCTAAATACATGAAAGGTGTTACCGACTTCGTGAAGTTTGTGTGAGAACACTTGGACACTACAGATGAACCAATCTTGTGCCCTTGCCAAGACTGCATTAATCAGATACGTCAAAAACTTGATGTTGTTGAAGAACACCTAAATTGTGCTGGTATGTCACTTATGTATACAAGATGGAATGTACATGGGGAAGACTTCAGTGATGGCGAAGGTCAAAATAGCGAAGATGGTGCGTATCAAAGTGACAATGATGAAGAATTTGAGGAACACAATGATTATGTTGATGATGCGTCTACTATGGTAGATGATCTGCAGAAGTCTGGAAATAGAGGTCCAAATTAGCCTAATCTGTATGATAGTCTAATTGAGGCAGCGAGAGAAGAGCTTCATGAGGGATGCACCACTTTCACAAGGTTGTCTTTCATTATTAAGCTCCTTCATGTGAAATCATACAACCGGATAACAAACAGAGGATTTGATTTGTTACTTATGTTGTTACGTACAGCTTTGCCAAAGGTGAACTTTCCCAAATCTTATGCTGATGCTAAGAGTGCACTTTCTGACGTTGGGCTTGGTTATGATACAATTCATGTGTGCAAGTTTGACTGTGCTTTGTTTTGGGGAGATTATAAGTACAATACGCATTGCCCTGTGTGTGGATTATCAAGATGGAAAGACCCTAGTGGAAAAAAGAAAATTCCTCACAAGGTGTTGCAGTACTTTCCTATAATTCCAAGGTTACAAAGATTATTTGTTAAACCGGAGATCTCAACTGATACAAGATGGCACAAAGAGAAGAGGGTTTTTGATGACAAAGTTTTGAGGCACCCAGCTGATGGCGAGGCATGGAAGCACTTCGATAAATCGTTTGAATGGTTTGCTAATGATGCCTGTAACATAAGACTAGGTTTTGCCACAGATGGATTTAATCCCTTTGGAAATATGAGTAATGCATACAGCATGTGGCCTGTTTTTGTCATTCCTTACAACTTCCTACCATGGATGTGCATGCATCAATCCAATTTCATGTTGTCATTGCTTATCCCCGGAAAGTATTCCCCGGGGAAGGATTTTCATGTATTTATGCAACCATTGATTAAAGACATGATGGAGCTTTGGAGAGGTGTGGACACATTTGATGCATTGACAGGACATACATTTCCATTGCATGTTGCGTTCCTTTGGTCAATTCATGATTACCCTGGATATGCCACAATGTCAGGCCGAAGCACAAGAGAGTTTTATGCGTGTGTGCATTGTGATGAGAATCCTTGCTATGAATCTTTGAAATCCAAAGTTGGATATGTTGGGCATCGGCGATTTCTTCGTACTGATCACCCATATAGGAAGAGCAGACTTTTCAATGGGAAATCTAAGTTTAGAGATCCACCAAGGAGGTTTACAAGTAAAGAGTTAGAGGAGAAGGTAGAAAGGGTTAAGGATTTTGAACATGGAAAAAATCCAATGAACAGAAAGCGAAAACATGCAACTCAAGGTGAACCAACCTAGCACCTCAAGGACAGTTTACATTATCTACCATATTGGCCAAAACTTAAGTTAGCTCACAACTTGGATGTGATGCATATTGAGAAGAACATTTGTGACAATATAGTTGGTACCCTACTTGAACTTGAGGGCAGGAATAAGGACACTGTAAATGCTAGAATTGATCTGAAGAAGTTCTACATCAGGAAGAAGTATTGGATGCAAAAAAATGTGAAGGTTGGTGATGCACCAGAATCATATTCCAAGACCCCTGCACCGTGGACGCTTGGCAAGGAAAAGAAGAAACATTTGTGCAGGTATTTGGCTAGAACAAGATTCCCAGATGGTTATTGCTCAAACTGGGAAAGATGTGTGGATATTGATGGTTGTAAGGTAACCGGTATGAAGACGCATGATTGCCACATACTTCTGTAGCGTGTGTTGCCGTCTGGCCTTAAAGGAATTGCACCAAAGGAGATGTATGAGGCTATTGCAGAACTGGGAAGATTTTTTAGGGAGCTCTTTGCCAAAACTCTGAAAGTTGATGTGTTGAACCGTTTGAAGGTTGAAATTGTTGTAATTGTATGCAAACTTGAGAAGCTCTTCCCCCAACATTTTTTGATGTAATGGTGCACTTAGCAATTCATCTTCCAGATGAGGCACTTCTAAGGGGGCCTGTTCATTATGGTTGGATGTATCCAGTCGAGAGAAGACTAGGTTACCTCAAGGTCACTGTCCGTAACAAAGCAAGGCCCGAAGGTTCTATTGCAGAGGGTTATATCGTTGATGAGTGTTTGATATTTTGCTCTAGATTTTTCAAGGATAACACAGAAACAAAATTTAACAAAGATGATAGGAACCAAGATAAGCAAAGAAAACATGATGATGATGAGTTAGAAGTGTTTACATCTGGAGCTAAAGGTCTTGGGAAATCCACTTTGAAACATTTAGAAGGAATTTGACAAAATGTTTTGGTATGTGATGAACAATACTGATGATGCACGGTGTTATATCAAGTAAGTTAGCTTCACCAAATTAATTATATTTCAATATATATTGTAGAGATAAGTGATTTGTATTTGTTTTATTTGTATTTCTTGTAGTGAAAGCCGACAAGAATTAATGTGTAGGGGTGTGACTAGCATCAATAAGACGCTTGAAAGAGACTTTCCAAGTTGGTTTCAAAAGCATGTGAGAGAGTTGAACAATGCATCGGAAGATTTGCAGTCTCTTGCTGTTGGGCCAGACCGGCGTGTAGTAGTACACCCTGGCTGCTATGTAAAGGGTGCTAGGTTTTGCACCCTCACTCCCGATAAAGAACTGAAGACTCAAAATTCTGGCGTAATGACAAAGGGATCTTTTGGAGATCAAGAGGAGAGTGAGTTCTATGGTGTTCTTCAAGAAGTTCTTGAGTTGCGTTATGGGACTAACAAGCACGGCGATAGATCGGTGTTCTTGTTTCGTTGTGACTGGTTTGACCTTGCAAGCAGGGGTTCAAAGATGAAAGATGATGGGTACTTTAAATGCGTTAATACTTCTGTACTGTGGTCCAAGAATTCACCATTCATACTGGCAAGTCAAGCGGAAACATGTTTTTACTTGGAAGATACAAAGTTTGGTCATCCTTGGAAGGTGGTGCAGACATTTAGCCATAGACACGTATATGATGTTCCAGAAAAAGAAGATGGTGATGAAGATCTATATGTAGGGAATGATGCATACCAGGAGGAAGAAGGTTCATTGGATCCTATATATCATGATGTTGTCGACTAAGACGATGAAGTAGAGGTGGAAGAAGAGGAGGTAGACCGAAGTGATGAAGTGGTACATGTTGATGCTCGCATAGTTCATGAACTAGAGAATCAGGATGACAGTGGCAATGCTGACATGGATATGAGCGAAGATGAACAAGTTGACATGACGGAAGTGAAGCGTAGTGATGACGCTGAAATAGATAATGATATTGATAGTGATCTTGAATGAACGCAATGTGTAATGCATACAATTATATTGTTGTTGAAAAATTTCAATTGCTTCCTATAAGTTTTGTATGATTATGATATTTAAGTTGGCGCAATGTGTAATGCATTAGCAAGTACTTTGAAAGTTAGAATCCATCGATCCATGCATGCATTAGCAAGTACATCAGAAAGCTAAAACATAGACATGACGGAATTACAACCAGCAGCACGATAAGAGAAATAATATAACTTCGACAAAGGTAGTAATAAATCCACACTTGACGGAATTACAACCAGCAGCACGATAAGAGTATATAGTGTGTAAACACATGGCAACTTTGTCTAACTTAGATAGAGTCTCACATAGATTCTTAACCTAGCAATGGGCTGCATAGTTGGACACAGGAGCATCAAAGATGAATGACTACTCCAGATTAATTTTAGGCACATGGGAAGCAAACAGGTAAACCCCTGAATTTCTGAGGTAGAGCAAGAACAATATCTTGTCACCCATCTTTAGGTGACCTTCCTTCATCATGAACTCCTTCTAGCCACTGACGCGGTGACGACCATCGTCGGATGAAATTGCGTATGATGCCCTCACCAAAGTACTCGGATGACACACAATCTTGATGTTACCATATTGTTCCATTCCTTTAGGAACCAAACGGCTTGGGATTTTCTGTTGCATCGAAAAAATTAGGGTAAAAAACACTTTAGGAACCAAAAAAGAGTACTTTACAAATTAGAAAAGTGGTTATTACTAGTTACCACGTGTTTGTTTTAATCCTCACTGTTTATCCAGTTAAGAGTATGCAACATTGGGACAACAAGTGCTCCTTCATAAAAATCTCCAGCATCATGGTAGTCAACAAGGTATTCCAAGTTGTCCACCTGAAGAATCATTGTATGCATCATCCTCCAATTTATCGTGGTTCCGTCAGTACCAGCCAGTGCGTCAACAATGTCACATTTGGTACGGGACAACTGGTAGTATGCTGCAAGATTAATACAACTGGAATAAGTTGAAGTAATAATGTAATCATCAACTGAAACTCCCTAACTGAATCTAATCCAGCCGTTGTTGACAACAGCGTGAAACACTACAGTGAACTTCGACAGCAGTTTCAGACTTATTGGAATTCAGACAGCGAGCGGGGATTGCTCAACAATGTAATCATCACTATGTGAACAATAATACAAGATGCATTAATTAGTGACGTAATAAAACATGCATTCAGTAGGAAACTTACATGGATGGACGACTGGGTCAGTTCCAGTTATGACAACAGTTTGCTGTCCAATAGAGTCATTTTTGAAAATTAACTCCATGCCAACCTCAAAATTGTAAACCCTAGCAAATTCATTCCAAAATCTTCCATTCACGTAGGTTATACCTGCTTTGTTGGTAACCTTTACAATGAAAGAAAATCCTTCTTGAGTTGTCAATGTAACTTCAAAAGTTGTCTTATGGAAGGGTCCGACACCATACTTCTCAAGGAAAAATGGTCTACTCCAGCAAGGGATCACCTAACAAAGTGTATAATTGATCAAAACATTAATTAACTAGATATAACTACTTGCGTGTCCTAAAAGAGTACTGTTTGTACTTTTGACTATAAATAGAAAATAATTCAGTTGTGTACTACAAACCCTAAGCAGGTCCACATTCTATCAAAATTGACATGTAGGTACACCTAAACTCACACACATGCAGTAGTACTACCGATCACCCTTAACTGAATCATTATATATGTATAAGTTAGATCTGCGTTACCGTCTTCTCCCCAAATCCCTCTTGCAGGGTTACCACGAAATAACTATTCGTGAAGATCTCCTGTCCTCGGCCGCACAAACCCTTGTTATCAAAACAAATTGAGCAGTACTGAAAAGTAAATAAAAAAGATTAGTTCATAATCAGACAGAACGATCGCGCGGGTAGAGGGTTTAGTACGTACGCTATTGGTCAGCGTCATCATTGATGTCGCCGCGGAGCGTGCTGTTGACTGCCGGTCAATAGGTGGGCGGCCGGCGGGGAGAGACATGGCGGCGACCAAAGACGGGGCAAGACGTGGCGGCGGCTAGGGGAGGGCGAGGGTTTTATTTTGTGGAGTTAATTACAGTAGGTCAAGAGGAGATAGGCACAATGGCGGTAGTGGGATTTTGATGCGACGATACATGTACCGCGCAGGCCCACCTGTCAGTTGGATAGATGATTATACTAATTAAACATGGGCCCAGGTGTCAGTCGGTGGTAAGTTTTCTGTGTACAAACTCCTTTCCTCTCAACTTCCTATATCCATCGCTCCTCTCTTTTCCCCTCATTTCCCCTCTTGCTTCTTCTCGTCTTCTCCGCTTCCAGTCCAGTCTACTCGTCTTCTCTGCTTCAAGTCCAGTCCGCGGCGTCACCATGAACTTCGTCGAGTACTTCTCCCGGACGTTCGAGGTTCGAATCCATGGCAACCAGAGGATCGATGCGGTCTACACCAACGATCCGTCTGAAGTGCAGCGCGTCCTGTCGATGTACGAGGACTGGTTCAAGGAGGGCGACCCCAGGATCATGGGGCTAGACATGGAGTACACCAACGAGCGCCTACCGGAGGACAAGAGGATGGTTGTTATTCAGATAGCCATGCGCCGCCATGTTCTCATCTTCCACTACTCCAGGTTTGAACCATCTTTTCCGACGAATAATGTGTTGTTGTGTTGAGGTTTTTTGTTGTTGTAGGCCTTATGCCAGATTTGTTGGTACAACAAGTACTACTAAGTGTCACTCAAACTGATTGCGATTTCGCTATCTAGGTTCGTAGTTACGTCTGACAGACGATTCCAGATCTATTTCTGGATTTGGGGTTTTTTGTTCATCCTTTTTTTGCCACTCTTGTCAGTAATAAATTTGGGACTAGTTGTTAGTAAATCTTATGGTCATGCCACTGATTAGGTACACCTTGTAACGGTGGATCAACAAAAAATCACAGTACATTACGTATGAAAACAGATCCACAGATTATGTTTTTTTAATTAACAGGTGGTACTACTTGTTACACAAACTGATGGTCATGGCACTCGTTAGGTTCGTACTTATGAAAACTAGGTGTAGGTTTTTTTGTACTTGTTGCTCAAACAGATGGTCATGGCACTGATTGTGTTTCCGTGTAGGGTTTTTTAAAAAATTCAGCATTATTAACTACTGAAACATGTTCAGATATGATTGTATGTGTAGGTTTTTTCTTGTTTCAGCATTGTTACTACTTGTTGCTCAAACAGATGCTCATGACACATATTGTACTCACATTTTCTTGATTATTGCAGTGTTGACCATTGGCAGTCTCCGGATCTGGCGGATTTTCTTCGCTTCAGAGGTATCACCTTTGCTAGCGTCGACAAGACGGCCGACATAGGGGTTCTTCACCGAACCTGGAAGGTCATCATTCCAGAAGAGTTCTATGTGGATCTCCAGGACCTATACCAGCTACCTCGGAATGACCATGTTGGAATGAGCGTCATGGCAGCAGACCTCATTGATCCCTGGTACAAGACAATGAATAAGAAGTTCCCATGGTAGGCACACTACAGGTAGATCAACAACCGACTTGACCAACTCAACCTTGATTATGCAGCCATTGACGGCTTCGTGGCGTTCGAGCTATACCGGGTGATACTGGAAATGTTTGCCGTTGGACTACCTGTAGGATTCCAGATTCAAGAAGCAGGTTCTAAAGATTCTGGAGAAGACGTTCCAAAAGATTCAGAAGATGAAGAATTTTAGTTGCTTATGTGCTTGTTGTTATGTATATATTTTTGTTTGCCTGAACAACTAAGTAGTAGTGTGCTGCTTTTGGTGTGCGGTTCCAGACATTTGATGTTGGTACTTAAGTTCGTATGATCTTCGTGATGAAAAACATGGTACATATCCTAATTCTGAATTTGATGTTGGTTTGACTACAAATGTGCTACATTTGATGTTGGTTTGACCACCATTATGCTTCACAACTGCTGTCCAAACAAATAGAACAAAAAATGCCGTCATTGCATCCAACCTTTGTCAACTTGACCAAACCTTTGTGAAACTGTGTGGCACATATTTTGTACATGATTCTACAAACATTGCATGACTCATATGAGTTTAAAATGATTTTTACATGGATATTACCAATTTTCATGCATTTTTTCAATTTTTGGCCTTTTTCTTCAAAGAAAATGTTAGTCACACTTATAATTGTCACAAAAATCTAGAAATTTGCAAGGCCACCTAGTATGTGTGCATGACCACTCACAAAAAAAATGAGCTCAATATTGATCTCCTATGTGCACCTTGCTTCAAAAATGCCCTATAAGCGACATGATCGATGTCGACCAAACCCATGTTGGTTTGAGCACCATTAGGTTTCACAAGTGTTTTTCAAAGAAAAAGCCCACAATCATGATCCTAGTCACAAACAGTGTTGATGCTACCCCAAAACGCACATCTTGAAAGGTTGATCTACCTTTCGGCCTCGATGTTTTGACAAAATGCCCAAAATGCGCTCTTAAGTGCACTTTTTCCATCCAACTTGACCAAACCTTTGTCAAATTGTGTGTTACATATTTTGTACACGATTCTACAAACATTGCATGACTCACATGAGTTTAAAATGATTTCAATTTGAAATTTACCAATTTTCATTCATTATTTTCATTTTTTGGCCTTTTTCTTCCAAGAAAATGATAGGCAAACGTTTATTTTGATAACTTTTCCGTTTTTCTTTCTTTTCTTCTTTCACGAGTAAACAAAGTTCACTCCAAATATTTAGCTCCGCACCCAAACCGCCCAAATTTTTCGTTCCCTCCACAACTCACCCAGTACCCCGCCAATCAAATATTTGACCTTCCCTTATATACGTCGTGCCTCCCCCTGATTTACGTGCATCTTAACTCCCGACCCTCCCCTCATCGTCTTGTGCTAATCCAGATCCGGTGTCTTCGCCGGCCGTTCGTGCCATCTCGCCGATCTCCCTGGTCGAAGCCATGGCTGGCTCCCGTCTATCAGGCAGCGGCAAGGTCCGGGATGGAAGCACTAGTACGCCGAGGAAGCTCATCAACAAACGGAAAGGTAATCATTCGATCGCAACTATTAGTTCTCACTATGTCTATTTTAGATGAGGGCACCGTACACATGATTTCTACGTTCTGCTGAACAAGATTTGTACGTGATTCATACAAGATGCGTTCGTGATTTGAACGACATTGCTAGATTAGGGTTTTATGTCTACTAGCTGTTCGAGTTCTGACATCCCACGTCGTAGATGTTGCGTAGATCAGTTTCTATGAGATGCTATTTTTATTCATCTTTAGTTGTAATTCAATGAATACATTCTGTTATCTTATTGGAAATTAAATGACTGAATTTTATTCATTTTATGTCAACTTCGCTTGCATTTGTTCAATCCAATATTTCCTAGTAAGTGCATCAAAATTAAACAAATGTTTTTTTATTTGATGCAGAAAAACCCGTAAAAGCGGCATATGAGCTTCAAAGGGATAAACAGATGCAAGAAAACCTTGTTCGTATGCCAGAAAAGTTGCAGACAAAATTTGGTAAGGTGGAGACACAATTTGATCCCAACAATCAAGCAAAGTTTGGTGATTTCGCACGTTCGTTAGTGTACGGTGGGGTACAACAAGGGACAACGAGCAAAGCGAAAAGCACTGACTGCCAAGACAATGAAGTAGAAGATGACCCTGCCTACGAACCTAATCCTGAAGAGATGTCCAATGCTGAAGCTGAGCTTGCTGCACATGAGGATGAGCGCAATGGCGGCAAAACTTCGTCTCAGGTCTATTGAACAATATATGGACTTTCATACGAAATACATGCTAATTTGATTCATACTAATGTTTGATCTACTATCCTTGCTGGTTCTCGGTGGTTCTTCAACCCAGAAGAAGCGTTCTAGAGTTCCAGTACCACCATCCAACATTGCAACAAGATCAAGAACTCCATGTGAAACAGAGGATGGGGCATCTGATGAGCCTACGGCCACTGCTAATGAGAACACTGCAGAAGAACTCTCCCCTACCCACAACATCCCATCTCGAGACAGCAGCTCTCCTCAGGAAAATCAAATTGTGAACGTTCAACAGCAAGGTAATAAAGTCTGAACTTTAAAGTGTCTATATCTTGATAGCTCCAATTTATTCTTTAAATTTAACCATTTCAATTGTCGATTTCAGAGGCATTGACAACCACTGATCATTCAAAGAGAAAGAGAGGTGGACGCAGACCTACTATGGGTCACGGTCTACATGAGTACACAAGAAGAAATGGTGGCAACAAGATGCGAATTGACTTCACTCCTGGCGTGAGGAGACCCAAAAATTATATCGAATCAGCAAAACTTAGCAGTGAGGTTGGTATTCATATCCGCGCCAAGATGCCGCTTGCAACACACTAAAAGTAGTACAAGAAAGACGCATCTCTGAGACATGTCATTCCTAGTGTTATAAATACAGTAGCGGTGAGTCAACACATTGTGTTTAACCTAATTATTTCCTATAAGTATGTTAGCGTTTTTTGAGTTAGCTAGGACGCGGTCTTGTATTATTGTTGACATAATGATGATTACATTGTTGATCAAACCCTGCTCACTCTCTGAATTCCAATAAGTCTGAAACTGCTATTGAAGATCACTGTAGCGTTTCACGCTGTTGTCGACAACGGCTGGATTAGATTCAGTTAGGGAGTTTCAGGCTTAGTTATCTGTTAGCGTTTTTTCAGTTAGCTAGGACGTGGTCTTGTATTATTGTTGACATAATGATAATTATATTAATACATAACTTTTTGTAGGGCAAGTTCACAATGGACAAAAATGATGAAGTGGCCCAAGAAGTGTGCAGTGATATGCTACAAGTTAGTATTCGCCAGTTTCGATATAGGCTTAATAAGGATAACTGACCCAAAATTGAAAATCTTACTGTTGAGCAAGCATATCTCAAAAGGCCGGATAATGTAGAAGAGAACAGCTGGAAGGAACTGGTGAACAGATGGTTTGATGAGAAGTACCAGGTACATATTTCTTATTCCTTTCACATATGCCCACTGATTCCTTACAATTGTCTCTCTAGATTACTAAAATGTATCTACTGATCACCATAGGGAGTGTGTGCAACAAATGAAACAAACCGAGCTGCTGTGAAATAGTACCATACCACTGGATCTCGAAGCTTTGTTGCACACTACGAATATGTTGTAAGTGTTTTAAATTTTCATATGCTACTTATACTTCTATCATACACAATGCATAGTACTAATGTTCATTCTACATTTGTTCTAACAGAAGGCTAAGCAACAGGAAGAGGAAACCTCTCCAATTGAATTTTATAGAATAACCCACACTAACAAGGATGACATTATGAGCACTGAAGCAAAAACTGCTTACGTAAGTAATATTTCATATTAGTACAAAAGTAATCTCATCCATTTATGTATGCTTTCCATGCAATGATTTGAATCTTTATGCAGGATAAAATGGTGCCACTAAAAGCGGCAGCTTCCAATGAAGATGAACCTGGATTGACTGATGTTCAAATTATTCAACAAGTTCTGAGGGAAAAGGAAGTATCCACCCCCAGCAACAACACATTCCTACCAAGATTGGGCGTCGCATCAAGCTCTGGGAAGTCATTTTTTCAGCAACACGCATCTGAGAGTTAGAACATAAGCTTGCAGATCAGGAGCAGAACTCCATAGAGTCAGCTGAAAGGTATCACACTGAGATGGAGGCAAGAATGCAAGCACAGGATCAGAAGTTTGAAGAACTCAAAAGGAAGCAGGAAGAAGAACTTGAAGCGCTGAAGAAAGCGCAGGAAGAAACGACTTTTGCTTATGAAAAGAGGCAGAAAGAAATGGATGTCATGCTTAGTTTGCTCTTAAGGACTTCCCATCCACCATCCCATGGCAACTAATCAACTGCGCCACCATCCGACATGATTCTTCATCATACTTTTATTTCTTTCTCTTGTTTACATTATTGTAATCTGTCTTCTGAATGTTAGTGTCAATCAGACACATATACTACGTGTGCCACCATTTATGATATAATTTTTTTTCTACCATTTTATATGTTTTATTCAAAAATATTTGTTTGCAAAATTTCACAAATATTTTGAAATTTTGAAATTTTTGTCCTATTACAAAAGTGACGAAGATAGGCGCATCGTCACCATCATATTGGCGACCTGTGGGTCCCACTTGTCAGAAGATTGTGGGTCCCTCCAGTTAGCAATTTTGTGGGACCCATCTGCCGACAACCACCGGGTCCTAGTTGTCATAACATTGAGGGTCCCAGTTGTCAAAAGTATGTTGGTCCCACCAGTCAGCACTTTTGTGGGACCCATCTGTCGGGAACCACCTGGTCCCAGTTGTCACAACTTTGTGGGTCCCAGCAGTCAGCACCATTCGGGTCCCACATGACAGAATGCCACGTGCCATAATGTGGACCCACACGACAGCATTCCACGTAAGTGCCGTAGAACCCACGTTGTCAGCACCCACATCAGCATGATGGGACCCACATGTAAGGCCACGTCAGGTTTATTGGACCAATCAGATCCTTCCCAACATTTTGATATTGACGAAATTCCCAATATTCAGTGACAACTCTGGCTGTCAACGATTAACCCTAATAGTTGAAGGATTTCTAAGTCGTCACAGTCAAACGTTTGACGTTGACGAAAATTTGCATACCGTCACCCCGGATATTTTATGATGGAGCTTCCTTGACGAACCTCTTGACGATCAAAATTCGTCACCCCGCAGTAATCGTTGACAAATTCTAGCTAATACATGACGAAAGTGATTTGTCAACAAAAATAGTTTCCTTTGTAGTGACTACTTCCGCTGCAGAACTGGCTCAGTGCCCCTCTCACTTCGGCAACACAAACATCATCTATCCCTTCGGGGTAGGTAATGGTTGCTTCCGGCAAGGTATCGAACTCACCTCGCCAACAACACTCATCATACTCCCAAACTTTTTCTTAGAAACACTACAACTCTTATTGAAATCCTTGAAGTACACAACCTTTGCAATGAAGTCAAATTCTTCATCCACTTTTGCACCACGGGAGTGTTAGTGTGTACTCCTATGCCATGTATTATGATCTCCATCGGGTTTTGACATGTCCATCACTAAACAACCAAGTTATGAAAGTGTCAAACTAAAGATTTTGTTTATTGAATTAGGCAGATATTTCCCATCTTTTAAAGAGAAACTCATGATCCACTACTAACATCCTCGAAGTGCAAAGGCACATCTCCTAAACCTGTTGCACAATTAACAACCCCCCACACATACCTAGGTAGTTTTATTCATAAATCATGTGATCTAAAGTCTCAAGTTCATCACAGAAACATCATTTATTATCTTTACCCTTCCATCCTCTTCTTATCAAGACATCTTTTGTAAGAATGTTTTATAAAAAGCTAGCGAAATATTTAATTTAATTTTAGGGGTATTCTAACTAACCTCATATTTTTGCCACCTGACAGCACACATTTTCAGATCCAAATACATTGATCTAACAGAGAAGCTACAAGATTTGGCAAGAAGCCATGTACATATGTCTTCATTATCACTTAATTAGCCTAACCCCCAACAAATAAATCCTTCAATTTTGCAACATGATAGTTGCCTCTCCCATAAATTTCTTCTAAATCTAATTACAAATCAACCTTAATTTTTTTTCAAAAACTAGAACATTGGTGTTAAAGGTCAAACTATACAATATTATGAATTGACCACACATAGCTTGTTCCCCACACAAAGGTCCTCCCAAAATCTTGCCCTTCTATCACTACAATAACTTTTACATAATCTAAAAAGGTATCCTTAACATTTAGCATGCCCTGCCAAAGTGTAATTGACCTGGTTTTCTCTCACAGGAAGATACATTAATCTTAACGTACTTGTTTCTTAACACACTCTCCCACATACCTTCTCCATTTTCTAGTCTCCATAACCATTTAATAAAGAGTCATATATTCATTACTTCCCACTCTACAACTCCTAACCCACTCAACTCAATAGGTTGGCAAACTTTTTCCAACTAACCAAATGGTACTCTTAGTATGTGGCCCTTTTTGCCATAACAATATTTTCCTAAAATAAATTATCTTCTTACAAGGAAACTTAGGTAATTCAAACATCACGTAGAAAGGTACATTATTTCACCCTTTCAATAAAATAAATCTACCCCCATAAGAATTGTGCCTTCCTGTCCAAGGATGCAACTTCTTATCTACATTCTTTTCCTCTCCCCCACCCCCAAATGTAATTGTACACCAAGGCATTCAAAAGGTAGTATCCCTGTTATACAAGTGAAGATAGAAGAATACTTGTTTAATTTTTCTCTAGAACTCCCAAAAATATAATTCACTTTATATGAAAGTTAATCTTAAATCCAGATAGTTGTTTAAAATACATAAAATACTCTTCAAGTTCCTAGCACTGTCCAAACCATATTTAAAAAGAAATATATAATATCATCAACATACTGAAGCATGCTAACCCCATCTTCTACTAAGTTGTCAGCTAAACTTTCAACAAACCACCCTCTAGTACATTTTGGATAAGAAAATTTACGACATCAATTACAATATTAAAAAGAATAGGGCATATGGGTCCCCTTGCCTTAGACCGTTTCTAGATTCAAAGAAGGTCCCAAATCATTTCATTAGCTGACACAACTACATTACCATGCATTACTAAGTTCATAACAAAATCCACAAACTTAACAGGAAACCCTTTCTATATCACAACATCTCTTCAAAAAGACCAATTAATCATATTGCACGCTTTCTCAAAATCCACTTAAAACAAATATCATCTAATTTTTTCGTATTAACTTCATGCATTACCCATGCAAAACAACTACAGCATCTAGGATAAAATAACCTTTGGGGAAACTAAACATGGGACACTACTTTATCATCTACGTTATTAATGACTTTAGTAAAATATTTTAAATAAGACAGTAAGCAAACAAAGGGGACGATAATTTTGAAATTCCTTAACCTCAGGATATTTTGGAAGTAAAGTTAGAATGCCATAATTGAATCGAGAAATATCCAGCACACACCTATACCAATCTTGGAATAGAGTAAACAAATCTTTACTGATTAAAGGACAAAGAGTCATGCTAATGAAACTCTATAGGTAGACCACCTACTAAGGATAATAACTGGCTGCATAATCTAGATTGTTGAGTGAAAGCATCTCTTTACCATCCGTCATGCCGAAGTAGAG
Source organism: Poa pratensis (assembly GCA_947311845.1). NCBI lineage: Eukaryota > Viridiplantae > Streptophyta > Magnoliopsida > Poales > Poaceae > Poa > Poa pratensis. The sequence continues at coordinate 16,441,697 of CAMZMU010000092.1, read as the reverse complement.
ATACCATCTTATTGTTTCTTCTTGTGCCTCTAGATTTATTGATAAAATAAGAGGTTAAAGCATCTCCCTCTAGTAGTTCTTTTTCTTTTGTGCTCTGAAACCACATACATTTCTCTTCTTCATATATTTTATGAAGTTGAGCGTCTAGCGTTTTCCTCGGTGCACAATTCAAGTTCTCACACTCTTTGTCAATTTCATCAATACATCACCTAGCATCTTTTTCCGCTTCTTATAAAACCATACATAATTCAAGTTCCAACCTTTAAGAACTCTTCTAAGTTATCTAGCTCTATTCTTCCACTTGGTAGCATTACTATTGCGTGGAAAACACTATGCAAAACTTTGCCCACCACTTCCACCAAAACGTCACGAAGAAACCAACATAGCTCAAATTTTAAAAGGTCTATCTACTTTGGGTTGGTTCAAACCTAAATCTAAAATCATGGGTGCATGATCAGAAAACCCTTAGCCAAGACCTTAAGAGAAGCTAGAGGATAAAGCTCTTCCCAAGACATAGAAATTAAAATCCTATCAAGCCTTTTTTAAGTGGGATTTTCACGATTATTAGACCAAATAAACCTTCTACTGGACATTTCAATCTCCTTTAGCTCCTAGTTTTCAATAAACAGCGTTAAAAAATCTAGACCAGTTATTGAAAGAAACTTCCTCATTGCATCCATTACTTTTGCTGATAAAGATTGAAGTCCCCACATACAACCACCACTAGTGGAAACATGAGCTTTGGTGGAGAGGGGTGTTGGGCTCTAGTCCCGGGCGTGGTTTGAACCCGGACTAGAGGAGGGAACTAGTACCGGGCCGGCTGCTCCGACGCTGCGCAGGTTGGGTCCCGGGTTGTAGGGCACCTCTAGTTCCGGGCCGTGATACCACCCGGGACCGAGGCAGTCAGCGGCAGGGTGGAGGCAGGAGGGTGGACCTTTCGTCCCGGGCCGTGGTACAGCCCGGGACTAGAGGTCCCGCTATATCATCTCCCACCCCAGGCCAGCCACCATTTTTGAACTCCCAAGCTCATCTTCATTGTTTCCTCTCTCAAGCTCAAGTGTAGCCCCATTTTTTTCCAAGATTTGTCAAGATAGACGGCACCCATCTCTCCAAGGGTTAGCAACACTTGATCCTTTCACCCGGCGGCCGAATTTTAGCCATTTCCATACAAGTTTAGCTCATTTCATTTTTATAGTGCTACCTAGGTGTTTGATGAAATGCCTAAGCTAGGTTGTTCATTTTTTATGTATTTTGAGCACAAATTAATTTATTATTTGTGGATTTTAGTGTCGTCTCGGTCCTCACCGCCGTCGATAGCCCCCGCCATCCCGTGACCGGCACCACCTCGGTGAGCCTCTTCTTTTATCTGTTATTTTACAAAATTACTTGTATGATTTGAATGCATAATTATTTTTCTTGTATAATTTTCTTATGTTTTTATGTATAGTGTCATGGTTTTGATATCCGTCCCCGTCAGCCCTCGTCCGGTCTATGATTCGGATGTGGTATATTTTTATCACTATTTATTTTGTTTCATATTTATAACAATCATGCCGACCAAATTGACATAGATATATTTTTATTTTGGAGGTAGTTGAACCGGAAATTCCAGCCGACCCTATTGTAGAGTTTTTTAAAAAAGAAAACAACGATTTGAAAGCAAAATTGAAGATAAGTGAAGATCTTCGTCTCCAATGCCTAGAAGAGAATATGGTATTGGACTTGAAGATTGCTGACATCATTGATGCTCATGGGGTCGAGCTTACCGACGTCGTCGCTGTTCACGAGATGAAGATGGATGCAATGCGCTTGAAGCTTAGAAAGATTAGAAAACATGTCATTAGTCAAGAGGCTTGGTATCATTATGATGTTGGTTCAATAGTTACCTTAGTTGCGATTCTGATCGCATTTGTTGTTGGATTTAAATTCTTTAGATAGTTGTATTCTAGTTTCAATTAATTTATGTTTTATGAGAACTATGTATTACATTTGGTCACTACTATACTTTGGTTTTAATGTGATGAACTTGTATTAATGAATATGATATGTTTCCTATTATGTTGGTTTATCGTAATGGGTTTTAGCGGTGATTTGCAGATGAGTCATCCGTGGATGTACGCTGACCGACGCTCTAAAGAGTACATGGATGGCGTGCAATCTTTTCTCAATGTAGCTAAGGATAACAAGGGGCCGAATGGTTTTATGTGTTGTCCATGCAAGAAATGTCGGAATGAGAAGGATTACCCTAACACAGACAGAATTCACCTCCACCTGATAACTTCTGGTTTCATGCCCGGCTATAATTGTTGGACCAAGCACGGAGAAAAAGGGGTTATGATGGAAGATAACGAAGAAGAAGAGAACGATGACAACTACATGTACCCTGAATATGTTGGTAACCCAACAGGGGAACTGATGATGAAGAGGTACCAGATGATCCCATCATACATGATGATTTACGTGGGGTCATCATTGATGCACATACCCTAGCAGAAACTACACTTGAGAAGTTGAAGTTGGAGCGCATGTTAGAGGATCACAAAACAAAGTTGTACCCAACTTGCGAAGATGCCAACACAAAGCTTGGTACCACACTGGAATTATTGCAATGGAAGGCAGCGAATGGTTTATCTGACAAGGGATTTGGGAGTTTACTGAAAATAGTGAAGGACAAGCTGCCGGCTGGTAACGAATTGCCCGAGAGTGCGTATGAAACAAAGAAGATTATCTGCCCTCTAGATTAGATGTGCAGAAAATACATGCATGCATTAATGACTGCATCCTCTACCGCGGTGAGAAGTATGAGAATTTGAATGAATGCCCGGTATGCGGTGCATTGCGGTATAAGATCAGAGCAGATGACCCTGGCGATGTTGAGGGCCTGCCCGCCAGGAAGAAGGTTCCTGCCAAGGTGATGTGGTACGCTCCTATAATACCACGGTTGAAACATTTGTTCAGAAACAAAGAGCATGCCAAGTTGTTGCGATGGCACAAAGAAGACCACAAGAGCGACGAGATGTTGAGACACCCGGCTGATGGGTCGCAGTGGAGAAAATTCGATACAGAGTACAAGGAATTTGCACGTGACCCAATGAACTTAAGGTTTGGTCTTAGCACAGATGGCTTTAATCCTTTTGGGGAGCAGAGCAGCAGTCATAGCACCTGGCTTGTGACTCTATGTATCTATAACCTTCCTCCTTGGTTGTGCATGAAGCGGAAGTTCATTATGATGCCAGTGCTCATCCAAGGCATGAAGCAACCCGGTAACAACATTGATGTCTACCTGAGGCCATTAGTTGATGAACTTTTACAGTTGTGGCGTGATGAAGAGGTACCTGTGTGGGATGAGTACAAACAAGCGGAATTTAACCTACGAGGGTTGTTGTTTGTAACCATCAATGATTGGCCTGCTCTTAGTAACATTTCAGGACAGTCGAACAAGGGATACAATGCATGCACACACTGTTTAGATAGCACTGAAAGTATATATGTAGGTAACAAGAATGTGTACCCGGGTCATCGTCGATTTCTTACAACTCAGCATCCCCTAAGAAAGAAAAGCAAGCAGCATCATTTCAAAGGTGAGGAAGATCGCCGGCCGAAGCCACCCCTCCAAAGTGGTGAAGATATATATGATGCGGTCAAGGATTTAGATGTAATCTTTGGAAAGGGTCCTGGCGGACAGTCTGTTCCGAAGGACGCTAACAACCACGTTCCCCTGTGGAAGAAGAAGTCTATATTTTGGGAACTACCCTATTGGAAAATCCTAAAGGCCCGCTCTGCAATCGACGTGATGCACGTGGCGAAGAATGTTTGCGTGAACCTGCTAGGCTTCTTGGGCGTGTATGGGAAGGCAAAAGATACTCCAGAAGCACGAGAGGACCAGCAACTTTTGAAAGACCCAAAGAACCTGCATCCAATGAGGACGGATAAAGGACGTCTACGTCCTACTAGCTACGTTCTTACCAAAGAAGAGAAGGAGATATTTTTTGAAGTCCTGAGCAGTATGAAGGTCCCGTCTGGCTTCTCGTCGAATATAAAGGGAATAATAAATATGGCAGAGAAAAAGTTCCAGAACCTAAAGTCTCATGACTGCCACGTGCTGATGACTCAACTACTTCCGGTTGCATTGCGGGGGCTTCTACTGGAAAATGTTCGAGTATCCATTGTTCAACTATGTGCGTTCCTCAATGCAATTTCGCAGAAGTCAATCAGCCCAACCACTCTATTAAGGTTACAGAAGGATGTGGCTCAATGTCTCGTTAGTTTTGAGTTGGTGTTCCCACCATCCTTCTTCACTATTATGACACATCTCCTAGTACACCTGGTCGACGAGATTCACATTCTGGGTCCTGTATTTCTACACAATATGTTCCCCTTTGAGAGGTTCATGGGAGTGTTGAATAAGTATGTTCATAACCGTGCTAGGCCAGAAGGAAGCATCTCCAAAGGGTATGGAACAGAGGAGGTCATTGAGTTTTGTGTTGACTTTATTCCCGGCATTAAGTCGATTGGTCTTCCTGAATCGTGACATGAGGGGAGACTAAGTGGAGAAGGCACTCTAGAAAGAAATCATACATATGCAGGGACGGGTATTCTTTCACAAAAGCACACTACACAGTTCTGCATAATTCCACTTTGGTGGCTCCGTATATCCAGATGCACAAGGATATTGTACGCTCTAACAACCCGGGGATGGATGACTCCGCCATTGCAAAGGAACACATGGAGAATTTTGGCGGTTGGTTGGAAACGCATCTGAACAACAACACAGTCTCAAATGAGCTGTTCTTGTTGTCTAAGGGGCCATCTTTGACTATTTGGACTTTCCAAGGGTATGAGATAAACGGGAATACATTTTACATGAACGCCCAAGATAAAAAGAGCACCAACCAAAATAGTGGTGTCCGCTTTGATGATAAGAGCACGAATGAGGCCACGGTCACATATTATGGTTGCATAGAGCAGATATGGGAACTTGACTATGGACCTTCTTTGAAGGTCCCTTGGTTCTGGTGCAAATGGTTCAACTTGAGAGGCGGCGGGGTAAAGGAAGACCCATTGTACGGAATGACTACAGTGGATCTCACGAATGTTGCGTACGACAACAAACCATTCGTTCTAGCCAAGGATGTGGCTCAGGTTTTCTATGTGAAGGACATGTCTACCAAGCCAAAAAAAAAGAAAAGATAAGGAAGTGAATACATCAGCCGATGAGCCAAAGCGCCACATAGTTCTTTCAGGGAAAAGAACCATCGTGGGAGTGGAGGACAAGACAGACATGTCAGAAGATTACGACAAGTTTCATGAAATTCCGCCCTTTAAAGTAACCACTGACCCAAGTCTCAAGTTATATGCAGACCCTTGTCCATGGTTACGGAGCGATCAGAAGAAAGGGTCTCACAAAAAGAAAAAGCGAAGACTAAATAGGGATGTTGTTCATGATGTGTAATAATTTATTAAACTTTTATATAATTTATAGTATGGAGGACAAGACAGACATGTCAATGAAATCAAGCGTATGGTGGTGGCGGAATGTAGTACTTAATTGATAAATTTTTGATGTAGCATCAAACTTTGTGATGTGAAATGATCCACTGCGCATGTAGTACTTGATTTATAAATTTTTGAATTGATTTTAAATTAAGCGTATGTAGTACTTAATTTAAAACCAAGCGCATGTGATACTTCATTTTAAACCAAAACAGAAAACAGGAAAATGAAAGCAATTTTTACTTAATTTAGACAAGTAAATCAAAAGATATAAAAAAAGTAAGAAACCAGAAAATTAAAAAAAAAATTAACCTCTAGTACCGGGTGATGCATGTAAAATGCATACATGAACTTTGCACTTTAATTGCTTATATTCCAATCATATTTGCATCATATAAGGGTTATATCAATGTTTTATAATGATTTTTGGGAATATTCATTTATTTCCTATTTTTATGGAATTAACCCTGCACAGGCAGAAAACCCCGTTTTCTTATTTTAATGTTTCAGGGACCCAAACGTCAACGAAATCACCTGGAAATTTACGGGCGTCAATATTTGGAAGGAAGAAGACCTGTGGGCGAAGGAAGCGAGCAAACGGAGGCTCGAGGGCCAAACGAGGGGGCCCACGCGGCCAGGTACTGTAGCCGCGTGGGACCCACCCATTTGGGCCTCGTGGCTCCGTTGCCTTCGATCTTTCTCCACCGACATCGTCTTGACCTAAAAACGCCTATAAAAAAGGTCCCCCGACGTTCTCTGGAAGGAGCGCCGCACAAACACAGAAACACCGAAACGGAGATCAGGAGCTGCAGATTGGAGGGGGAAAACTCCGGCGGGGCGCTGCCGGCGTGGTCTCCATCTTCTCCATCGACTTCTCCACCGTCTCCATGATGAAGAGGGAGTAGTCCACCTCTGGACTATGGGTTTGTGGAAGTAACTTATGTATCTCTCCTCTCTTGAGCTTCACTAATTAGCACCGTATGAGCTGCTGAACATGATTACGGTCACCGTTGTAATACCTTTGTGGTGGATCTTTATGAGTTAATATATGTTTGAGATTGCAATGTTTGTTTCAGTTATGAGTATAGATGCATATTATGTACCCCGTTCTTGTCTACTTGTTTTGATCAAGCATGTTTATGAGAGCGTGTGTGGGGGAACGTGTGCATTAGTTGGAGTAACGGGGGGTGGCTAGTGCAGTGAACGTGAGAGAAAGTTCTGCGATCCACTTTGGTATCTTTACCTTACTTTGTTACCTCACTAGGGATAAACTAAAATACCATGCTACCGGGGATGTGGGCGTGACCATTGCCACTACTCCATGACTAGATCTAGCATGTTCTTATTTTCACTTCATGTCATGATACTTAATGCTATACTCTGAGTTATCTTAATTACTGAGGTGTTATGATTTAGTTCGCATCTTGGTGGAGTATAAGAGAGGTTAATAACCAAAAGATCTCTATGTTAGGACGTGATGCCCATATATCTAAGTAACTTGTTATCAAACCCTGTGTTGCAATCTCATATGTTAACTGTGTGTGTTCCATTGTCTACCACTTTATAAAGAGAGAGTGCATTTGTGAAACCATGAACCCCAGTCCATTTTTAATCATAAGAAACACCTTTCCAACACCATATACCACTTTTCTATTTTCAGCCATCATTAAATCCGAAAATACAAAAATACTTTTCATCTTGCATACATCATTCAAAAACCCAAAAATATCATTTATCATTGCATCCACCATCATTGCATATTTATTTCTTGTTTGCATTGCATAACTATCCTGATATCATTCTTACACCTTGTGCTTGACAACCACAGGTGAGGTTGAGGACCAAAACATCTAACCTTGTTTTGTAGGTAACCAAAAGAAGGATAAGAAGATAAATCTACCACTTCAGATTCCCCGAGAGTTCGATATTAAACCCTCGAGTCACCCCTCGTGGGGAAAACTGTCTTCCACTTACTATACACTCTGCACTTGGAGTCTCAACCTAATCCCGTTTACTTTTGCAGGTATCAAAGCTTGCTCTTCGGGACCATCAAGACGTTTTCTGGCGCCGTTGCCGGGGAATCGTAGCTGAGAGATTTATCCAAGGGTGTGCATCATCGCATTCATCTCACAACAAAGTCAACGTCACCAACTTGTGCTAACACCTAAGCTTGGGGAGGTTGCACCTACGTGAGCACCATCTTATCCATCTTTACTTACAAAGCAATTTATTTGTTTTGTTAGTGTCATTGCATATCATATCATATTTATTTCAGTTTTGCATAAAAAATTAAAAATACCAAAAAAACTTGCTAAAATGGGAGAAAGAACTAAGTTGTGTGACTACACAAACACTCCTAATGATCAATTTATCACGAGAGCTATTGCCACACCTAAGATAAATGCTGAGAGTTATGAAGTAAGTCCTAGTTTGTTGAACTTGATAACTAGGGAACAATTTGGTGGTAGTGCTATGGAGGATGCCTCTATGCATCTTCATGACTTTGTTGAAATATGTGACATGCAAAAGTTTAAAAATGTGGAAAGTGATATCCTAAAACTGAAGTTATTTCCTTTTTCACTTAGAGGAAAAGCTAAAGAGTGGTTGCATTCCTTGCCATCTGGTAGTATTAATTCTTGGGATGATCTAAAAGAAGCTTTCATTAAGAAATATTATCCCCCTGTTAAAATTTTGCAAAATAGAAACAACATCCTTTCTTTTAGGCAAAATGAAAATGAACATGTTGCTATGGCTTGGGATAGGATAAAACTTATGCTTAGAACTTGTCCCTCACATGGAGTTAATGAATGGACCATATTACACTCTTTCTACAATGGTTTAAACTACATGTCTAGAAACATACTTGATTCTGCTGCTGGAGGTGCTTTTATGAGTAAGACTATAGTAGAAGCTAAAAATATATTGGAAAGCATTTTACAAAACTATAGTCAATGGCATACTGATAGGGCACCTAATCCTTCTAAGAAAGTGAACTCTATTGAAGAAACTAATGATTTGTCATCTAAAATGGATACTATTCTTGCTTTGCTTAATAAACCTAGTGTTGAAAATGTTCCTTTGCAAGAACTAGTTGGAAACAATTCTGAAAATATTGATGTCAACTTCATTAGGAACTATGGTAATAATGGGTATGGTAACAACAATTATAACTCTTATAATAAACCCCCATATGTGCCAAATAAATATGCTTCTAGTGGTAATGTTTCTAGTGACTTGGAAAACACCATTAGATCTTTTATATCTACCCAAAAAGAGCTTAATAAGGAATTTATCTCTAAGTTTGAAAAACAAGATGCTTTGTTTGAAAGGGTAGATCAGCTTACTAAGGAAGTCTCATCATTAAAGAGCATCATTACAGCCCAAAAACATGAGGAAACAATAAAATATTGCCAAGAGGTTATCAATAAGTCTTGGGAACACATTCATGAGCAAGAGAGAGTTGCTAAAGAATCTATTGGGGTAATGAAAGAGGTTGAAGTTGAGGAAGTTAAAATGCTTAATGAAGTCAAGGATCCTTTGCTTGACTTAGAAAATTGTAGCTTGCATGAATTAATATCTATCTTACAAAAATTTGCAAGTGATCCTTCCATCAACACTAACCAAGCAGGTTTTGGTTCTTATATTGCTAATCATGTCTTGAAAGAAAAGATTGCTAGGTACAACCAAGAGGCTATGATACCACCTAAGCTTGGGGATATGTGGATACCTAAGGTACTAGTAACTATTGGAAAAGAGACACACCATGCCATACTTGATCTAGGATCTAGTGTCTCTGTTTTATCTAAAGAACTATATGAAGTGCTTGAATTGAAAAATCTTGAAAAATGCTCTATTGAACTAGCACTTGCTGATGACTCTATTAAACATGCTTTGGGAAAAGTAAGTGATGTTATGGTAGAGTTACATATGACTTTTGTGCCTGTGGATTTTCTAATCATGGACATGGGGATAAAACCTCTAGTCCTATTATTCTTGGAAGACCTTTTCTTCGTACCACAGGTGCTATCATTGATTCAAAGGAAGGGAATGTAAAGTTTCAGTTTCCACACAAGAAGTGCATGGAACACTTTCCAAGGAAGAGGGAACCACCAAAGTTCAAGCTCCCTCATGAGCTTCGTCCACAATAAAACAACAAGTAAGAAGCCTAGCTATATGGCTATAAAGAAAGCGCTTTGCGGGAGGCAACCCGGTTATTTTTATGTGTGATTTTCTTTGTGTCCTCTTGCTGTAACAAGAGATTTGTTTAGTTTAGGTTCTGGAGTTTTCAATAAAGTGCCAAGTTTTACCCTTTTTGGTTTGAAAAAGTTGCTTATAGCGTTCGGAGATTTTATTCCTGCACAAGTCAGTGCACGGTATGATTTTTAATTCTTATTCTGTAACTCCGAATGAGCTCATATTTGAACTGTAGTTGCAACTTTTCATCCTCTGTATGCATGAATTTTTTCGGAATTTTTCGAGAAAGTTTGGTAGGGTAGAAAAATACGTTTTGCTGCTGCTGTTTTTCTGGACAGATTCTGTCCCATTTTGTTTGATGCATGCTTTGAGCTTTTAAGTTGAATCTTTTTGATCCAATTGAGTTTATGAGTAGGCATACAACATTATACACTTTCTGGACATGTCATATGAATTTTTGTTCAAGGATTATATGCAGCAAGGAACCTATTTGTTTATCACTATTAATGCACCCCACAGAAAAGAGATGGGAGAAACGGTGTTTTGAAGTTTTTTCACAGGGATTGGAGGAGATGCACCAAGAGCTATCCAAGGATGGTGAAGACCATAAGCTTGGGGATGTGAAGACAACCCCGCTGGACCTACACACTCTCGGTTTGCACACGTCCAACTTCTGTTTTTCGATCGAAACACTTTATCGCATAAACTTGGAGCGTCGTTTTTTGTTTTTGTTTGAGTCTTGAGAGACCACCACACTATCAATTATATATGAGAGAGCTACTGGAAATATGGGTTGAAATATGTTGGATGCTTTTATAAGATTGGGAAAAGGGATGTTTGACTTGATTTTTAATGATACATATAGTTGCATGATTCATGAGCTTGTTTATGAGTAATAGTTTGCAAATTCTTTTTGTAGAGCTATCACTTATTCATGTTTTGGTGCTGATTGTTATTTACTTGGTTTAACATGGATTAGTTAGTTCTATGGACACTCATGCATGCATCTAGATGGTCAACTTTCTCCCTTTTGCTAGCCCAAAAACTCCAACAAGCAAAAACTTGTTTCCAACACCTTCAACCAAAGTTATTCCAGTGAGTCCACCATATCTACCTATTGGCTTTATGCTATTCCGAGTATGTTTAACATGTTGTTTGTGTTATCTTACCTCTGAATGAAAATGTTTATGTTATTGATTGCAATGGAAAAAATTGGTTATATAGCTCTCACGAACTTGATGCACAATGTTCTTTTATTTGCATAATAAAACTTGACCCATTGTGATTAAGATTATGATGTTTGTGGCTTGATGAATGTTTTGGGTTGGAAGTTAGCCCATATGTGCTGTCACATGGCAAGCTTTCAACACGCTCTTCATCTCATTTAGTTGATATCATGTGCTTTTGTCTATGGATGCTTATCATGTTGAAATAAATGTGGAAATAGAGTGAGTTTAAATGAGTTTGTGTAAATGGTTAGAGAGACGCCTGGGCCGCTAATCTAAGCCATGCATCATTCATGGTGGAAATTTACTTACATACTATGGTGAACCTTCTGTGATACACCTTGCAATAAAAAACTATTCCAAATGGTAAATAAAAAGGGTGTTGAGATTGTTCATTTTGTTTGTTTGTCTTGTCATTTTGATATGGGCTTGTTCCATATCTTGGGACAAGAGGTACCCCAGTTGACGCTCTTGATGATACTATTATGCTTACAATGATATTTAATTGAACTTGCTTTGTTTCCCAAGTTGAGTAACACATGGTGTAAGTACTTGTATTCAAGGGGCATGAGACATTCAACCCATTCTTTATCAAGCACACTACTCATATTTGCTTTCACTTTAACCTTAATCATTCAAGATGCTATGATAGGGGCAATGAGAGCTTGACACCAATGAATACCTTATTGCAATCATTAACTTAAGTAGAAGAGTTTGGAAGTTGGATGAAACTTATGCATGCTTTACCTCTACTCACATATACATCTTTCCAAAGTGTACACCTATCATATTCAGATTTTCATCTACACTCTATGACCATTGTAGGATGTTCTACTTATCATTATGCATACATGTGTTCCATATTACTTGCTACTGTTACACTTTGTGAACTATCAATGAACATCCTTGTCTTGAATACTTGATATCACTTCATAAACTATTTGCATATTGCTACTCCTTTGAAGAATGAATCATTTGACTATATGTAGCAATAGTAATCATCTTTGATATTCATTGTTAAGTATTAAATTGCAAAGTCCATGTTAGTTTTATCATCTTCATACTCGAGGACGAGCATGGATTAAGCTTGGGGATGTTGATGCATGTAAAATGCATACATGAACTTTGCACTTTAATTGCTTATATTCCAATCATATTTGCATCATATAAGGGTTATATCAATGTTTTATAATGATTTTGGGAATATTCATTTATTTCCTATTTTTATGGAATTAACCCTGCACAGGCAGAAAACCCCGTTTTCTTATTTTAATGTTTCAGGGACCCAAACGTCAACGAAATCACCTGGAAATTTACGGGCGTCAATATTTGGAAGGAAGAAGACCTGTGGGCGAAGGAAGCGAGCAAACGGAGGCCGAGGGCCAAACGAGGGGCCCACGCGGCCAGGTACTGTGGCCGCGTGGGACCCACCCATTTGGGCCTCGTGGCTCCGTTGCCTTCGATCTTTCTCCACCGACATCGTCTTGACCTAAAAACGCCTATAAAAAAGGTCCCCCGACGTTCTCTGGAAGGAGCGCCGCACAAACACAGAAACACCGAAACGGAGATCAGGAGCTGCAGATTGGAGGGGGAAAACTCCGGCGGGGCGCTGCCGGCGTGGTCTCCATCTTCTCCATCGACTTCTCCACCGTCTCCATGATGAAGAGGGAGTAGTCCACCTCTGGACTATGGGTTTGTGGAAGTAACTTATGTATCTCTCCTCTCTTGAGCTTCACTAATTAGCACCGTATGAGCTGCTGAACATGATTACGGTCACCGTTGTAATACCTTTGTGGTGGATCTTTATGAGTTAATATATGTTTGAGATTGCAATGTTTGTTTCAGTTATGAGTATAGATGCATATTATGTACCCCGTTCTTGTCTACTTGTTTTGATCAAGCATGTTTATGAGAGCGTGTGTGGGGGAACGTGTGCATTAGTTGGAGTAACGGGGGGTGGCTAGTGCAGTGAACGTGAGAGAAAGTTCTGCGATCCACTTTGGTATCTTTACCTTACTTTGTTACCTCACTAGGGATAAACTAAAATACCATGCTACCGGGGATGTGGGCGTGACCATTGCCACTACTCCATGACTAGATCTAGCATGTTCTTATTTTCACTTCATGTCATGATACTTAATGCTATACTCTGAGTTATCTTAATTACTGAGGTGTTATGATTTAGTTCGCATCTTGGTGGAGTATAAGAGAGGTTAATAACCAAAAGATCTCTATGTTAGGACGTGATGCCCATATATCTAAGTAACTTGTTATCAAACCCTGTGTTGCAATCTCATATGTTAACTGTGTGTGTTCCATTGTCTACCACTTTATAAAGAGAGAGTGCATTTGTGAAACCATGAACCCCAGTCCATTTTTAATCATAAGAAACACCTTTCCAACACCATATACCACTTTTCTATTTTCAGCCATCATTAAATCCGAAAATACAAAAATACTTTTCATCTTGCATACATCATTCAAAAACCCAAAAATATCATTTATCATTGCATCCACCATCATTGCATATTTATTTCTTGTTTGCATTGCATAACTATCCTGATATCATTCTTACACCTTGTGCTTGACAACCACAGGTGAGGTTGAGGACCAAAACATCTAACCTTGTTTTGTAGGTAACCAAAAGAAGGATAAGAAGATAAATCTACCACTTCAGATTCCCCGAGAGTTCGATATTAAACCCTCGAGTCACCCCTCGTGGGGAAAACTGTCTTCCACTTACTATACACTCTGCACTTGGAGTCTCAACCTAATCCCGTTTAATTTTGTAGGTATCAAAGCCTTGCTCTTCGGGACCATCACCGGGCCGTGCGACCACCCGGTACTACAGGTCCACTGGGCTTGGCGCACAAATTTTCGCGGCCCTGAGGGACCTCTAGTACCGGGTGGTAACACGGCCCGGTACTAGAGGCCTTTTTTGCGCTACTTCTAGTGGCTCGGGCCGAAAATTTGCCCAAGTCTAGCAAATCGACGCTCCGCCTCCGGGCTCCAGACGACGCCGCCCCCTGCGCCGCCAGGCTGCCGGACTTCGTCCCCGCGCCGCTGCCGCCCTCACCATGGGTCGCCGTCCTGCTCCTGCTCCGGGCGCGGCCGTCCCCGCTCTTCCCCCGAGCAAGATCGTCGTCCCCGAGAAAGCAAAGCTCGCCCCCGACCCACGGTGAGCTCGTCCCCCCGACCAACTACTCTCTCCCTCTCTCAGATCTAGCGCGCGGCGGCGGCGGCGGAACCTAACCACGGGGCCGGCGCCGGAGTTGGCAAACAAGAACAGATTTTTTAGGGCCTAAGGGCCGATTTCATTATAATTAGGGGGAGGCCACAAACGGCCGATTACATTGGGGGGGAGGCCATTAATAAGGCCATTACATTGGAGGGGGAGGGGGGTCGTCGTCACCGGTGCCGCCTAGTCGTCGAGGACGATGAAGGGCGGCGGGGTCCAGAGATGCTCCGGTGGCGCCTGCTGCTGCGGTGGCGCCTCCTGCTGCTCCGGTGGCGCCTCCTGCTCCTGATCCGCCGACCAGCTCCAGCCAGTAAAGACCCAGGACTGGCCAACGAGGCCGGGAGGCAGAGGAGGCGGCGGCGGAAGGTCCTGCTCCTGCTCGCGTTCCATGGCGTAGTGCCACGGCTCGACCTTGTCCGGGTCGTAGTACTGCGGTGGTGGCGGCGGTGGCATCAGGGCCGCGGCCGCGTCACCTTCTCCCACCTCCTGATCAAATCCTCGACAAGGCTGAGGTTGGAGGCCTCGAACGCGGCCACCATCTCCGGGTCGTCCTCATCCTCGGGGACCTCCTCCTCGAACCACAGCGCGTCAGGCAGCGCCGGGTAGGCGGATTGGACGGCGCGGTGCGCCAGGGCGAAGTAGGAGTGGCGGCGGTCCTCGTGCTCGTCCTTGAGCCACTGATCCCAGTGTGGGGAGCCCGCCGCGTAGACGGGGTCGTCGCGGAGCTCCGCCGGGAGGAGGCGGCGCCGGCGCGCGATCTCCCTGTCCAGTTGCCTCCCAGGGAGCGGGACCGCCGACACCGGAATCCTCTGCGGGTTCAGGTGCCAGCCCTCGGGGAGGTGGACGTCGCTCCACTCCAGCGTAGCGGCGTTGTCCCAGTGCCACTGGCACTCCGGCTCCGGCACGTAGCGCCGGCGCCGGATCCTCCTCCCTCCGGCGGTGGTGGTGGTGGTTCGTGACGGCGCGTCGGGTTCGTGGGCGACACGCACCGGTGGCGCGGTCCTCCACACGCCCTGCGGAACGACGCCCAAGGCCGCCGGCGGTGGAGAAGCGCGACGACGGCTGGAGGACTCGCCGACCTCGTTCTTCGGGGACTTCCCGAACCAGCGCGACATGGTGGCGAGGGCACTGGACTGGCGGAGGGGAACCGTGGGAGCGGAGCGGCGTGGAGTGTCCATATCCGCACGGGCGCGTCCCTTTTTAAAGACCAGTACCGTCGGGAGGGGGAACCGTCGGGTGGGCCAGCGCCCGAGTCGCTGGCAAGTGGGCCAGGAGCATTGACTCCGGGTGGGCGGGGGCTGTTGGTGCTCCGCATTAACCACGGGGGGTGAAGGCGAGGCGGCCGGGTGGGAACACGAGGCGGGGAGGTGAAGACGAGGCGGGGCGGGAACACGAGGCAGGGCGGCGGGGTCAGAACTGGGTCGCTGGCAGGTAGGCCAGCATTGACCACGCGTGGCCTGTGGGCGGTCACACGTGGCGGTGGGGCGGGTAGGCGCTGGCAGGTGGGCCAGCGATGACCACGGTGGCCACCTTTGACCAGGTTCTGGCCCAAATTTGGGCTGGGCTGGGATTGGGACAGCCTATGTTTTTTTTGAAAGATTTTTTCTTTAGATGCAATATTAAATTGTTTTTGTTGCATATTTGTATAGTTCCCTCCTTTAAATTATTGTACTAATGCTATTATTGTTTTATCTTTTTTTTGTATTAGTTAAACAATGGATGTCGATGCTCCCTTCGCAACGAGAGAAGGGGAAGAAGAGATACTTTCCTACATTTTGGAACCCGGTGAATTTCGGCATCCCGCGGAAGGAGCTGAAGATGAGGACTCGGAAATTGGTGGACCCACGCCGTCTGGCGAGGTATAATAAGCCTATGTTGAGCAGATGCAATAACTGATTTGTGCATATATATGTATTCACACATGTTTCATATTTTTAGACCTCCGCATCGAACCAATCCACTAAACGAGGCCATGCCCAAGGGATTGGCAAAGATGAGCATCTCACAATTGATGAGGTGAATGCAACTACTGGCCAACCACTGGCACCCGTGCCGAACGCAGTTAAGTTTGTGCATCAATGCGGAGTCACTGTCAGGGACAACGTTTATATCAGCACTCAGGAATGGATTAAGCCAAAGTTAGAGGGAGTTAGTTACGTCGACAAGAGAACCAAAGATGTGCTTTGGAACAAGCTCATTGCACATTTCACCCTACCGGTCTTGGAAGATGAGGTGAAGACAAAAAAAATGACGGACAAAGTCAAGCATTTCGCTCTTAAGAAGATGGCTCAACAATTCAATAACTACAAGAACAAATTATTCCGTGAGTGGGAAGAAGATGGGAAACTTCCGGATTTCACTGGCACACGAGAGAGGCAGCGGCCTCACTGGCCTGCATTTCTGGAGTACAAGAAATCAGAACGAGCTAAGAAAATGTCGCAAACGAATAAGAATAATGCAGCGAAAAAGAAGTATCACCATAAATGGGGCCAGGTGGCTACCGAGTTGCCGAGCCTAAGTGGGAAAAAATTGAGTCCGAGTTGCGTGCAAAAGGGCTCACCCCGGTCACATAGGAATGGGACAGAAGGATAAGGAATTGGCTACTTGCGCATGGAGAGGAGTATGACTTGGAAACAGGGGAGTTAATAATTGATGAAAGCAAAGTAGTCAACGGAGCCCAAAAAAAATTATTGACTTAATTGCCAAGTCTAAAGAGGGAAAGTTTATTTCCGACAGAGAGAAGGACGAGCTGTCAGAGGCCCTCGGGACCAAAGAAAAAGGAGGATCAACACGAGGCTTAGGAGAAGTGCCGTGGATTGAAGGGTTTCCCAGGACCGTGCCTCTTATAGAAGCCGATTGAGAGCAAAGAGGAGGAAGGAGCAGCAGGAATCAGACCGGTTGATGATCTTAGAAAGAAATCATGACCAGATGGTTGCTCTCTATAAGGAGCAGCAGAAGCAAATAGATCAAATGCGCGAGCAAGGGGCGCCAACTCTTCAGCTGGAACAAGCGAGTCAAGGCGGCCCATCGCATCGCAGAAGCAGCGTGGCTTCCTCGGTTATGGTCGGTGATGATGAGACAAGTTACCCCGTGGATTATATCACGGAGAAAACAACTTGTGAGCTGCATGTCCCAGTATTTAACTTCTCAATGAAGGCGGCGGACGGCTATGCATTCTCCATTGACTCTACAGCATCGTGGCTTGGCAATGCCATTCCAGATGGATTTGCTCGTGTCGGCGTGGATCAAGTTGTACAAGGATGTGAATCACTGAACCTTGAGTTCCCAAGAGCTGATGATGAGTCGGTGCTAGGGGACGTCGTGGGTGGTCTAATTCTATGACGGAAAAAATACATCAAGTTTGAAGGCTGGGCGCCAAGGCCACCATCGTCTCCGCCAATTCACGATTCACCACCTGATGACGATGAAGGGGAAGACAACCATCAGTCGCCTCCGCATCAGTCGTCTCCGCTGCCGCGTGCGTCGACTCCACCGCCGCGTGAGCCGACTCCACCGCCGCGTCAGCCCACTCCATCGCCGCATGAGCCGACTCCACCGCCGCATGAGCCGACTCCGCCGCCGCATGAGCCGACTCCTGAGCCCCGACATACGAAGGGCGCCACTTCGTCGTCCATGGGATTCGGGCGAGACCCCCAATGTTTGCCCCTCCCAAAAGTACCCAAAAGCCTTGACGACCTCAGAGCTTGCGACATGACTAAAGAGCAATTGGATGCGTGGGTGGATGCAGACACAAAAAGATAGCTTGCACGGAAAAAGCCCGAGGAAAAGCAAACATTTACTGCAAAGGAAAACAAGTGGGCTATTGGATTCATCACGGAACCATCGCAATATGAGAAAAATAAGCCAGATAACTATTTACGAGCTCTGAGTAAAAGTAGTAGCTCTCCCAAGACGAGAAGTAGTAGTGCCAGAGGGAAAAGAGACGTTGCCCAGCTCGGACAACAGGCAAACCAGTCGATAGCCCCGCTCGTAGTTATACCCAGTGGTCATGGCTCCGTGACGGACCTAATTCCTACTTTATCCTTGAAGGACTTTGCTGCAGATGCTGGTATTACTCTTGCTCAACTGGACAACGAAAATCTCTTTCCGTTGATGTAGATGATCCATGGAAATGGAAATGGGGGAGGTCCCTGCTGCGAGGTGATCAGATAAAGTTTCTACCGACATGTATGCGACAACTCCATAGTTGGTACATAAAACCACAAAGGAATTTGATGACTTTTTGATCTCTGTGAAAGTTACAAAAAATCATTTCGCGGGTGAAGACATGTTCACAATTCAGCTCGAAGAACTCTGGTACTTATACAACCTTGACTCCCTCGACTTGGCTCTCGTCGGTGCTTACTGTCTGTAAGTGATTCAATTCATTTATTTCCAAAAAAGATAAAGTATTTAACTCTCAGCTCGTTCATTGCCATCGCTAATTATGCTCACTACGGTATTATGCAGAATGAAGAGTGATGAATGTGACAGAAAGGGCATCTATGGCTTTGGGTTCGTTAACCCAGTACGAGTTAATGCAAGGACACTAAAAAACCACGTGAAGGACACGGAGAAGAACTTGCTAAATACCCTAATGAAGCAACATTTCAAGTTGCAGATAATGTTTCCTTACTTTTTCAGGTAAGAGAGTGTTACTCGCTTGTACAAATTAAGTGTAACTGATGAGTTACTGACGTGTATATAATCATGCGCAGCGATCATTACATTCTGCTAGTCACTGAAGTTGATAGATCAAGAGTTCAAATCTACGACTCATTGGACTAGCCTGAGGAGGGTACCAAAGCATTCTAGATACGCTCCAAAGGTAATTTCAAACATTATCGCACTATATCAGTCTCTCTTATTGATTTCATAGATATCAAGCAACTAATAACTCATTTTTTTGGCCGGTAGGGTTTGGAAACAATTCAAAGCGAGGACAAATGGTTCAGGTTCATTTGAAGAACAGCTGACTTTTATTCACCCACAGGTAGGTAGTACGGTCTAGCTAGGTTCGCGCATCTCTTTATTTATAGTTTTCAATACCACTATATGTTGACTATGATTTGATTGAATTCTATTCTCGTAAAGTGGATCGAGAGGCAACCACAGAGGACCAATTTCTGTGGATATTTCGTTTGCGAGTGGATTCGTCGTTCGGTCACTGAGCGGGACCCAAAGAAATTTTTAGACGTACGTGAACAATCATATTCATCAATTGATCTCCAGTGTCATTCATAATTTTTGATAGTCATGATTAATATTCGTATTGATCTCCTTCTTTTATAGGCAGAGCCATTGCGCGACAGTATGCCACTAAAGAAGCGCTTTCAAGCACTAGCAGAGGAACTTGCGGGTTTCTGCTCAGCAAGTCATACCTACAAAAGGAACATACAATGGAGAATAGCGGTGAAGTCCCGGTTATGATCTCCCGTGTAACCGAATAGACGGGCCCTAGTCCCGGTTATGATCTCCACACACGTGCAATCGAATAGATGGGCTCTAGTCCCGGTTATGAGCACCTCGATGTAACCGGATAGACGTGAACATATTTTTATTTATGAACATTTTGATATGTTATATGTAGTTTCTGTTTTTAATTAATTAAACGCATATTTTTTTGCACCATTTCAATATTAAATTGGGAGGAAAAACAAAAAATTACAGGCTGCCACGTGTGAGGTCCTTGGTCCCGGGTCGTATGACCAATCGGGACTAGAGGTCCTCCACCACGCCCGCGCCTCGGCGGCCACGTGGGAGAATGTTGTTCCGGGTCGTAACGGACCCGGTACTAGAGGGGTCTCTAGTGTCGCCTTGCTAGAACCGGGTGGACACCCGGTATTAGAGGCCCTTACGACCCGGGCCACTAGTGCACGGGAAACCATTTCAAATTCGAAACTAGTAGGAAACTAATACTCTTTATCTTCATTATGTGGAGCCCCATATACTACTACATTTTAGTATATTCCATCTAGAACCATCACTCCTCCAATAAAAAAAATACCATTATCAGAGTCTACAACGGAGAGACCATCCGCGTGTCAGCCACACGTTCCGTGCGTTGATCGACTGATTGAGCCGCCACCACTGTGGAGAGCCCGATCGACGGCGACGCGTGTGGCACAGGTCGACTTTTCCTAGGTCACGACGGCGCCTTGTTGGCTTCCTCGCCTCGTCACAGGTGCATGCACCGGCACCGGGCGATCGGTCGACGACGTAGACGGTAGACGGCACATGCATGCATGCAGGCCAAAACTGAGGTGGACCGATACGTACACGGCCGCGCATGGTATACGTACGTGGTGCCGGTGAAGTGATAAGCCGAGCTGGGCACACCACCAAGCCGATCAATGCGATAAGTCAACAAACGTGGAATACTGATCCTCTCATTTGAAACCAGTGGTCGAGAAAGACTGTGGCAGTTGACACAATGTACCAAGAAGGACGCCGGCCGTCTGCTACGTCAAGACAGCTAGGCAAGGCTAGCAGACGCACTCCCCGGCACTGTCGTCGCCTGATGCATGGGGATTGGGGAGTATGGGACGCCACCAAGGAAACAAAAACCGCGTCTGATATGATGCCATCCGGCCGGTATCTCTGCCTCCTCCCGGTTTCCTCTGCGCTGCTTTGCGATCGCGATCCAGTGCTCGCGGTTGCGGTTGCTCCGGCCTCAAAGCCACGGCACAGGTATAGCACGAGCCACGAGACCGTGTTTGCGGGGTAAACCCTGCTCGATCGCCATGCATGTAATCCCGCCAACACAGCTCAAACCAACACATTTGACTAGTATATATATATATATACTTGATCTAGAACCATCACTACTACTAGCTCTAATAAAAAAGATACCAATATCACAGTCTACAACAAAGGTCATTTGCAAGGCGGAGAGAGCATGCATGAGCACCCGCGTCAGCCACACGTACGTTCCGTGCGTTGATCGACGGCGACGCGTGTACGTAGCACAGGTCGACTATTCCGAGGTCACGACGGCGCCTCGTTGGCGGATCAGCCCGATATATGCCCTCTGCTCCGTTGGGTTGGCTTCCTCTCCTCGTCACACATGCATGCGGACGACGACGTAGAGGACGATGCCAAAACAGAGCTGGAGCGATCATCGTGCACCGCCGCATGATTTCAACCTGTGAGTCCCAAGCGTGCATATGCGTACGGAACCGGGCGAGGGCCACGTCCACACTGATCCTCGATCGATACGGTCCTTCCTTTATTTATTTTATTATGATCGATCCAGAAAATAATTTGTGGAGAGTGACGTACGGCTGAATAGGAAGTGGTCGAAATTGTGATCGATGGCGATAAGATAAGACCCGTATCGCAGCCAGCTAGCAACAGCACATTTGACACGTACTACGTCTGGTCCAAGACCACTCATGATGCAATGCACATGTCCTCCGAGGTACAGTCGCGGATAAGGATTCGCACAATTAATGGAGCCGAGCCGAGTCATTCGGTGCACGTACCCACTGAACATATACACACCGTAGCAAATCTAAGTAGATGCACGCCGCTTGTCTGACTTTTCTACACCACGCTGCTCGACCGGCTCATCTTTTTTCCTAAATGGTCCTTAAGCTACCTTGAGCTAATTCTGACTCTCAAAATAACTTCCAGCCACATATGACGCTTCTCCCTAAATGCCTCGAGTGCTCTGCGGTGTTGTCGCTGTGGCATCCAACGATCTCAGTGCGCGAAAGAAGGACATCACTGAAAGCCACGGCAGGGGGATGGCACGAGACCGTGTTTGCGGGGGCATCGCTGCTCGCCATCCAAATCGACACCTCCTCCGCCGGCCTCCCGGTATTTACCCATCTATGGCTACCGAGCTAGGAATTGGAGTGCTTTCAAGATCGAGCTGTCAACGAATCAGGAGTACATACACTCTTACGTTTCACTATGCTAGCGAGCGAGTGATCGGAGTTGCTATGTACTCCGTATCTCGGACGGGCGTAAAAGGTGAAATTGCACACCGATTCTCTGATGGTGATCGCGGTTTGGAGATAAGACCGGACCCGTATCACTGCAAGCAGGCAGCTAGCGCAGCAAGAGCGAACATTGACACGCACGCACACGATGACACCAACGTGAACGTACGTGTGGTCCGCATTTGCCTATTCTCATTAGCTTTTGGAACTGAATTTTTGTGTGTCTGTAAATACATACTCCCTCCGTTCTGAAATACTTGACTTTAAAGTGAGTGTATCTAGATGTATTTCTCGTCTACATACACTTAGTTAGGAGTCAAATATTTGTGAACGGAGGGAGTACATTTACATTTTTTCCTAAAATTGTTAAAACATTTTTTTAATAAGAGCATGGTAGCACTAGATATTTCCTCATTGCAGGAGGTCCATCTGGCAACGACAGGCCAAGTAATCTGGTTCCATGTCATTCTAGAATCAACTATATACTACTAATTAGTATCCCATGATTTATGTCTGATATTAATTTGAATTTGTAAATGTTGGTGTTTTTAAAATAAACTTGATCAGACTTCATATGATTTGACTTCAAGTATATTTTATGCGCCTTCTTCCCTTGAAAGCAACAAGAACTACCATAACAACCAACATGTGGACCGCGGTGATTCGTTTTGACCCGACCAGATTCGAGTCTCCGCACTCGTACTTGGTGTTGTACGCGCCTATTAAAATATCGAGGTGCTCTTCCCCCTCCGGCCTCGTTTTATAACGCAACAACCAACACGAGCATTTTGTAATCACCTCATTCGATCACAGCACCCTTGATCTTGTACGCGGCACCTAAATCCGATGATTCGCCCTGTCGCGGTAGGGCACGAAAAAAAAGCACTCCTCTGATCTGATCTGATGTCGGCCGCGCCGGAGCATCTGCCATGTTCTCCACGCACTGATCCGATTCCACTTGTCCACTGCGATTCGATTCATTTTGATACTTCTTAGCTCGAGTGCTCTGGCCTTTGGGCGCGAAAGAAGCACATCACTGCTGCTGCTGTCCCTGAAAGCCACGGCACGAGATCGACCGTGTTAGAGGGGCACCTCCTCCGTGCGTGTACGAGCTACTCGCTCCGTTCTAAATTAATTGACTTCCATTTGTCCACATGTGGTTGTATCTATACGTGTAACATGTCTAGATACATCCATGTGTGGACAAATGAAAGTCAATTAATTTGGAACGGAGGGAGTAGGAATTAAGTGGAGTGCTTTCGAAATCGAACTCCTCAACTAATCAGGATTCAGGAGTACCCTCTCATGTTTCACTATCACTAGGGTAATGAGAGTTACCACGGACGAGCGTACGTACGATGGAGAACTGGAGAATTGATCGGTAGGCGTGTGGAAAAGCGAAATTGCATACAGATTCTCTGATGGTGATCGAGATAAGACCGGACCCGTATCACTGCAGGCATGCAGCTAGCGCAGCAAGAGCAAACATGGACACGCACGCACGCACACGATGACACCAACGTGAACGTACGTACGTGTGGTCCACATTTGGCTAAGTCTCATTAGCAGCCACACATACTAACCGATCGATGATTCGATATATTCATCTCTCTCTAAGCATCTCCAATTGGCATGTAAAATACGGAGTAAGATTTAACCGTAAAAAATGGTCTCCAACAGCTGCCCGTGATGTATATTTTCGCTAAAACTTTTTAGGCCACGATGTAAAATTTAGCTCTCGTGATGTAAATATACATCACCAGCGGTCGTGTCCTAAAACGCATGCAGTCGAGCGCGCGTGTAGCCACCAACTGAAACTTCCAGATCGCGTGTAGTCAATTTTAGGCAGCTGTTGAACCACCGTGCCAAAAAATCTGATATATTTTAAGACATTTTAGGGCAGGTGTTGGAGTTTGACACTTTCGGTGCTCTATAAATCACCTTTTTGATGGTGTTATACATCAACCTGTTTTTTGGCTAATATTTTAGCGCACCTATTAGAGGTGATCCAATGGCGGATACCCGGCCGGTCCAGTTGCCGGTGAGAAACCGAGGGCCTCCGGAAATAACATGCTGTAACAAGTTAATGTCAGTACGTAGTACAACAAAATAATGCAGTATATGGACCATCGACCACTGTTTTCTACAGCGTGCGTCGACATGGCTATCTGTAGCATGCACGTGGCTGCCCTGCACGCTGCATGTGTTGTCAGATCTGGCCATAGAAATAGCGCCATTAGCCAGCTAGGTATAGCTTGGTTGATCGATCTGGCGTTTGATAAGGGGGGCTGGTTATTTGCGGGAGACCAGGTAATGATTTCCCATGTGGCTGTCATTCTGGAACCACCTAGTACTTGCGCTAATTGTCAATGCATTGACAGAATTCCCTACGTAACTGAGCCATGCATGGACGTCTAAACCATCCGGCCGGAATGTTCTACATATGCATATTACACATGACTGAGTCACAAATTAATTAGCTCAAAGAACAAATGTTATGGACACACATACTAGTTCAATCTAGATTAATTAATCACGTCCACACATGCATGCGCCCTAATTCTGATCGCCTCAGCTAGGGCGATTGATCGAAGGTGCCACGCGGCTTGTTCTTTCGGCTCAATCTTTTTTAGAAAAAAAAGATTGAGCCGAGTTTAATTGCAATCAATTACTAGAAGAATAAAGAAGAATTACTGCATTTCATAACTTATTTTTTCTATTTTTATTTCGTTTATTTTTTATTTAGACCTTCTTTATATTTAGTTTTATCTAGTTATCGATAGTATCTACCGGCTCGAATTCGAATTTGATCGCCTTCCATACTTCACAAGCCGTGGCTAGTTCAGGACTCTATTTGCAAGCTGTTCGGATAATTTCATTACCTTCACGAGCAAGATCGCGCCCTTCGTTACGAGCTTGTACACAGGCTTCTAAAGCCACTCGATTAGCTGCTGCACCAGGTGCAATCACGAAAGATAAAGACAAGACAAGTTTTCCTTGCCGGAAACGTAATGATCAGCCACTCCTAACTTTGTTGTGATTTGCAACTAGCTAGCTAGCGAGGCCCTTCCTATCCCTATCGCAATTGATTAGTTGCGTCATCAGTTAAAATAGATCACGAGCTATGTAGCGAGGCGCAGCACGGAAAGTTTGGCAACGCTGGGAAAGATCGATCGGGCTAGCTCCACAGTCAAGCGTGGAACAAATAGTAGCAGCATACGTGAGCTAGCAACTAATATCAATTAAAGGAAATGACTCAAATATGTCTCGAGAGGGAATTTGTGCTGGAATTGTACGCGTTTGTCACACTCTAATTGTCATCGAACCAATTCAGTCGAAAGATGAATTTGGGCTGTTGAAGCTTTTTCTAGGGTTACTGATTAGGAGGCGTCGCGGGTTCCCCTATCCTCCGCCGACCGCTATGGTGGGTGAAGAATGGGGAACACTGGATCTATGTGTCCGCTACGTTTCCCACGGGGTATTTGCGTTCTTCGACACCGGCGAAGTTGGGCCAGTAGTGGCAATGGGAATAATGGTTCGTACTCTCTCTTGGGTCTATGTCCTTCCCAGTATTGGCTTCAACGTGTTGGAGGATGGTGTCTATCGTCAGATATTAGGTATGGCGTGATTAACGCTTGTCTACAACGGTGGTGTCCTGGGAAGGGATCATGTCGCAACGTATTTTTGTTTCTCAGGGTGCCTCTCCATCTCATGAAGCTCAGCCAGATATACCTCCGTGAGAGAACTCTGAGTTTTGTGTCCCCCATCTCTGTCTAGCTGGAGTTGGGATTATCTCTTAGCACTTCTCGATGGTAGCTTCTCCGGGACGACGATCTTTCACGGTCACCGATGTCTTCTAGTATGCACCAACCACCTCCCGATCTATGTTTCTACAAACTATTTGGGTTTTTACGAGGTTGCTACGTTACGCCGAAAAGTCCAGGGGCGACAACGAGATTTGCTCTTCCGACATATGCCGAAGGAACACAATGGGTGATGTTTTCAAGAGCTTGTATGTAATTTCAGATAATACATGGCCATAACCACATGGCATATGTGGTGAGCAACCCAAACAAAATCAATATCAAGATAATACATGGCCATATACCTTTTTCGAAAAAGAGGAAATTGAGCTGGATCACAAACCTGCTCGATGGCATCACGGGTGGACGTCGTGCATCCACCTGGACACTCCAGATCGGACCAGAACTGTCGTACACGTCATTCCCCCACTCCAAATCCTCCAAACACCATTCACCACCGTGACCAGTCCCCATTCACCACGCGTCCCCTGCTGGCCCGAACGATCCAACCACCATTACCTTTCTCGCCCTCTTTAAATACCGGCAGGGCCAACCAAATTACGGAACCTTTTGCTGATACCGCTCGCGCGAAACCAAACCAAAACTAGCAGAATCCCGACTTCCCCGTCGTGGAATCCGCTCTCGCGGCTGCGCAAATCTACCTATCTGTTCATCTCCTTCCTCTATTTATCCCGAATTTTTCGTTGTTCTGTTCTCTCGCCTACCCCCGGCGGCCTGGGGACGCAGAGAGAGGGGGCAAGAACAGGGGAAGCTTTGGTTCCTCTTCCCGTCGATTCGTTTCCGGATTAGCAAGAATCTTCCGCTGGAATCAGCCATTCCCCGGGCGGCTTGGGCCGGATTGATCTAAAGCTCGCGTCTTTCCGTCGCCCGCCGGAGCTACCTCGTCGGACCGGATTGAAGAGGCGGCGGCGGGATGGGGGTGGGCGTGGTGGCGGCGCAGCTGGCGCGGCTCGGCGGCGCGCTGACGACCTCGGACCACGCGTCGGTGGTCTCCATCAACCTCTTCGTGGCGCTGCTCTGCGCCTGCATCGTCCTCGGCCACCTCCTCGAGGAGAACCGATGGCTCAACGAGTCCATCACCGCCCTAATCATCGTAAGCTCTTCCGTCGATTCTTCTCTCAGGGCGCAATATCTCTGCTCCCCGCCGCTAATGCTCGTTTCTTCTTGCTTCTTCCCGTACGACGAACAGGGGCTGTGCACCGGCGTGGTGATCTTGCTCACCACCAAGGGGAAGAGCTCGCACGTGCTCGTCTTCAGCGAGGACCTCTTCTTCATATACCTCCTGCCTCCAATCATCTTCAACGCAGGGTAAGAGCGCAGGTTTCTGTGAGAATGGTTTTCTGTGGTGGGATCTCGCTCGCGTGGTTTCGATCTTGTTTTCTTTCGGGCCTAGCTGTCCGCCGTATCAAAAATGACCTGTGCATGTGGGGATGATTGTTTATTCAAGGAATTTTATTGCAAAACAGCATGGATGCTTCTCGTCCATCTGGCACACCTGGCTGGACTTCGAAGCAGCTGCTGATTCGCAATCTTGACTCTTGCTGCATCTTGGAACATTAAATAAATTAATCTGGAGTCCTAGGTGTTAGTAATTTTAACGGGATAGTATTCTTTTACTGCAAGTAGTAGTTCTTTGCTGGGATCCTGGCATTTAATACTGGTATGTAGTGAGCGCTAGTAATCCTGCTTCATTTAGGAATTGTCTGTTCCAATCTGCACCATGATAGTCTGAATTTTTGTTGAGCATTTAGATCTCTTCTGAATGTTATTTGGCTGCGCAATTCAATTTTCAAGGTTCGTTCTCACACTCTATTTCTCATCAGTTTCCAGGTGAAAAAGAAGCAGTTCTTCCGGAATTTCATGACAATTACATTATTTGGTGCTGTTGGGACAATGATCTCCTTCTTCACAATATCTCTCTGTATGCTCCTTATTTTTAGTCAAAAGCTTTGTTTTCTCTTCCCTTATTAAGAATTTGTAGATAGTTGATGTAATAGATGGCTAGCCAATGTGTTATCTTGGACTTCTCTAACTTGCCGATTTTTTTTTGCCAGCTGCCATTGCTATATTCAGCAAAATGAACATTGGGACACTGGATGTAGGAGATTTTCTTGGTGAGCCGCCATTACTTTTCCACATGATCTGCACCCTGCAACTAATGTTATCAGGATATGAGCCTCATACCTTTCTGATGTGTCGCATATACAGCAATCGGAGCTATCTTTTCCGCTACAGACTCTGTCTGCACTTTACAGGTTTGTTGATCAATTGTTCTCTTGATTCTGTCGTTTTTTGCGGAGAAATTGCATGATTCTCTGAATCCCTAATCAATAGCTATTGTAAAACCATGTCTGAATCCACTATTTACTGCTCTTTATCCAAAAAACAGGTTCTCAATCAGGATGAGACGCCCTTTTTGTACAGTCTAGTTTTCGGCGAAGGTGTTGTCAATGATGCCACATCAGTCGTGCTTTTCAACGCGCTCCAGAACTTTGATCTTAACCATGTCGACGCCTTGGTCATTCTGAAGTTCCTGGGGAACTTCCTTTACTTATTTGTGTCAAGCACCTTCCTTGGAGTCTTTGTAAGTATATTTCAGGCTCTCAAATACTTGCAGCCCTTTATTTGTCTAAATGGACCATTCACCACATGGATTTAACATTCCTTCTTCAATTGTCAGTCTGGATTGCTCAGTGCGTACATAATCAAGAAATTATACATCGGAAGGTTTGTTCAACCTCTGACTTTTATTAAACGTTGATTTTATGCTCGATGCTAACTTGGTTTTTTTCTGAACTTTTTTTAGACATTCTACTGACCGTGAGGTTGCACTTATGATGCTCATGGCCTACCTCTCATATATGCTAGCTGAGGTGTGCGTCTGATTTGATACAACACAGAAGCTTACATTGCCATTAGCAGAACTTATGAACTCACTTATTTTATTTGATCTTTGCAGCTGCTAGATTTGAGTGGCATCCTCACTGTATTCTTCTGTGGTATTGTGATGTCGCATTATACTTGGCATAATGTGACAGAGAGCTCAAGAATTACC
This sequence comes from Poa pratensis, assembly GCA_947311845.1. Taxonomy (NCBI): domain Eukaryota; kingdom Viridiplantae; phylum Streptophyta; class Magnoliopsida; order Poales; family Poaceae; genus Poa; species Poa pratensis. The sequence goes on along the minus strand of CAMZMU010000092.1, from coordinate 16,412,721 downwards.
ACCAAGTAATTATAGTTCTTTGTCCACACTATTCTAACGAGTACTATTTCTTCAGTTGAGTGAAAAACTACTGGCTTATTTTGTCAACCTTTTCATCTACTTAGGCATGCTTTTGCAACACTGTCCTTCATCGCTGAGACTTTTCTCTTCCTCTATGTTGGGATGGATGCATTGGACATTGAGAAGTGGAAATTTGCTAGCGACAGGTCAGCGATATGTACTTATGAACTCTAAACTGCATTACCTAATTTCTACGTCGGGCCTTCTTTGTTCGAAGAGTCAACCTTACCCTTTATCGTTGCAGCCCTGGTAAATCCATTGGGGTAAGCTCAATTTTGCTAGGATTGGTTCTGGTTGGAAGAGCTGCTTTTGTTTTTCCGCTCTCGTTCTTATCCAACTTAACAAAGAAGACGCCCGCCGAGAAAATAAGCTGGAGGCAGCAAGTGAGTAATTGTTGCATCAAACCATTTGCCAGCTGCCTTGAGTTACCTGCAAAAATAATATAAGATTGAGTTAACATGTGCTAACTATTTTCTTTTGTAGATCGTAATATGGTGGGCTGGGCTGATGAGAGGAGCTGTTTCGATCGCTCTTGCTTACAATAAGGTTGGTTGAAAACTATTTCTAGTTACTTTTCACCCTTGACTATTGATCAGTTCCAGCAGATCTTCGTTTTGCAAATAAGAGGCCATTAATAGTATCTAGAAATCTTTATGATGCCAGTTTCTAAAATATCTCTTGTCGATGCTACTAGTCTGTGGAATGTTTGTGTACTTTGCTTAACATCAGCTCACTCATTGTACAAGTATCTAGTTTCTTTTCTGCAAGCTTATTAACTCTTTATCTTGGAATTGCAGTTTACAAGATCTGGTCACACACAGCTGCACGGCAATGCGATAATGATCACCAGCACCATCACTGTCGTTCTGTTTAGCACTATGGTGAGTCATCTCATCTTGTTGCAAGATCTACCTAATGCAGTGTGTCAGCTTCTCATTTGAGGCAGTAGAATGTATTAACTATTTGAAAACATCTGACATGTAACATGTTCAACAGCTGTTCGGTATCTTGACAAAGCCTCTGATCCGGTTCCTGCTTCCCGCGAGCAACGCCACCTCGGAGCCCTCGTCGCCAAAGTACCTGCACTCTCCTCTCCTCACAAGTCTGCTAGGCTCGGGGGATCTAGAGACGGCTGTCCCCATAGCCAGGCCCTCCAGCCTCCGTATGCTTCTGACCAAGCCGACCCACACCGTCCATTACTACTGGCGCAAGTTCGACGACGCGCTGATGCGTCCGATGTTTGGGGGGCGCGGTTTCGTGCCCTTCTCCCCCGGATCACCCACTGACCCGAACATACATGTCGAGGAATGAACGTCACAGTGATACTAAGAAGCCATGACAGGTTCAAAAGAAACTTGAACTGTGACATGAAGAGAAGGAAGCATTACAGCTTTCAGGAGAAGGCGAGTTTTCAGTGTATAAAGTTTGGCTGCATATGAGTGGCTTGTTGTTCAGAGACCTAGAAGGATGAACAGGGGGCCTTCTGATCATGGTTCAGATGAACGGTTGGTTTACAGCACCAGCAGGAAGATGGACCGTCAGTAGCGGTGATGCGATTGCCGCCTTATCGGCTACTACAAGCCTGTAAATTTTGTAGATTAATAACAAGCCACCTGTATATCATGAGCACGCCTAGCAAACTGGTCATTCCTTGCGCCTCGTTAGGAATCTGACCTCCTTTGTAATGGTTTTGTCAGACGAGTGACGGTGTGTACTGTGCCAAGTTTTGTCAGACGAGTGATGGTTTTGTAGCCTGTTTGCTACAAAAAACTCATGTCACACAAGTTATCCATCTTGATTGGAATTGCCTATATTGAACCTATATGTCAAAAACAGGAAAACTCAAGCTGCCTATATCTTGAATGTAATATTCTATTTCCAGGTTGCGAGTGCATGCTTTTATCTGTCGAGTCTAAATCAACTTTTGTGAGACAGTTGGATCTGTTTAAATGTGCTAGTTTAATGTGGCACATGAATATACATGATGACATGATTAGGATAAGTTTCTGCTGCTGTTATAGCAACGCAGAAGCAGTCAGCTAGAGCTTAGTTATGAGTGACATCCATGGCATGTTAGGCTAAACATAGTCGCAAGATTTATTGTCTCCTTTCTCGCTTCTGCCCGGTCGTTTGGTTCTTTCCCCAGAACCGCATGTTCCAGATCCAGTCGCCATACCACCGAAAACCCCGAGAATAGTTAGGTTAGGTCAGCGCTATGAATCTTCAGAAAGCACTTCCATTTCCATGCTTGTCCGACAACAGAGAGCGACGTTTCCCTACTCCCTGCGACTGGGAGGCTGAGCATTCTTCATCAGGAATTCAGGACGGATGGCATGGCATCTCCATCAAACACAGAAAAAGAAGGACCATCTTCCGGGTTCAGACTTCAGACTTCAGGATGTTTCCTCTACAGCTGTCCAGCTTAAAACTGTTTCTTCAGAGAAAGAAATGGTCTTTTATCTTTGCTGAAGAAAAACAGAGGAGATGGCCTTTATCCTTTTTCTTTCTTGGAATTCGAAATGGTCTTCTCCTGACAGAAATGCTCCTGAGATTATTATATCAGTACAATTTTTCTGGCAACCGCGTACAGATTACTGCACAGCGCATCTTTGTACAGAACCTTCTTTCATCCCTACCCTCCCTGCACATCTCTGTCTAAACTGTCCCGCATATAAACAAGCGGCAGGATAAGCATTTCCCCGTGCCTCCTGATTGATCTCCAGCACAGGGGATCGCGACTCGCAGAGATTCCGGCATCGTTCGGCGCCAATCCGATCCTCGTTCTTGCGCTCCCAGGTCCGATTAATCCGGCATGGTCTCTTCCGCCGGGCTGGTGTGATCCGAGCAACGAGCCGAGCGGCGCGCTCGCCTGTATCCGCGGTTTCTTGGGAGAATTCTGGTGCGAATTGGATCGGAGGAGAGGAGAATCCCGGGTCTGATTTGGCCTTTTCTTGGAGACCAGACGAGAAAGCCAGGTGATGTCGTTTAGGAGCATGATCCGGGAGATGAAGGGCGAGGTGGGCGCCATCTCCAGGCGCGGCCTCCGGTCCCGGCCGCCGTCGGTGCGGCGGGTGGCGGCCGTGGCGCCGGAGGAGGCGACGCGGCAGGGCTGCTGCTGGGCGGAGCTGCCCCCGGAGCTGCTGCGGGAGGTGCTGGCTAGGGTCGAGGAGTCGGAGCCGCGGTGGCCGCGCCGCCGGGACGTGGTGGCCTGCGCGGGGGTCTGCCGGACCTGGTGGGGCGTCGTCAGGGAGATCGTGCGCGTCCCGGCCGAGTCCGGGAGGCTCACCTTCCCCATCTCTGTCAAGCAGGTGAGCAGCTCCTGTCCTGTCCATTCTGAACCTCTCTCTTTCTCTGATTGGTGATCAACCTTATGCTGTTAAAAAACTCTGCGATTCTCCATGACAGCCTAGGATGATAGTATCTTGTCTAGTAATTCAGGACTAACTTTGTGTGCTGCCGGTATATGGTTTTGTTTGTGAATTAGTTTGATGTAATGGGTAGTGAAAATGATGGTGATTGCATCCATTGTTTAGCTTAAACTTATGTGACTTTCACTTTATTCGAGTACTAGCAAAATGCCCGTGCGTTGCAACGGGTCCAAATAAAGAAATTGAGGTTGTTTATATATCATGGATATCCAAAGTACTGAAATAATCACACATAGATTATGAGTCGACAAAAAAATCAGTATGATAAATTATTTGGAAGATCACTACAAAATAGTCATGTTAAATCGTCAAAGAATTTGACTGACAAAGAAAAATCTAGTGATTCCATTTAAAGAAGCAAAGTCATTGAAGGAGGCCAACGGTTTTTACATTTGGGAGATTACCTATTGTGATGTGCATCCGTGAGACCAGGTCTGTGCCTCCAATTAAAGCTAGTATTTTTTGAAAATAAATCAAGCTAGCTTAGCTACATCTAAGGGTTGGTGTTTGAACGGTATACGAAAATCAGGAATTGCAAGAGAAAGAAAGTCACATGAGATATATTAGCACGCTGCTCCAAGCATATACAGAACTGCAGTTTAACAGAGAGAAGTTGAACCAAGAAAAAATCCTCGCCCTTACAGAATTAACGCACAACTGTATAATTATTTAAATATTGCAGGCTGACATTTCATCGTGCACTTAGTGTGCAACAAAAATGAGAGGCAGCAATAACAGACTATGCCTACAACTCCACCCATTTAAAGCTACAATCCCAAATTCCGTGGCGGTCTTGCATCTTAGGATATAGAATTGTTTCAATAAGGAACTTGGGTTTTGTGTGGCATAAACCAAATCTACATGGTATACACCTATAATATTAAAGATCCATCAATCGAAGTATATTTTTTTCTTGGTCATAACTGGCTAAATTAATCTGGGATGCAAGAGCTCATTTGTATAGGCCAATAAGAAAAATTCATGGTGTCTAGAGCGCTAGATAGAAAAACCCAACTCTCCATAACAGATCATAAGTGGCAGAAAATACACCAACTTATATTTCTGACTGAAGTTGACATACAAAGGGAGCAAAGAGCACCAACTGTGCCATGAATCAATTAGGATTTATACCTCTGACTGAACGAAAAAAACCCTACCCCTGGTCGCTGAGCATCTCTCCTGGTCGTCCCTTGCACCAAAATCGACAAACTCCTGCCGCAGGACTGACCATAAAATAAACACAGGGTTATTATCTCACTGAATTTTTTTTCACATAAATTCAGAAGAAACTCGCAAGTTACAGTAGTGCATCATCCAACATACTAAGCATGATCCACAATTTTGTCAATATAGAAAGTCAACAGCAACTGCTCTCTGAATGCCGGTTACAAATGGAGGTGCTTCATGACAGAAATCTACACTAATGCACCCGCTGCGAATTCTGTATATCTGATTCTACATCCACCGGGAATTTTAGCATAGCCTCGTCTAGATAACTTTCACCTGAGGATGCAAACACAACTTCATCCACATCTTCAAGTTGCAGTGAGCACATGTGCTCAAAGACCTAGCGAAGAAAGACCAACAAAAGAAATAACAACATTCAGAGAAGGGATTTTGTAGATAGCATATATAACTTGTCAAGGCTATAGATGAATATCTTCAGAGCTCCAGGCTGATTCCTATTTTAGTTTCAGAAAATGTTCACTCAAGAGGTAAAGTAATATTGTGTATTCAGTAAAATAGATAAATGAACACATTCAGAAAAGCTATTGTGAATGTAGATAGCAGCATAACACTAAATTGAACCTAACACAACAGTAAATACACAATAATACTCCACTATCCATAGCTAGGAGAAAGTACACCAAATAGTTCAGAAAAATAGTTCCTGGTCGTTGCTAGGAGAAAGTACACCAAATAGTTCAGAAAAATATGCAGGTGTTCAATCACGCTGAGCAGCTATCAGATCCATGGTATTTCCTTTGTGTTGGTTCCTTCCCTGGTGCTGAATCACACAGCACCACCCATTTGTCATCCCATCGCATTGCCATCTTACCCAACCAGACTAATTGCTACCCCAGTTTTAGCAATTAGAGGGGGAAGCAAAAAGTTTAAAGCAGCAGCAACAACGAGGTTGACGAATCGTACCAGATAGAGTGAGCGCGACTTAGCCCTTCTCCTTCAGACCTCCACCTCCCTTCTGACCTGCTCCACGCACTCGTCTAGCTCCTTCTCCTGATCATTGTACATATCGGTCATGGGCGGGGGCAAGGATCGCTCTTCCAGTTGAGGAAGAATGCGGAAAGGGAGTAACCTCTGTCCCTCCAACCTGTCGCTCACCTCAAGTTCGGCAGCCGTCCCTATCCCATGCCTTGCAAGACGAGGCAACAGCAAGGGAGCCAACTGGCCCGGTCAGCCGTCCTACACCGCGCAGATCCTATCCTGGCCGGCGGGAACAGAGACGCCGGTGGACCTCGACATCGATACCTACAGCGGGAGATGACGCGCGGCTCCTCGTTCTCGACCCCTACCGCAGCGGGAGATGACGCGCGGCTCAAAGTTCTCGACCCCTACCGCATGAAGTTAGGCGCTGCTCCTTGCGCGCCCGGCGCGAGGTGGAGACGCGGTTCCCACATGCCATGGAGGAGTCCAGGGGCGGCGACGCAGGTGTGGTGGAGGCAGGCGGCGGCGACGCCCGTGTGGTTGAGCCCCGGGGGCGGCCGCCAGGGAGAGGGAGAGAAGGAATCGAAGAGGGGAGAGGGCGTCGAGACTCGAGAGAATCGGGAAGTTGGATTTTGTTGGGCTTTGGGCCATTTGATCGCGCGCGGGGGCGAGGTAGAACAATGTTGGACGAAGGACGAAACAGACGAAGTACGAGAGGAACGAAATCTTTTTTTTAGATAGGAGAGATTCTATGGCAATGGTAGCAAGCCATCTTTTGTCTTGATTGGGAGTCGTTAGAGAAAGATCCACGTGAAAAGAGTTCCAGTACCCATTTACCTGGTCTTGTCTATTTACTTTTCCATTTTGGAATTCTAAGAAGTAGCGGTGGTCGAGAAATAATTTCATATAGGGAAGAAACACGAGAAATCACATTAGTAAAAAATAGGGTACTTGGGCCCTGCAGCTTGCCCATTTTCACACACACACAAGCGGCAGCACCCCAAATGTTCTTGTCTAGTTCCTCCCCTGTTGGTGGGTTAATCCGTAGTTGGTTTGGCACGAGAATTCTAGTGCCAAATATTACTTAGTTAGAAGGGTTATTGTACAGGTTTTGCATGAAAGTTCCACCACAAAATGTAAATATGTAGTTGTCTATCGTTTTTATGACAATGATATCTGCTTTAAGCTCTATAAAATTTATATCTTTTGTTGGTATATTAGTTTGCTTTGAACTTACTTTTGCCTCTCTACGTGTAGCCTGGCCCAAGGGATGCTCCTATGAAATGTTTCATTCGGAGGAACCGGAGTACCCAGACATATTACCTGTACATTGGGCTGACTGATGGTATGTTTCTTGACATAAAGCATATGTAATCTGCATGCGTTTATTTTATACGAACAATGCTCTTCTCGCAGCACTAACTGATGACGGGAAGTTCCTACTCGCTGCTCGCAAATTCCATAGGCCTACATGTACCGAATATCTGATTTCGCTTGACCGGAATGATACGTCCAAGGGGAGTCACGGCTGTATTGGCAAGTTAAGGTAATCCTTAGACATTGATATCTGGAAATTATGACTTATTCTAGTTTGAGCGAAACACATATGATCAAAACCAATATTAAAACAGAGAAACCGATTTAACATTTTATTCTTCACCCAACAGATCAAACTTCTTGAGAACGAAGTTTACTGTCTATGATGCGCACCCACCTCATGCTGGAGCTGTGGTTTCAAAGAGATGGTCTGCCGGGAATTATCCAGTTTCCCACGTTTATTACGAACTGAACGTTTTGGGATCTAGGTATGTCATCTAATGTGGCAACACATCCACTTCATAAATTCATCCTTTCACGCACATTCCTATATTTTTTGTTAAGACAAATACCACTGTTTACAGGACCAGGCTATTAGCAACCAAAATGTTGAAAAAAACGTGTTAATTCAAATATTGATAACAATCTTACTGTCCATAAATTTGAAAGGCATGATAGTTTCTAAAAACCAGCAGATCCAAACTATAGTGGAATAGTGGTACTTTCATTATTTTCATAGGAGAGACTGCTCTAGTGTGAGTTTTATATGAAGAAAATAATGACACACATAACGTTGGAAATTCAGGTTAAATCTGTAATCATGTACTGGTAGTTGGCAAGCAAAGCTATGTGTTCATGAATAATGCAGCAGAAAACATTTTATCATTAAATAAGCATTATTAACTATGTTGTGGAATTTTTATTTGTTGTAGGGGCCCAAGAAGGATGCGATGTGTTATGGATTCTATCCCTGTATCAGCAATTGAACAAAATGGAACAGCTCCAACGCAGACTGGATTTCCTTTGAGGAACGAGGACTCTTCTGCGTCAATCCCATTCCTCAAGTCTAAATCATCTCGAATGGACAGCTTCACCGTTCCACTATCCACTCAAGATCAAGAGGAAAGTAAGCTAGTACTGAAGAACAAGTCTCCCAGGTGGCATGAACATCTGCAGTGCTGGTGTCTCAACTTCCATGGACGTGTGACAGTTGCATCAGTGAAAAACTTTCAGCTGGTGGCTACAGATGAGAGTGCTCCAACTAACCAGGAGCATGACGACACCACCCTCCAATTTGGTAAGATAGGGAAGGACTTGTTCACCATGGACTACCGTTACCCGGTCTCGGCGTTTCAGGCTTTTGCAATCTGCCTAAGCAGCTTCGACACCAAATTAGCATGCGAATGAGACAGAGGTGACATTCTCAGTTTCTTTTTGATTTATCTTCATTGACATGTCAATTTCATGATGAATTATATATTAATGGTACATAAGGATGTTGCTTGCACTCCACCGAGTTGTTTAGAACTTCTGAGATCTTCAGACATAAGAAATGTTAGCTTCAATCTAGCATTTCTGCTGGCTGTTAGGATTTCTAATTAGTAGATTGGTGTCACCTACCTAAAGAGTACAAGATATTGAACCTGACTTCGAAGTACCATTTTACCTGCAGGTGTCACAATCCAGAATTCCTTGCTAGATATCGAAGCACCGAGAGTAGGTAGTTGAAAAGCTTGATACTTCTGTGTAATAATATCATAGTGTAAATAGCAATCTAGCTGAGTTGTGGCTTGTAATTCATTTTTTTAATATTTTGTCCCCAATAAGTCACATTCTTTACCCCGGTTGTATGTATCTGGAGATAAATGTCCGTTGTTCACATCTGAAAGAAAGGCAATGCTTTATACCAATTTCTATTTGGCTTGCTGTAAATTTAGGATTATGTTATTTAGCGTTTTCTGTTTGTGGAGTCTCGTTGATTTATTTCTTTAAGAAAGATTTTCTAATGTTTATGGCTTTCTGAAATCAAATTTTGATAGCGAGAAAATTTTCAGATCAGCATTGCAAATCAGTTCACTGTAAATCCAGTGGTGGCGATGGCAAATTCAGTTGGATACCAGTAAAAATTAATGGGCATTGAACAGCACGACATTCCAAACTCTGTTGACAAAATTGCAGTTGCAGTATATATAGTCTCGTTTCTTCTTAAACATGGCCTCTGTCTTGAGACAACATAATCTTAAGTTCATGATACAGTACTCTCCAAATACACCATGTGTCGCGAGTTGAAAAATTATAATATCCATATACAGTTCAACTCTGATCCACTAACAATTGGATCATCTCACATCTCATCTCCTCTCATCTAATCAAACACTACTAGTTTAAGCTATGTCTCAGCTAGCTGAGACTTAGCAAAACCGTTTAATCTAGTAGCGGTCCAAGGAGATACCTGAGACGCACTCGTGCATTGGCACAAGATGGTGATTTAAGGTAATTTGATCTTCAAGAAAATCAATTGTCAAACTGCCTGCGCCTCCCAGGCCTTGGCGTTGCCCGAGTCGGCGGCGGCCATCTGGCGCTCGTCCTCGTCCTCGTCCCACTCGCCGCAGACGACGCTGCGCACGAACTCGGTGAACTGCGGCCAGTGCTCCGGCGAGAAGAACTGCGCCCCCATTCGGTGGTAGGTGAAGTGCGAGGGCCTCATCCGCTCCGTGGTGAGGATGTTGCTCCTGATCCTGGCGAAGCTGCTGGTGTGCGTCATCACCAGCGACGCGTTCTCGCCGGCGATCCTGGCGCCATGCCGCCGGCACGCATTCTTGATCTGCACCATGAGCTGGTCGGGGCTGGACCCCGTGCTCCGGTGCTGCTTGTTCATGCACACGTCCATGCCCGGCACCACCATGGTGCACCCGTGGCTGGCGAACACCTTGGCCACGGGGCTGTACCCGTTCTTCTTGTTGCTCTTGTAGAACCCCGCCACCGCCTCCGCCGGCCGCGACTTGGCGCCGTGGAACCAGTGCATGAACGGCACCTTCGCGGACAGCTCCACGGGCTTGCTGCCGAAGACGCGGCTCGCTATGCCCAGCACGCGGTCGCCGTGGCTCAGCAGCTTCCCGGCGTACCAGGAGAGGAAGAAGTCGCCGTAGGGGCTCTGCCACGACCCGCCCTGGTCTCGGAAGAAGTCGCGGGCGTCCGGCGACTCGTGGTATCGGGGCGTGTCGTGCGGGCCGAAGAGCCCCCACAGCGGCTGGCCGAACGCCTCCGCGTGCTGCTTTAGCTGGGCCCGCATGTACTTGTCGTAGCACTGGAACTCGCCCACGCCGATGAACTTGGCCGCGTCGCTCCCCGGCGGGTACGATGGGTACCGGAGCTCGCCGTTCGGCCCAGCCCCACAGTCACGTCCTGATCACGATTGTTGCCATGTTGGTACTAGTTTGATTAAAGATGCGTGACAATGGCAATGGCGAATTGGCGATGGCACATTTTTTTGGCTTAAGGAATGAATTACGTACGGTGATGGTGGAGTCGAAGTGGTCCTCGAAGGCGTTGGCGAAGCTGCGGAAGAAATCCTCGTAGCGCTGGAGCGGAGACAGGCCGGCGAGCACGGGGAGCTCGTCGACGGCGAAGGAGAGGCAGTCCTCGTGCCGGTTACCAGAACTGTCGGTGAATAGGATGTCCGGGTTGACGGCGGCGGCGGCGCCGACCAGGCCGGGAGCTTCGGGACGTTGCCGCCCGGGGAGCCGTGGATGCGCAGGGAGACGCGGAGGCTGAGGCCCTCGGCGCGGGCCATGTCGGCCACGGCCCGGTACCCGGCCCACGAGAACCGGTCCGGCGACTCCGGCTGCACCACGGACCAGAACACCTGCAGCTCCACGCCGTCGACGCCCAGGAGCTTCACGGCGCGTATCCCAGCCTCGATGCCCCTGGCGCTGTTCACCGCTGCGCCGTCCGTCACCGAGTTGATCGGCAGGCCCACGAAGAGCCGCACCGTGCCAACGTCCTCCACCTGGCATGTCACGCGTTTGAACTGTAAAGATTCGCGCCTTAATTGAAGCTAATTAATGCTACGATTTTCGCTGCGTAATTAAGTACGTACATGCCGCGAGTTCTTGCTGCCGCCGTGGTCGACGGCACCGGCGGTCTGGCCGAAGAAGCGGCCGAGACCGGAGACGCTCAGGACGTCCCTCGCGCTGCTGGTGCGTGGCGGGCGGCCGAATTCCAATCTCCCCGGCGCGGCGTGTCCGGTCCCTCGCATGCGCCTCTTTGAAGGCGACGCCGTGGCGGCGTGCTGTGTTAGCAGGGCCTCCATGGCCTTGTCTCAAGCTTGGTAGGGAAGGGAAGAAGAGCCTCAAGATCGGGGACGTGATTGCGCGGCGCGCTTTGCTTCGGCGTGCGGAGCTTAGCATCCGTGGGTTGCCTCCGGCCGGCGGGGTAATATTTATGGAGGATTGCTGGCGGGAATGGGCAAAGGAGAAATGGGACAGCGAAACGCGCGGAGGCGCGGACAAGAACGTGGGGGGTATGGCAGACTATGTTTAACTTCAGAAAATTTAGTCCCTAAAAAAAAGAGTTCAGAAATTTAGGGAAATGAAGTGCTATTATTAGTGAGTGCCCCTAATGCGTAACTCCCACCTTCCTGCAACATTTGAAAGTAGCATGCACAAATGAGAAAGCGAGATATTTTACGCAATCTCAATGAAAAGGCGGCCCTGATGCCATGTCTATTTGGGAGATTGGTTGAATTGTATCCACCTTTACAGGTCCCATGTCTTTTCTTATATATTACGAAGTAAATTACAAGTTATGTTTTAGACAACACGATTGGAACTCCAAGTCTAAATTCTATCTCAAACTTAAATTATAGACCAAATTGCATATATTTCATATTCTAACACTCGTCTTGCTTGAAATCCCCCCACATTTTTAGCCTAATAATGTCACACACATCTGTTCAATTTGATTGATCATCGAGACCAGACTCATGACCTTCTTATGTGAGGTAAGTACCAAACGGTGTCACAAATACGCTCGACACCCACCGGTTTCATGTCAACCGGCAAGTATCTGCCACCGCAACACATATTGTAAAAAATCAACACGCCGGATCGCAAGGTTTGTTGGGATCGCGATTTGTCCCACAAGAGAATCTCCGATAGAGCTGGAGTAGTAATAAAAACCTCCATCAGTGTAACCTCAAATAACATGGTCATCGCCAAACACACTCCTATATATATCCAATAGCCACACTGAAAAACTCATGGCTATGTTGTTCTCCGGCAGCCACGAGAATAAAGTCATCTTGATATTGAACAAAGATGTGAACATTTACAAACATTGAAGAATACGTTGACTTTTATACAAGACAAAAGAGAAGCAAGCAATATATTGAGTAACTAGCGCAAACATGCGTGTAAAGCTCTGTGGAACATGTTTCTTAAGGGGTGTAGTAGGGCATGTCGGCCATTGATGGTACTAATTTTCGGATGTAACGCGATATTGTGTTCTTCACAACTGATCGCATAAACATACGGCAGTTCTTAGAGGTAAAAATATGATTCGAGATCGGAAATGCATCAACACCGCCTCGACGAGCAGGAACACTATGTGAAATTTCATGGCTTGGAAAACTATTTATACTAAAATTTATACCTTGTTATGATTTATTTATTTATTGGAAAATTCTTAACTAGCACAATTTATTTTCTTGTTAATTTAATTATCCATAATATGTGGTGTTCTTTATTGTACACTTATAACGCATATCATTAGAAAATACATTGGATTTGATAAATTTAAGCCATGTTTTTTTCCCTTCTGAGATGTCGACCCTTCTAGAGGCGATATTTTCTTATAATTTCATTAAATGCAGAAATATTGATAATAAGAAGACAATCACATAATTAACTTCACGGATTAATTTGTGACAGTTACATGAATTACAACATATATATATATATGCTTTTTAGTTATATGTGTGTGTGTGTGTGTGTGTGTGTGTGTGTGTGTGTATCCTTACATACCTATGTAGAGATCTATAAAAATCATTGTAACATTTTTATTAGGTGTTTATGAGATCTTGCCATTGAATAATTTGCACCATTACTTTACTGGTTCCTTCACGGTCTTCTTACATGTTCTAGTGGGTTCAATATTACGTTGCCAACGTGTATATATGTGCAGTGCTGTATGTGGTAAGGACAAACACGAAGTAAAATTTGAGCATTAGTATTTTCTTAATTTGCAATGTGCACAAAATTGTGCAATTTCGGGTAAAGAGGCAGGGGCGAGCAGAGGCCTGACCCTCCTATCGATCCTCCCCCTCGTCAATTTGTAGCAGCCTTACTAGTTACCCTAATTAAACTCATAATGGTGAATAGACCTTTTGTTAGAGCCGAACTCAGCCTGAGCCCAACAAGCTAGGACAATCCAACCATTGCTATTGGTTAGATTCTTGTATGTATATGCTAGGGCTAGGACTAAATATGGTACACCATACATGCTCCCATTTGGTGAAGATCGAAAGCCCCTGACACTAGGGATTGTAGCTTCTATGTCATACCTAGTGGGCGAGAAGGTACATAAGTGGGATACTCCTTAGTCTCGGGCGGCAAGTTGGGTTTGCTCATATATTAATATGCGAAACAATTTAATTATTGTATCCTCTATTCATCTGGATATATAGCTCAAACCAACGAAAAGAAACATGAATAAGAAAGCACTAATGGGGATAACGGTTAGCCTCATAGATGCTTTGGTGCCACCAACCACATTTGATTAGAGTTGTGAGATCCTCATAATGCTGACATGGTATCACAACATCCAAGGCATCTATTAACTGAAATCAACTGGGTGTTGAATATGTTTTGTTACCGCTGACATACGGGGCGCCCGTCAGCGGTACAACGCACCACTAACGTAACAGCACTGACGGGCGGCCGCCCGTCAGCAGTAGCTATATTTTGTACGTCAGTAGTAAGCCTTTTCCTACTAGTGACCCCTTTTGAAATTTAACTTGTCCTCAAGTAAGAAATCCGCGGAAGATTGTCTTACTGAAATCATTTAGTAGGTTGGTCCATCTGATCAGCCACTGGATCACATGCTCATTCCGTTTGTCACCACTTTTCTTCTCGGTATAGCTCACAACACAATAAGTGTTACCTAAAACATCTACCAATGGCGGATCACGTACAAAAACCACCTTAGCGTCAATGTGCGTCTTGAGTTGACTCACATGGAAGGTAGGGTACAACTGGCAACCATCTGAAAGCAACAACTCATATCCTTTCCTGAACCCTATATATAGGGACAATAATACTTGTGATGCAGCATGGATTTGTGTAAGCTTTAGGAGGTACTAGTGGTATTTTGCGCGTCGTCACGCCGCGCTTGTGTGAATTTTTTTAAATTTTGAAATGTCTAAATAAGTTTGTATCTTGGCATTATTAAGTATTATTTATTAGGTAGATTTAAGTTTTAGTACTTCTAAATGTGGTAGTTAAATTGTAGTGCTGGAATATAGTTCCATTTTTTCATAATTTTGTTATGTAGCATTACATTTAGAGGGAATATATCATGTTTATGACTAAATGTTATGTATATATTTCGCTGTGAATATGTAATTTAGATCTTTGATTAGATGTAATATGTTGCATTATCAGCTATTAATTTTAATACATATTTAGAGGAAAAGGATTTGAGATTTCCTAAGATAGACATGTACTAAAGCGTTATTTAAATTAATTTTATAGTTAGGGAGAGGTAAGTTTAATTTGAGCATTTAGTAAATTTGATTGCATAATTGGAGGGAGTTTGTTTGCATTATTTGTAAATGTTGACCTAGTTGTTTTGATGGGTTATGTCCGTGTCTTATCTTGAAAGTTTTTTTTTTGTAGATTTGTTTTTTGTTTTTTTTGGTTAAGTTCTCTTTTTTGTAAGAAATTGTTGAAATATGAATATTAAGTGGATCTGAGAAAATTTGTAGGTCGAAGGATGTTGAGATCTTGGAAATTGTCTGGGTTGGAATATATCCAAATTTGTTTTGATTTTTTTTAGTATGTACTAAATGGTCAGGTTTGGAGGACATTAATTTTGTTGGAGTATTTCGATTTGTAATTTGAGTTGGAATGTTGAATTATGGGTACATAGGTGGGGCCAACCACGACACTGTTTAATACGCCGTTGGTGAATATTTTTGTGAATATGAACTGCTCAAATTTAATTTGTTTTTACTCTGTAGTTAGAGGTAATGTTTGTGTATTTTGTAGGAATATTCATCTAGCCTAGCATTTTTATTTTCTTCTCAAAATGTGAGCATATAATTAGATAGATCTAAGTTGTTGTTTCGAAATATGTTCCGCGCGTGTTTTTGAATTTGAAGTTGATATAATTTTAGTGCAGAAGAAGCAATTTGTCATGTTGAGTTTTTTGCAGATATTTAGAAAATTGGAGTATTTGGATATGGTTGAAATAAACCATAAATTTTTGTTTGAACTCCATTCAAAATTGGAGTGTTTGGATATGGTGGACTCGAAAGGATCTTAGTTTTTTTAGAGAAATTAATTCTGTAATTTTGGTTGGAAAGCTTCAGTATGTGTTTTTCCTTATTTTTTTCCCCAAATAGTAGCAAATTTGAATTTTGCAAATGTGTTTGCTTTCTTTTACACATGCAGTTGGTGTTACATTTTTGAGAATGTTTTTTGTGTGTGGCTATGTTCACATGTTTGTTATATTCAAATTTTTGTTTGTTAATTAAATGCGTAGATTTGAAAATTGCCTAAAATTTTGAATTACGTAAACATGGAATTTCATCGTATGTTGCAAGTAGGCGTTTTTTTTTCGTGTCCATGTTAGAGTGGTTTCCGAATTAGCTTCAATTTGACACGCCGCACTCGTCGGGTTTTGGAAATGTTAAATTTCAGGGAAGTTGATATATTTTCTTGTAATATTTTGAAACCGTGTAAGTAAATATGTAGTTTCCGGTACTTTTGTGATATTTTTTTCATCATTTCCTTGAACCGTCAATTATTTTTTTATTTGCATTATTTTAAACTGTAAACTGGAAAGTTCGATAATTTATGCAAATCTATTTTTTCTATTTTTTTTTTGCCATTTCCTATTTATCGGAAACGTTCAATATATTGGTTTGCGTTATTTTGTGAACACTGTTTTGTTGCTGGAACTGTTGTGTGGAAATTTTTAAAGTTTGTTAAATTTTGATTTTTTTTGACATATCATTTGCATTTTTCTGAATTACAGTTTTGAAGTTATTAATTTTGTATTTCTGGCAATTTTGTTTTATCTGTCAAGCCAATGACATGTGGGACCCACGCGTCCTTTTTTTTTCCTTCTCGGAAAGTTGGTGGAAAGGGTGGGGCGCTGACAGGTGGGCCCCGCTGACGTCAGCCCGTGATGTCAGCGGATGGCGGCCATGGCGGCGATGCCGTGGTCGGCTCCGGCGGAGGAGCGAGCGCGCGAGGCTAGGGGCGCGTGGATCGGCGCGGAGACGTCGCAAGTGGGTGGATGGGCGGCGCCGCGGACCGTATGGTCGCCAGAGGCGGCGACGGCGAGCACGTGCGCGGCGGAGGGAGCCGCGGCACGGCGGCGCAAAATCCGGTGCGTCGCCGGCGTCCCGACACGTGGTACATGGCGTGGAGGTGGAGGGCGAAGCGGCGCAGCTCCCCGTGGCCGTGGATGCGTGCGGGGAGGGCTGGCGTGGCGGCGCGAGGCGGCGGCGTCGGCGACGGGCACGGCGGCGTCGCGGGAGGAGGAGGAGAGTGGGGGGATCTGTGTGTTTTTTGCAAAAAGGATCTTGTTGTTTCGCGTATTTACATTTCGGTCCTTGCGCACGTAGAAGTGAGGGCCGCGGCGCAAATTCTCGCCCGCGAGGGGTTTTTTTTACATCCGCTACGTGCGGATGGTGTGGGCCGCAGGATCATCGTTGGACGGCCACGATCGAGGAGCTGTAACATACTGTTCATTTTGAACAGTAGCTGCAGTAATTGGAGCGCGGAGAGGCCGCCGTTTTGGGCTGCCTTAATATAGTTAGTAATAATGTCTGTAGGGTTGTTTCTTCAGGTATATACCATGTTCCCTAAAGAGAATGATATTTTGTTCTCTTCTTGTTACCATGTTTCTTGATCCTATCTTGAGCCTATTTTAAATTGTCATTAATCACTTAGACTAGTCATAGTGGGAGTAACATGAAGAGTAACATCAATGCCACGTAGGCAAAAATCTGATGTGGTGGATAATTAATGAGGACATAGATGGTTGTGGTAACATAATATGTTACTGTAACATCACACATTTCAAGGAAAGGTGTGTACAACCTCAAATATAAACTTGTGCATGACACTACACACATGTTACACCCCACTACGGAGATAGTAACTTAGAATAGTAATAGAATAGTAACATATGCATGTTACTAGTCTACGTTACTCCCCACACTAGTACAGAACGACACATCGGAAACGGGTCAAAAACCCCATCGGCAACGGAGAAAGGGTCCGTGTCCCCGACCCTGTCACTGATGTCAAGAGCTCAATGGCAACGGAGGTGATAAACCGTTGCCCCTAACATGGGCAACGGTTGTTATATTTGATCGTCACTGATACGTTTCACATTAGACACAGAGTTTTTCAAATCACCATTTCTAATAAGGGTTACACGAAAACAAAACAAAACACGGTGACGGGCTGTGCCGTCAATGGAGCCCCGCTCCATGCAACTAGACGGCCGCCCGGTCATCACCGTATTCCTGTACGCACTGCTTTACAAAAGTTCATCAATGCGCGTGGCTGGAGCTCTGCTCCTATGTCTTCACAGCCGCCAGATGAACATCTACTGTCTTCATCCTGCTGCGCAAAATGTACTGCTCCTGATGACGGCACCGTGTATGGAGCCCCTCTCCTAGGTCTTCACGGCAGCAACATCGTCACCAAGCATCCATCAAGCCCCTGACACAACGAATATTCTTTGTTAAAAACAACAAACAAAACTAATAAACAGAGCCAATAAGCAGTAAACAAAGCAAAATGTAGTGGGATAAGCAGCTAACAGAGCAAACGGAGCTAAATAAGTAGCTAACATAGCAAATATATAACTGGACATAGCTAACTAACAGAGCAAACTGAGCTAAATAAGTAGCTAACAGAGCAAATACATAGCTAAACAGAGCTACAAAACAGAGCAAACAAAGCTAAATAAATACTCTAACAGATCAAATACATAGCTGAACAGAGCTAACTAACAGAGCAAACTGACCTAAATAATTAAGTAGCTAACAGAGCAAATACGTAGCTACAAAACAGGACAAACAGAGCTAAATAAGTAGCTAACATAGTAAATACATAGTTGAACAGAGCTAACTAACAGAGCAAACCGAGCTAAATAAGTAGCTAACATAGCAAATACATAGCTAAACAGATCTAACTAACAGAGCAAACCGACCTAAATAATTAAGTAGCTAACAGAGCAAATACATATATAGCTAAACAGAGCTACAAAACAGAGCAAACCAAGCTAAATAAATACTCTAACAGAGCAAATACATAGCTGAACAGAGCTAACTAATAGAGCAAACCAATCTAAATAATTAAGTAGCTAACAGAGCAAATACATAGCTAAAAAGAGCTACAAAATAGAGCAAACGGAGCTAAATAAATACTCTAACAGAGTAAATACATAGTAAAAAGAGCGGTCATTTACCTTAGGCGAGGCGGGGTCGCTTTCCGTCGCGGATTGCGTCCCAGGCGTCGGCGCCGGAGCCACTGCCAGAGGAGACGTCAGAGGAGACCTCATCCTGCTCGAACACCGGAACGTCCTCCTCCTCCTCCTCCGCCGCTGCCGCCGCCGCATCTGGCCCAGGGCCCTGGCCAGGGAGAAGAGAGCGGTCTATGGCTGCCCGGAGCTGCGTCTGGAACAACGCCTCCTCGGCGGCTTCTATTGCGTGCTCGGCGGCCGAGATGCGGATAGCTCTCTGCATCGCAGACGCCCGAATGACACCGTCGGTGTCGGGGGAATACTTTGTGGATTAACCCGCGGCCCATGTTGATAAGTGCGACCCACTTTACTCGCACCAGAAAAGGTCTGCATGAAAGCAAGCCCAATATCGCACCGCCACAAGGTGAAGAATCTAGAAGACATATCCTAGAAGACGTAAGGACGAGTTTGTCTCCAAATAGGTTCCAGTTGACATATTCCTTGTCGAGGAAGTTTCCTTTGTAACCTAGCGAGACTCTGTGTATATAAAGAGGGCTCGCAGGACTTAGACGGGGTCAAGCTATCAAGACCTAAAACCCTAGTTCTTACGGCGAGTACCCAGATCGGATCGCCTCCATTGTAACACCACATATATCATATCAATACCAATCTAGGGTAGGCAGGAAGTAGGTCTTTACCTCACATTGAGGGGCCAAACCTGGGTAAATCTGTGTTCATCTTGTTCCTGCGATCCCAAGCTCGGAGACGATTGACTCGCGTAATCCCACACCTACGAAGTCATCCATGACATCTGACGTGAGAAACCCACGACAGTTGGCGCCCACCGTGGGGCCTACGGTCAAGAGCGTCACGTTCCGCGCAGGATCGATGAAAGGAGCTGAAGATCTCGCCATTGGCCACATCATCATGGTCGATGGCATGCCTCTCATTGACGACTCAAGCTGGGGACCAGAAGCAGATTACCTGGAGACCAGTCGCATCATCCCGTTTGGATCTATTCATGTCTTCGTCGGCTTCATCGGCGGCGAGTCAGAAGACCCATCACAGCCGTGCGACCCAGAAGAAGGAGTCGCCGTAACGGTGGATGAAGAAGAAGAATCTACCAACAACGAGCCACTAACACTCGAAGACGAAGAAGCCCAATCCATCGAGTATGTACTCGAGGAAAGGTTATGTGGAAATTCTAGGGGTGGCAGCTCGCCCTCCGTAGGAGATCAGTGCATGGAAGGGATCTACAGGACCGTGGAAGCAGGGGAAGGGTTGGGCATGCCACAGGGCAGCTTAGCCCCCACGGCGCCGAAAGCAGCGGAACAAGTCACACCAGAAGGATCAGGAGTCGCAGAGCTTGGTTCAAGTCATGCGGCACCCGCTGCAACCACCCCATGAGTCGTGGCCTCAGGAGTCGCAAACAGAGAAACCCCGTCCGGAGTTGTACCTACGGAAGGAGGGCCAAGAATAACCCCCAACACGGCGGCTGTGATGCCCCAGAGCAGCCTGCTGTTTACGCCTATATCTGCGGTTAACGCTGCCGCTAGAGCTGCGGAGCAGGAAGCTACCAGGATTGGGCTGTATGATGAAGTCCAAAGGTTTGTGGATGAAAGGAGCAGGCTCGCACGCGAGGACCAGCGCCTCCAACAAGAACAACGACGACTCGCCGAAGACACCATCATCTTACAAGGAGGGCCAAGCACCTTGCCGCACCGACGCCATATCAGTCGCCTGCAGCCAGGAATAGTAAATCCCATGGAGTTATTCCAATCACCCACCTCTGGACCTACAGCCGTGGTCCCTGCAGTCGAGACACAGCAGCCACGTCGCCACCTCACATGATCCCATCAATCGTAACTAACACAGTGCATCCAGTCGCATGGTCAGAAGCCGCAGCACCCTCATACATAGCACCACCTGTCGCGGCTACGTGACCCGCGGCGCCTTTAGTCGCGCCTGTAGTGCAGATGGTCGCATTACCATCATTCGCGCCTGTAGTTCCATCTTTTGCGGCACCAAGAGCGGCGGAAGCACCAGGGTCAAGAGCTCTGGTGCAAGCTAACAACAGGGCTGTCATGCCACCTTCGTCGCCACAACCAACTTTTGTGCAGCAGCCGACATCGCAGCCTCAAAGGTTCCATACACCGCAAGGACACTATATTAGCCCAGTGGAGAATCTCTATGCGGCTACCAACATCTTAGCCAGGTTGACACCGGCAGGAAACACACAGATGGACAGAGAGGCGCGGCGCGCCATTGAGATGTTGAGCACAGCAGTAGTACAGCAGGCAAACATGTTGAACACGGGGGACGGCTGCATGCCAACCCCCTACAACAGTAGAGTAACAGCGGAAAGAAGCAACCGAGCTGAGTCGCCGTAGGTTGCGACTTCAAGTTCAACCAGGCGACAAAGGGAAAACCAACAAGTGGTACAAGTTCAACCCGCAGAAGTTGTGCAGCCGCATGCAATGGTTAATCTGGCAGGGAGGCTAGCTTCATCCAACTTATCATCGCGACTTAAAGGTCCAGTCTGCTTCAGCGAGAGGATTAGGTCTGAGCCGTTTCCTGCAGATTTCAAAGGACCTCGCAAGGTCGCAAATTACAACCCGAGCATGGATCCAGTCACTTGGCTCAACAATTATGAGATGGGCATGAGTATCCTCAACGCATCTGAAGAGATCTGTGTCCGATATCTAAACATGATGTTGGAAGATGCAACCCACATTTGATTACAAAACCTACCACCAAACTCAATAAATTCTTGGAATGACATGAAGGAAGCTTTCGTCAAGAACTTCCAAGGAACATGCAAGCGACTCTGTAGCATAGAAGATCTTGAGCGCTGCGTGCAAAAGGAGGGCAAGTCAAGTCGCCATTGGATGAGGAGACTGGCAGAAATTATACACTCCTCAGACAACATACCTCCAAGCTCAGCTGTCCTAATAATGGAGAAAAACTGCAAGTTTGAGCCGCTGGCTCACAAACTGGGTCGCATGAAGGACAAAGTTAAGAGCCTCAGCGAGATGATGTCAGCGGCTAACAAGTATGCAAGCTCAGATAAGACCAAGGACGCATCTGATGGAGAGGAAGAGGAAACTGCTGGCAAAGGAAAGAAGACCAGCAGCAAGCCTCAGCAGCAGCAAGCTAGCAATAGTAATGCGAATTACAACAAGCGCAAGAACGAGGAAGGAAACTCGGAATTAGTCGCAAACACGAACACTCGTTACAAGCCAAGTAGCGGCAGAGGAAGAAATTTCCACTCAGTTAACTTGGAAGAAGTTTTCAACCGTCCTGTGACAAAGGCGCAGTGCTACCATTACAAAAAGTGGAAGGATGGGCAGCCACTTAATGGGAATAACAACAATGAACAACGAGGGAGGCAACCACGGCGGAGGCCACCACAATGCTGCTCCAAACCCACAGCCAGACCAACCGCAGTTCCCAAAACAGCTGGGTCAATATCACACAATTGTGGTTAATACCTCAAGGAGGGAGCAGAAGCTGCGACGACGCAACCAAGCTGTTAACGCCGTAGTACCAGCCATACCACAGTGGCTGAAGTGGTCCGAGCAACCAATAGTTTGGAGCCGCGAAGATCATCCAGGAGAAATAAACGAAGGAGGCAAGCTCGCGCTTGTAGTTGCCCCTCAAGTCGCAGGATACAAATTAAGCAAAGTATTGATGGATGGAGGCAGCAGCATCAACATACTGTACTATGAGACTCTCAAGAGGATGAATCTCCAGAACAACGTTTCACGGAGTCGTGCCAGGCGTATCAGCTCAACCATTGGGGCGAATCAACCTGGAAGTCGCCTTCGGGACGCAAAGCAACTTCAGAAGCGAGTACGTCTGGTTTGAGGTTGTAGATTTCCAGAGCCCATACGTTGCCCTCTTTGGCAGAGAAGCGTTCGCAAAATTCATGGCTCGACCGTGCTACGTATACCTGAAGCTAAAAATGCCCAGTCCTAAGGGAGTAATCACAATAAATGGCAATAAAGAGATAGCACAAGAATGCGAGGAAGGCGACAGGGCTATGGCCAGAGACGCTTGCGTCGCGGAAAATACTCCTGTTCCTGAGCCGCAACAAAACTTTGATGACATCGTGGAAGCCAAAAGACACCTGCCTGACCTGCGACTTCAGATTACAGCCGCAAGAAGAGCAAGAAGGGTATACCCCAACCATCGCGAGTCGCCATCAACGATCGCAACAGAACCAACAAGGGTTCACAGTATCAAGCTGGCCACTCAGGGCTCAAACCTCAACACCGGTTGCCACCTAGGCGCGACCGTACCATATGTATCAAATTGGATCGCCACCTAGGCGCGATCAACCCATGTATCAGGAATTAGCCGCCACTCAGGCGCGGCCGTACCTGTGCATCAAAAATCTGGTCGCCACTCAGGCGCGACCGACCCCATGTATCACCTCTGGTCGCCACTCAGGCGCGACGACCCCTGTATCACCTCTGGTCGCCACCTAGGCGCGACCGACCCCATGAATCACTTCTGGTCGCCACTCAGGTGCGACCGACCCTATGTATCATATAATGATTTGAAATAAAGCCGGCACCCCTACCATGTAGGTGGCTGTCGTTTCGCCTCAAACTACCAATTGAGTTGTGAGTCTTTCATTTTCTAATCATTGGTTCCTTGGGGTGCGGCAGCTTTCTGAGCGCGACCTATTACCTTGGAATCGCCAAACGAGTGGCATTTATCGTGATTATACTCAACCTTCACTTGGATGCGACTTGCATTATGCGGCCAAAGTACTGGGGTGTGCGTCAATCGAGCTTGATTGCCTATCATGGCCGCTCTCGACCCTGAACACACATGTTCCTAGGAAATACTGAGCCGCGCAAGGGCCTAAGTAAGGAAAACCGAGACAAATCATAAGGACCAGACTATTGGTCGGAACTTGTACTGCTGAGAGTACTTAATAATCATAAAATATTGTTGCTGACACATCATTTAACAATTATTACAAGCCACTAAGGGCTAACTTCACCATATCATTGTTTTTCTTCACTTTTCCCAGCTTTTGGCTTATGAGAAGGAGGCACCGGCGGCTTACCAAGCTTGCCAGAAGCAGCAGTCGCAGGCTCGCTTGAAGGCTTATCAGTTGCGGGCTTGGGGGCTGCGGAGCTGGATACACCTGGAGAGGAGTTCTTCTCTTGCGGAGCACCACGCTAGTTGACGCGGTGGGTAATCTCTCAAATCTCGACCCATCTGGATGATACTTTCCCAGAAAGGTCGCCAGGTCCACCCCATCCACAAGCTCATCGCATGACCACGCATGCTCTTACATGTCGCCGCATACTCTGAGGGCGTCACACGGTGCCGTCAGCCTTCTTGGAGGCCTGCCTTGTGTGACCTTGGCAGCATCAAAGGATGGGTCATATGTCTTGGCCAGTGCAAGCACATGAGCGCGCCAGAACGAGCTGAGGATTCTTTCCAATCCAAGAAGTACTGAGGCGCTTAAGCAGCCTCTTCAATAGTCCTTCAGCATCTGCAGGGACAGACTTGGTTGGCAGAAGGCAAGCTGATAATTTCTTCATAGCATTGATAGCTTTGTGCGCAAACTCGCGGATGTGGTCAAGTTGCTCCTGGGTGCTATGGTTAAGTAATGAAGAATCCTCGCCTGGAAAAAAGCACCCACTAGTGAATACAGAGGCATACACAAGAGTTCAATATCACAAACAAAGCAGAGGTCTAACAGAACATACCAGCCAGCTCCTGCGTCATGATGCACACCTTGCCATGGACAAGGTTGGAGGCGTTCGATACTTTCTCAGCTCCTTTTGAAGGCGCCCAATCTCCACAGCTTTAAGCCGCGCATCCTCATTGGCTTGAGTAATGGCATCCTTTGGGCATTGATTTGACAATCCTGCTGCTGATCCTCTCATGAGATTTCTCCTCCAACTTTTTAAGCCGCAGCTCAGTGGCCTTGGCTTGTTCAGACAGCTTATAGCTCTCATCAGTAAGATCGCCAATTCTAGCGTATTTTTTCTTCAGTTCAGCCTCACGTTGGAGAAGGAGCTTGCGCAGACTCTCAAGCTCAGAGGGAGTTTCCTGCAATTGCTTCTCCAAAACCAGCTTCTCCGCAGTCACAGTATATAATTCTTCCTAAAAGACAGAAGATCTATAGATAAAGGGCAGCGAGAAATTTGCAGTAATTTGTGAGAAGTTACTACAAAAGACAACAATTACAAGAAGTACCAAGTTCCCCTTTACGTCAAAGAAGACCTTGATCCTTGGGGGCTAGGCACAGACGGATAAGAGAGATTATTACCTTGTAAGCCGCAGATAAATTGGAGAGTGCTTCATGAAGCTCTGCGGCTTGTTTGTCGCTTGAAGCAATGATGGCCTGCGACAGCTGTTCAGCACGGCTCAAGGATGAGGAAGAGGAAGCAACTTCAAGGCGCAGCACTGGCGACTTCTGATTAATAGCCGCTGGCGACTCAACCAGTTTTGCTTCGGCATCCTTAGCCACCACAACTGTGGCTGTGGGATCCACCTCCTCTGTGTCTTGGGCAACGAGGGGATCTGTCCCATCTTCCAGAGCTACCTCCTGGGCAGCCGTGTCAGGGGCAGGCGACATAGCCAAGTCATCAGTGGTGGCCACGCCCTCCACCATGGAAGTATGAGCTGCAAGTGCCTTAGGCGGCTCAACCGCAGCCTCGGAGACAACTCCCAGATCAGTTGCGGTTGTGGCATCAACCGCAACTCTGCAAGAACAAGACAATTATATAAGAAAGAAGCACGCGCGCCAGAAGAGAAATGCTATGAGAGCAAAGGAAGTTACTAACTCTGGAGCCATCTTCACAGAGGCCATAAGGCCGTCGCTTGACGGCGATGACACACCTTGGAACCCTGAGTCTACAATCAGAGGTCCATATGTTAATAAAAAGAAGTAAAAGAATATGCAGTCAGGATGCCAAGACAACGACAATTACCAGAGTGGGGTTCCATGTCTTCTTCAGCCAAGGCGGTGGTCCTAAGCACATGCCTGGCAACAGCTTGACGACTTCAGGATTTTCCAGAGCGTTATGCTCTGGCTCCTCCCGGGACAGTCTCTTTGAAACCCTGCGGGGAGTCGGATCAGCCGCAGCAGGAGGACTCGCGGCAGGCACAGGGCTGTCGTCTTCCTCCAGCTCAATTTCTTCATCATCTGAAGCCGCAGTGGTGACAGATGGAATATCAGCAACTTCACTGCCCTCTAAAGCGGGCAGCAACTTCTTCTTTGCGGCACGCTTGGGAGCAGCAGTGCCTACACCAGCCGCTGGAAGTGACCAGTAGTTCTTATCAGCCTGATACAGAAAAAGGAAGATCTTAGTATCAAAAAGAAATGCAATTCTGCTACAAGGAGAAAGGACTAGAGAAGAAGGGTTACCTCAAAAGGCTTGTTGTTAACACTAAAAGGGGTGAGCCCCACCTTGTCAAAGGAGATATTCTTCTCCTCGGTCACACGGGCGACAAACTCCACCCAATCGTCAGGCTCCCAGGCAGTGGCTCTGACACGGTCAACATCAGCAGAGGTGCCAGAGCATTCGAGGAAGGACCCCTGTCGGGGACTCACTGGTTGGATGCGCCACTTTGTCCAGCAGGAAAGAAGATCAAGGCTAGTAAGGCCATGACCAATCAAGGCGCGGATTTTGATCAGCGACTCATTTATAAAGGATGTAGCGGCATCCCGAGGTTTGGACTTGAGTGCTTCAGAAGGCACAAAGGTGGAATTGGACCAGGAGGGAAGGCGAGTTTCGCCCTCCGGAGAAGTATCTTGGCAGTAAAAGAAAGACTTTTGCCAAACCATGGGTCGATTCGCCAGGGCTAGCTTGGGAAGACAAGAGTTTCTGTGGCGTTGCAGAGAGATGGCGTTGACCTGAACATAGGTGCCACCTTTGGAGACAAGTTGGCTGTTGCAAGAAAAGGAAGCCAGCCACAGATCGATGTTGGGGGCTATGCCGAGATAGTCCTCGCAGAGTACATGGAAATTGCTCACCTGGAGCATTGAGTTAGGCCCGATGTCGTGAAGACGGAGGCCTAGGCGTTGCATCAGATTGCGGAAGAAGAGGGAGCCAGGCGGCGTGAATCCATGCTCCACATGTTCCACGAACATCACCAGTTCGTTGGGCTTGGGGTGCGGCTCGATTTCATCACCTGGCGCCCGCCAGACGTTGTCCTCCTTCGGCGGCAAAAAGCCATCATCAGCGAGATCCGTAAGAAACTCCCAGTTGCTGGAGATCTTGCGCTTATCATCGGATGGTTTTGCCTTGGGCGCCATTGCGGGGGAAGATTGGATCGGGGGCTAAGCTCGATTGAGGAAGACGGCGGCACAACTAGTAATGAGGAGAGAGCAGAGGCAAGTGAATATTGACCTAGGCCGCCGCAACTTATAACTGGGATGCCCGAAATCAACGGAACAATTTGCGCCCGCAGAATGAGGAACGGTCCGCAATTGAAGGAAACAGAATATTTCAGATGGAAAGGATGAGTCGCGCAAATGAGTCGCGGCTTTGAATTGCATCAGTCAGAGATTAGTCAGACCGCTCACAGTGCGGCTCAACAACTACCTCAAGTAACCAGAGGATCCTCACCGTGAAGTCCTAACCAATCTTGGGGGCTAATGTCGAGGGAATACTTTGTGGATTAACCCGCGGCCCATGTTGATAAGTGCGACCCACTTTACTCGCACCAGAAAAGGCCTGCATGAAAGCAAGCCCAATATCGCACCGCCACAAGGTGAAGAATCTAGAAGACATATCCTGGAAGACGTAAGGACGAGTTAGTCTCCAAATAGGTTCCAGTTGACATATTCCTTTTGGAGGAAGTTTCCTTTGTAACCTAGCGAGTCTCTGTGTATATAAAGAGGACTCGCAGGACTTAGACGGGTCAAGCTATCAAGCCCTAAAACCCTAGTTCTTACAGCGAGTACCCAGATCGGATCGTCTCCATTGTAACACCACATATATTATATCAATACCAATCTAGGGTAGGCAGGAAGTAGGTCTTTACCTCACATTGAGGGGCCGAACCTGGGTAAATCTGTGTTCATCTTTGTTCCTGCGATTCCAAGCTCGGAGACGATTGACTCGCGTAATCCCACACATACGAAGTCATCCATGACATCTGACGTGACAAACCCACGACAGTCAGCGCGCTCGCGCTCAAAGGCGGCGCGAGAGAGGAGGAGACCGACCTCTAGATCCTATTCCTCATCGTCCGAGGAGGACGAGATCCGGGCGTCGGTGGCCACCGCCGCCGTGGATCCGGATGGGATTTGACTGCTCCGAATGAACTGGCGACTGCGGTCGCCGGGGATCTCGCCCCAGTTGTAGGGGAGATCCGGGCTGCACCTCAGAGGATGGGAGGAGGAAGATGCTCCATCCTGACTTCCGTCGGCGCCGGAGGGGTTCGCCATCGATGGGTGAAGTAGGAGGAGAGCGTGTGCGTCTAGGGTTAGGAACTGGGGAGAGTGAGAATGAGAGTGAGATACACTAGAGTGGGAGATATTAATACCAGCACCGCTTAATGGGTCTTCACATGGGAAACGGAGATAGACCGATCTCCGTTTCTGATGTGGTCATATAAGCAACGGAGATATTATTTCCTCCGTTGCCCATATATGAGCAACGGAGCTGTTTTCCGCCTCCGTTACCATTGTGTCGGGCCCATCGACCGACTAGCGCGCGCGCTTCGGAACTCATTCTTCCGTCGCCTAACTCTTGCCGTTGCCATAGAGGGGTATCCGATGTGTCGTTCTGTACTAGTGCCATTGTGAGCAGCCTTAGTTTGATAGCTACTCCCTCTAAATCAATGTCCTATAATTCTTCACTAGGTGCATCAGGAACGAACACTTCAATGACTTGTGGTGGTGGAAAACCATAAAGATCTTCAAAAGGATTCATTTCCAAAGAGGTAGCCAATTACATTACTTCTTATGATTTTTAGAAGTCATGCACCTTAAATAAGGTTCTAAACACCGATTCACCATATCAGTCTGCCGTTTGTTTGGGGTGACAAGATGTGTGGAAGTTCATTTTAAGATCCAGTACCTGAGAAATTCTAGCCTAAGACTAGTGAGCAAAGGCATTCCCTGTAATTTATAAATATTGTCCATGAAAAGATCAGATACTTTCTTTACATAATAAGGGTGGCTCAAGGGAATGAAGTGTGAGTATTTCATGAACCAATACACCACAACTAGACCAAATCTTTGCCTTGGACGTCGGGAATCCTTCAATGAAATGTATTGAAACATGTCTCCATGTCTGTTTTGGAATTTTTAGTGGTTGCAACAAACCAGGGTAAGGTGTGTGTCCCGACTTGTTTTTCTGACTGTCTGGGTAGCTCTTCACACATTTCTACTACTTCGAACTTCATTTCTAGCCAATGAACAACTAATTTTGTTATTTGAGCAGTAGCATTTTCTCCAGAATAACAACCCATTGCAGAGTTATGAAAAGCATTGATTAGTTTTTCTTCATCCCAGTACCATTTCCAACTAGAACTTTGCCCTTATATCCCAGAATGTCATTTCTCAGTGTACAATTTTCTTATGTATTTTCGTCCAAGCTAAGCGTAGTGATCAATTCCTTGCAATCCTCATATTTCACGCTTCAGCCATCTAAGTTGGGAATGAAACAATACTTTTGAGTGATCACTACACCCTCTCTAACTTTTGATTTACGTTTTGATATTAAATCAGAATAAAAAACTGCAAAAAAGTAGGAGCGTAGTACAAGATTATACCTGACACAAAAATAATAAATGGTAGCAAATACATGTGAATATAAATCCATCAAACTAAAATATTTTTATCTCCAATAGCACAACTTATTAACCCCAAACTCCATAGACCAATATAACTTTTGTATACCAACAATGTCTATAAGAGATGTGGGTGTAAGTGTACCCCCTGCTTAGAAAAACTCTGGAATGAGAAGTGCAGAGAATAAGTGGACGAGAAGGTTGATAGTAGTGGGGTGAGATTTGGAATACTCCTTTTGCCCCAGACGACGGCTAGGTTTTATTCATATTTGAATGTGTGGAATTATTCAGTTATTATTACATCCCCTCGCTTTACATATTGCTCAAATCAACATAAGGAAATCGGAAAGTAGAAAGAAGTAAAGGGAGCAATGACAACTTCAAGGAGGTTTTGGCGCACCGGAGACAATGACGTTCGCCAAACACATTTAATTAGAGCTGTATGATCTTCATAACGCTGAAACCGTATCACTGGTTCACTGCATCTGAGGCGTCCATTAACTGAACTTGACTGGTGTTGAATACAACTGAGCATGTTAAATTCCAGTAATTCAAAATTGTGACATCCAACTCTTTACTCACCATCGATCAACGCTTCAATTTGGCTGTCGCGTCATCGCGGGAGTGTTGAACCATCATCCCTTCATATCTAAATCTCGTTATGGTGTAGTCGCAATCAGATTCGCACAAAAGTTTGCATACACATAAGTTAATAGATAAACTCATGCATCTTTATTGTGACTTTGTAATGCTTTAAAAATGAACAGCGAGACACCGCCGATAGTAGCTATTGTAGCTTTTAAACTTATCAAGATATGCTTAGAAATAACATTACCGATTATTTGCTGTGGGATATTTTTTCCACGCGATCCCCACGAATCGAATTTCATTATCAACCGATAACGAAATACAGCCGAAACCGACAGCATCGAGGTGCAAGAAAGAGCTGAGGGATATTATGATTGCCCGTACTGGAAATTCACGGTTGATCAGATTGGCGTAGAAGAACTACATTAAACTAAAAGTATAGCCTTTTCTGATTTTAAAAATATATGTTGTTTCTTTTTAGAACCATGCAGGAGAAAAAATATATGTTGTTTCTTATTTCCAGGATACAGGTGAAGTGCTCCAGCACTATATTGGGCTATTGGCTCGTGGTGCCATTTTGCCCTGCAGATTGGTTTATTATTTCCTTTCTAGATATTCTCTTCTCCAGGTTGTTAGGCGTAATGACTAACATTTTGTACTAGGGACTATCTCTCGGGGGATGGAGCCTAGCCTGTTTGTGTGCTCTATGGGCTGGCCCTAGGATTTTTATTTACGACGAGTATTTATAACTTTATCGGTTCTTAAATTCATGAATTGTTTAATTGTATAAGGATTTGAAGAGAGATCTTAGTTTTAAAACTAAAATGTGGCTCAAATTGTCCACTGTCCAAAAAAAAAATGGCCCTAACAAGGCAAGTTTGCAACCCGCAAATGTTTCACTTTTTTGTGTGTTTATATCATGTGGGTAGTAGAATTCAACTGCCATTTCCCCCTTCTACTTATACACTTTTGCAACCCTACGATTAAAATAGATTGTCACACCTAAGGGGCCAGGCTCCTGCAACAATGCTTGAGGTGAGTCTCATGAGTTATGATACACATGAGCCTTTGATAGGTGTGAGTTCTTTCTCCCCACCCAGAGAAAAATATAAATAGGTGCAAGCCCAAGAAAACGTCATAAAACTCACGAATTACATTTTGAAACAATATTACAAAGGTTACATGGACGTTATATTTTGCAAATGGAACACTATATATAGAGAGTAATACTTTTGAGGTAAAAGTAATATGTAAATAATTAGGGGTCTAGAGACATGCATGCATGGAGCATGCAGAAATTGCATGACGTAAGCACACTCAGTAATTAATTATAGGGACGGGCATGGTTGAGTAGTCGAGCTCCTGGTAACAGAAGGTCTGCTGGACCTCGAAGGCGAGATCCTCCACGCTAAGCTGGCACTCGAGCCCAATCTACAATG
Source organism: Poa pratensis (assembly GCA_947311845.1). Lineage (NCBI taxonomy): Eukaryota > Viridiplantae > Streptophyta > Magnoliopsida > Poales > Poaceae > Poa > Poa pratensis. The sequence continues at coordinate 16,381,241 of CAMZMU010000092.1, read as the reverse complement.
GAATCGAGAATACATACAGTTAATTCACTGAAGATGTACAGCTGACCGAATTCATCCATGAGTGACGCATGCAGAAAATTTAATCCGCTGATGAATGAATGAAGTACATAATTTACCGACCTTGAGGACGAAGGAGTGGAGGACGGTGTCATCCATGGTGCTGATATTGACCTGGAGCACCTCGAGGTGGAGGCACTCGAGCAGCGCGACGATCTTGGCGGCCTGGCCTGGGATCCGTCCGGAGAGCGTGCGGAGCAGCACGTTGGCGCCGGAGATCCTGGCCTCGACGTCGGCGGCCGGGGAGTTGCAGCAGGCGGCGAGCTCCTTGACGGCGCCGGCGCCGTGGGGCGCCGGAGGGAAGCCGCTGCTGCCATTGCTGCCGTTGCTGCTGGGGGAGACGTCGAGGGAGGAGCCGCCACCGGCGCTGGTGGGCGTGGAGCAGGCAGTGAGGAGGGAGCGCGGGCTGGGGCTCGGCGTGGGGCTGCAGAGGCGGCGCTTCTTCTTGGCCTCGAGCGCGTCCAGCACGGTGTGCAGCTCCCTGATGAACTCGATGGCGCCGCCGATGATGGACGCCTGGTCGACGCGCTTGATGTAGAAGGCCGGCGTGAGCGTCCGGAGCACCTTCAGGTGGTCGTTCATCTGCCGCCGCCGGTTCCGCTCCACCGCGATGTGCGACATCTTCTTCTTCCTCCTCCTCCTTCCCGCAGCTAGCTCGTTGTATCGATCGGGTGGCCGGCGTGAGGTAGCAAGCGGCGCACGTCGCCGGGCGGATATATATAGGCACGCGGGAGGCGCGTGGATATTTAGGCGTGCGCGCGTTGGTGCGTGCATGGGAATGAAGAAGGGCGGATTGCTGGATGCCGCGTCGTACGTGTGAACGCGCGTGGCTCATTTAATTGGGCCTGCATTTGGCGCGGCGCTGCCTCTGCCCGTGACAGGGGGACGTACGGCCGGATCTCGCGGGCGTGCATGGAGCGTGGGCAGTGAGTTCATTCAGTTCAGAGACAACAAAACAAATGACGGCTTTTACAGCGCTAGTCACGGTAAAACAAATAGCCGCCTCCTACATACGTCGGTTCCCCTCCTCCTCCGGCTGGCCACGCCGACATCGGGAGAGGTGTGGGGAACCCGATCTATGACTACGAGTGGAGTTTTTAGTAAAAGGAGTGTTTTCAATAGATTAGATTATGGTTTGTGTAGACGTCTTTTTCGTCAATGGAGATGCAGCGTCTACGATAAGTGATCTTTGGCCCATCGTTTCATGGTGAGATCTTCTTCCTGACGCCATTCGTTGTGTTGGAAGTTTTTTTTTAGGTATGGGTTTCCGATCTTGCTTTACCATATCGATTTTAGATATTTTATAATGGTTGTCACTAGGAGGATTGTGCTCATAGTATTTGCTCCAAATACTACGTTCTTGAGAATGGTGATTCCTATTATTGACTCATAGTGACGTCGCCCAGACTGTTCGGGTGATTTTCCCTGAAATACTAGTGTTGATGCTATTGCCGATATTGGTTGATTAATTTAGTAGGTTGCATGCGTGCACGTAGTCTTTGCTTTGTGACGCAAAACTAAAATTATGGAGAACCGCCGTTGGTATATATTTACATGTCTGTGGTTTGATATCTATATCATTTTACGGGTGCCTTCGAAAAAGTACAATATTGTGTTATAGAAGAAGAAAGAGTTTGAATTTTTCAAAATTTACTCGTTTATTTTAAATATTATTTTGTGGTCGTTTTAGTTAGCTCATATATCTGCAATATACTTTTCACTACTATAAATGTATCATGATATTGTCAAAAAAGGCACAATAAAACGAATACCCGTCTTATTTTCGGGGATTGGGTAAACAAACATATATTGAGCAGCGTTAGTTCACCCCGAAAATACCGGGGAGCCCCTTTGTATCGCTTGCAGTGAGTTGGATCACCGACTCGCCTGCAGCGCTCTCCTCCTGGGACGGACAATCCGGCCCACTAACAGGTACAGTACAATTTTTATGCAGGTGACTTTTTCCTTACTTTTTCAAATCTGATTTTCTTGAAATCCGAACCTTTTAAATCTGAACCATTTTGAAAAATGAACATTTTCAAAATCTGAATCATTTTAAAAAATGGAATTTTTTTTCCAAATCTGAATCATTTAGTCTGAACCATTTAAAAATAAACATTTTTCAAAGCTGAACCATTTTCACATATAAACATTTTTCAAAAAGCGACGATTTTCAAAAATAAAATTTCCAAATCTAAACATTGGAGAAAAATGATTTTTCAATTGAACATTTTATAATTTGTTTTTGAAAACTGAACATTTAAAAATAAAAGAAAAACGAAAAATGAAGGAAAAGAAAAAACAGGCAAATGGCAAAAATTAGAAACAAAAAAATTATTCATTTACTTCCCTACAAACGAAAAGAAAAAAGAAACAGAAAGACGTAACGGAAAAGGAAGAAAAACGAACATATCTCGCGTGCGTGCATGGAGCTTGCTGTGATTCAGTTCAGAGCCAACAAAACAAATGACGGAATTTTGCACTACCAGGCATAGTAAAAATCTGTTGTCCGTGTTACTTTTGAGTTGAGGGCCTTAGGTAAAACAAACTTAGGGCTCTTTGATTCGGAGGAAACATCGAGGAAACTTACACAGGTTAGGAAATTTTCCATAGTAGATATTATTCACTCGTTTGATTCACTGGAATGGTGCAATGGCAAAGTAGAGGAAATTTCCTTTGTATCTCACTTTTAAGGCAGAACATAAGGAAAAGAAAAATCCATTCACATCTCATTCTATGAACCATGTACACAACGAACAAGGAAAGTTTTGCACTAGTCGCCCTTTCATGTTCCTATCCCTTCCAATTCTTTTAATTTTCCTTTCCTTTAAATCAAAGAGGCCCTTATATCAGCACTCTCAGTTTAGCCCTAGAATACTACAATGTGCCATAAGACACAGACCCAATGTACCGCAGATGGTGCTAAGCCATCACTCTGGGCCGTGAAGACAAGTGTATCCATCCAAAGGATTGTTGTGGTTTCTCTCGGGCCTATCCTATGAGCTAGGGGATTGATTGGTAACCCGCATGTCGCGCAAACCAGGCTTGCTAGATGCAAACAACAATTACAGTGGAGTGGAGTCAGGCTGATGCACCGGAGATAGTGCGAGATCGAAGTTGAGGCGGAAGAAATTCTATCACCACCCACCTAATTCGGCCTCCTATTTACAACCAACAGGCTCACGACTCAATGCCAAAACTATCATTTCCCCCTTCGATCTCCATGGTGATGGCGAAAGGTTTTTCACCAACTCCACTGACAAGCACTGTGACGTTACTCGTCGGCGGTACGCATGCTCGTTGATCTTTCCCCAATTGTGTTCTCATCCTCTGATCTCGTAGGTTATAGTTGTGACATGTGTTAGATCTGTGATAGATTTTGATGGATTCATTGATCTTCGTTGATCTTCTGTCAGGATGTGGTTGATTCTTAGTCGTACTTCTCAATGTTTTTAAGTAGCTTGTCTAAATTATATGTTATTTTGGACATGGTTAGATGATATGTTGCCAGGATGTGGTTGATTGTGATTCATACTTAGCATTCTTCCTTAGTACCTTGCGGATGATCTGCTGTGAAGAACATGGTCCATTGTTTGTTCCTGATTACGGTTTTAACCTATTGTAGGACATCGAAGTGCCTAGCTCCCATGATGTGTATGCTCCCTCAGTGTTGCCTGACATGGTGCCTGAGAGTCCCTTGTCTGACATAGTGCCTGAAAATCTCTTGCCTGACATGGTACCCAAGAATCACACTTGCATGACATGATTTACGAGAAGAGAGTGAGTGAGACAGAGATATGAGTTGGAGAGGCAGGCGTCAAGTAGCTAACTCGTGCAACTGAGCCCCCCACCCCGCGTAGGGACGGCGCATGAGGAGTGCACCCCTCCCCCCCCGCCCCCCCAACCGTAGCCACCGCTGCCCCCTTTGCTTTGGCCGGCAAGCAAAGTGCCCCCTTATGGGCCTTGATTCATATCTCTGCTATCAAGGCCATTGAGGACATAGGACGTGAATTCTTTGTTCTGACGAGGCTGTCCTGTGGAGGAGACGGTGTCCGCCATGGCCTTCACTTTGTTGAAGTAGGCCGCCGCCGAGAGGTTACACTTCTTGACTATGGCAAGCTGCCGACCACACAGTAGATTGTGAGGCGAAACTAGTCTTGAGGGCATACCACACGTCCCTGGAAGTCCCGAAGGAGAGAATTAGGCCGGCTACTCCAACGGTGAGCGAGTGAAGGAATCACAAAGGGCGTGTTTGGTAGGCTGCAGCCAGCCCAGCCACGCCCGCCAGCTGCGGAGATGGGCTGCACGTTAGGTTGCATCCGGGCAGCGTTTTGGCCAGAGCGCTTTTTAAATCACCCTCGGGCTAGGCCCAGTGGGAATGGCTGAATGGGCCATTTCCGTGGAGCCTGGCTCATTCTTCTCCTCGAGCCCTCCACCGTGTATGTGAGATGTGCTTCTGGTTACTCTTCTTACTCTCACTTAATCCCCTTCTTTCTAATCAGTGATACATTCCTCTAATCAAAATAAGTTCTGCACCAAAATGATGCTGTTTCATTCCGGCAATCAGCTCCAACTTTCGTTGACCGTTAGCTTCTAGTTTCGTATTCCTGTCTAGAGCTTTTTTAGACGAATTTCGTCAAACTAATCGCACACAGTCGACCGTTTGCGATTTCCTTTTAGGAGTAGTCTCACCTCGTTATTCCGCACAAGTTTCGTGTTGTAAGTTTTGTGTTAGATGAATAGATCTTGTACTATAAGAATGCGTATTTAGACTGTTCTTGGTGTACGCATTTATTTGACCTCCGCTCTACCTCGTTGTTTTCGAGCTCTGCCGCCGCCATGCCGTATCGTCATCGTCGAGCTCCGCCGCCGCCATGCTGTGTTGTCGCTACCCAGCTCTGCCGCCGCCGTCATGTCGCCATTGGTGAGCTGTCCAAGTGTGGACTGTGTGGTGGTAAGTGGTAACTACACTAATGTGAAAATAGGTGAGGCTAACCAAGATTTACATCCAATCAAACAAAGAGAAGCTGTTTGCCAACAACCAATGCCACGTTTTTGATGCGGCCTATCAAACTAAAGGCACTAACGACAACTTGATTGTGAGAAGAAGGGCGAAGTGGAAGGGGGCGGACGGTGTCGGATGACGGCAGGGAAGGGCGCGCGATGACTGATGCAACATCAGACGCGACGACGGCGACCAAGGGCGGCGAGAGAAACCGGAGTCATGGAGATTGGATTGCGGGTTAGGCTGATATACCATGTAAACCGGAAAAGCATTGGGGAACGGCTCAAAAACCCATCGTGGGTGGCCTTTGGCTTATATTTAAAGTGTATACAAATACAGGATCTGACGCAATCTCTACTATATAATATGGCTTGAGAAGGTGTTGGTACGTTTTTTAGATTTTCAGTTTTACCCTTATGTCTCAGAGAATATTACCCACCTTGTCGCGCTTAAGTCGTAAGTCGTAATGGTTCGTTTATACTAATTTCATGTCTCCAACCGAGATCTCACGCGTCGTCTCCTACCTACCTCGCTTCCCCGCACAGTCGCCAATACGCGCCTCCCTCGCTGTACTCCGCCGCCTCCCTGCGGCGTCAAGCCGTTCCAGCGGCCGGCGTGCTCCGCGAGCTCTGGGCGCTTCCCAGTCCCCAGCTGTGAGCACCTCCTGCGCGTCCCGTGCCCTCGGCGTTCCGACAGCCGCGACGGGGATGGCGTGCTCCGTGAGGTCCAGCTGCTCCCTAGCTACGAGCACCTCCTGCGGCGTCCCGGGCTCCCGACGTTCTGGCAGCAGGCGATAGGATGGCGTGCTCCGCGAGGTCCAGCATCGCCCCAGCTGCGACCACCTCCCACAGCGTCCCGGGCTGCCGGTGTTCCGCCGGCCGGTGACAGGGATGGCATGCTCCGTGAGGTCCAGCCACGCCCCAGCTGCGACCGCGTCCCACAGCGTCCCGGCGGCCGGCGACGGGGATGGCGTGCTCCGCGAGTTTCGGGTGCGCCCCGGCTGCGAGCACACTGCGCAGCGCCGCCGCCCATCGGTCTGCTCCTGGGCTGGCCCATTGTCGTCCCTCGCACGCGCTCACCACGATTCCCCTTGCCTTCCGCCGCCGCACATCGAGCAACATAGACAGGCAATGTTGCTGCCATCGATCTCACAACGGACCTCGCCCACCTCTGCCTCTGCTACTCCGACCTCGCCGCCGGCCCGCCCGGCCGCCCTCGCGCAGTCCCCGCTCTCGCACGGCCAAGGATGGAACGAGAGGATGGAACGACGCGGGTGGATATCTACATGTCGGGAGAGAGTGGAGCAGAGCGGGGGTGGAACGAGAGAGCTCCGGCGGCGGCGCATGCACATCATCGCACCACATCTGCAGCAGCGGTAGCTTCCCCTCCTTACACCATGCATTTTAGACCTGCAGCCCCTGCCCTTTCCCCTCTTCGCGTAGCTGCTGCCCTCTATCTCTTCTCTATTTCCTGGTGCGAGTCAATGCATTTAAGGTGTTTGATAAACTGTTTAACTGCTTGATTCACAATATTAGTGGAAAGGTGCATTGATCTTTCATCCGAACAGTTATCAAAACGTTAACTGTTGCACTGTCACTTGGGTGCTGATATCAGATTTCGCCTACCAATTCTTAAACTATGACTGGTTGTTCTTTTTTGTGGATTTCTGCCATCTGATGGAAAGGTTGGTTGCTATAGGATTGGGTTCCACAAGGCAGACAATATCAAGGACTCTAGCAGGCATCCAACCAGCTAGAAGTACTAACTGAGAAGATGAGGGAGTGTAAGTAGTAAGTCTTACTATACCTTGATATGTGCTCTCATAATGCAGTACTTTTCGTTGCAGTTTCAGACCTTCTATATGTTGCGTGACAAATTTTGTTTAGATTTCCTGTGAGTTTTTGCAGCTTAATCAAATAATTTAATCGTGTACTCAAAGATGAGGAAAAATAAAACAATTCTGAAATCAAAAGGAGCTAGCTAAATGATAATAATCAATCAATTGACCTCTCCCCAAATAATTCTGAAATATCTAAGGCTGGTTGTTTCCTTATTTGTTATCTTTATTACTTAACCTCTCCCCAAACACTGATTCACCTCAAGCATACCCGTTTTACTGCAATTGTCTTAGATCTGTTACTGCTCGTACCCTCTTTATATTTCTTCCATCTTATTTGACTCTTCTGTTTTTTCCTCAACTTGATACGTGTGCAGATCATGGGTGCCAACTATAGACACTCACATATTTCCATCCCTCCAACGCTGGCCATGGACATCAGGGTGAGAGACCCAACACTTGCAATTTTCCCGAGGTCTCTGCTTCGCCTACAATCTCCCCCACAAGGCTGCAAAATACTGCTCAACAAAACCATACTACGGAGTAGAAGGTACAAAATGCTTACCACTTTATTAATATTCTCGTTATTTCTATAAGCGTGGCAATAACATAACTTTTGAACTTGTCTTGGTTATTTACAAGAAGAATAGAAACATTATTAGTCATTCAAAGGATTCTGTTTTTAACTCCCCTCCTCTAGAATAGAGTATAAACATGCCACAGTTCTAGCTGGTTAGCTTTGTTTTATGATAAAATAGTGTTACATAGTTAGACTTAAGTAGTAATATTCTGAATTCAAGAGAAGATTGTTTGCTTATGCACTGAGAAAATTATCATAGTTTCAAAGAATATTATCAGTGGTACTAGCTGACCGTAGCATGCTTGTGTCAGGGATGCAGTTCGATTGTACATACGCAAACCATGAAATTTCTGTAATCTCTAATCATTTAATCACAATGTACAGTCTTTTCTGCACCTGCTCCAGCTCCAACAGCGTGGTGGTGCCAGGAGGACGAGGTGCCGGCGCTGCACTGAGAGGGAGAATACTGCGGCAAATTAGAGGATAGAGTGATTCCTTGAAATAAAAGGCTGAATTCTGCTCATGGACAGTACAATCTTTCAATAAGGACAGATTCTTGTGACATTTACCGTGATGTAGGCCATGCACTTCATTGCGCCGGGTTGTCTTGTCAGTTATTCAAAATTGAAAACAAGAATATGCTCGTCTGGTGTTTCCATGATAAAACTTACTGCACTCTGGATCGTTATGTCAGATTTTCTTATCCAGTATTCAGTATATTATATCTGGTTTTTATATCATTGTAATAACAAAATGATGTTTTTGTATGTTTTTTTTTTGAAACGTGGGCTTACGCATCATCCCATTAATTAAGAAGAATATAGTTATATTGATTTTCTGAACTTTTGGGAGGAACAAACGGAAATAGTTTGTGATACAATGTGGTTGGAAAGGAAAAAAAGAACTCGATTTTGAGACAACTAAACCTATAGGGATATCTAAACTCGCTGACTTTTACATATATCCAACATTACGGTTGTTGTACAAAAATATCTAAAAAATTCCAGGGGTATATGTTAGTTAATAAAAGATAAAAGATGGGTGGTTGGGCTATTTCATCTTATGCATAATACATCCTATGATATCTTTTATTAACATAAAATTGAAGGAGAGTGGAGTACCTATTTTTCTATAGGCATGATTTTTCATATGTATCATATTCACGTTTGCAACGAAAAAAGACAGTCCAGATTCCGTAGCAACGCACGGGAGTCGACTTCAATCGTCAAGGAAAACGCCACCGCCTGCCCGCGAAGCATCCGATTCAGATTCGACGCGAAGTGTGAAAGATGGGCTACATCTAGCTTTGATACACTTGTCTTCACGGCCCAGAGTGATGGCTTAGCACCATCTGCGGTACATTGGGTCTGTGTCTTATGGCACATTGTAGTATTCTAGGGCTAAACTGAGAGTTCACCAATATTCTTAGTGAGTTTGATTTGCGTTGGATTTTTTAGGGCGACTCAACAGGATGAGGATAGTGACACCTACATCGAGAACGGACACTTCTACCGTTGGGGTTACTAAAGCTAGGGTCCTATAAATTAATGGATGCAGCAAGAGTAGATTTTCATCACATGAAATACATACGAACAGAAATATTGAAACTTAGCAAAGTAACCATATATTGTTTATTTAGAGTAGCTATGAAAAATCACTTAAGTACACTTTCATGTTCCTATCCCTTCCAATTCTTTTAATTTTCCTTTCCTTTGAATCAAAGAGGCCCTTATATCAGCACTCTCAGTTTAGCCCTAGAATACTACAATGTGCCATAAGACACAGACCCAATGTACCGCAGATGGTGCTAAGCCATCACTCTGGGCCGTGAAGACAAGTGTATCCATCCAAAGGATTGTTGTGGTTTCTCTCGGGCCTATCCTATGAGCTAGGGGATTGATTGGTAACCCGCATGTCGCGCAAACCAGGCTTGCTGGATGCAAACAACAATTACAGTGGAGTGGAGTCAGGCTGATGCACCGGAGATAGTGCGAGATCGAAGTTGAGGCGGAAGAAATTCTATCACCACCCACCTAATTCGGCCTCCTATTTACAACCAACAGGCTCACGACTCAATGCCAAAACTATCATTTCCCCCTTCGATCTCCATGGCGATGGCGAAAGGTTTTTCACCAACTCCACTGACAAGCACTGTGACGTTACTCGTCGGCGGTACGCATGCTCGTTGATCTTTCCCCAATTGTGTTCTCATCCTCTGATCAGGTTATAGTTGTGACATGTGTTAGATCTGTGATAGATTTTGATGGATTCATTGATCTTCGTTGATCTTCTGTCAGGATGTGGTTGATTCTTAGTCGTACTTCTCAATGTTTTTAAGTAGCTTGTCTAAATTATATGTTATTTTGGACATGGTTAGATGATATGTTGCCAGGATGTGGTTGATTGTGATTCATACTTAGCATTCTTCCTTAGTACCTTGCGGATGATCTGCTGTGAAGAACATGGTCCATTGTTTGCTCCTGATTATGGTTTTAACCTATTGTAGGACATCGAAGTGCCTAGCTCCCATGATGTGTATGCTCCCTCAGTGTTGTATGACATGGTGCCTGAGAGTCCCTTGTCTGACATAGTGCCTGAAAATCTCTTGCCTGACATGGTACCCAAGAATCACACTTGCATGACATGATTTACGAGAAGAGAGTGAGTGAGACAGAGATATGAGTTGGAGAGGCAGGCGTCAAGTAGCTAACTCGTGCAACTGAGCCCCCCACCCCGCGTAGGGACGGCGCATGAGGAGTGCACCCCTCCCCCCCCCCCCCCCCCCCCCCCCCAACCGTAGCCACCGCTGCCCCCTTTGCTTTGGCCGGCAAGCAAAGTGCCCCCTTATGGGCCTTGATTCATATCTCTGCTATCAAGGCCATTGAGGACATAGGACGTGAATTCTTTGTTCTGACGAGGCTGTACTGTGGAGGAGACGGTGTCCGCCATGGCCTTCACTTTGTTGAAGTAGGCCGCCGCCGAGAGGTCACACTTCTTGACTATGGCAAGCTGTCGACCACACAGTAGATTGTGAGGCGAAACTAGTCTTGAGGGCATACCACACGTCCCTGGAAGTCCCGAAGGAGAGAATTAGGCCGGCTACTCCAACGGTGAGCGAGTGAAGGAATCACAAAGGGCGTGTTTGGTAGGCTGCAGCCAGCCCAGCCACGCCCGCCAGCTGCGGAGATGGGCTGCACGTTAGGTTGCATCCGGGCAGCGTTTTGGCCAGAGCGCTTCTTAAATCACCCTCGGGCCATGCCCAGTGGGAATGGCTGAATGGGCCATTTCCGTGGAGCCTGGCTCATTCTTCTCCTCGAGCCCTCCACCGTGTATGTGAGCTGTGCTTCTGGTTACTCTTCTTACTCTCACATAATCCCCTTCTTTCTAATCAGTGATACATTCCTCTAATCAAAATAAGTTCTGCACCAAAATGATGCGGTTTCATTCCGGCAATCAGCTCCAACTTTCGTTGACCGTTAGCTTCTAGTTTCGTATTCCTGTCTAGAGCTTTTTGAGACGAATTTCGTCAAACTAATCGCACACAGTCGACCGTTTGCGATTTCCTTTTAGGAGTAGTCTCACCTCGTTATTCCGCACAAGTTTAATAGATCTTGTACTATAAGAATGCGTATTTAGACTGTTCTTGGTGTACGCGTTTATTTGACCTCCGCTCTACCTCGTTGTTGTCGAGCTCTGCCGCCGCCATGCCGTATCGTCATCGTCGAGCTCCGCCGCCGCCATGCTGTGTTGTCGCTACCCAGCTCCGCCGCCGCCGTCATGTCGCCATTGGTGAGCTGTCCAAGTGTGGACTGTGTGGTGGTAAGTGGTAACTACACTCATGTGAAAATAGGTGAGGCTAACCAAGATTTACATCCAATCAAACAAAGAGAAGCTGTTTGCCAACAACCAATGCCACGTTTTTGATGCGGCCTATCAAACTAAAGGCACTAACGACAACTTGATTGTGAGAAGAAGGGCGAAGTGGAAGGGGGCGGACGGTGTCGGATGACGGCAGGGAAGGGCGCGCGATGACTGATGCAACATCAGACGCGACGACGGCGACCAAGGGCGGCGAGAGAAACCGGAGTCATGGAGATTGGATTGCGGGTTAGGCTGATATACCATGTAAACCGGAAAAGCATTGGGGAACGGCTCAAAAACCCATCGTGGGTGGCCTTTGGCTTATATTTAAAGTGTATACAAATACAGGATCTGACGCAATATGGTTAGGTATAAGAGAGCTACAGGTCTAATACAGTACAAAGTCTAGCTTCGTTCATAATACCCTTTTTCTTAGAGAGCACTCAGAATACCCTTTATGTTTATGTTCGCAACGACAAAGGCCATGGCCGTGACAGCTAGCATCAGGATCAACACTCCGCAGCAGGTACAGAACTTGATGCAGCAAGGGTTGACATGAAGATCGACGTATTGTTGTTCGATGTCCATTGGTTCCGCGGTGCTTTCCGGTTCGTGATCTGCACCCTCGCCGAGGCCCATCTCCAGGTCCAATGTCGCAGCAGCTTGGACTTCCATGGTCCTGTCCACGTCAGCTAGGACTGTTGGTGAGTCGGGGTGGATCCTCACAGAGCCTTCTTCTCCGCGACTCTGCTCCATGCCGTCGGCCATAATCGACGTTGATTGGTTCATTATCTTTTGCTCGATAATCGAGTACAACAGATCAATCGCAAGAAAAACTTGTCCGACATAGATATAAGGCTTTCCATCCGAGGTTCCGACTCGGTTACTGGTTCTAATTTTCTTTTTGTGAAGGAATCAGGTTACCCGTCCCGTACTCTAAACTAAGACGGACCACACAGGCCCACGTGTGGTGGCGGCCTTCAGCTTATCACCCACCGATGTAATTTTACAACAAAAATCCCTAACACTTCCGTGAAACTTTTTTTTTGGACTTTTGAACCCACTTTGACCCCTCTCGGAAGTTATTTTGAAATCCATTCCCCAAGGTCAGCGCCAAAGAGGTAGACCCGAACTTCGCCCCCCTCTAATAGAACCCCTAAATGTTTAGGATTTTTTTTTGGAGGACCGCTACAGTGGTTCGACGCTAAAGAGTATGTCACTGAACTGCACAACGTCTTCGGTGCTAACCTCGGGAGACAGATTCCGAAACAGTTTTGAGAAGAGGCCGGATGTGTTTTAAGTTTTTCAATAGACCAGATTTGTCAAAAGTACCTAAAATCCGGGAGGCTGCGTGAAAGAAAAGAAGTCTTAGACCCAAGCAATAGGATGTGAGCGGAAGGGGGAACATGTCATCCCGAGAAGAAAAAGTGAATATTTACGAAGGTCAACAGTGCGCCGGCCCACAGGACGCACTTTCGGGTGGACGTTCAGAATTGTCTTATCCTCTTTTCTACAGTTTTCTTTAGAGAATTGTTTTCCCTTCTTTTCTACTGTTTTCTTTCAATAAAACATGGTCAATATTTATGTTGTTCGATTTTGACCAAAATTTATATGACAAATGGGGCGAATAATAAAAAGAGAAAAGAGAGTGACATTTTGTAGCCTCAGCTAAATATACCTCTTTTTTTTCAAAAAAATAAAATTTGCATATTTAAGTTTCAAAAAATTATGGCAAAAATCCCAGTTGTAGATAGTGATACGCTCTATAAGTGTGCAAATTTTCAATTCGAAATACGTTATATTTTAGGCTGGGAAAAAATGACAAATAGGTGGATTTAGGTGGTGAAGAGTACACAGTTAAAAAACTTGAAAGTTTGCTAGATTTGTCTTTGTTTGAGTAGCCTATAATAATACAAAATTTTGATTCAAAATTTGTATACTCGTAGATCTCGACATATCTACATTTAGGATTGTTTTGAATATGTTGATACTCAAAATTCTGATCTTGAATTTTGAAAATATCAAAATAATGAGCTATGTGTAGTTCGGGCTTCATCAGCACTTTCCGATAGATAAAACCTCTAGAATAGTTTTTAGTGTCCTTCTAAAACCTTTTTTTAGAGATTTTAGAGCCGTGTGTATTTCAAAATACCTAAGGCCCCGCTTGGGACCGGGTTGATTTATACCCGTAGGAAAACGATGGGACCCTCGTGTAAATTACGGACCAAATCAGGTCCGTGTTTTTCTCCGGCCTGCATACGGAGCTGAAACTGGTCTTCCAAGCGGGGCCTAAAATACTCAGTCTATAATAGGCTTTGCATATGGATACCACCCGATCAGTGGATCAAATAAGATTTTTTCTCCGTCCCGTTCCATCAGCTGAAGCTCCGCTGGGCCATTGATGGGGGAGGGCTCGAATCGAAGGAAACCTGGGAGAGTTGATCAACGACACCAGCTGGGTAGAACGCGTCCTCAGCGATGGCGATGACGACAGTGCCAACAACCACGCATGGAAACCATGGACAATCCCTATTAAGTTGCATATTTAAGGAATATTCCACACATAATGCATGAAAAGGTCTGGTTGGATTCAAGAATGAATGCCATCAAAAGCAAATGAAATGGTCTTTGAGGCATCGAAATATTGGGTTCAATAGTAAATCAAACATACTCAAGATATAGTTCATGAGAAGATAAAGAAATTATCAAGATGAAGTTCAACGGAGGAACTCAAAGGTGGTTATTGCTAGGCTCATGCCTTGGACCAAGGTTCATCTACTGAACCAAGTAATTTGATCAAGATGAGATTGCCATGATGACAGGTAGCACAAGGCGAGATTGCCACATTAACCATTAACCAAGCCCCACGGGTTTACGACAACCGCCATTGTCACATGGGCATCGGCACCGGAGGCTGATGCACGTAGGGGGCGGCGGGTCCTCCCAGTGGCTCCTTCTATTGCAAGGCATCATTCCAAAATAACTCGTCGACCTTGAACATGGAAGCACCGTGGAGTGGGCGCACAAACAGACCGACCACATGCTAGGCGATATTGAAGAAGCCACCTTGCTATACAATTTTGACCACGAAGAAAGAAGTAAAGAAGAATATCATTTGTTCGGTGTACACTCTAAAAGATCCTATAAATATGCTTACTAAATCATGCACTAGAAAACGCTATTGATATATTTATTAGATTACATTCTTTGAAATATTTGCCTTAAATACATATAAATAGATTATGAATTGAAAACAAATACTTCTATAATATTATTTTATTATAAGATACGTTTAACATATTTTATTGATATTCTGTAGGAAAAAATACGCTAACTAATATTTAGTAAAATTGCAAGTTATGTGGTTAAACTGTACCAAAAACAGTATATTAATTTGTAATATTGTAACAAACTAAAAATAAGATCTAAATAAGTATACGTGTTTAGTAAAAATTGTTTTTATTTTTGTTCACTCACAATTTAACCTAGTCACATTGTGATTGGATTTAGAAAGTCACCATTATTAATTAATTTAACCGTAGCATGCTAACCTTATAGAAATTATTTAACAATGGCAACTTTCTAAATCCACTCACTATTTCTATAGGATTAATTATACTACTAGGTTATTATTTAATTTTAAATTAATAAGGCATGTGAGGCCGTGATTCAGTTTTATTATTGTTAAGAATCAGTTATGTACTGAAATTAGATATGCTATGAATTTAACATTGTTGGCTAGAAAGCTTGCCGCTGTTGCACTACCGATGAACGAGATATCCTAGAAAGCTATTGAAAGTCTTGTGTTCTGGTGCAATTGCATTAAGGTATTTAATAATTACCTTTGACCCAGATTCAGGTTTCATTCATGTAAAGATATTTCTTGTAAATGTTTGGGTGTCTTTCAGTCTGCTCATTTTTCCCTGACAAACTTTAACCTTAGCTATCACAGATTAAAACTGTAAGCAGTTTATGTATATTATATGAAAGAAAAAACACAAGCTCTGGGATACGTATAATTGTCATGGACCAAATTTTTTTCCTTTTCGTTTATTGTTTCTTTTTTCCTATGTGTGATGAGCCAAACGTTGTGTTTTATTTGACCTTGTAAGCAAAGTTCATACCATAATCTGGATTATAGACAATGTGACCTTCAGCCTGTCATAAGTCAATGGTTATCTAGACAGCTTTTATACAACATGTATTGTAGAAATGTATAAACATAGAGTGTGGTTTTAGATATGTGAGGATATGGTTTCTCTCTGAAATTTCTTTGTAGATATCAAATCACCTTTTGGCCTCTGAGTGGACAGGATAGCTCTTGTACCGACATGTGTGCGTACAATTGTATTTCCGTTTTCTGAGTTACACAAATGAGAAATGTGTGGATCTAAACGCACACACTTAAATTATCCAAAATATATCCGATTTTTTCATTTTTTGGGTAGCTTAGAATATAATTTTTTTAAATTGAGATTTTACACATTTCTGGAATACATCATTGACAACATGCAAGATTTTTTCATAACTTATATTTTTTTTTGACTTTTCTAAATAGTGGGACACCGAAACTCGAGAGAAAAAAGACTTTCCAGGACTATTGCTATCTAATTTAATGGCATTATTGGTAAGTGCATCTAGAAGATCCCTTTTATCGTCATACCGTAAAAGCACAATAAGAAAAAAACTAAAACACTTTAAAGTTACCGCGCAGGCTGCGGCAGAATAGATAACACAAATTGCTACCGTAAAAATGATTATTCCATCCATCGGTGCCTTTTTTTTTCTTTCTCATGGTCATGTTCTCCCCAAATAACCCGCCCAGCTGCTGCCGTTGCCTCCCCACCTTGCTACTGCAGAGCGTCGCCACGCTGCCATCACCCCTAGCTTTTCGGCGGAGGAGTTCAACCTGGTGGGTGGTGGCGCGCCTGATCGGCGAGCGAACAGCTGGCCCCGTCCCGTCTGCCTTCGCTCTGTGGCACGACCGTCCTACCACCAGATCAAAATTAGCTAGAATTTCTCCGTGTTTTTTCCAGAAATTGGTTGGAGTTGTAGCGGTAGTGGTGAGGGACTCTCTATGCACGACAACGGCGATGGGATGGCTGGAATCGACCTTGGGTGGTGGCGGCGGTGGCAAGGACAGGAGGCTCTGGAGTCGAAAGTTTCTACCCGCCGACCTTTTTCTGGGTTAAGGGAAACCATAAATTTTAGCCCCCAAATTTTAGATAAAAGGGATATATGAGGCTCATTTAAGAAATTAAGGGTCGGTCCAGTTTACGGTATCTGAATGGACATTTTATTCGTCCAAAATGTAAAAACGATTACTTTAAGATTTTAGCACCTTTTAAGGGATCTGCTACAGATGCTGTAAGGGATCCAGAATGGTACTGTAGTTCATGTCTGCAATTTGTATATAATGTCCATGCAAAGTTGCAAATAACTCTGTTATCACATGGAGTGGCATGAATTTCTAGTGCAATTACCGACTAGTTATCCCCTCTGATTTTTTCTCTTGCTACCTGCAGGACTTGATTATACTTCAGCACAACACGAACAGACAATAAACTGGAAAGCAAAATCGACATATTAAAAAAAAGGCCCGGCAAGGCGCGCTTGCTGTTCTAGTAATCTTTATTTGGTCACTTCCTGATATAACGAAACCGAAATGCAAGCCGTGCCTGTTGGGCAGAGCAGGGTGTTCACTAGAACTAAAAAGAGAAGCTTTTTTGTGCTACGATCACCGGTGGCCGTCTTACTTTGGTAGCCTGCTCGAAAGCATAAGCCACCTCGATGAGCCTTGGCTCGTACCCCTGCAGTCTGCCGAAGCAAATGCCGAAGGGGACCCCCGCCTCGTCGTACCCCGCCGGCACGACGATGCCGGGGTGGCCACCGATGGCGAGAAGGCTAGAAGAGGTAGTGTCGGGCTTCAAGATCGCGTCCAGTTGGCGGTCCTTCATCAGCTTCTCTAGCCCGTTAACCGACAGCTCCTCTAGCCGTTGGATCGCAGCTCTCTCCGCGGATCCAATGCCGTCCGTTTTTTCAGCCGCAATAAGGTTGTCCTGCCCGTAATCCTCTAGCCTCTCCTGCACCAAGAAATTTTGTAAAAGAGTAAGTAAATTATAATAGTAAGTGTCACTGATTGAAGCTACAAGAAGAGGAAGTGAAGAGATGAAAGATGGTTTCAGTTGCTTTTGTGCGGCGCTTACCTCTACGGGATGAGCATTGTTGAAAGCTATGATGTCTGCAAGGGAACGGACCGGGGAGGACCACAGGTCTGCCAAGTAGGCGTTCAGGTTAAGCTTGAACTCTGCTCGTATCGCAATCCCCTCGTTGGAAGTAATATTAGCCAACAGAGCGGTCAAATTGGTGGCGACGTCAAGGTTCTCGATAACCTCGGCTCCCTGTTCCCTTTAGTGAGATCAAGAATCAGTTCATGTTCATATATATTTATATAATGTTCACCTAATCGTCACTGAACTTTTAACTTGTGACCTTATTGTGCTGAGGTGCTGGTTGAAAACCTTCAGTTCCGGCTCGTCGTATCCTTCGAAGAAGCCATTGAGGACGCCGATTCTCTTGCCGCTCAGCCCATCTTTCTTCAGGAACTGCATGTATCCCCCAGCAGGGATGTACTTGGATGCTGCTCTGGTGGCCGCGGCGTCGAACACGTCGTAGCCGGCAATGACGTCCAGCACCCGGACCGCGTCTGACACCGTCCGGCACATCGGTCTGCATTTTGTGTCGACGCAGATTGGAGCCTCAACCCAGCAAGTATTAACAAAGAAGAGATATAGAGGAAGAATTACCCGACGGTGTCCTGCCTAGGGCTGATGGGAATGACGCCGGACCGGCTGGTGAGCCCAACAGTGGGCTTGATCCCGACCACGGAGTTAAACGACGACGGGCAGAGTATGGAGCCGTCGGTCTCGGTGCCCAGTGTCACCGCAGCCATGTTCGCCGCCGCCGCGACGCCCGGACCGGCGATCGACCCGCACGGGGTGGACGATAGGGCGTACGGGTTCTGCAAGATCAAGCTCAACATCCATCCTTACATCTCAAATTAATGGATCTCGCGAGCGCGGACGTTTTTTTTTTTCGAATTTCAGTTTTCAAAAGAATCGGCCATCTGCGAAGTAATCGATTTTCGGTTGAAGTCAAGTGAGTGCGATTTGATTACCAGGGTCAGGCCGCCGCGGGCGCTCCAGCCGTCGTCGACGGTGCGGATGTTGCACCACTCGGTGGGGTTGGCCTTGCCGAGCAGGACGACGCCGTTCCGCCGGAGCTTGGAAACCACGCCGGCCTCCCGCCTCACCACGGAGCCGAGGAGAGCAAAGGAGCCGACCGTCGTGTTGAGCGCGCCGCGTGTCGCGATGTTGTCCTTGAGAAGAACGGGGATACCGTCCAGCGCACCGACTAGGCGGCCGCCGGAGGTCTTGCGCCGAGCATCGGCGGCTCGCACCTGACTGAGAGCGTCCGGGTTGACCTCGATGACGGCGTGCAGCAGCGAGTTCAGGCGGCTGATCTGGTCCAGGTAGAACTGGACGAGCGCCACCGAGGTGAGGCTGCCGTTGGTAAAGCCTTGGTGGATGGCCTCCACGGTGGCCTCGTGGAACTCGAAGCCGTGTGACACGCCGGCGGCCGCGACCAGGGCCAAGACGGCGGCAACGGCTTGCAGCCGTAGCCTATCCATGCTAGCTTTGCTGAAAGGTGCGAGTGTCCGGCGGGTTTGGTGGATGAATTTTTTTTAAATAATATTTTTTAAAACAGAAATTCGGAATCTAGCATGTGTTTTGGAGAAATTCGGAATCTAGCGCGGTGTCGTCACGGCCCGTGCCGAAACAACCGGTTTCGGCACGGCCGGCGCCGAAACAAGGCCTCTGCATGTCGGCATGCGCAGCGGCAGGCGTGGCCCACCTCTTTTGGCGGCGCTCGAGCCGAAACTTGCGCTTTTGGCGTGGCCCGTGCCGAAACATGCCTTTCGGCCCCGCCCGTGCCGAAAGACGGCAGATAACCACGACGGCCTCCTTCTTCCTTCTCTCGCTCGAGCACTCCTTCCCTCTCCTCTGTTCTTCCGTTTCCAGAGAAAACAGCACCGATTCTTACCCCCAAAAAATCCCCACAAACCCACATATTGAAGAAATAGAGTAGAGTAGAGAAGGGTTGGGCATCCCCGATCTATTGATGGGATAGTTGTTCGTGGAGGCGTTTGGGGGAGTGGAGGTAGAGCAATGGTGGTCAACAATGGTGGATAGTGGTGGTGTGTGCCGGTTGGGGAAGCTAGAGGCGTGGTGCGGCGGTGGTGGTGCTAGATTGAAACCGGGCAGCGGGAGCTACGCACGCGTCAAGGGTAAACCCTAATCTCTAAATTTTTTAGGTTAAGTGTTAATATAATTTAAGGGTGGACGCATGACATATGTGTGGATTAGTGTAGATATATTTTAGTTAGTGGTCATATTTTAGGTGGTGGTAATATTTTAGTTGGTCGGCATATTTTAGGTGGTCATATTAGTATATGTTGTCGGTTAGATGTTAATATAGTTTGCCGGTGGATGTGTCAGGATTAGTGTATGTTGTCGGTTAAATGTATTGTATATTTTGAGTAGTCTTTATTTTACCGGGGGTCGTCATATTTATTTTCGGCGGTCGTAATATTTAGATATATCCGCTGTGGAGTATTTAATGATGGAATAAATTTGTTTAGGTAATGGAAGTGATCGATGTTGTTGTGCACTACGGTGCTGGTACAGTCCGTGCATCTGAGTCAGGGGTTGATCTTAGTGAATTTGAAAATGTGGAGATTCAGTTGACAGAGCCAGAGAAAGTGAAAATCAGCGGTGTCCAGTGGTATTTTACGGTGAATTTTGGGTATGATCCTAATTACTGGACTGTTAGGATTCAGTCGGTATGGACCAAATCCCGGTCAAATATTCGTTGGGAGTTGTTGCCGCTTGATCGGACAAATCAGTGGGTTTCTTGGCTAGCATCATGCAAACGCCGAGGGACAAAACCAGAAGTCCTAGTGTCGTTTGTTCTGAAGCAGAATAATTTTGAAATAGGTGGCGGTGCTGTTCAGACTGGAGAGACTAGTGAAGCAACTAGTTCGCATTGTGCCCAAATGCCTGGTCATTATGAACCATCACCGTCAGCAGGACATGCTCAAATTCTTGTTGGCTATGAACCATCACCGTCAGCAGGACATGCTCAAATTCATGTTGGCTATGTACCATCACTGTCAGAAATTTCTCTTCATTATGAACCAGCACTGTCAGCAGGACCTGCCCAAATTGGGGAGGCTGATGCGGATGAGCACGAAGGTACAGTACAGGCTGAGATATTGGTGGAAGACGAGGATGGCGTCGCAGAAGATATTGATTCTGATGATTCTGATGAAAACAATGATGAAGATGTGCCTATTCCCAGTTACTGGAATCAGGACAACTCTGCCATCACGGCCGTGCCTGATGTCCATGAATCGTCCTGGGAGTACCACATGAATAACATTTAAATCAGGGCTCAGTACAGCACGAAGCAACAGTTAAGGGAAGCCGTGATTCAGTGGGCATTGTCCACGCAAAGGGTTTTTCGCACTGACGTGTCAAATAGGCAATATTTGACAATGACCTGTGTTGACATTGGTTGTCCGTCACAGGTGCATGGTCACTTGCCGAAGTATGACGTGGTGTGGGTGGTGACAGACGTCGTGCCACACACATGTGAAATTAATAGTTTGCTGACAGATCACCCAAACCTAACGTCAACTCTCATTGCACGTCTCTTGTTCAGCGAGATAGTGAGCAAGAAAGACATGGAAGCAAAGCACATCATAAGAACAGTTCAGGCAAGATGGAATACCACCATTAAGTACGGAAAGGCCTGGAGAGCTAAGCAGAAGGCTCTAGAGGAGAGGTTTGGGTCTTTCTATGACTCTTATGATAATGTTATTCGTCTTGTTAGCACATTGAAGGAGAGGAATCCTGGCACATATGCTTTAGTAGAGTTACAACGGTTCCCAGAATTTCCTCAATATGGTGTATTCGGCCGACTGTTCTTCTCATTCGCTATTTGCATCGAAGCTTTTACCCATTGTCGTCCAGTGCTCTGCGTGGACGGCACGTTTCTCACAGGCAAGTACAAGGGGTAGATCCTTACCGCAATAGGTGTGGACGGCAATGGGCAGATCGTCCCGATTGCCTTCGTCGAGGGTGAGAATTATGAGAGCTGGATATGGTTCTTCAGGCAATTGAAAAAGGCATTTGTGAAGACTCGACCAAATGTGTGCATCCTTCATGACAGAGGATATATTCCGGATCCTGCTCTTATGAGAACTAACAGAGGAAGACGGAACTCGCGTCGCATCTGGAATGATATGGACGAGTCTGAAGCTGGTGGATGTACTAGACAGTGCCTGTTGTGCAATCTTTTTGGGCATAGAGAGAAGTATTGTCCCAAATACGGCCTAGGACCTGCTCCCGATCCTGTGCGTGGTCGAGGAAACCGAGGAAACCGAGGACGTGGGCAACGTGGCTAGCACTACATTTCAATTTCTATGTGTGTATCCCTATGTTTTAATTTGAGCGTGTCCGAACTATGTTTTAATTTGTAAGAGTCCGAACTATGTTTTAATTTGTACGTGAATTTGTATGGTTTAATTTGAGCGTGTCCGAACTATGTTTTAATTTGTAAGAGTCCGAACTATGTTTTAATTTGTACGTGAATTTGTATGGTTTAATTTGTATGGTTTAATTTGTAAGTGTCCGAACTAATTTGCATGCGCACCTGAGTCGATGAACAAGATGAATTTATATGGTTTAATTTGTATGGTTTAATTTGTACAGATGGCTGCACATGTGTTGCTCAATGGGGTGATCGATGGAAAACATCGTGCAAAGATTTGGGAGAATGGTAACGTACCGAACATCTTGCGTACGCTGGTCCAGCATACAACTGGATGATACACCCTGATTGGGTTGATCGGTACGTATAAGAGAATATATTGATTATTTTGTTATGTTGTACGATATGACGAATAATTTATGATAGGTCACTGACGAATAATTATGTTGTCCAAAATTTTGTTGCAGTTTATCTTGGTCTGGTCTCTTACCTATAGCGCGCCTAGTTGAGGCGAATCGGCGGGAGTGGCTACATATTCCACCAGATCAGCTCGGGCCCTAGAAATTGATGTGCAGATTGATGCATCTCGACGCATCAACCCAGACAGGTCACTGCTCTGTTGCTTAGTTGATCGATGGAGGCCCGAGACCCACACTTTTCACTTCCCATGCGGAGAGATGACACCGACTCTTCAGGATGTGTCATATCTGTTGGGTCTCCCACTGGCGGGCGCGGTCGTAGGTCCTTTACAGCTCCAGATAATTGGCGTGACGAAATGCAGGCACGTTTCGCAGGGATACATCCGGAAAACCCGCTCTTAGAGTACCAGTGACACGGTCCTCGGGTTTCATGGTTGAGCAAGTTTCAGGTAAGATTGTTAGAATTATGAGTTTTATTTTTTATTATCAACAAACTTGTACTTACTCAGTTCGTTTTGTATGATCAATGCAGATTGGAGTTCTAGGATACCCGGATGCCGCGTTGACTGAAGCGCAGATTACTAGATGTCTGGAGGCATACCTGCTGTGGCTGTTCGGCAAGGTAATGTTCATTGACTCCCATGTCGACACTATTAGTGCGCGCTTCATCAATATGGCCGAGAGATTGCGGAGGCACATCACGTTGAGGACATAGTGCCATGGAGTTTTGGGTCAGCTGTCTTAGCCGCCACGTACCGAGCTATGTGTTCGGTGCATGAAGAATAAGCGTTCCGCTTCGCTTCTTGGTGTCCACTACTGTTGCAGTTATGGTCCTGGGAGAGGTTCCCTATCGGTAGGCCTGACGTCGACGCTCTTACACCCTGGGAGTACAGGCTCGTTGAGGCAAACCTAGTCGCTTTGCCTACTATTGGTAGTATGTGGGCGTAGAGAGGTAAACTTGCACATCATTTAATTTTTCAAACTTCTTATTTTGGTAAACTTGCACATCACGTAATTACTAGTTTATCTATTTGCAGAGACGGTACGCGGGCCAGCAGGTTAAAAACTGCTACGAGTCATTCACGATGCAGTTTGATCAATTGCAAGACAATCAGGTTATATGGGAGCCGTACCGTCCTGACAGGGTGCAGGCAGATACCCCGGCGGGATTTCTAGCTTGTGCCGGAGGGATGAAAACTACTGGTTCACTCGAGCCCGCATTGTTTTCGATGTCACGGTGGAGGAGATGGCCCAACAACGTGTCATGAGACAGTTTGGCAAGCGACAATTGCCGGAGCCTCCCACTAGAGTTCCCGCCCTTCCTCCGCACATCCACAGGTATGTTTTTAATCAACTGTGTTTACACCAAGGAATTTGGAATGTACTTTTGTAATTACACTACGCCTACATGTTTCAGATTGTCGCGACAAGGAGATAGATCTCTGGCATCTTGGCTACAGACACTTAATCCGTACATAGCGGAATGGGCGAACGCGACGGCTAATGTATGGCCCGCGGATGAGCCATTTCTGCTACATGATTTCAACTTATATCTGCGGACGTACAGACAGTCCACTCGACTTCGCTTAGTGCACACGTCCCAGCCTGATCAGTTGCCACCTCCTTCTGTTACGGACATGTACCCACTTGAGGCTATTGGGGGAAGCAGATACTACGCGGTATGTACTTCACTAATATTGGTAAATGCATGTCTCAATAATCGACACTAACATTTTGTTTTCCTACAACAGGCAGACTTGATACAAGACATTCAGAGCGACGTTGCCGACTTTGCCCCACTGCCGCA
This sequence comes from Poa pratensis, assembly GCA_947311845.1. Taxonomy (NCBI): domain Eukaryota; kingdom Viridiplantae; phylum Streptophyta; class Magnoliopsida; order Poales; family Poaceae; genus Poa; species Poa pratensis. The sequence goes on along the minus strand of CAMZMU010000092.1, from coordinate 16,357,061 downwards.
ACAGGTGTCTTGGTTCAAGCGTCTGGAGGACAAGCTACGACGTGTGTACTCTGTTCTTACTTGTGCCGGCGGTGCAGACGTTGCGGCCCACGGCCTAGCCCCGCGTCACCCGCGCCCCGCGCGGCAGTCACTCTCCCGGACTCCACTTATTCAGGATGCACAGGTATCACCCTCCCGTCACTCCACAGGTCGACAGGACCCCCGACCACGTCATACAGTAGTACAGACTCCTCGCCCACGGCCTACATACGAGCATGGTAGTTCGTCCCACCAGCCAGACCTTCCCAGCCCGGTCCATCACAGCCACTTATGTACGAGCAGCCAGATCCTACCCAGCCTGGTAGTTCGACGTGGCAGGCGCCACCGTGTCACTCGGGATGCCGCCTTCGTACGGGTATGGCATGCCGCCTGGTTACCAGTTCGCGATGTCGCAAGGTTACGGGATACATCCACCTCAACATAACGTGTGGAACCCGTCTGCTATGCCGATGTCTCAGATTCTCCACCTCCGTAAGTAGTTTATAATACTCTCATTTATTTATCATGTCCACCTAGACGGAGTACTGACGTAACATCTACATGTACAGGTGGGGTGACGACTCTGCACACACGGAGCTGTACGACGACCCGATGTACCAGACTCCACCGCCGCCCCCGACGCAGGAAACCCAGACACAGGAGGAGGAGCCGTTGCAAGGCCGAGGGATGCGTGACCACCACGCTCCGAGACGCTTGTCACCTTCCGGGCGTCGACCGCGTAGACAGACGCGGACACGTGCTCACAGAGATGAGTGATACTACTATCTACTACTACCTGTGAGACATATTTCTATCTATGTACTACTATCCGTATTTATATTTCTATGTGAGACATATTCATATTTATGTTTGTATGAGACATATTATCTATGTATGAGACATATTCATATTTATGTTTGTATGAGACATATTATTTATGTATGAGACATATTATTATCTATGTACGAGACATATCAGAGGAAAATAAGTTGTACGAGACATATTATTAAACAAACATTGCAACTTACACAGACAGCAAGAAAAGTAGTAATAGCGACAACACAACATAAATTGAAAAAGAAAAGTCATCTACCATCGACACAGCCTCCCGCGTCACTCTTCCCCTTCGACGATGCTGCACCCTTGCCCTTCGACGACGCCGCACCCTTGCCCTTCGACGATGCTTCAGCCTTGCGTTTCGACGACGCTGCACCCTTGCCCTTCGACGCCGCCGCCGCTGCTGCAGCTCTCTTGCTCGCTTCAGTGGGCATGAAGATATCATCTTCGTCCTCGCTCTCCTCGACCCATAACATCGGTGTACGAAGAGCATCCAACATATATGCTTCAGTGGGATATGTTAGCTTCTTCTTCTGCCACCTAGCATGCAGCCTCACGAGTTCTTTTTCTATTTCCTTGTAATTCCTCCATGGCCACCCATGCCTAGCTAGTTCGCTGATAGCTCACGGAGATGAGGTGGATGACTAACAATATCTTCGAATAGGATCTCCTTATTGTCTACCTTGAACTCGGCCGTAAACTTCAAAAGGAGTGCCGACATTCCTGCCGGGAAACTACCATCTGAATTGTATCTCGACATGTTCGAGTGAGTGGACTATGCTTACCAACTCGACATCTCCTCCCGGGGTTTTTATAGGACGAGCACATACAATTGGCGGGAGCAAGGCTGGCGGAAAATACAAGGCGGGAGCGACGACGGCGCGAAAAATAGCGCGGGAGAGGGAGCAAGGCTGGCGGGAAAATACAAGGCGGGAGCGACGACGGCGCGAAAAATAGGCGCGGGAGAGGGAGCTAGGCTGGCGGGAAAATAAAAGGCGGGAGCGACGACGGCGCGGAAAATATGCGCGGGAGAGGGAGCAAGGTTGGCGGGAAAATAAAAGGCGGGAGCGACGACGGCACAGGGAGCAAGGTTGGCGGGAAAATAAAAGGCGGGAGCGACGACGGGGCGGAAAATAGAGGGAAAGCCTGCCGAAACATGCCCGTCGGCGCCGCAGTTACACGAAGCAGCGACGCGCACGCCGTCTACCAGGGTTTCAGCGTTGGCGCGGCTGAAACATCCTTCTTTCGGCACGAGCAGTGCCGAAACTCTTCTTTCGGTACGGGCAGTGCCGAAACGAGTTGTTTCGGCACGCACCGTGACGACGCCGCGCTACTTTTCGAATTCCTTCAAAACGCGTGCTAGATTCCGAATAAAGTTTAAAAAAAATTATTTAAAAAAAATTCTTTGGTGGATTGGCTAGTCTCCTGTCTAGTGCTTGTTGGTTTGTACAACCACTAGTTGTAGTACCGACATGTTTCTGCACGTGCGTGCTCGAGTATTTTTCTCATCGTCGTGTTTCATTTCTCAGATCTCTATGAGCAGCACCGCCGCTGCCCCCATCAGGCCATCACTCCCGTAGACGAAGATAAACTTATTTCCGCTGCTGCTCCATCACTCACTCCCGTAGACCATCCAAGCCCATTTCCCCACGCAAGGGGCTCTCTTTCTCTTTCTTTTCGGGAGCTGCTCTATAGGATGCTCTTTTCGGGAGCTGCTGCTCTAAAGGGTTAATTGGACAAAGGTCACTGCAATTCATGCCAAATCAAAAAAGCCAATGCAAATTTCAACTTTTGAAATTTGTCACTCCAATTTTTGAATACATCTACATATGCCACTGCAGCCATTTTATCTATTTTGGTTTAAAAAATGACAATATTTTGACAAATTTCCGCTGGAGTTTCCAACTTTTAGTAAAAAATTAGAAACTTGATGAATATTTGACAAAGTTTTGATCAAAAGTGAGCTAAAATGGCTAGAGTGGCAATTGCTATTTCTCAGGCGTCTGAAAAAACTCTCTAATCATTAGATTTGCGTCACGGATGAGTTACAAGTTCATTCTCTTAGTTGTGTTGTCTATATATACCATCTGTCTGATTGCATTTCCAACATGATATCTTTCAGCTGACAAAACCAATTGATTGGTAGTTCAACCACCCCTGATAACCACGAGGATATACAAAATTGCACCACATACATAACCCCAGTTGCCAAAAGTTACGATGGATACAGCATAGGAATGCAAACTGACGGCAGTCATACCAATTCACAAGATCAATTACTCATGAAACCAATTTCTTCCAATAGGGTATTACAAACAGAGCATGAAGAAATTCCACCATCATATGTACATCAAACACCATCTTATAAGCTTGTGAAAGAGTAGCCTAGAGGAGCAAAGTTTTCATATGATATTGACGACTAGGTTCTACCAATAGTAGAAAGGAGTAAATCTGCAATAACTTCCCTTTTCCTCTGAAAACTTGTTTCTGTTGGGATAACTCACAACATCAGCAGAACTGGACTGTAGCTCCTTGTCAATCTCCGGACACATTCTTGTATTTTCAGCTTTCTTTGCAATCATCCCAACCCAAGCTTTGATCAGATTACCACATAAAGAACATTCTGGTATAAATATTAAGCATCCAATGTTATAGTCTGAATTACTATAAAGCTAAAGGTTGTGCCACACAATTTCCAGCAATAGAAGTAACTTTCATCTTGTGAGGCATTATGAAGTTCAAATCATTCTTGTCCTTTCAAAAAGTTTACTTCTTTTTAGTAAAGTATAAAAGTATTAAATTGAGTCGCAGAACAGGGCACAATGGAAGATGCAGCTAAGAGTATACTAACAGGCCATGACAAGAACTTGAAAACTTTGGGTCCTTTCATTGGTTTAAATCGAAAATTTCTCAACCAACAAAGTTTCCAAAAAAAGATGGTCGCAAACAGTTCGGAAGCAGCAAACATGTTGTGTTATAATCTCACTAGACGCACAGATACAACGATAACAAGGGAAGATAGAATGTACATATTTAATATTACTTTCTCTCATATACATGATATTGGAATTTTTCATAATTTCTTTGTAATAACGGCACACATTAGAATTGCGTCCATTGGCCACTCACACAATTGAACATCAAGGTTAATTCCAAAGTTTATGAATGCTAATATGCATGAAGCAGAATAGCAAAAACCAAAACTGATTCAATATATAACAATACTCCATGTAAACAAATATCAACTCCAGTAGGTTTCATAGCTAAGAAAAACGATTGGAAATTTCAGCATTGCAGGGACTATTTTCATGTTATTAGGAGGCTAGTGTAATCATATTTTACACATTAACTGAGCAGATCATATGGCTCACGGACAAAGGGAAGGCCAACACAAGGGCAAGGGGAAGGTATATATCTACCTCAGCAAACTGCGACGCCTATCCGACTGGTCCTACCTCCGGGCACGAGGTACGAAAGCCGGAACGACAAAAAAGCAAATTAATACCGCATGAATGCCAAATGCCCCTACATCCCTAACTATATGAAAGCTGAGCGATTTCTCGCTCCCTCAGCGCTCGCGCACTGTTCCTGGCAACAGTACGCACTGTAGATAGGAACAGTGTTGAACAGTACCGCGATCCGCACCGTCAGCCGGCGATCGGACGGCCCACACTACACGCCCATGATGCTTTTGCAGAAAAGCCCCTCCCAAAAACAGATATTAACCCGTAGTCTAGGAAATCGCGAGACGACGGATCGATTTGCGATTCGCAAAAACTTCACGGACTTCTCTGCAAAACTGCCCACAGAACCTCTCCTTCCCCTTCTCTCTCCCGCACGCGCCCGCGAAGTCGCCGCCGTTCTGCGCCTCCCCGCTCCAATCGAAGCTCACCGCGAGCTCGCCCGTCGCGTCCTTCACCTCCTCGCCGAGCGCCACCTGCCGGGACACGACGCGCGCACCGGAATCGCCGCCGCCGCGTTCCACATCCGCCGCCACCGTTTTGGTCGCCGCCGGCGGCTCCGGCGACCAAATGGTCCAGAGCGCCGCCCCTCCGGCTCCCCTCCACCTCCTTGCGCGGATCCGCGCGGTCCTAGCCCGGCGCGCGCGGATCCGCGCAGAGCTCGGCAGCGCCGCCGCGGCCGGTGACGCTGACGTCACACGCCTACATCATCGCGGGACCCACCTGCCAGATAATTAATGATTACAGAAAAATGTTCAAGTTCGTAAAATTCATATGTTTTCATCTACAATTCACAAAAAAGTGTTCAATATATCAAAAAAATTACAAAAATGTAAACTATTTGATTATGTCAAATTCATGCATGTTCCAATAACTTTGAATCATGTTTATATAAAAGCACTAAATAACTAACTTATGAACTTATGGGGTTGTCTCCAATTTATGTTGTCACTTTTACTTGGACGCCATAAAACTAACAAATTTGAACTTTTAAAATTGGTGGATATTGGGAGAAAATCCAAATGCACATGCTTTAATTATGTGAAGCACATGCTCTAATTTGTGAAGTTGAATTTTTAATAAATGTTCATATCATGCGTTTCCTCTAATAAAGGCCTCAAAATGAACATTTCAAATTCATAAATAATTGGATGTAATGCAAATGAACATTGCCTAATATGAAATCTAGCTGAACAAATGTGCATTTCTACGCATTAAGGACTTAAATTAAATGTTAATGAAAAAAGGAAAAATATATTCGAATGCTTCAAAAAATTAGATACTTTAAAATATACAAACATGTTCAGGAAAAATAACTGCCAACTATTTATGCTAAAATGCAAACATAATTTGTGGACAAAAAAAGTTCGAACATTTTGAACCGGTGAACATTTACAAAAATTCGAAATGAACTTCCCCTAAGTATGTGGAGCTGAATTTAACAAATGCTCACATAGTACATGCCCTCTAATTATGGACTCAATTTGAATATTTCAATTTGGAAAATATTTGGAAATAACCAAAATTAACTTCCTCAAAATATGAAATTCAGGTGCAGTTCTTCAAATTATAGATTAACTAATTCCTGGAAAAAAAATCGCACAATCAGTAGTTTAAAAAATAGCCATCGAAAAAACATAAAAAAATTTATCAAAATGACCAAAAAATATATGCTACCTACTTGCGACAATATACAAACATTTTTCAACATCTCAACTTACCAAACATTTCGACAAAACCTAAATGCATTCCTTCTAAATAAATGGATTTGAATTTACAAAATACTTATATAGTGTATTTTTCCTGATTAGGTAGATTAATTAAATATCTATGTCAAACTACAAACACACTTGAACATTTAAATTTGCAATAAAAAATTGGAGTTGCTCCGGACGACAAATTACGACGAATTTTAACATTTCAAATCACAACGTTCCGGATGGGGTCTACTAAATGATGGAATGTAAGATATGTTTATATTTAATTTCAACGAATATTTTTTTATGATCTACAAAAGATAAAAAAATATGAAATACTCCGAGTTTTGTTAAACAATAGAAAAAGATAAAAAAGGAAGTATTGTTTATGCAATGTTCCAATTCCTTAAACAAATGATAATGGAGTCATTTTTTTATAATACTCCAAATGCTTCACATCTCACTTAATAATGGCGTCATTTATCTTAAAACTATAAATACTGTTCCACTTTATAATAACAAAATAAAAAACATGTTTGCAAGTTGCAATTTGTCCAACATTTGAGCGAATATTCCGATATTCCATAAAATAAAACCAAAATGCTCACCAAAAATAACCGCAGTATACTCATAACAAATACCAAATTTATTTCAACATTTCAATTTGGCCAACATTTCGACACCACACGAACAAACTTTCTCCAAATGTGGAATCAAATTCAAATGGATTGTTTTGATTTCAATTAAATATTGACGTCGAAATACAAACATGTTTGACCATTTCAAACCTTCAAACATTTGAATATTGTACACAATATATCAAAAATGCACACAAAAAATGCTACCTATTCATAACAAAACAAACAAATGTTTCAACACTCCAATTTAGCCAACATTTTGGTTAACAAAAAAAATATATATTACACAAAAAAATCACCACGCCACGCCAAAATTCAACTAGTATGTTGCATGCAGCTCCTGAACGTCGAAGCATGACCGTCCGTTGATGCTGACTCAGCTCGCCGTTGATGCGGGCTAACCATTCACACCGTTAACGAGCCAACTCATCAGGAACAAACAAACTGGGAGTGTTGATTGTTTTAAACCGGGGATCCGGGTGTTTGTTAAACAGTTCTCGTACGGGAAAAGTGTGAGTGTGCCATCTCATCCGGCCGCTTCGTACCTTCCCGAAGCTATAGCCTGCACTATTTTGCATCACTCTGGACAGAAGACGCGCGGCGCCTCTTGGTCTGCGTGTGTGTCACTCTCATCGTCTCACGGAGGCTGCCCTTTAAGGTCGATCTAGGCGAAAACTCACGTATGCCTCTTGAGCACCAATGCTCTCTCTGTTTGAAAAAAAAAATATTGCAACGGACGGGAGTAGAAAAAAAAAAGGTTTCCGATATATAAACTTCACCTTCTAATCTATTATATATTAAAAGTAAATTATGGGCTAACCAGAAATTAGAGAATTAGCTAGAAATTACCACAATAATCAGAAACATCCGATCGTCTAATTTTTACCCCAGTAAATCACAGCCAATTGATCTTGATAACTAAAGTTGAAAATTACCCACCTATGCCATTATGTAAAATACCTTTTCGTTTCCTATTCCCGAGAAAATAAAAAGAAAACATAAAGCTTCCTCCTCGCGTGGTTCCGGCCGTGGCATCGTCCATAATCTTGACCTAGCAGACGTAATCTCCAAGTCAAGTGCATCACGTACTTACGACAAAAACCAGCAGTGGCGCATGGAGATCAACGCATGAAGATCAACCCATCAGCAATGGCCGATGCATAACGTGTGTGGCCGTCGTAGGATCTTCTCCTTGGCCAGTCCGGCGCCGTAGCGATTGGACAGTAAGATATCCTGTTAATTTTTTTCTTTGCTAATTAATAACATATGCAGGCACTAGATCAATCAGCTGGCCACACGAAGCTGATCGATTGGTACACTAGATCAATCAGCCGGCCACACGAAGCTGATCGATTGGTACTCGTACGTGAACGAGCTAGCTTGCTCTTGAACGATCGGAATTTTTTGGCAGCGTTGCGAACTCAGCGACGGAACGAAAACACGAGATCGGAAACTGGACTTTGGTGATTGCCACAGGCACATCCACTAGGTACGTTTAATGGTATCAGAGTGAAAGTAAATAGTGTGGTTGTTTCAAGGTAATTTGAAATCTTCGTATCCTCTATTCTTGCTAACATGTGTTATTTTGGAGGCTCATCCTTTTGTTCTGATGAGGAGTGACACCAAGTTAACGCCCATTTATTTACGGTACACATGTGCTAAGGAAGAAATATTCCAATCAATATAGTTGTATTCTGTGTAAAAAGCAGTTGCATAAGCATACATGTTGTCTAATGAAAACAAACGGTTGCCAAAATAAACTTGGATTGAGACTTACATTGTTCCTTTGTAAAAAGTACAAATGCTTCATGGTGAATATTAGTATTACTGAGCGTATTTTCAGCATAGAGAACATTCAGATAAAATTCTATTGCAGTTATAAATGCAATTTATTGATTATTTTCTTATAGCCTGTATGTTTGTTTCTCTTAGTAGGTCTATTTCAGTAATGTAGCCTGTAGAAAGAATAATTGGCTGTTCAGTTATCAAGATTTTTTTGCATGCTTTCCATCATTTATTTGAACAAATATAGCTAATGTATATGGTTCATATATTCTCATTGAACTTCCTGGGCCAAATTGGTTTGGTTGATTGTGACTGTTGTTCTGCAAAGCTGATGCATATCATTTTTGACTGAATAACTACAAATATTTTACTTCCATTTGTGGTACACTCTTTTTTTTAGGCTGAACGGCAGGAGCTCTGCTTTGCATTGATAGAAGGCGGAAAACAGTACAAGCGAAGAAAATGGCGGGTAGAATTAAAGAAGAAAGACACTATCTTAAGCTACTAGGTAACCCAGCGCAGCGACACGCTGGGCCCTGTGGATCAACTCATATGATGAACTTTATTGTTTGTGTAGAAGTGATAAATGCCGATAGTGATTACCGTCCAACAATTCACGAAATAACTATTTTAAAACGACCATCATCGGAAAATTACGGTCAAGACCAAAGGGCTGCGGCGAACAATTGCCGTCAAAGTGTACCGTCGAAGTATTATGTCACTGCCGAGGTTGAAAATAATTGGCTAAGAATTTTCATCAACGAAGTCGAGAAATCCACATCGAATGAACCATGGGGAAATACGGTTGGCAAAATGTGGCTTTAAACCCTTTCTATTCTATTAAATCTATGAAGGATACTATTACATGAACTACATATAATAAAGAGAAATGTAAACGTAAATGGTCTAAGTTTACTTGTGCTACATGAATTGCTAAATTAAACAGCAGGATCATATGAACATAGGGGTTTCTCCATGCGTACCTCCGTCCATCAGGTTCGTCCACATACGGAGGCGTGTCAGAGACAATCACCACGGTACCATTCTTTTTTTTTGTGGTGTGAACATCAGGGATATGCAGGAAAGGGAAAATAGGGCTAACATAATACAAAATATAGGAAGACAAAAGGAAGCATTGTGTACCAACAACGGCATATCATTGTCTAATGCCTATGTTTAACAATCGCATAAACTGTATGCGGTAGAACTGAACTATCAATAGGCATAAAGGGCGTGCAATATGTCTTAATCACCAGATAGAAAATATCGTTCACAGTGGAATAATAACATATTTACAAAAGCAAACGTCGCATAACTATTTGTGGCAACATAACACAACATAGGAAGAACTTGGCGCGGCGGCACACCATGTCCTTGGTGAGAATTCCTGTCCAGCATGAAAGACATTGTACAATAAACTTGTCAGTTCTGCAAAGCCAAAAACACTGAAACCAAGGGTGTGGAACTGAAGCAATTACAAAGAACAAAGAATGGCAATCTATAAGAAACATAAAAGAGAACTTGTTGCTTACGTGTGTATATATATATAGGAATGGAATTTGAGAGCACAGCCACAGCAGCTGTAAACACTGATAACAAATAAAAAATCACATGAAACTACCATGGTGTTTTCCATGAGACAATTGATGACCGAGCTCGAGGTCAGTAAAAGCGAAAAAGAGGGACCATTCCTCCAGTCTATCATCCAAGGTTTGGACAACATTAAAACAATCAGTATCTAGCTTCACAATATTGCATTATTAGGTCCATGCAAACCTACATTGGACGGAAGCAAAAAATATGTTTCATCCTTCTTCAATTGTTACAGAACTATAGGAGCTAATCAATACTCTGGGTTGTGTGTATATGCTGAGCTGAAGTAACTAACAACATTAACACATGGGGATAGCCGGAAAGAAACTACACAATCAGGACAAAAAGTAGCCTGCATACATCAACATATTTTGATTATTGAGAGTTCAGAAATACATTCATCACTCAATGATATCCATGAAGAAAAGTTGTTTTAAACGATGAAATAAACCTGTGATAAGCTAGTGGAGTTGCGTAGTAGTCAACCTTAGCAATGTTGTTTCTTATTTCAGGAAAAAGATAAAATAATGGTAATTGGATCCAGTAACCTGCTAATCAACCAATCTCGGATGCAATCGCAGGATATGTACTTTTCATACTACATCTAGTATAGATAGATCTGTGGCATGACACATAATATGGATGTGAACCCATCTATAAATTTACCGATGATCATCGTAAAATAATCAACATAACGATTGAAGTAAACTGTGGCGAAAATACGGGGTGTTGGATTGGGGAATCTGAATTAACCTGATACGTCGAGTGGACCAAAACACTGTTGAGGACAGCGGCAGCTCCAGACTCGTCCTTGCCATCACGTGCAGTACCTGCAGGCGATGAGCATGGTCGTTTGGGCCATTTCCTGGCTTCCGCCTAGACACCTCACGGACACAACCCCTGGTCATGGTCACAATGAGGCTAATATGATGCACTAATACAGCTAAAACTTGGCAAAGACCACATCATGACATTACCGGAAGCTGAATACCATAGTAAACAAAACAAAACAAAAAAAACTGGAAAATGAGTAAAGCTGGAGCAGAGCAAAATGAAAAGGAGGCAAACCATTGTCGAGATACATCGGACATGTGAAGCAAGGGACATGTAACTTCAGTGGTTTTGTTACAACTTCAAAATGTATCAAAAACACCCAATTCGATTCTTCAAACAGACAACTAATATTTAATATAATAGTCTATGATATCTGTAAGGTATATATTCCTTTTGCATAATGAAGTGGAAAATTAATAATATTTTCTTGTATGAGAATCTTTCACTTTCTACCTAATCACACTGGTGAACTGTAATAATTATATTGTACTTTGTCATAATATTTTTCAAGATCAATGCTTCATACACAATCATGCAAAGAGCTAAACATGTAGATTTAGGAAAGAGTTGCAAAACAAAGTGTGGAGTTCTCTAAACAGAACGAATGGTTTAGTTAATTGATATGATCAGATATGGGCATTAGTGTATTCTGAAATGGGGCAACTGTCACTGAATTGATCATTGTAAATTGGAGCCACAATATAGTTGTTGGTTAATTGCAGCAATTGGCGTTCACAGCCTAAAAACTCTAGTTCTGCTACCGAAACAAAGGAAAGTATAATTTTGTAGAAAGATAAATGAAAACAAAACCATGAAATGTGGGTACTCCCCCCACAGGTTCAAATATAATCTAGAAGAAAACATTTTTCTTTTCGCACTTAAAAGGCGATCCATCTTTCGTGGCTACATTTTAGAAAATTCAGTATAAAAGGTCATTTGTGCAGTACTAAAATCATGGAAACTACTTAAAGGTGTAATTACTGAAGACATTAGCTATCAATTAGAAAGTTTTAGGCATACTGGTTCAGCAAAATCCATCCTATGCCTGCATAAATTCCATATCTGCCAACGGCAGCCAATCTGGTTCAGTTAGAACACATAAATTACTTTTATAAAAAACAGATACATCTCGCTTCCGATTGCAAAGTCTTTTCCAAACCAGGCAGTAGCATCGTGTTCCCAAACAGCCGGCAATAGTGATGTTTCTAGTGCGTTGAGGATACAATGAACTCACATGTATAAATCTTGATTGCAAGACTATGTTCCTGAACTGAATCTAATCTAGAGTCCTTGATAAAAAACAGATTTTAGGAAAAGTGAAGTACAGATTCAGAAAACGAACCTTGATTTTCCAGTGTTGCAGCGTATGCGGACAGAAAGAGACTATGCCTCGAGTTGGAAACAGCCGGCTACCGGACGCCGGGGCCGTGAGGGATGACTGCATCCAGCGGTGCAGTACGACGGTGTGGGCAGGGCGTCCTGGCGGCGGTTGGGGAATGGATCGAATTCCATTGCCGACCACGCAGCCGAGGGTACATAGCAAGGCGGACGAATCGGCCGGAGCGCTCGGCAGAGGAAATTGCGGCGAGCGAACTGGGGCAAAAAATGGCCATATGGTCACTGGAACGGCGGCGTTAACCGCCGGAACGGAGCACCAGGGCGGCACATGGCGGTACGACGAACCAGAACGCGAGCGGCAGGCAGAGGTGGTCGCGCGGATGCGGCGCTCGGCACGCATCCCTCGGCGAGGAGGTGTAGGGCGGCGCGGCGGAGACGCCCGTGGCCGCGGATTTGGTCGGGGAGGCGCGAGGAGGCGGCGATGCGCGCCGGCGCCGACGGCGACCCGCGGCGTCGCGGGAGAGAGAGGAAGAGGAGGGAGACCGTGTTCTGCGGTTGTTTTGCAAAAAAGTCCCTGCCCTTTCCGCAAATTGCTATCAAGTCCTTTGCGGGCGTTTTTTTGCAAAATCATCACGCCGGGGCGACGTGTCGCCGCGTGATTGGAAGAAATTGCTCTGCTACAGTAATACTGTAGCAGCGCGGTTTTTGGCGTGATCTGGGTTGTTTGTGCGGTTGATCGGACGGCCAGAATTTTGGGGTGACGTGGACAATGCGAGAGGAAGCGAATCATGCGTACTTTTATATATAAGAGGCATAAGAGGCATATGTAGCACCAAATCGGTCAAAAAAGCCCGAGGTCAAAAACCCCAGGCAAGGCATACAACAGCAACATCATCTCTGTTCAACTTAACTAATCCAGCTTCGCTGACGTTCTTGCCCTCGAAAACTCTTCAGCCTCTTTCTTTTCAAAGGTGCCAGACAGTATAGCAGGCTGTCATCATTGGTTTTTTCTGAGTTTGCTTGGGTACACATTTGGGGATTCTCGACCACCAGGTTTTCAGCGAAGAGGCTGTCAGGGCAACATTTGCAAGCTCGGCATTGGTTGCAGCAAACAGAGACCAAACCTGCTTGGTGTAAGGACAAAGCAAAGCGATGTGGACTGCCGTTTCCAGAGCTTGGTCGCAAAGACAGCAAGTGACAGATCAAGGCCATCCTGTTCGAAGCAGTCCATCCACGGTCCTATTACGGTTTTGAAGGAGAAGCCACATAAAAAGTTTTACTTTTCCTTCCACCTCCGTCTTCCAAACCAAATCAAGGTGAGGCTTCGAGATGTGGCCACGGGTTCTGTCAACTACATATCTTATATTTTCAGTTGTTCCTCCCTAGAAATGTCTCAGTTAGTTTTGGGACTTCAGTTATGTCATTTCCATAACATGTTACGGTACCACAGAAACTGCTAAGATTTTTAGGAGATTAGTATATGATAAAGTCCTACATGAGGCAGGTTCTTAACAAGGAGCACACCAAGGTAACTCCTAATAGTTTCACTTCCATGGTTTGTTGTACATTTGTAAATCTTGATCAATTTCTGTAAAAAAAATACTATTGCTTGATCATTGGTAACCTCAAGAGGCAGTCACCATGTATCGGAGCAGTTAGATCCCTACGGCCAGTTCTTCTGCCATGAACTTATTCTTGGCCCAGCCCCACGGCGGCAACATTCACCGAGTTTCCAGGTAACCTGGAGCTGCAGTACTTTCGTTGAAGCTTTGGAAGGACCAGTGAATTTGAAAACATTATCTTCCTAACGAACATCTGCCATGCAAACTCCTATCCAGATAGATATGCATCGGCGTAGAGATTGAATCAATCTCCAGAAGTACGTGTGGGGCTGTTAACCTGATTGGAGCTCCAAGGTAATAACTTTCTGTTTCATGTTGGCACTAAATTAATTGGAACCTGAGACTACAGGATGTGTTCGTATTATCAGTTATGCCAAATATCAAGAAGAAAATGACTTTACTAGGAATTGCTTGCAGACGAACCCTCAGTTTTGTAGCCCAAAACCACAAGTAGTAACAAAAAAAAATCTTCAGATTTTCACACGTCTTTCATCTAAAAACGTGGTTCGTGAGTTGTAAAGAGTTAACTTTTTACTCTTAATTAAAAGACAGAGCTCCTAACAATTGCTCTAGAAAATATTTTTTGCAATATTATTCCATGCTTCCACCGTGTAGGTTGTATTGTGGCTGCATCAACCTCGCTACTCATTGGTACATTTTCAACCTTAGATTTGGTACACCATGTAGTTATCTTATGTTTCAAGACACACTGATTGTTAGCTTCATTCCCTCCTTTTGATCAAGAAATTCCTCATCGCCTTGCGTATATACATCTATTTCTCACACCCATGTTTCCCTTTTGCGGTGTTATGGTTTTTCGTTGAGTACTGAGTTCTCCATGCTTCCAAACTAGCAAATAGAAAGAATACGCTCTATTTTTGTCGACATTTCTAAAACAGAGAAAATATCCTATTTTGTGTGCTTTGCTACGACAATAAAAAAATCCTAGGCAATCTATAAACACGGTAGGACTATATAAACTTAACAAGTTTTCACACACCTACTTATGAAGCATTCTCAAGAGTGATAGATGGGCTGCAGGCAATGGTAATTTCTGAATGTGTTGATCAGAACATAGTCCACACAAAAGTCAAACCTCTAACAGAGAATGACTAACATTAACAATTTGGTATCTTTATATGAGCAAAAGAAAATAAATAGGCCTGCTAATGCTATGACTGTAAAAATCATTTACTTTCCAAAATAACCTGCGAGAAACTAATGCTATGCTGCATGAGGGAATGAGAAAAATATGAGTTACGTATACAGAAGAGCTGATCATAAAAAAGGTCCTTGCGCCTGGGAGCACCATATAAAGCTTATACTGAGAATAGATAAAATAATAAATTGATGATGAGAGGAAGAAGAGAAAAACATAGCATCGTGTGATATCACAAGGGAATGTATTGATATCTCCATGGCAGAATCAAAAGTAAAAAAGTACATACGACTCAGTTTCTTTCTCTCCTCCTCCCCCGTCTCTTCTTTCTCTCCTCCTCCCCTTGAAAGTCGTCGGCGGCTTTCCGGCCCCTCTCCTCTCTCTCTCCGGCGGCTCGGCCGGCCGGAGTAGTGGGTGGAGAGGGTGCCCGGCTCTCCTATGTATATTAGTTTTAGGTTTGCCCATGTGGCTGTTTGGCTTTTTGCCGTGTCGAGCTGCTTGCTTGCCGTCGCGTGGCGGTGGGTCGCGGCCAGAGCTCTCGGTCGTCGTCTCTCCGAGGTGGAGGTGGTGGCTGGCGGCGGGATCTGGTGTTGCTCTCTTGAATAAGAACGGTGAGGCCCGGATTCGGTCTCCTCCCGTCCGATCTGGACGCCATGGTGGCGTCGGGCGGTGGGGGAGACGCGGTTCTGCTGCCTTGCTTGGTGGTCTTCTTGGTGTGCTCGCGGTGATCTTCCTGGCCATGGAGCTCCGGAGGTCGGGGCCAGAGTTGGGCGGTGGAGTTCTCGTGGTCTACCCTCATTTTAAGCTCGAGGTTCCTGAGTGCCTTGCCTTGGTTTTGTGTGTGGCTGTTGGAGCTTTTCTGGGTCGCCATGGTGGCGGACGGGATTTGCTGCAGAACAACGACGCATACTCTGGGGCAGTGTGCTGTGGAAGTGCTCGGGTCCTCTCCTCCATCCTTTCTCTGGCCGGCCGTGGTGGCGAGGGGAGGAGGTGGTGGTGGAGGGCGATTCGATTTTGCTGCAGGTGGTTCTGGTGGTCTACTCCTTTGATGGCTCTCCGGCCGGCCATGGTGGCGAGGGGAGTGCCGTCGGGAGGTGGCTGGGTGTTGCTGGTGGTGGTCCTGGCTGAGGCAGAGGCGGCTGGAAGATGGGCGGAGCGGGGAAGACGGAGCTGTGGCTGTGCTCGTTCAACGAGACTAAGTTTCGACGCTTGGCGGCGGACGGCTTATGCGGCTTTCTACAATGTGTGGCGGTGCCTTCTTCCCGGCGGCGAGCGGTACGGCGTCTCCGGCAGCAGCTAGGAGCTTGGGGTGCGGCGTGGATCCAATTGTGTTTTCTTCAGGTGTATCGAGGGGCTTTGTGCAAGTTTCTGGGTCCTTTTGTAATTTTCTTTTCCTTCTGGACCTGCTTGTAATTTGTACTGAGTTTCTTGATTTATATATTGGATCCTTCCTTCAAAAAAAGTAAAAAAGTACTTTCGAAAAAAGGTTAGAAAATACAGGCTGGTACCAATTCATAGCAGCACCCTCGCCGATTCGAAAAAACACCAGCCACCAAGCCCTCTATCCTCTGCAATTAGACGGCCGGCAGACCGCCGACCATAAGCCCCAACCGGCGTCGCAAGCCTCGATCTCATGCTCTGACCGAAGGTGACTGACCCTTTTCAGCACGGACGTCCGCCATGGTCCTCCAAAATCACTACCTCATGCTCCATTCATAGACTCTATTTGTGGGAGGGAGAATGTCGGGGATCTGAATTTGGTGGATTCCTAGGTGGGAGACGACCGGATTTGGAGAACAGCGGTGGATAAAAAAAGAAGTGGAAAGGTGAGAGCAGTGAATCTTTTTTAGACTGCTTTTCAGAAGATGGGTGAGGATGGGAGAATTAATGGTGGCCGCTTACATGTGAAGAGAGAGTTTTTAATTCCTGCTCTTACGGTGCTGACTCAATTGGTAAGGAATTTGACTCGGCGGGATCATGATTCAGGAGTATGTAGGGCACAAATTCGTGACAAAAAATATTGGACGCACAATACGTAATATTGTGAAAATAGTGAAAATCTATATCCATGCATCCTGACGTTTTAGAGGGTTAAAGAAAATTATGATATTGTTTATTTTCTAACAAGCCGCTTATTCACAAAGTAAGATAATGCACAATAAACATCTGCACGAGACCCGCAAATGCATAAACTTTCGACAAAAATGCAACTGATCTAATTCAAAACTTCAAAATTATCGCAAAAATCAGATCCACGTGAAACTTACAATATCTCTCAGTTAAGCATAGTTCAGTATTAAAAGGTCAATTGATTAGTGATTTTATGCATATATATTGCGTAGATAAATTCAAAGAGTTACAACTACTCTACTAATCAAAATATTACAAGGTTATTACTTATCTTCATACAAATCATTAATTAATTTGAACATGTCATCCTAGGATTTAGTTAAATGCTAACTTATTTTTAGGTTATCTACAATTGTTCCCCTCTTTTATGGATGATATAAGAAATTTTAATTGACCATCAAGGTGTTGCCCGCGCATGTGCGCGGGCCACTATGCTAGTTAACTGAACAGGTCATCCATGGGGACCTTGATATCTCGCCGTATACAATAGGGTTGCATGAAGGACAAGGGGGAAAAGGTCGAACGCAAGTTCCAACCGCGAACATCACCTGCTCGTGTTGGCTACTCAATGTGCGTGACAGCCGGGCGGTACGCACCAACGCACGCAATGTTGTACTACAGCCGGGTGTTTTCTAGTACTGATTTCTAGTGGTACCGCCGAACAGCTACAGGTGAAGCTCACACGAAATGAAATGACTTATTATCTGGTGGAAAGCAACATGAAACCGTTTTTAACTGAGACAAAGGCTTTGCCTCCTTAAATCAATTAATTAAGAAGAATAGTATGTTTCCGAATTAATAAGTCCCCATCCACGAACTGTGGTCGTGAAACTGAGACCTTCCTGCAGAGCTGGATCATGGAATCCTTGGAAATTCCCTCGAAAAGAGGCAGAACGACATCACCCCTTTGCGCGAAAAGAAAAGAGAGGTCCCATTTTTACCCCTTTGTTTCCCGTCCCCTCACCAATTCCTCGGCGAAAATCCTCTCCGTTTTCCCTCTTTTCCTTT